>JAJMHQ010000001.1:0-697720 GCA_030583255.1 Metschnikowia kunwiensis
AAAAAAGTAGTACAAAGGTGAAAATTTTCTACGTCGCCTAAGCCCGAGGGCTCTCTTTGCCAGATCCGGAGTGTGCTTTTCGTTTTCTCGGCAACGCAGGACCGTGCTTCTACTACAGCCCCATGCCAGATAGCCTGCGTCGTGCATGCAGCAGAGTGCGCCCGGATCCGGCCAATCGCGGCGCGCGCGAAAGTCAGGCAATCGCTCTATGTGCAGTGCCATTCACCATTGTGCAGGCGCGTAGAGAAGACCACGGGGCAACTCGAGTGGGGCCCGGCGGCCGCACACCCGTGCCTCCCGCTTGCCTGCTCCGCTAAGCCGCCGACATGCTGTCACAGGCTGGTGGTTATCTGCGCGCCTGCACGTGATCGTAATCTGAGCACTTTGATTCGCCGATAGCTATTTTTGCGTTTTCCGGTGATAAGGATCACTGATGGAGTTTCCCGGAGGGGTCGAAAACATGGGGAATGTGCGAAAGGCACTACAGAAACCGAAAAGCAGTCACCTGCGACGGGCGTGGGCATGCGCAATTTAGTAGTGCGTAGTTTGTATTACGGTGCTTGCTGGGAAGCTTAGTGGAGATTGGGGACTCGTCACTTTCTTTGGTGGGACGGCCGCTTATCTGTGTGCTCGGAAATCATTGCCTTTTCGGGGTGCGTTAGATGGACGAGATAGGCTTTTCTCGGTGAAGTAGCTGTTTATGGTGAGGGGAACTCGGACATAGGCGAGGCAGGTCAGAGGGGCTGTTTTGCGTTGCGACGGAAAGTGTCGTATTTTTGCTTTGTTTTCATTTTGGCGGGACGTACTTGTTTAAGCAGGACCCACCAACAATAACTTGAATTTTGGACGTTTCTTGTAGAGGTTCCAATATTTTGTGCTTTCTGAAAGCACTTCGTTTCTAGCCTCTAAGGTGGGACGAAGACGTGTGATTAGCATAGGTGGTGCCAATGTATATGTCATATTTCTGTAGCCACTTCCTTCACTCTGCATATGTCAACCACAAGTGATGTCAGGCTTGTGCATCTAGCTTATTTCAGGTTTTCTAGCGCTTGGAAAGTAGAAGTGCGTACCAATACTGTTTATGTTGTGTTTCTCTTTTACCAATCGTTTTTAACTTTGACAAGGGGTTGGAGACCCTATCTTCAGAGTGCTTCAGAGACTTCAGAGTAGAACGTTCATCTACATCTTGCTTGCTCTCGTAGAATTAATCATAGAAGTGGTGGCACACTGGCCTACTGTTATCTATATCGTACGGGTATATCAAGACTGGGCCTATTGAAGCATGGTACAACACCATGATCACATACGTTGTTTCTCCTATAGTCCTCTAATACCACCGTGAATCTGGTCCTAGATTGACCATCGATTTGATCGATCACGTCGAGATTATTCACTATTCTACCTGCCAGATCTCGACTACCCGTAGGTACATTTAGCACAATACAAACTGATGAAACATGATGCGTGCGCTTCGATCGAACGCACCACTTTGACGCCATAATTTCTTTACTGCTCCAAGATGAAATAGACGTTTCATCCAATTCTACCGCAAAATATCATTTGTCAAGGCTGTTTCTGCTACATGAAACTGTACACTAGTGGTGAACATCACGTGACCACGGCTGCAAAGTGCCACGATTACTCTTCGCTTTGTATTTCCTCTTCTCAAGTTCCCAATTGATACAAAAGTGCAAATAACTCCGAATTTTGCCCTTCCATTTCGGAGTACCTCCAAACAAAACTCCAGATCTTGCCTGCTACAATCACTTTTCACATTTGAGACGCGAACCCACTCAATTCGAACACTTCAATTTCGGCATCAAAAAATCCAAACTCCCCAAAAAACTAACAAAAAACATAAATACACAAACACTCACCACCTTATTACAACCCCATAATACAGAAGTAATCAAATCCCGCAACCCGGCCAGAAACAACTACCCATACGTCCACGGCATCTCCCGCACGTGACCCGCATCACGCGACCCATACCTCATCACTGCCCGCTCCATTGCCCCACTCTTCTCCTCCACTAAAAACACCACCAAATGGCCGAAACAAAACAGGCGGTGTTCCCCCCGGAAGTGCTCGCCCGAATCACCCCAGAAGTGTCGCTCGAGCGCCACCTCGCCCTCGGAATCCGCCCCTGCTTGCGCCAGTACGACGAGTTCCGGACGCTTTCCGCCAATCTTGGATCGCTCACTAATATCGGCACGAACTCGCTCGTGGGCCTGGCCACGGTCAAAAACGGAGACACGCACGCCTTTTGTGGAATCACGCTTGGAATCTCGGAAATCAACGACACAGACGACTTTTTAGCCGCCGACGACTCGGCCATCAAGAACGCTGCTTTTGCGTCCGTATACCCCGTTGTAGAGATCGCCAGGGGGCGCACAGGGGCACCCACGGACGAGGAAATGATCCTCTCGCAGCAGATCCACGATCACGTGCTCCATCTGCACGTGCTCCCGGCGAAACTGCTCAATGTCGTTCCCGGATACCAACTTACAGACGAGACCTCTGGAGAGAGCTATGTCGCGTACCCAGACGACGAGAAAATGTCGGAGGACGACTTGCGCAGCTTGAGTTCAACGATCAACATCACGAAAAAGAAATACGCCTATGTGTTGTACGCGCACGTGAAGGTGTTTTCTAGGGTGGGTCCGCTTTTCGATGTCGTGCACTATGCAGTGGTTGCAGCCTTGAAAAACGTGGTGCTTCCGCGGGTGTTCTTGGCCGATCTGGGAATCGACCCGAATGTGCGTGTGCCCGTGCGGTCGCGGGGCAATTTCGGCCACTTGAACCAGAGTTCCGGCCGTTTTTGTTTTGACGGGGACGTTTCCTTGGCTGCGCCTTTGGAGTTGAATTCTGCGCAAGTCGGCGTTTCTTCTTCGTTTGGCCTTGTGGAAGTGAACACGGAGAGCGGGGCCGAAACGGTGCTTTTGGCGGATTTGGAGGGTGAGGCCGAAGAAGCGTGTGCTGAATCCCGCATCACTATCGTGCGGAACAGCGACGTGATCAGCCATGTGAATATCGTTGGGGGCGGTGCAAACGTGACCTTAGAGACTTTGAGGAGGGCCTCGCGGATTGCCAAGAACAGGGCCCAGGTTGTGGCGTATGGCAAGCAGGCTTGATGGGAGGGAGGTGAGAGGAAAAAGTCAGATGGGGGACGAGAAGGATTCGGAAAGAGAAAACATGATGAAGTCTATTGGTTTCTTTGCTGTCGCTGGACGGTTCTCCAGACTATTGGTGTTACGTGGCTGTGCTCATGTCTGAATGGTGAAGCATGGGAGCTGGGCCCCAGAAAAGATCTGAATCATTTGTTTTTTGAAGACCGAGATTCACTTAACGTCGGAGAACCTTGCCATGAAGGGTTATGGAATTCTTGCGAATATCGCTTGTTTATTACCCATGTGAGCTTGCGATATGTGCTCGCATATGAAATGCAATACTGTGAAAACACGTTCAACATGCGACGGAGAAACCGGCTGCTATTAGAGGGCATGAATAGGGCGCATTTCCATAACAATCGTCCAGTCACGATAATTTGCATTTACATAGCGCGTTTATCTCTAAGGACGTCCGATATTTGCAGTAACTCACTTTTTACTCTAATCAAATTAGTCTTTCATGAATCGTAACCGTGCTGTAACCTGATCGCTGGACAACAGCGACATGAATCGAACTTGGTACAAAACCTCATGAAGATATTGGCCACTTTTCACCCAAACCTGCGTACTCCAAAAAACAGCTTTCCGGCAACCATGGTTAGTAGCCAAACCTAATTCCGTCACCTTGCTTCAGTGGCTGCGAATTCTCGTACGTATTGCTCAATTCTGCCGAGTAGAGACTTTAGCAGAAAAAAAGGACAAAGAACACAAAAGCCAAAACCACTTAGATTATTCCCCAACAATTTCAAGAAGATCACCCATATACCCCCAAGAACGTCCCTATTGTTCTCATTTACTCGTTGAGCTGGGCTGCGAAGCCAGAAAACCCACACATCCCAACCCCAGAAACCAGCGGGCCCATTCCCCATACTAATTCCAGCCCATATTATCCATCTCTCGTCAGCAACACGTTCTTGCAGGGAATTCAAAAAAAAAGGCAGAAACCATAAAAACCGCAATTGATCTGTCCCATTTCACCCTTCCCCGAATTCGCCAGTTCTCACACTCGCAAAGTTAGATCCCACCTCTGAAACCCATGTCCCATCATGGAGTCTTTCAACCAGACCCAGGGTGCCGAAAATGCGCTTGATCGCGAGATAGTCACTTTCCTCCAGTCCTCGGTTCTACCTGAATTCACTTTGAACACTGATTTGCTATATAACTGGCAGACAGAACTCAGTGATGTGGCCACAGACCCGCAATTGTTAAGCACCGCTACGCGCCGAGAAATCATCCTCCAGTACCCACCGGGGCCAGTGTATTTCACGGAAAAACACGGAAAGGCCATCGTGGCGTGTTTTGAGAAACTCGAAAAACTCGATTCCGATGTTTACGTGGACTTCAAGTTGATTGTTCACGAGGTCATATTCTGCGCTACTACGGCGCTTTACACGGGCAAAATCCAGCTTTTTCGTTGCGGCTTTCTTTCTATTTTAATTGGAGATTTTGCCTCATACGCCTGCCGGTTAAACGAGACTTCTCCCGACCACCAGTGGCTACTCTGTGGCGCCAAAAAGCGGCTTTTGGGGTCGTTTTTGGAATTGGGCTGTGACGCCAAGCAGTTCCGGCGGCTCCTTTTCCCCCTCTTCGCAAAGGCTACACAGCTCTCGTTCACAGCAAAGCAGGCATTTCTCGATGTCTTGTTCGTGTTTTTGCACAACTGTCCCACGCAATATCTGGTGCTATTGTTCAACAATTTCATCTTCAGGCCATTGACTATTCCGATCAACAACGAGTGCAAAGTGCTGAAAGCATTCACTGTCTCTACGTGGTTCAAAGTCAACGATTTAGCGGGGGTTTCTGAAGAAAGTGACGACTATTCGCCCCTTACGCTTTTTCTGTTAAACTCGTCAGATCCAGAATCGCTCGTGTTCCAGGTCCAGCTCTGGAACGGAAAATTCATGGTGAATATTCTCAATTCGTCTACACGGTCAAGACGGCAGTTCTCGTTTAACCACGAGATGAAACACCCGCTGAAGAATCAGGGGTATACCCATTTTGTGCTCACGTACGACTCGTACCAGAATCTCAATCTTTACGTTGACGGCGAGTATAGTGAATCTATTCCATGCTCGGCGATTTCAAAAGCCGATATCCGCTGGAATAAATTATACATAGGAGATCCTGAGCGGGAAGAAGTGGGTGCAAACATTTTTGAGAAAAAGGAGTTGCTTGTGAAAGATCTCGCTGTCTTGGATACCGCCAGCACTTTTGAGTGGGTGAGTCTCTTCTACTATTTGGGAATCGGGTTTGACTGGTCGCAGAAAGAATTCTCCGAACTGAACATCGGTGGATTTTTGGATACTTTATCGAAGGAGAACTATATGCTAATGCGGTACCGTGCGGACGACATTTTGAGTTCAAGGGGCCAGCAGGCGCCGTATCGTGGGGACAGAGGGGCCAAAGCTTCAAAGAATAGTGCCATCTCTCTAGCAGAACACCGCTTACCGACGAGAGAAGAGATCGCGAACCTCCTTATGAGGGCTAAAATGCGCAATTCGAACTATCTTTTTGACATCAACGACTCCCAATTCATCGAGTTTATCGACAAGTCCAAGAGCAAAGAGCTTTTGTACCACCAAAACAACTCCTTTGCCAGTGTGCTCTATTGCTCGGGCGGATCGGGGCTCCTCCTTCTGATGATTGAGTTCATGATGAAAGACGAGTATAAGGACGAGAACCAGCGGCATTTCTTGTTTTTCGAGACCCTGCGATTGCTATTGTCGTGTTTGCTGAACGATTGGCGCCTCAGCAAAGAATTCGAGAATATCGACGGATACTGGGCGCTTTTCTTGCTAGTGGAGTACTACAAGGCGGCTTTTAACGCAGACTTAGCGTTTGAGGAGTGGGTGAAATACCAGGGCATTGAAATAGAAGGCAACGATGAATTCAGTGCCTCCCATTTCGAAGGAAGCTTTCTCAAAATGCTCCTTTCGTTCACGACGACATATCAAGACTCGGGACCGTTCATTTCTAATGTCACTGCGTTCAAAGTCTTGGTGTTGAACTTTGATCTTTTTTCCAGCACAAGCAGTTTCCCAAGTCTTTACATCCACGTTGCTGATTTGCTAGCCAGCGAAAAACATAGGGGCCACAACTTCAAGGAGCTCAGCAAGATGAAAGTGTTGAAAAGACTTTTGCAGAATATCAGAATCTGTCTTCTTGAAGGCGCAGGAACGAGAAAGATCGAAGAGTTGACACGGCTTCTTGCGCTTTTCATACAGTTTGATGTTTCCGTCGAGTCCATCAAGTATGTCTCGCAGTTCGTTATTTTCGCCCTATACAACGAATCCGCTGGTGAAGACTCACAGGAAGCCGGCCTTCAGGCTTTGTTGGCCTTGACTAACAAATTATGCGGACCTTCATCTTCCATAAAACTGCTCAAGAAGTTTTCTCGCTCGATCTCCATTCACTGGATTTTACTTCTTTTGGACTTTGAAGGCGACAATAAGCACATGTCTGCGAAAATCGTGAGTTGTGCGATCGGACTTTTGTCTAAGTTCTTACGCGTGCTTGGTCCACACATAATCAGGCGGTTTTTCCAGGCAAACAGAGGACTCACTGTCTTGAGCTACTTTCTACAAAGCTGGTGGAATAATGACAGTGTTGTCAGCATTCTTTTCTTGAACAGTTTTGGGGTGGACAGTGAGGCCTATGGCTCTAATTTCCCGTCATTGCCTGAACTCGTGACGGATAAGAGTATCACACAAGTGGCTAATACTGCTCCAATTCCAGACTTCATGAACTTGTTGAACAATTTGGCATTGTCGGGCATAGTTCAGTTGGGTCAGAACCAGGGGAAGGTCATGAGCACTCCCAGTTCGCCAATCAGAAGTATACTGGCCAGAACCTCTTCAAGCGACCAGACTGCAGAGCTATACTTCGACATTATGCATCTCCTCAATCAGATCGCCGATATGATTGAGATAGGCTATTCTGAGTCGCCGGCGCTACAAGCAATATTTGCTAGCAAAGAATGGCTAGAAGGTGCTTTCGAAATAGTTGCTCACTTCAAGATTCTCCGGGAAACGGTGCATCCTAACCCACACATAAGAACCGATTTCGAAGAATGTGCCACCAGATACGTTTCTGTATTGAGTGCCATATTCGTTTCCATGCTTCTAGATGTGAAGAAAATGCTTGCGATCATGAGATGTCTCAGCGACATAACTAAGAAGTTGATGATCGATACCATTTTCCCGAAGATCTTTGAGCACATAAACGGTTTTCTCAGTAACTCCAACTTTATTTTCAAGGAGTTGGAGTTTGTAAGAGGAGCTACAGAGATTCTCGTCATATACCACAACGAGTTTGTGGTACAGAATTACGCCGTCAGCAGAGAGAACTTGAATGCATACGTCACCTGTCTCGTTGCCATTATAGAAAAAAGTGATACCAAATCTAGTGTGACGAACCAGCTCGGGCCAATTTTGGCCCACGCCCTCATCTTGAAATTGTCTAATATCTCTCATACTTCGACTGAATTGGCTGAATTTGACGAAGAGATCGAGAACGGCTTCGCACAGGATCTCGACGAGAATGTCAAGTTCTGCCTCTACAAGCAGGTTTTGATTCTTCAACCGTGGGTCCTAAATGATGCAGGGTTACGGCTGACAATCGAGCTCATTATGGGAAATTTTTTAAAGTTGTCGTCACAGAAGCAGATGGAACTTGCCGAGCATGTGCTCAACTTTTTGAGGTCTGCTATTGTCATGAGAGAAGAGGGATTCAGCAAAATCACGAGCCAGCTAACACAACTCTCGGATTACCAGAACTCCATAGACATCTTGTCTGACTTCTTTGCTTTCTTGACTTCTCATAATGACGAAGAAACAATTAAGTACATCCAGAAGTTCCCCACTATCAAGCATATTTTCAACAAGAATTTCCACTTTCGGCTCAGCAAATTGAGAGATGTGGGACAGATTAGTGTTCTAGACATGGTACAGGTCGTTCTCAACAATGGTGGAACGCTCGGAAACATCAACAATGCCCAACTTCAGGGATTCGAGAGAGATTGCCAGACGTTGAAGTCTGTGACTATGACGGGAGAGCTCATGAAATACAATAGGGAGCTTCAGGACATGCAAGAAAACATCCAATTTTACTCTGCGTCCTATTCTGCGCTTAAGCTAGAGATCCACAGATTGCTCCAAGAATCGCCCATCACCAAAACCGACTTCATGCTAGATTATATTGAGGGAGCGAACCGGATGCGCATGTTGCTCGTGGGCGAGGACCAGTTGCCCGAGTCGGAGAAGCTCACCTATACGGTAAAAGTGCCTATCAAACCGCTCAGCTCCACAGAAATTCAGAAGGCAGCGCACTTGAGTCTAGATTCTGTGTTCTCGGCATTTGGAATCCAAGACTTGACACTACTGGATTCTCCTCTAGAAGTTGACTTGAACGAGTACGAAGAGATCGACGAAAACGGCGAGCCTATCACCAGCAAGACTTCTAACGAGGACCGAAACAGAAAAGTCCTCCGTAGTCTTTACTTGGGTGACCAAATCCAGGCGTTATTCAATATTTCGAGAGTAAATGGTTTGGACGCCGTGGAGAGTTTGATGATTTTGGGCTATAGCCACATCTACTTTATCGAGAACTTTTTTCATTGTGCCGACGGTAATGTTGTTGACATCGAAGAAGCACCTCAAGAGATGAGGGATCCATATCTACAGTTCATCAAGCCACAGACGGGAGACAAAAAAAGCAGAAATTACCGGATAAAAACTTGGAGCTTGGAAAACTTTGCGTGCGTTTGTAAGCGGAAGTTTTTGTTGAGGGACATTGCACTTGAGCTCTTTTTCGACGATGGTGCTAGTATCCTTATCACGTGTTTGTCTACGAATCAAAGAGACTTTGTCTACAGCAAGCTCACGCCTTATTCATCGAGTGACAGTTTGGACAAAGACTTGCAGATAACTTTGGACGTGTCCTCATCATCTCTGCAAGTAGTAGGATCTTCCTCTGGATTTTACTTCAGGTCCAGGCTTGCGTCAGCATTTTCGACGGGATTCACACATAGCTCGAGCTTCTCAGAGATCACAAAGAAATGGAAGATGGGAAGGATGTCCAACTTCTACTACTTGTTGTCGATCAACACCATGGCCGGTAGAACGTTCAATGACTTGACACAGTATCCGATTTTCCCATGGGTGATAGCAGACTACGACAGCGTTGAGCTTGATTTGAGCGATCCCAAGTCGTTCCGTGATCTTAGCAAGCCGATGGGTGCGCAAACTGCGAAACGAGCCGAGGAGTATCGAGAGAGATACGAGGCTTTAGCTAGCATAAATGATGGAGATGCTCCTCCGTTCCATTATGGCACTCACTATTCCTCAGCGATGATCGTGACGTCTTACTTGATACGACTCAAGCCGTATGTTCAGTCGTACCTACTCCTTCAGGGTGGAAAGTTCGACCATGCGGATCGTTTATTCAACTCGGTGGGCAAAGCGTGGACGTCTGCATCCAAGGAAAACACCACAGATGTTAGGGAGCTTACGCCCGAGTTCTTCTATCTTCCCGAGTTTTTGGAAAACAAAAACCACTTTGAGTTTGGAAAGCTACAGAATGGCGGAAGCTCGAACGACGTGGCGTTACCCGCATGGGCCAAGGGCGACCCAAAAATATTCATTGCGAAGAACAGAGAAGCGCTTGAAAGTGCATACGTTTCTGCCAATTTGAACCACTGGATAGATTTGATTTTTGGCTATAAGCAAAGCGGCGAGGAGGCAGTCAAGGCGTTGAACGTGTTCCACCACCTGTCTTACGATGGTGCAATCAATCTCGATAGCATCAAAGACGACATCGAGAAACGGTCCGTCATAGGGATGATCAACAACTTTGGCCAGACGCCGGTAAAGCTATTTTCGAAGCCCCACTCCGCCAGAGATATCTTGAATCTCCCGTATTTGCAGCTATCGCTCAGTGAAACCAGCCGCAGGCCGCCGGTTTGCACATTTGAGTCGAAACTCCAGCTCCCCATTGAGAAATTGGAGGTGAGTGCCAAATCGAGGAAATGGATTGGAAGACCTTCGTGCACGTCCTCCGAGGACCAGATCTTGATTCGCAAGCCGTCGCCTGGGCAGTTGAAATTCGGAAACGGGTCTTTGATTGTAAACACGACGCTTTTCATGAACCTCCACCTGTGCAACATCACGGCACTCCTCCAAATCGGGAACAAATTTTTCATCACCGGCTCGGAAGATGGCATGATCCACGTATGGAAATGCTCCCTCCAGCCGCATTTGAGCGTTTCGTTCCATGCGGTATTGAGGGGCCATTTGGGTGCCATCAAGCTGCTAAGTTACAGCAAGACCTTCAAGGTGTGTTTGAGTGTGGACGAGGATGGCGGAATTCTCCAATGGGACATCACCCGGTTCAAGTTCGTGCGAAGAGTCGCCAATCCCCTGTCGCTGGAAAACTTGATGGTTGCGATGTCTAACGATACCGGCAACTTTGCCACAGTGCAAAGCACTAAGTACAACAACGTGTTGACAGTGTACACCTTGAACGGTGAGAAAATCGCCCAGCTTTCGCTTAAGCCCGGCAAGATCACAGCAGTTGCCATTGCCCAGGTCAACGACTCATTGGTGGATCTGGTAAAAACGGAGTACCGCCACTCGTACTGGAAGGACGAGTTTATCGTGGTGGGCTACGCGTCGCCGCAGGTCCAGTTGCAAATCTACAAGCTACACGTGAACGATGCAGGATGGGCCTTATCGTTGGTTGAAGAAGCAGAGCTCCAGCGGGCGGTGAGCGGTCACGTGACCTCGTTGCTGGTGTTTAAGCAGACGGAAGTGTGCGACGAGGAGAAGTTGTCGAGGGGCCGTTTACTGTTTGTCATTGGCGACTCAACAGGCCGCGTATACGTATGGTGATGCGCACGTTTCGCGTATATGCACACCCGTAATTCGGTTCCTGGTTATTACGATAAGGCGCAGCTCTCCGCATTTCGCCTAAGCAAGTCTAGGGCACTCCCGGGAACATGAACATGTCTACAAAATCGGTGGCCATAGTGTTGATATGCTGTGTGTGGTATGCGATTCTGTCGTTCACGGCGCAGATGACGAAATTTGCCTTGACAAAGGTCCCTTACCCGTTCCTTTTGGCACAGGCTCAGTACACTATTACAGGATTTCTCGCATTCTGCTTGATGCGCTTGATCCGCGTGCTGCCCAGCATACGAGGGGTGTTTGTACCGGGAATGGCGGCATCAGACGAAAGTGCCCCTTTATTCCGGAGGCAGTTGTTCTTCAAGATTCTCCCCTTGGGCTTACTCCAATCCACAGGCAAATACGTGTCTTTATGTGCCACGCAGGTCGTACCTGTTGCAACCGTGTCCAGTATCAAGGCGCTTTCGCCTTTATTGATTGTGCTCGCTTACAGGATATTCTACAATGTGCGGTTGCCACCCTTGACGTATCTACTGCTAGTGGCGCTTCTAGGAGGCGTGGTGATGATCATACTGGCGGATGCAGCTGAAAATTCAGCAGGATTAATCAGTTCTCTCTTTTTTCAGCTTCCCGAGAAAGTGTACTTGAAGGGAATCATATACTGTGTGGTGAGTGTGATGCTTATTGCTACGCAACAGATATACGGCAAGGAATTGGTCACGTGCAGAGAATCTACCTACCCACTGCTGCCTATATTGGGGCCCAAGGTAGAGGAAAGTGCTCAGTATTTCTGTCAGAGCCTGGCCCCACCATTATCAGTGGGCACTGATACCCGTTCTCGATTTCCACTGCCAAATTCCGTTTCCAAGAGTTTCACACACAGTTCGAGCGCTGGTCTACCGTATGCCACATCGGATTTGAGCCACGCCCCGCACTCCACGGAAAATCCTTATTCACTAGAAGTTGATACGAAACGCTCATGCGCAGATCCTTTGGCGTACCTCAGTTCGAATTACGCGAAGGCGGACAAGCTCACGGTGATTTTCTACATTTCGCTCATCGGTGTGTGCACCTCGGCAGTTGGGTTTTTAGGCAAGGAATCATACGATCTATATCACACCGTGACAGGGGCATCACATTACGAAGGAGGCATCCATACCAGAAAAGACGCATGGGCAGTCTTGGCACTAGTAGTGCTCATGTCGGTTTGCCATTTCGCACAGACGATCATCTCGCTCTTTCTTCTCGGCTCGATCCCGGCGTTGTCGTACTCGATAGCCTCGATGATGAAGCGTATAGTGATAATCGTGATTAGCATTTTGGTGAAGCACCCAGAATCGGGACAAGAACGGTGGATGGGACACGTCACGTGGCTGCAGGCAGCCGGGCTCTTGCTCGTTGGCGTGGGCTTGTACGGCTATGACAGGTGGGGGTCTATGGCGATGAGACAAACACGAGGATATTGAAAGGCTACAAAAGTTGTACGGGATACTGGAATGCGAGGCCGTCATTTGCAGAAGCATCAGCCACGCCCAATAATCCCACTAACGTCCGCAACATATTTGCTGCGGCGGTTCACTCTAGGATGCGTTGTAGAGAGCCGCAATTCTGGGATCCAGAAGCCTGGTGAATTGTAGCCCTACAATAATACGCATTCATGGTACAATAGAGAGGAAAAGAAAACTTGTAATGAGCGCGCGTCGCACGCCTTATATACTCGCAACAGTGTGCCGGGTAACCTGCCCAGATCTCAGTGGTTTGGTAGAGGAGCTCTCGATTATTGTACACCCACCAAAACTCCCAAAACGCAATGCTTACGAATATTATAGTGTGGCTGTTTTTGTCGAGCCTCATTTTTGCTGCTGGTCTTTTTGGCCGTTTCGAAAACGTGCCCCAGGAAGCACGAGACGCAGCCGTCTCCGGCCTCAAGTCTCACATAGTCAATGGACTCAACTTCCAGAGCAGAATCGATGTTCGGCTTGTGGAGATAAAAAACGGGGATCCCAAGAAAATTTTGCTTCCGGTGGACCGCGAGTACCTGTTTCAGGCGCAGAATTTGGCCAGTGGCGAGTACGAACTTTCGGTGCATGCGTACGATTTTTCTGTGCCAGTGCCACGGTACAGAATCGTGATAAATGACGACGTCGTCGAGGCGTTTGCGGATGATTTGGCGGCTGCGTCATATAACGTGTCGTCGAAGCACACCGTGTCACGTGAGAGCCCACTCAATATTGAGGTTTCTGGCTTCAAAAACTACTATGAAAGCGCGGGAGGCAAGCTCACCGAAATGGTGATGAACAGCCCACTCGGCGTCATTTTTAGGAGTAAAATCTACTCAGCGTTGTTTTTTGGCACGCTTGTGATTATTGCTTTTCCATATATCATCCCGTACGTGGCTCCAAACTTTGCGGAGGAGTACCAGAAAGTGCAGCAGGAGTACAACGGCCAGCCGGAGAATACCGAGAAGATTCTGGAAACGACGGATGAGAGGAGTCTGGAAAAGGTGCTGGCCATACGAGAGGCGAGGAAGTCCAAGGCGAAGAGACGGTAGAGTATGGGGTGAAAAGGGCTAATGTAAGTTTGAGCTGAGAAACCTCTGGGTATGCTCAATGTTGGCGAGACTCAGTGACGCTGGAGTGAATTGGAAATGATTAAGGGAGGCAAGGAACTATAACATTGGTGCTGACGGTTTGTCAACATAAAGTTAAAGCTAATCAGCGAACCGACCAAAAGCTGCGGGTGCCAGCCAAAGAGAGCAAAAGCTGATACGCATAACGCGACAGTGACGAAGAGATGTCGTTTCTCGGATGAAGCATTCGTCTAGGTGAATTGGCCACTTAAGGCGTTGATAGGAAGAAGCCAACAGTGACTCGGAGCATGGTCCACTTGAAAAGCATGCTGCAAAGGTGCAAGCGCAGTCTTGAAAGGGTAGAAAGATGAGACCATCGCCTAAACCAGTCGATACAAGTGAGAATACTTGAGAAGATACGATGCCGCTGATGAATTGCCATGATCCACACAGAACCACGTGATATGCCCAAAACTGAACCCAGGAGAGGCAACGATAGAGTTTGGCCATGGTCTCAGGAACACCGTTTTGGCAACACTGAAGGCCCAGATGCCTTGGAAGTCAAAGACAAAGTGTGTGATGGACTGGAGGTTACATAGCATGATGAATTCAGGCACTGTATTCACTACACCGCATGATAGACCACGAAAAAGGCCAAATCGTCGCGTGGGCGTATCCCGAACATCCCCACTTTGCACCACGGCTGCCCTGAGCAACCCCTAATTGTCGTCCTCGGCTGACCTATCAAAGTAGTTGTCTTCACATGTTCACCAAGACAGCAACAGCCACCTTCCAGGACTTATCCCCCGACCTAGACCCAAACCAGCTCTATTAGTAAACTAACCTTATACAAGATTAACACCTACAGGTGACAAGGTAGCATGATAGCCACACGCACACACTAGTAGTCTCAATCAGGACACATACGTCTCGTTATAGGCCGAATTCTCATTAGTTTCGTCGCCATCGGTACCCACCTGTACCCGCTCAAACCAGCCATGTCTCACACCTTCGCATTGAGCTTCCACCCCACTATAAGGTACCGGCACGAGAGCCACGAAAGCGTGCCCGCCACGGCAAAGCACCCGCAGAAGATCGTGAAGTTCCGGTAGCACTCCACAGAACTGTCGCCAATAATCACCGACCCCACCGGAATGCCGAAAAGTATCCCCGTGGAAGAAAAGGTGTACATGAGTCCGTAACACCGGCCAAAAACGTCCACCGGCGTGAAAGAGCCCAAGCAAACGGGCGTGAGACTCAAAATGGACAGGCTGAAAAACCCGCAGAGCACGGCAAACGCGTATAGCCCCGACGTTTTGCCCCCAAAAGGGAGCCAGACAACGAAGATGGATATACAGAAACCGGAGAGCATCAACAACATCGTGTTCAAGTTTCCGTAGCGATCTGCGAAAATTCCCAGAATGTAGCGGCCAGGGATGCCTGCGGCGTTCAAAATCGTAAGCAAAATGAGCGAGTTCTTCTCGTTGAACCCGTGCGCTAACGCATACGACGCCAAATATGTCACCACACTCAAAAGCGCAACCTCCGTCAAAAACACTCCGCCCACGAGCGTGGTGAAGCGCAGGTCGCGGAAAGGGCTCAAGTCGAGGTGGTTGCGCATCAGCTCAGCGACCCTTTCCAACTTGTTTTCCAGCTTTTCTTGTGTGCTTCGGCGGCCCAGTTTGAACCGCAGTTTCACGAGAATCACCGACAGCGCCAGAAGACACACTGCCACAGCCCCCACTATGCGGATCGCCCACGCAAAACCCACAGAGCTGTACAAAGACTGGAGGATAAGCGGCCAGATGGTCCCTCCCACAGAACCGCCCAAGGAGGCCAAGCCCAACGCCTTTCCACGGTTTACCAAGAACCACTGGCTCAACAGCGAGATAAGCGGCGGGATGGCCAATGCATGTGCCGTGCCGAGACACACGGAAAGCGAAAAGATGAACGCCACGATGGAGTTGCTAAAGCTGAGGGCTAGGAACCCGACAAAAAGCAACACCGTCGAGAAAATTAGGAGGTGTGTGCTGCCCTTTCTGTCAAACACGGGTCCCACGAGCGCACCCAAGAAAAACGGAAGGCACATGTAGATGGAAAACACCCACGATACAGAGGACACTTTCTCGCCTGCGAGCTGGTGGTTTGAGACGTACGCCTGCACCGCTCCCACGGAGTTGAGCACGCCAAAATTCACCAAGAGGCCGAGGTGTGCGCCTAGCACCACCAGGTACGCTTTCCAGCCGCCGTCGGGGTAATTGTCCTTCTCCTTGTTGTCGTCCAAATAGTTGGATGTCTGCGTTTGGAGTGCATCGAGGCCGTAGCCGGAGCCTCGGCTGGACTGCTCGGAAAGCGGGGTTTCGAGGAAGTGGGTCTGTGTTTCGATCTGGGGCACAAACACCGGGTTCTGGGCGGTTCTGGGGGTGGTTTTGGCGTTTCCAGAACCCGTGGTCACGTTGCGGAGCTCGATGATCTCAGCAGACATGGTCGGGGACGCAAGGAAACGAGAAAAGGAGTCTATCGCCGAACTCTGTTTTCGTTTTCGTGGCACGAGGCAGCAAAAAGTGAATATCTGCGAGATGAACGAATAAATAGAGAATGGAGATGGCCTTATATATGAGAGATGCGCAGATCAGTCATCGCGCGCATGCACTCCAGGGCCATACCCCGGAGGGTTCCGAATTGAAGGCCGGAGCGTGATTTCCTAGGTGGCAGGGGAAAATGTCTGAAGACGAAGGGAGACGAAATACTCCTTTTTTCATTGACCAATTTGCGGCCTTGTCGTTGGTAAGTGTGGACGGAATTGCTGCAGAGACGGAATTGCTGGAGACGGAATTTCGAGCTTAAGCCACTCTGCATATCTATGGCTGCTTCCACAATTCGACAAAATCCGGAGAAAGTGATCGTAAGGAACATCCCGGAGCTACCTTGACGGTGGCCTACCCTTTTTGTCGAAATTTGCTCCAGTTTCCTCCCACTTGACGCAATATAACCCTTAGGCTATGTCCTAAGAGGTGTTCGTAACTGCTTGACGATGACAGTGACGGTCTTGAAAACCAAAAGACAAGAGTGAACGAGGATGTGCCCGTTCGGCCACGAACGCCGGCCACCGGACAAACTTCGAGAAAACTGGAAGCTGATAATTACGAAATGTCAGAAGATGGAGTTTAACTACACTACCAGAATCCATCCTGAACTGCCACGTGACGCTGAATATATCAATTTCCAACTGGGGTACTTGATTCCGCGGAATCCAACAAAAGACTAGCTTACCAAGGTTAGCCCTTTAAAGCAGAGCAACTGGCTGAGTCCGTCACGTGACCAAACAAAGGATATGGCTCAACGTGGCTTAAACAGCTATTTTCACCTGACTCCTCTCCTCCACCCTCCTCTCTGATATCTACTGTCCATTCGGAACAGATCCCGTGACTTCACCCTGCAATACATTGATCTATAGGAAACCTAGCAACTTTGGGGTATGTTAGCAAGCTACATAGCAAACGGATACGGGAAGCCGGAAACTCACTCGTTTCCGTACTGCGTCTCCTTCTTCACCTCCGCCCGGTAGTCCGGTTTCGTGGCACTCGTGTACTTGGGATTGGACCAGCCATTCACATAGTCGAAGTCGGTGTTTGCCCAGTGTGCAAAGGGGTAAGAGGGCAACGTTTTCACGGGCGTGTCGTCGTCAATCAACCCCTTATCTTTCTGTGCCTGGATCAACGAGTCCAAGTAGGAGGAGATGTGGTTCCTAATGAACTCGAAGTTCTTGTACTTGATGATCTTCTCCGGCGCCTCGAAGATGATTTTCTTGAGGAGCGAGGGCACGTTGGGCTCGTCCTTCATCTCCTCGATGCCGTAGAAAATCGGGTGGTTGGTGAAGATGATGGCACGTGACTTGGGCAACCGTCTCAACGTCTGTCTCTCGACGCGCACGTTGAACTCTTTGGGGTCGGTGGACTTCATGTCCTCCTCCAAGTTGGGCACAAACTTGGGAAGCTGGTAGATGTTGTTCATCTTCAACTTGTGGTCCCACGAGATGTACCACGACGCTCTCTCCACGGAGTACGCGGGCTCCAAACGCTCAAACCACTTCTCCATAGACGTCTTTAATTTTTCGTGGTAGTAGGGCACCTCGTCGTGGATGACGTCAAGGTGTTTTCCGATTTTCTGGTCAATGCCAAAAGAGCCCCCGGGGAAGGGCACGGCCGCTGCCACCAAGTAGTGCATGCCGTCGGTGGGGTTTTTGAGCACCACGTAGAAATCCTCCTTTGCCATCTTCGTCACGTAGAGCAACGGGTGGTCCTTCAACGGCAACGTCATGTCCAAAATCTCCTTGGTCATTTCGTTGCGCACGACTTTGCCGCCGGCCTTTTTGTCCGCCAAAACCGTGAAGAGTAGTGGGTACCGTGCCACCATATGGTCGGCCACAGTCTCCATCAATTCGAAGCAGGCATCGTAGGATTCGGGGAGCCAGTCGATATTCTGCTTTCCGTATTTGTGCCAGATGCGCTTTTTCTCCTCGATGTAGTGCCAGTAGTACTTGTCCATGTCCAACCAGTGGTTTACGTCGAGCTTGTAGATGGACATGGTCTGGTGGTAGGGCCACCTGAACGGTCTCCAGGGCCGGTCGTCGTAGTTCTTCACCTGTTCTGGCGTGATCATAAGAGGCGTGGGTGCAGGCATGGTCTCCAAAACCGGCGTTTTCTCTTCCTTTTGTGCCGCCTGGGGCTTGCTCAACGTGCGCTTGAGGAACGGCTTGGGCAAAGCCACCAAAACGATGAAAATCACAGCCCCGAGCGGGACCATGAAAATGTCACGTGACGTGAACGTGGCCTCGTGGGCCCATTCTGCGGTGAAGTTGGACATCTGCGACCTTTGTACCTTTTCTCTTCTGTTTGTGTCTAGTTTCGGGGCACAGACGTCACCTGGGCCAGTCTGAGCTCTAGAAAAAGACGGCGGGTGAGCTGAAATCTGAGCGTTCTCAGCAACCGCTCGTTTGTGTCGGTGTCTAGCACTCTGGTAGTGATCACTCCCGTCTTTGTTCCTAACAAAAGCGAGCGTTCACGGAGCTTGAAGTTGTTTGCTGTGGGGGCAGGGTCAGCAAGTACAAGAGCAGTGGAGTTCACGGGATCGGGCTTTTTGGTGCGGCTCGAGCGAGGATTCCGGGTGTCTTTGGGATCAGTGTCCGGTGCCTTGGCTCCCCGTCGTCTCCATTTAAACATGTAGCAATATTCCCGTTATCAAAGTGGTGGGAGATAACGGGAAAGCTTGCCTGGGAATGGGTGCGAAAAACGGTTGTGGGCGTGCACAGGGCCGGCGATAGTGCGCACGCTACTGCGCTGCCCTAATCGGGTTAAGATGTGCGAGCGATTGGGATACGGAATTGGATGTGAGGATAGAGGGAGTGTGGCATTGTGGGGTGATTTAATGGAGTGCTTGTTTTTTGGCTTCGTTTTTGAGATCTTTTGACTTTGTTTTTGAGGTTGGGTGACTGAGGGTATAGATCAGCGTACGGAAATCAATGCGCAGACAACCCAGACTAGACCCATTCACCACCACGGGTCAATTTTTCTATTTATAGACATTTGTGTATTCTGAGGTTCTTCTTCCGTTATGTATTGGCAGAAGCACCCTATCGCGGGCCGTATGGCGTGGCACATAACCCTCGTTTTGGTGTGGCTCTACGATTTGAGTCTAAGAAAAAGAAGACTCTCGCTAACTTTTAATATTTAGCTAAGTAATTTGGCAGGCTTTTGGATTTTCTGGCGCAGAATTGTTTCCATAAGTGTTGTTCCAATCGGTGAAGCTCCTGGAGATTTCGTGTCCTTAGTGCCCAGACCACCGTTCTGGAATATGGACGGAATTCGGTAGGTAATGCAGGTTTTTCTACGCGCTTGAACAGAGATCGGGAGCTAAATTTTTGTGTATGAGCGAGAAAGTCTAGATTCACGTGTTATTTCCTGTTTCCTTTGCTAAGTGCCGTGGTAGCTAAGAATATGGAAGATACAGTGCACTTCAGCTCGAAACTAATATCAGCCTAGACGCGTTTTTCAGTTCAAAATCAACCTCAAGCTTTTGTGGTTGTTCCTTATTCTTAAGCAGCTACTAGGTACCGAATTGCCAGAGGAGATTATGGAAGACCCCCTAGTAAAGAACCATTCTGAAAAGTCGTCGATTTTTCCGTCTCTTTCCGGAACTTCCACGGGTATAGACGCCATAGCCAGAATGAACGAGTACGCCGGGCTCATTTCACGGAGAGTATCAACGGGATAGTAGGCAGATATTTTGAGGGAGCCATAGTAAAGCGGCAGGAGTTTTGTGGGTTCCAGCACCTCGTCAATACTATATAGGCCAGGGTCTAGAGAATTGATATGTCACGGGCTAGATAATGTGTTTATTTGGCGAACGGGTTTGAGAGAACGAGCTGATGTTTTGGATCCAATAACCTAGCCGACTGTGTGACATGATTCTTCCTCCATGACAAGCTTAATAATTCGTCTTTCAGATATAACAAGACTTTGATGATACTCAAGGTTGATGTCATGTACCTCTGACGGGTGCGTCCTCTTCAAAGAGGATCATTTGCACAAGTTTCTCGAAGTATACGATTGATATCGTGTTCTGTCGCATTATAGCACCGAAATCGCAACCTAAGCAATCAAATGCTCAAATTTCAGAAGAGCCACGTATTACCCAAAGGACATTCACCATTGGTAACAGAAAGCAAACCTATATTCCTCACTAATCCATTCCAAACACCAGCGACGCCGTGCCCAAGACCAGATTGATCTAGTAGCCCCCTAGCGCTTTACCACAAAAGATAGAGTCCTATCATCCTTGAATTCACTCCGTCTCCTTCGCCTCTACGAAGTATATAATAATACGCCGTGCCCAGGGACACCTGCTGTCGTACCCAATAAGCCCATCTTTGCAGAGCTGGAATTCGCTGTATCCATTATACAACACCTTTCGTTTTCCTCCTTGTTTTGCGCTTGTGCGGAAGCCCGTGTCTGGAAAATCGCCGGCAGTGAGCATGCCTTCTGTATTGACGTTTAAGAACTTCTTGGTACTGGGAATCTGAAAGGACCCTTTCGAAAAAAACTCAAGCACAGTAGCGTGGTACCCCACCTCTAGCTGGTTTGAGGTGACGGAAAGGTTCTCGTGCGCTGCCCTACCATCAATTTCCGACACGTGCAAGGTGCCTAAAACGGAGGATGTCCTCGCAAGAGCGACTGTGAATAAGGCGAGAGCCAAAATGTTCATCGAAGTGTACTTTGGCTCTGGATTTGAGAGATTTGTATACATTTATACCAGGATCTGGTGAAATTTACAGGTTTTAGTTGCGCCCCACTTTGCAAGGAACACGGAGCTCAGGGTTAGATTTACTGGATTAGATTCTAGTTCCGCCTCACTCAGGATTTCAATAGTGAAAGGTCGGCGAAGGGAAGCGAATCGCAGGCTAGTTGTTTTTGCACAAAGGCGACTGTTTGACCTTGGCTCATACATCACGTGCAAACCAGGCTATGGTGGCTATTAAGATCGGTATTATCGCAGGATCAAGAGCACTCGTCCTATTGCTTTTTGTTAAGGTTCCTGTGGTTATCACTAACCCACTGTTGACGATGCTCCTGGAGAACATGATGAAAGTCTACTTTTGCGGTGCTTGCATCTCATACTTGGTGAGGAAACCATTCTACACTAACGTCGACTTTCACAGTTACTCCATATATTATATTGCTAAAAATGTGAGCAAACACCCCCACTCCCTCCTAATGAAACTCCTGGAACGAAAGCATCACCTTGGAACAGCCAGTGCTCGTGCTATTATAGCGTACCAGATTGTCGCTACAAAGCTGGAAAGTCACAGCGCCTTTATACGACACGAGTCGCTCCCCACGTGAGCCACTCTCTTTGCCAGCAAGAAATCCGACGCTCGGTTGGCTCGTCATCACAAGCTCGCCCACATCGTTGACGCTCAAGTATTTCTCTGTTTGGAACTTCTGGAAGATGCCATCTGCGTAATCAAATGCAGTCGGGCGATCGCTGAGCACCAACCTGTCGTTTTTGATGGCCAAGTCCGCAGAAGCCTTTTCGTCCTCGATTTTGGATACGAATAACGTCCCGAAAATCACGTTTCCCAGAACGAATGAGGAGAGCGTGAGAGTAAAAAGTAGCCTCATGAATGTGGAGAAAAAGTAGTGCTCAAGAAGGATCTCAATATTTATACTGGTCGTCGTTCCTGGTATTCCCCGAGAATTTTCAAATGAGCCTTAGTAAATCACGGGTTTCTGTGGATCAAGTTTCAGACTTGACAAAAAGGATGAGAGGTCCTGGGTTTGGTGTTTCTTTTGAAAAGATGAAATGCTAGCCCAAATTCATATCCGTGTTTCACTTTGTACGAAAGCAGAGATTCCGAGCGGGCACGCTAAGTAACTTGTTCCAGGACCGGGAAAGGGGACTCGAATTCCTCCATTGTTTGCGTGAATTTATGTAATTTTGTTAGCAAAAGTATTCAGCTTCAACTCGGGCCGGGGAAACGTTTCCTCATGAGTCATGCCATGAATCGATACTGAATAAAGTTCTCCGTTCAGGTCAGAAGGTATCACAGTTGCTTCGCTCAGAGTTATGGTTAAATGAGGGCAGTGCCATAGAGGCAATGTGGATCAACCGGCTTTTCTTGATCAAATTCGTTTTGCTGAACCTATAATCAAGGCGCAGATAGATCAAGCTACCGCCAAAAACGATCAATCTAGTCTAAAGCATTTGACCCGATGCGCTCAAATGCCAGCCATAGCCGATCAAATAAGCCCCACAGCTTTTCAGAAAAAACTGATAAGTGAAAACGGTCTAATCATCTTTCCTTTTTGAAAGATCCAACAAATGAGTGGGAATTGAAGATCTCGTGTTCTTTTTCCAGTACCCCACGAATCTACCCTCGCGGCGTCCATACGGTGAGCAGAACTGAAGGAAATACATAGGGTATTTCCAAGCTCGGGTAAGCGTTCTTCCTCGTTTTTGGGTAAAGAGCTAATTAGAAAGATTGAGATGATTAGTTTCTGTGGGTTTGATGAAATTGTGCTAGTTTGTTTTTATGGAGCAACTATTAACTTTTCGTTTTTCGCAGCCGTGTAGAAATTGACTGAAATCATGAACAAATTAGGCGGAATCTCAACACAACTAGGAATGTGGAAAGGGCGTATTTTATTCTTTCATACAAAGAGGGACTCAATAAGCTATCATGAGTTTCAAAAAGGTTCAATCTTCGGGCCTTGCGGGTGTCACCTCTTTCGTATTAGATAGTGGTAATTTGCATCAGTATGCTACACCCTCCATCTCTACACCTCTGCCTCAGGCAATCTCCAAACATCTCCTTTTGGGATTTCCAGAACAAGGCCCATCCGTACGTACATCAACAGTCTTCTTACCTAGACGGCCAAAAAAGCATGGAGAGATGAGCATACAGGGCAGTATGGAAGACACCACCGTAGACATCTGAACACCAAATATGTTTCCGTTCTCTCTCCAGCTCCCTCCTCATTCGTGGCAGAACCTCGAACTGTAGCATCCTCCAGCCGCACTTATCGCACTGGTCCAAGAGACAACCTCCTATTCGCGATTTAGTTCCAGCAGATGTCTGGCTCTGATTCCTCTGATTTACCGTTTACATACACTCGGTCAGCTACAATGTCAGGAGTACATGTGGAGCAGTTCCGTAAGCGAGAGGAGCCGGGCGAGTAGGGTAGTTTAGCAGAACCCAAATATAGGTTTCACAGCACCATGTCTATCACACATACCATAGATATGTATAGATATATATGTGCGTGTTATGATCAACTAATATAACAGAACCTTGACTACAACAGTGCCCTCCATCGAGCACCAAATAACATCCCCTCAACAACAGATGTATATTTAAATAGCTGGCCCATCCCCACTCCTGACCTACACAACCCTACCTACACTCGTTTCACAAAATGTACATTTTTAATGATATATGCCCCCAGGCCGCGGGGCTGGCGCCTATTAACTGTAGAGACAGATCCACTACAATCTTCTACCTCTTCTACCACCCTTTCTTCTGGTGGAGTCCGAAGGCACAGGAGTCACGTCCTCGATTCTACCAATTCTAAGACCAGATCTGGCGAGCGCTCTCAACGCAGACTGACCACCAGGACCTGGGGTCTTGGTCTTGGTACCGCCGGTGGCTCTCAACTTGACGTGGACAGCGGTGATTCCGACTTCCTTGCACTTTTCAGCGACGTCCTGGGCAGCCAACATGGCAGCGTATGGGGAGGATTCGTCTCTGTCGGCCTTGACCTTCATACCACCGGTGACTCTGCAGATGGTCTCCCTTCCGGAGAGATCGGTCACGTGGACGAAGGTGTCGTTGAACGAGGCGAAAATACGGGCAACACCGAAGACAAGAGAACGGTCTGAAAGTTAGTATGGGATGGGGGATGGAACGCGAAGGCCTGGGGTGCTTTGAATATTTTGACATTTGGATATTTCGATTATTTGGATGGCGTTTGGGATATTGTATGACCATTTCGTCAATTGGCGGTGTTTGTGGCGCCTCTAAGCTCACTTATAGATGGAATGGAGGTATCGAGATTGTATGGAGATCATGGATAACATGGTACGGGTCTCGTTCGGTCGGCCGATCAAACTTTCATCAAACTTTCCAACGCTATTGGCCTTCCCGCGACGTTCTCTTCATTTGCACTTGCAACATACCAGCAGACATGTTTACGGATAAAGTTGTATATGAAAATTTTACCGTGAAGTGCCCGAGAATTTTTCCTCACTCGCGGTGCATCCTGGATACCATGGGGCGTGCATATAGACGCGAGATGGTGATGTGTGCGCATTAGGGCTCGAGCCCTGACCATGATAGTACGGGAAGCTGGGAAAGGCATTCTGGGAGTTATGTGAGGTCACAGATATTTGGGTGTTTGTACTTCGGCCGTGGCAGCCGCGAGAGATGGTTGGTTTGGTACTAGCGGAACGGGGCACGTGATCAACGTATGATGGGTTGAGACGGCACGAAGCGCAGTCCAGAAAACTTCTATGGAGTGGGGAGAAATAAAGAGGAATAACTTCAAACAACAGGACCTAGAAGATGGAAATGAAGAAAATCCGCTTCAAGCAAAGATCGTGATATCAGAAATAAAGAGATTTTCAGCGACCCGAATGTGGTAATATCTCTCTGAATAGCCAATACGCGACAAGCCAAAGCAAGCCACAGCAATACACAAGAAGAAAAGACACGAGCAGCGACGAGCACGTAAACTGTACATGCCTTCGGATGTCCCACATTTGCACACCTTCCAACAATGCCCCGACTAATGGGTGCAAAATGTACAGCCCAGACCCGTACACCACGCCAGAGCACAGCCTAATGAGTTCCTACGACCTACACCTTTTCGCTTATACTGTCTTATTTTGTAGTATACACCCGTCTAGTACACGAAGCCCAAGATCTTACCGGACACGTGCTTTCTTCTGGCCTCCTCGTGGTCCATGATACCGGAAGAAGTGGTCAAGATAACGTAACCAAACTGTCTGGCAGGCAACAAGTTGTCGGTCCATCTCTCGATGTCGCCAATCTTGACGTTGAATCTGGGGGAGATAACACCACACTTGTTCAATCTACCGGTCAACTGCACGACGATCTTTCCGGATCTGTGGTCGTCCACATACTCGAACTCGCCAATGTAGCCGTGTTTTTGCATAACCTGCAAGAACTTGATGATGACCTTGGAGGAAGGTCTGATCAAGACCTGTCTCTTGCCGGTCTTCTCGGCGTTGTTGATGGCGTTAAGAGCGTCAGCGAGAACGGAGGTTCTGGTCATGTTGTGTGGTGGTGAAGAAAAGAAGATGAAATTTTTGATTTTTTTTCAGTAGTAGGTCGCGGCCCGTGGGCCGACACCCGTACACCAGGCGACCTCGGGGATTCCAGACACCGCGCGAAACGGGGCGGTTTTGGGGGATGTTCGGGATTTGAGTGGGTGGGGTGAAAGGGGATGCTAATCTGATTGGTTTATCGCTTTCCGTTTCGAAATCGGCCGTGCTTGGCCCATTTTGGCCTGACCTTGAATTCACCCAGTCCGGGCTGGTCTCGCGTGCACCCGTGCACCACATGCGAAAAAGCAGTCACACACACGGAAACCGAGCAGACTTGGGCTATACGCAGTACACTCTCGCGAGCGCTAAGTACCCTCAGCTTAGGAAATATCTCGATCCTGCACACACCGTGGCTCCGGTGCGAGCATCCTCCAGCGAAAAAAAAGTTTTCTCCAGTCTTTCTGAATACTCCACCAAGTTAAAGATGCCCGTATGTACCGAAAACGCTTGATTGAAAAGGGCTGGATGAACAGAACCGGCGACTGGACAGAAAAGAAATGTCATTCTGGTAAGACTCCGTGCTTCTGAAGAATGCCCCGTGTACCCATATTGCCACCATGCCCATAGTAAGCAGGATGGTCATGATGAATGTCGAAATAGCCAGAAACAACGACAGACCTATATCTCGATAAATGTTCCAGATATAGTCGAAAAGCGCTGCCGTTTTCGCCCCTGTTTTCATCCCCTGTCAGCGGCTAATTGCTGTATCGGTCCCCTCCACATCCCGTCCATTCCCCCTTTTGTATCCCACCAACTCAATACTAACTTTCCAGGCTAACAAGAGTTTCAAGGTCAAGCAAAAGTTGGCTAAGGCCTCCAAGCAAAACAGACCATTGCCTCAATGGATCAGATTGAAGACTGACAACACCATCAGATACAACGCCAAGAGAAGACACTGGAGAAGAACCAAGTTGGGTGTCTAAGCGTATTTGCGTTTCCATCCTTCATGTACTTTGTATAGCAATACACCTGATGATATAATCGATGGTAGTGGGATTGTAGGAGAACTCTCGAGTGAAATGGTAGGTGGTTACAGGAGGGAGTATTCAGGACAAGTAGAGATAAGCTTGTGAGAGTTCCAAACTACTAAGCACTTTTGTTGATTGTAGATACAGATTCAGCAGCAAAAACACGCCTTTCCAGCACTCAATACGTGTGACTTCCCAAACTATCTCTACCTTATGCTCCACATTCATCTTCCCTGAACTAAACCGCGTCCTCTTCCTACACCCGAAATATCAAACAATGATAGTCTAGAAATGAATATACACCGCAACAACACATCAAACCTCCTCCTCAAACACAGTCTCGATTGGCTTTTCCATAAAGGACGCGTGGGACAACACAGAAACCGCAGACGAGCCAATCAACCACATCATAGTCGAAATTGGGCTCGCCAAAAAGCCCAAAGGCACCGCTACAATCAACAATCCGGTGTATAGTTGCGAGCTCAGAAAACGACCCATGGGCAACACCAAGTCGTTACCCTCCAATCTGCTGATGCCAAAAACACCGCCACAGACAAACAAAATCACAAACAACAACAACAAGTTGGTCACGAGCGCGTACACGGACAACACGGACACGATAGCGATATAGTTGGCCTGGAAATAGCCCAAATTGTAACCTACTCTGCTCTGGATCTCGCCAAAATTGGCGGGCTTCAGGAGGCGGCGGTAGTCCAAGAACTCCTGTGGCGGTCTGATCTTGGAGAACGTCGTTTGGAGCGAGCTGACATCGGATTTGATGCGGTCGAGGCTCAAACGGTCAGTAAACTGGCCGAGCTGGGGGTGTTAGTAAGGAACGGGGAAGCAAAGGAGCAGGAATCTGGCGACGATTATTGTAGTCTGTTTTCCTCTGAAAAACCGGGCCGTCTTGTGATTTTTCCCTGGGAAGAATGTGTGTTTCAAGCCTCTGGGTGTGTGTTTGACACAGGGCGTGGAGAATGGCCCTTACTACCGATGGCGAATTTTAGATTAAGCGCATATGGAACAACATACCGAAATGTTAGGAAGGGAAAGCGACATCTGGGAAATCGGGGGACAAACCTGGAATAGTTAGCGCTTTTATCTTGTACGTGTTTTACATGCGCCAGCACGCTTCGTGCCACTGCCGCACTGGACGCGCCGGAGGTACGGGTGTTTTCTGATCTGCTCAGCCTTGTGTGGGCGGAGAAAGGAGTTAGGTCATGAATGGTTTTGGTGCCTGAGTCTCTTGGAAAATGGTAGATCTTGTCAAGTGAAAATCTTGCTTTTGCACTGTGCCGCGCAGAACAAGATTGCAACACTCGGCTGCCTGGTCTTTCAGGTGTCACGTGACGTTACCTACTGGCCATTTCGTATTTTAGAGATTTCTTACTTTGGGCATATTTGAAGGGTTCGCCGTTGGAGCCTTCAATCCAGTAATCTTTAACTGTTTCTTCCCTCATCTGTAGCCGAAAACATGTGCTTCGTTGAACTCCATCGAAAGGGCATCATACTCGTTCAGCATGTGAGGATGGCTCAAGGTAAGTTTGGGAGAGTTCCAGAGTATATTAGTCAGAAAGAGATTCTGAGCGTTATTGGAAGGTCTACTTGGTCAGACCTCTGTACTCACCACTGACATGATAGTTCACTGTACTACTTAAGCTTAGCGTAACCTCAAAGAAAATAACCCAAATTACCACCAATGGTGCGAGTAGGGTTCTAGAATTCACAAAGCTTTCTTCCATCCCCAGTGGATCGGAGTCACCCCTAACATGGAGGTCGTACGAAACACCCACTTCCTCACGCCAACCCCAAATCCTTTCTGACCATGGCCTGGCAGATCGGGTGGTACGTCAGCTCAAACTTCGTGAAATACCTGATCGCAAGCTCCCTATCGACACTCTCGAGTAGACGGTAGCCAGGTCTCACAAACTTCATTCTTCCCACAGACCCAAGCCATTCTCCTAGTTTATCGTAGTACTCGTTATTGTGGCCATGGACCTGCACCACGAACCAACGGAAAAGCACTTCCGCATTAGAAGATCTGGCGTAGCTGGGGTATATTTCGCTCATGGCCGTAATGGCTGCCGGGAAGTTCTTCCACTTAAAGTCGTCGCGTTTGTTGAAGGAATCGAGTGTTTCCAAAAACACCACCGACTGGTTGGCGGTGAATTTCTCGATATCCAGCTCCTTAAAAAGACCATGGAAATCGACTTGTTTGGCTACCGCATGGAACCACTTGTCTGCAAGCGCATAGCACTGGTCCACCATGGAAGTATCGAAACCTGGATCCACAGGTGGCATTCCTGGCTCGTAGAGCCACGTGTGCCAGTCGATTTGGTCTAATTTCTCCGTCTGGTCCTCGAAGTACGCATACAACGTGTCGAGGAACTGGTACGTGTCCAAGGACTGGAACTTAAACTTGGTGAAATAGTGGTGGATGAAGCCATTAAACTTCTCGAGGCCAACGGTTTTTTCAATGTGGAACAACAAGTTGAACCCTTTTTCGTAGGGCACCGTCGAAAACGCGTCGTCTGGATCCCCTCTGTCTTTTTGGTTCTGCACCAATGTCGAGTATCTTTTTGCAGAATCCCCCATACTGGCAATGGAGTTTTCCAAGTCGCTCCAGCCAATGATCGCAGCAAAATGGCGGGTGGGTTCTCCGTGGATGGCTCCCTGGATGCGTCTCTCCAAATAGACCGTCCACCCCTCATTGAGCCAGAAATGCTCCCACGAGCAGTTGGTCACCAAATTTCCTGACCACGAGTGTGCTAGTTCGTGTGCAATCACATCGACGTTTTGTCTGTCACCACTAATTAGAGTAGGAGTGACGAAAGTGGCATTGGGGTTTTCCATGCCGCCATAAGGGAAGCTCAGGGGCAACACCAACGCATCGTATTGGTCCCACGGATACGCGTACACCAACTTTTCTGCGGCCTGCAAAAAGTGCTCCATGTCCTCCTCAAACTCGTGCTGGCACGCGTGTACTTTCGAGGGCTCGGAATACACATGTGACCTGGGACCAATGGGCAATTTGGTGATGTCGCCAGAGGCCAACGCCACAAGATACGAAGGAATGGGGATCGGCTGGACAAACTTATAGACACTGCCGTCCGCCGATTTTGGTCTTCCACTCATCAACGTAGGAAGCGGAGAGTGTGCTTCAAATTCGTATGCGGTTTTCACAGACGGCGTGTCGAAGCAGGGGAACAAACTACGGGCGTGGATGGCCTGGCACTGTGAGAACAAGTAGGGCGACGTTTTACCATCAGTGGCCTCTTTTTCCAAAAACTGCAACGCCGTGCAGTCCGCAGTGGTCTCGAAATCAAGCGCCAACTCCACTTTGCTGCTGCCGTCGAGCTGCACGCTCAAGGGCGTGCCCAAAAACTGCGATTTTTTGTCGAATTTGAACGTTGCTTCGGACCCATTGACACGGGCAGCGGAGACCAACAAGTGGGAGGTGTCCAAGGTGGCGGTGGTCGTGCCCGTGACGTTTTCAAGCCTATAGAGCACCGTTCCTGTGACGCATTTGCTGTCGAAATTGACGTGGAAACTCAAGCTGGTTGTGCCAAACGCAAATTCCTTGTAGTTGGACAACGTGGACGGGTCCACCTCGGGCGAGTGGGCAGGGCGGTGCGGCGCAGTGGCTTTCTCCATTTTTGCTTTTTTTTTAGAAAGAAAATAAAGATGGAGCTGGGGAAAATGGCACTATAGATTGGCGATAGGTGGTGTCTGGCGGTCTGCGGGCCGTATGCCGGAGATGGCCAAAGTGCCGTTTCTCACTGGAGCCGTCTGCCAGCGAGGCAGGACGGGGAGCGCTCTCTTAATTAGACCCAAAAAATGGCCATAAAATGCCATAGATAAACCAGGCCCACGCCATGGACACAAACATAAAACCCCTGTTTCGGCAATAGAAACTATGCCATATACCGTTTCTTTTTTCCTTTTTGTAGTTTTTTGTCTCTTGCAAGGATTTGCCGGCCTCTTCCACTCCCCAGCAGAACCCGCTCCCGGATGATCGGGCCAGATTTGGCGCCATGGGTTGCGGCCCAAAAAAGCGGCCCCACATTCCACTTTGGCCCTGGGGCGCCATTGGTCCTGCGCGCTAGAGATCCTGCGCGCCTTGGGCGAACTACGTAGCCATGTCAAAAAGGGTACCACAAACAGAAAAAAAGGGTGTGCAAACGAGGGGGAAACGGCCCATATTTATACCTGAGAGGGGAAAATAGGGGAACGGCAAGGAGTTATTGGCTGCTTGGCTCATAAAACACCCTCACTGGTCTGTGCACGGAAGACCTTTTGGCAGCCACGGGCGTCGGCTAAATGCACGTGATCATATGCACGTGACACATATCACGTGATCTATAACAGACCCCGCACGTGACCCACTCCCAACTTGACTGGCTCGTTCGGCTTCTTGCCAGGTTGCTTATCATCTATCGTTCCCATCATATCCGGGGACTACTGAACCCATCGCTGCTGAATCTCGCACAGCTGAACCTGGTACTTCTGCCACAGAATACAGGCACGAACAGTCGCTGTTCCACAACATTCCGACCCAGCTATTCTTGGCCTTCGTCACATGTACATCAAGACGACCCCGCATTTACTAGTGAAATGTCTCAAAACGGACAGTCGACAGAATCTTCAGCTGGCGAAAATGTATTTTCGCCCTTGCATCGGCTCCAGGCCGACCTCACGAGAGAACGTGAGTTTCCCTTCGCTTATACACGCCCCGAGGCCAGCGACGGTCAGGCCAATCGCGACATTGGTGCCCAGAATGACAGCCCCAGCTATGACAATGAGAGCATCTACTCGTTCGACTCAGTTTCCACCAGCGGCAGGCTTCTAGACCGGCTCGATTTGGATTCTGAGGACTATAGCGACTACGAGGCGTCGCTACGAAGACGAGAGTCCACTGTGCTGTTCCAGAGCGTGGGCCGCTCGGCGGACTTGACCTCCGACGACCTGGCCCCCACTCTGCTGACGGACTTGAGGCAGATTCCGATCCGGGCAAACTCGTCGTTGGGCTTGGAACGCATGCGTTCGAGCAAAAGCCACATTCCAGCGCGCACACTCTCCCAAACCAACAGAATGCCCCTCCAGGCGGCACCCGGGTACCTTGCCCAGCAGAAAAACAGCCGGTCTATTGACTCCTTCCATGCAGATTTTGCCTCTCGTCAGAACCTGGCCTCGTCGCTATCGTCGGCCGGCGAGCAGTCTCCACTTAACACGCAGAACTTGCTCTTGAGACAGGGCAATCTGCGGTCGCACCAGAAGCTTCCCACGCATTCACCGATTCCAGAATCCGTGTCTGAGTTCTCTTCACCTGGAAAGCCAGCGTCAGCACTGTCTTCGCCGTTGAGCCAGCCAAAAACGCCGGACTTGCCCATGCTGATGCCTATTACCATGAACCGCTCTGTCTCGTCGTCGTCCAACGAATCGTCAGCATCTTTAGACAACACTTCTCTCACTTTGAATCTGGCGTCTCGCTTTGACCCAGCCATAGACGCTTCCACAAGAAAGGCGCTTGCCGTGCGAGCACAGGGAAACCACCGCGAAGCATCGTACCAGTTGCAGACTCTCGCCAATGCCCCCTACAACTACCCCAAGGCTATGTACTTATATGCCAAAGCGTTGAGAATCGGACAGGGAGTCAAACTCAACGAGTCGCACAGCATAAAGTGGCTCTGCCGGTGCATCTTGACGTCTTACATTGCCGAGACGTCCTCCCCAGACTCTCGTGCATTCACCAGCTATGTTTCGAAACTAGCCAACTTGCCACCTGAAACGCTCTTGGAGATGGTGAAGATCAATGTTGCAAGCGAGAAACACGATCCGTTCGCTCTCATGGAGACCTTCCAAAACCTCAGTCAATCCGCGTTGAACAAGATTTTCCAGCTCAACTCCACAGACAAGAACGTGGTGGGAGGAGCATACTACTTGCTTGCGGATTCTTTGATCAAGGGACAAGGTGTGCCGCTGAAAGACGAGATTACAGGGCGATTATTGCTTGCAAAATCCGCGTCCTTGGCGTACGCGGACGGAATGGCCAAGTTGGGAGAGCTCTGGTGCGGGAAAACGAAGCACTTCAAGAAGGACTACCATATTGCATCGGCCTGGCTACGGTTGGCTGAGTTCTTCGGGAAACAGGATATTGGTAATAGCTGGATCTACAAGAGCAAGTACTTGGAGCAGAAGAAAAAGTAATCTTCTGATATGCATTAGCCATGAAAAGTTAGGGGCGCTGGCCGGACTGGAGGTGATAACGGGCGCCACTGTCGAGTTCGACTTCGAGAATGTCGCCAAATTCTCGCAAGCAGCCATACAAGAAAGCGCACGCCTCACTGAGCCCGGAATACGGACCTAGCGGTAGAAAGTAAGCATCTGACGATGGCGAAATGATCGAGTCGCTGGGCTTGGGTATAGATTGTGTTCGGGAGCTCCACGTTTTGGGGAAGACAGTCGCAGGCAGTGGACTGTTTTTGAAAAAGGACTGAGACTCTGCGAAGTGCTCCTCCATTTTGCGGTAGTTCTGGATAATTTGGTCCTGGAGAGCAATGGTCTTTTGTTTGCTTTCTAGCAGAGAGTCAGCCAGCAAGGCTTCTATGCTTGACTGAAGCACAGCGTTTTCGCGTTTTAGAGCCAACGCCTTGCAGACGGCAAGTATCCCCACAAGGAGAGAGAGATACGACCTCTTTCTGTCAGAGACATTGTTTGTTTTGATGAAACGCTCGATTCGGTGAACAAACGAAGGAATGTCGGCGAGGAAGCGTGTCCAAGAATCGTCACTGGGCCGATTAGTTTTATTCTTCAATCTGGTCGAATCGCTCACGATAGCCGAGCATAGAATCCAGTCGAACTGCGCCAATATGGAAACAAGTGTGTCTTCTTTGGCCAGCTTCGTATACCTGCTGAGGAAATCTTTATATGACCGTGGCCAGGTCGATCTCACACTCAGTTCGGTATCCTGTTTCAAGCCCGATATTGCCAAGCCTTGGACGGCAACCGGCGACGCCAGACCGTCTTGGTCCGATGCCGAGCGGCTTATCTTCTTGAGGGCGTCCGCCTGGGACGAGAACGAGATTCGAAGCAAAAAGCGCGGTTTGCTTGGGTCGTTTAGTTTGTCGACCCAACGGACTCTGCTGCTTCTGGCGGGTTTTGAATTTGCGTGGAGAACGGAGTACACCGTGGAGGGCTTCTCCGGAAGAGGGTGCGCTAGCGCCGGTGTGGCTGGTTTCAGTTCTGTGTTTCGAAACATGCTCGGTAGTGTGGGGGACAAGAGCGACAACGGGAGCGAGTCTGTGTCCACGTCATCATCAGAAGCCACGTCTTTGCTGCCGTTTTGTTCAGTGGTATTCTTCGTGGCAAACCGTGGCGGTAAAGTTGGAGATAGGGGTGGAGGCAACACTCCCGATGCTGTGTAGTTGGAGAGCATATCCTCGAGGTTCCAACTGAGGGACGTGGCCGACGACACAAGAAAAGGGGACGAAGTGCGGGGCCACTTTTTCAGCGGTTGCTTGCGGGGCTGGCGGGTTTGGCCGGCCATCCCCAGATCTTGAAAGATTGCAGATTTCATGGGGAGGATGTGGAGAGTGTATCGCGTTGGGCAGATTGAGAGCCTGGGGTGTTGATAGCGAGGCCGACTGGTGATATATGCAGGACGATCAAGTGGAAGAGTCCAGCAAGTAAATATCTTCCCCGACTTGGGTTGAGGTATACTTTTTGGCTGTGATTTATTTTTGAGTTGCTCGAGCTTCTAGAAGAGGTGGTTATTTTACCAGGGAATGTGTTTTGCGTGGGTGCTATGAGGTTTCAGATCTGACACGTTTTACTGCGCCGCAGCCAACAGCCAGCACGACAAGGCGCCGATCAAGAGGAATGGTCAAATGAACAAGACGAAAAAAAGAAAGAAAAAAGATTTTACGTGATAAGGAGCCCAAGAAAAGTGATGCCCGAACCCTCGCAACAGTTTTGCTTTCGGTGTTGTTCATAAGGGACAGTCCACACGAGTTTCAGTGTGAGCGCATGCGAAAAGAGAGAAAAGAAAAAGGGAAAAAGATGAGAGAACTGACGATGATACTGGGAAGCAGAGCGGAAACGAGGACCCCGTCAAGCAAAGGTGACCCGTTTCTGATGTTTTGTGCATGAACTTGCTTGCCCAATATTGCATTGGGGTCACATTCAGATTACACGGAGCACTACCCACACCACGTGCCCGACTCCAAAAAGAAGCTAAGAAAACACACAGAAGAAAGTATCCTAACATCCCGTACACTGTTGGGCTTAAAAAAACAAGCCCTATATCTCCGTGTATTCTTTAATTTCTTTGGCACGTAGCCTGCGCACCCATAACAGAATTCCAGTGCGCACCAAACCTCAACCCCAGCAAAGGAAACTACATCGCCAGAAAACGACCACCACCCCAAATCCGTGAAATGTCTGGCACGTATAACGAAGTCCAGGTTAAAAAACTCGGCCAGAAAGCAAACCGACCAAGACAAAACAGGCCCAGAAAAAGCAAGGACAGCCCTGTGCAGCACCAAAACCCGGGCCCATCGTCCGGTTCTAGCACCCTATCGCACCAATACGGGAATAATCCGCATAACCCTGCGCAGAAATCCCCGAAAAATACCCGGCATGCGCCCCTGGCCGATGCCGCCTGGCCACCAGCACTTCAGGGTTTTGTGAATCGCTCGTTTGAGCGGGCAGAATCGCTTCCGGAAGCGGCCAAAGCTGCCTTCAATGAGCAGATACAGTCGTTGATCTACACCGCGGCCCGTGAACAAAAAGTGTGGACCAATGATTGGGAGCAGCAGAGATTGCCCGTGTTCGATCCCTCGCTGCCCTTGGCGCTCTACCAAGATACTGCAGAAGCACAACACAGGACCCAAAGTGGCCCAAATGCGACTCTTTCAGCCGCACAATACGACTCCAGGGAGCGGAAAAAACGGAGAATGGAGCGGTTCCAGGGTTCTGCGAGCCCCTCGCCAGGGCCGCTGTCGAAATTGCCCCCAAAACCGCCCTCGGGGACCGATTCTAAGCAGATCATAGGTACGCTGACGGCCCTCGAAAAACGGTACCTCAGACTCACGTCTGAACCCGATCCCAGCATGGTGCGACCAAAGCACGTGCTCAAAGAATGCTTGCCCCACGTAGTGGAAAAGTATAGGACGACTGGGGCACTGTACCTGTACATAAACGACCAGCTCAAGGCGATACGACAGGATTTGACGGTGCAGCACATCAAGGGCAGTTTAGCCGTGGAAGTGTACGAAACACACGGGCGCATTGCAATCGAAAACAACGATTTGGGCGAGTTCAACCAGTGCCAGGCCCAGCTCAAACATCTCTATGCAGAAAACACAGACCCTCAGTACTACAAGCACACGTACGAGTTCTGCTGCTACCGGATTCTCTATTTGCTACTCACGGGGAACTATGCCGATATCAACCTCATCAGACTCGAGCTTTTGGATAAGGATCCTGCTACGGAACTGACTTTGCTGGGAGATTTCAAGACTCGTAGAAAATGCGTCTACAGGGCGTTGGAGCTTGCGGACTATGTGACTTTAGGCGATTTCCATGGTGTTTTCAGGCTTTATAAGTGGTACAGAAGCCTAGGGTGTATGGACGGTGCGTTCCACTTGATTGACCAGTTCATGGCCAACAAGCAGCGAGTTCTTGCTTTAAACATGATGAGCAAGGCGTTCAAAATACTCCCTCTTCTGCATGTGAGAGAGCAGCTTGCGTTGAAAAAGAATCTGCAATTTTTTGCCGAATTCGGGCTCCAGGAGCACATTTCGGGATCCGATTTCGATTGTGCTAAAGCACGGTGGGCGTTGCAGGCGATAGTGGACAAGGGCACGTTTAAGAAGATCGATATCAAGGGACAGGTGTGAGAGAGTCGTGGGGCTGGATGGGAAGGGATGCGAGATTCTGGGTCAATGGTGACCTAGTGGCTATTTCTTGGTTCATAATGAAGATGGTATCCCCGATACGAGGCATCCTGGCAGATGAGAGGAGAAAGGTGATAAAATGGCTATTGATAGCTAGTTTCACGAGGATCGCCGTCTGACTGCGGCGGACAAGATCCTCTGGGTGTGGGTGTACTAACATTCAAGTTGTTGTTCTGAGAGCCATACCGATCTATAAGATCCATGGATAGATGCCAGCTAGGAAGCTGATCGTTGGCTCCTGTTTACAGAGTCGTGTCCTTTACTGCTGTTGTGCTGCAGGGATACACAGCCACACGACGCTATCTCAAGATCTCGTATTTGGGCGAAATACGAGAGAGTATAAATGAGAGTCTCTACCATGGACTTCCTTCTACCGTGGAATTCTTCTATCATGGGCTTCTTTTTGTCGATGGCACTTGGAACTGATCATGGCCCTTCTATGCGTATATTGTTCTGGGGGTCAATATCGTCAGTCGTCGGCTCCCCTTTATACAGAGTGTGAGTCAAAAGGAAAACACTAAGATCCCGAAAGATCACTGGAATTGGGCACCACGTACTAGACCACACCGAATGTGCTAGGTCTGTACATAGTGACACAGAGACAGGCGCAGATCGTCACAGCGGCCACAAATCTGTGATACTAGAAAAAGGATCATTGCTCTCTGGCCAAAACCTTTTATCTGGGCGAGTGTTGAAACTCGATCAGCCATGCAGGGTGGAGGTGACCAGAGGAGATTACGATGAGCGATATGTTTAGTATAGTGACGAGATAATTGGCAAGCACGCATGGCTTACATACGACACCATATTTCTCTTGTTACGGAGGAAGTATGAGCGTTCGCGAGAACTTCAAAGTAACCAAGCAGTGTTCTCAAAGTGGCAGGGTAGGTCTGGAAGCGGGTGGAAAACAAGGATGGTGGAGAACATAGAAGGGGTAAATATATAAAAACCCAATATATATATAAGATCCATATAAGAGCTAAATCGTATACTAGGGTACTAAAGCGAGATTAGTGCTTACGAGCAACAGAGCGAGGTAATCTGCGAGCCCAATGTCTGACTGACCTATTACAAGTCTCATTGGATTCCTGAACTCGAATTAGCAGCCGGTTTTCGTCGTCTTGCGCACACCCGTCAAATGGCTCTTTCTATGTGGCGAATTGGTAGGCTAGGTTGAAGCGAATGGCCAGAGATGTTTCCATAGAAAGACGCAGTTTGACTCCAACCCTAGTCGTGAGCTCCACCGTCAGGAGTGCGCCACAGCGACGATGGCTACTTCCATTCATCGGACTTTGCCGCACCAAACTATGCAGAAGATGTAGAAAGCCCGGCCACATATCTAGGCGTTGACCTGAAACAAACACGCTATCTCTGATGAGAGGTACAGCACTGATGGTTCTGTCCTGCAAGTCCACTCCATCAATTGCACACTTCCCAGAGTGGCCACCATGCCAACCGAGTCTTTTGTAACCTTCTCTTTCTTTCACCTATCATTACGATGTCCAATCCACGTTCATACCACCAATCTCCACCCCTCTACATCCCCGGCGCGATCGCCATCAAGGCGAAGTTGTTCCGCTGGCCCTCCTCCGTCGTGTTTACGTAGAACTGGATCTTCTCCACTAGCTTGGCGTCGTCCAAAATGTGTGCACCCTCCACGCTTTCTCCTAGATCCACAGGCCCCGTGCGCCTCCCATCGAGCTCGTATAGATGGTTGTCCGTGCCCTTCACGTACGCAATAAAGTGGAACTCCACACTCTCGCCGGCGGGCGGCGCCTCGGTCTGGCCCTGCGAACCATAGTTGGAGTCGAGCTGGATCGTCTGTTCGAGCTGCTCCACCAAGCTGGCGGCGTCTTCTACGGACGTGTCCGGCGCAATCTGCAGGAGCAACATCCGGTTCAACACCAGGTCGTGCACGACGAACTCGCGTGGCACGTTGGCCAACAAATGGAGCAAGGCGTATAGCCCACACCCATTGCCGATGGTCTGCCGGAACCACGTGACGTGCGCCAGGCCGTTTTCCGCGCCCGCGTCCTGCGCGCGGCGGTACTGCTCGTACGCCTCTGTGATGGGAAAAAGCATGATCACGCCGAACACAGGCTGGGGCAAGAACGCCAAAAGATCCGGGTCTGTGATTGAGTAGACGTCGTGGAACAGGAGCACGGGCGAGAGCCCGATTTTGTGCGCAAGCGCGCTGAAGATCTCCGGGTTGGACTCGAGGGGAATCACGCGTTTGGAGTCGGACATGGTGTTAGGTTTGGTTTCTTGTGGAGTATGGAGGAAGTGGTGAAGTGGTTGGCGCGCAGTGTGCAGGAGAGGATTTATGGGTCGGTACGAGCGGAGTACTCGACGATTTTTCGACTGTTTCGCGGTAAAAGAAAGAGAAAGAGTTGGTGACGGACGGTGTAGGCGGTAGTTGGTGACTATAGTGTTGTAGTATGGCCTGAGGGAGGATAGACAAGAGATAGAAAACAAAGAGATAGACAACCAAAGTGATAGAAAAGAAAGAGACTATCCTAGGCTCTGTCTCCTTTTTCTTTCCAAACCTTCTCCCCTTTCGGCCCTGCGTCCGACCCTGGCCAAACTAGGCATTCCAGTGTCCCCCAGGCAGCTTTTGACGGATGAATTGATAACACTGTCGCAGACCTGCACATAGCCACAACATATGATCGTGTGTCCACTTCTCCGCACTACATAACCTCCGCTGGTCGCACCAAAGACCCAACCACTTTCGTCATTTTTCGTCTTGGCGCTGCTGTCATTTCCTGGTCACGTGATCAGCTTTTGCTTCCTGGCCATGCACGTGCTAGCTTTTCTGGCGGTGGCGGTCCCCCTCATAGGCCTCTTTTTTCTACTTTGCTTTGCGCTCGTCAGCTCGCTCGTTTCTGACGGTGCTCCATTCAGGCGTCTTTTTCTGGTGTTTTTGGTGTGCCAGTTGGCGGTGATGGCGTTCCGCATAGCGTGTGTGGCCCGAAAATCGGCCGCACGGCTCTCGCGCAAACGACGGAGGCTACCTGAATTTCCAGCGGCTACCATAGAGGACAAGTTCGCCATGCCCGTGGTGGAGGAGTGGGTGAAGTTCCTCGTCTTGGCGTGCGCAGCGGGGTGCGCCACGGCCCTGACATGGAGGTCGTACGTGCTACTCGTGGGTGCCGTTTTCGCCGCCAACAAGCTCGTGTGCACTTTGGTAACGTTCTCGCCAATCCACTACGCGCGACATTATGCCAGGTTCTCCAAATCGTGGGAAAAATTCCAGTGTCGTGCCTCTCCACCCGCCGACAAACTTTCGATATCGCCACCTTGGGAGCCGGCCGCTTTGGTTCTGCTGTGCAGTGACGAGACGAAGCCGCTTTTCAAGTTGGATTTTTTCGAGTCCGAGTCGCCGCTGGCGATTCCGATCCCTCTGTCTGGCCCTGCAGATGTACCCCAGGCTCATCCACATATGATTGACCGCCTTTTTTCTGTATCGCCGAAGGACACCATGTACTTCTCGTATGAGCATTTCCAGGCACGCAGCGAGAGTCTTACAAAGTGTGATATTTTGCTCGAAAGTAGCTCTCGGTCTGGCAGCAGCAGTGGAAGTGAAAATATGGACTGCATTCTGGAGTATCTTGGCGGGGACCCCGAGGAGGCGCTGGCCGCCTCTCAAAACCGGGGAATGGCTGAGGAAATCCAACCGTCGTCTCCTCTTCAAAATCAGGGTGGTTCTGAGGAAACCGTGTATCCGTATCTGAAGACAAAGGTACAACAACCTACAAGTTCTCCACAACCTGCATATTCTCCGTGGGCCTGGCTATTTCCCTGGTGCAACACGAAAGTGCCAAAAGCCAGCATGCCCCGCAAACGCGAGCGGGCGCTCATTAAGAAGAAGCTTTCCACCTTCACGCTCAACAGCGCGTACGAAAAAAAGGTGAACTATAGCGTCGACGAAACAGCTTCACTCAAATCGTCCTGGTCTCGGGCCCTGTATGGTACAGTGGATCTAGAAAGCCAGGAGTGTCATAAAGCGCCTGTGGAAAACTCACACACGTACTACGAATATGCGCGGTTTTCCAATAATTATCTTGATGTGGCGCTGGGATCGGGGTCGCCCAATTTAGACCCTTCAGTCGTCAAGTTTGGTACTCCCATTCCACACCTTTCCACGCCATTTTTCACTATGTACGCGTGCAGCGTGTGCATGTGGCAGTTTTCGTCCGCGCTTCTTTTGTCAATGCCGTTTGCTGGTGGCAATATCTCGCTTTTTTACTTCTTTTTGAGTGTTCTCGGGCTAGTCGTGGCCAAGTTGTTCTGTGTTAATTACTTGCACCGCCAGTGCACGCTCTCGTATATGGTTTGCGTGGGTGCTGAGTTCGTGCTAAATATAGCACTCTTCCTGGCGTGTTACGTCTATTCTACCTGCACTAATGGGTATTAATGGCAATGATGGGTATTGATTGAGACTAATGCTTGATGTGGCTTCATCTCGGCTCTTCCGATCACACGCGGCAGAATTCGTTTAGCGTGGATTGATTGCCGCTGTAGCGAACGTGTGTTTGTCAAGAAAGTCGTGAGTCTGTTATTTTGCCCTACTGGTGGATGAGATAACCGGTCTTTGGTGTAGCACTCAGCCGAAGCTACCATCTGGATAGATGATGGATATTGATGGGTACCATTCTATAGCAATGGGTACTAATCCAATTAGTATTGATGAAGCTGCTTCGAACACCACATCTACTTCTGCTGCCCTTAGTGATGAGTCTTGCACTGCTTCTGTCACGACTTATTCTTGGAGTCCCACTTCGAAGCTCATCTAAAATTTTCGTCGTGACTAGGTAGGATTAAACGGCCCGATCAAAATCAAAGATTACTTCCCAAAACCCGCCAATGGTTTTAATGCTATTTGATTTTTCCGAGCTTGAAATGACGCATGCCTACACGGTGGCTATCTAAAAACCAGATGTATCGTGTCGGACTAGTTTCACTACTTTGGTACTGCTCCAGTGGTAGGAAAAAGTCTGCGTCTATTGCGGCACCATCGGCCCAAGCTCTGCCTTCAGTTCACTGTCACCTGGCTCTTAGTTGATTCGAAGCACGCTATCTTATTCACCACATTTGTTACCAAGATGATGACTACAGGACAGCTGGAACCTCTCACCCTGATCCTTACCACGAACACATCAATCACGTTAGTCACGTTTATCACATTAATCACGTTAATCATGTAAATCATGTAAATCATGTAAATCACGTTAATCACGTTAATCACGTTAATCAAGTTAATCATGTTAGTCATGTAAGTCACTTTAATCATGTGATCACGTTGGGGACTGATGGATGCCAATCGTTATTAGTGGCTCTAATGATGAATATTATTCGATATTAATGCGTATGAATGGACTTTGATTCTATGAATGGACTTTGATTTATGAATTGATGTAACTGGTATCTAAGATACCAATCGATATTAGTGGATCGTGGCGATGTTGGTCGAGACCAACCGATTGGCCAAGTTTAGCGTTTGATAGACGTCAATGGATATTCGTGGGCTTGCTCGTCAATGGTTATTGCCGTCTCAACATACTTCCTCTCGTGAACGTCATTCGACACTATGGACATTCGTCCACCTCAGTAGCATTTTACCATTCGTCACCTGCCACCAATCGACATCCGCCGATGAAATAAATAAACGTCACTGCTTTCCCCCGAGCACGCTCGCGAGGTAGCTCTCGTCCGTGAACGTAAACCCCTTCACGTGCAAGACCTCGTCCGGGAACTTGGCCAAGGCGGAGTCGTGCGGCGGCGTGAGCTGCATCGAGGTGAACTCGTCGTCGAAGTTCTCGGCCAAAACCGGGTCGGTGATCACGGGCAAGATCGGGGGCAACGCTGTCAGGCCCCCCTCGACGTCCTTCCAGTTGATGTGCCGGAAAAACCGGTGCAGCTTGAACTCCACGTAGTGTTTGTCCACGTCGAGTCTCTTACAGGGAGCGGGCTGGAGGAGTTTGCGGAGGAGGTCCTTGGCGTCGTGCGAGAGGTAGAAGGGGAACTTGAGGTACTTTTTCGAGTGCACCACCTTGTCCATGATCTTCTCGTTGGTGGCGCCGGTGAACGGGGGTGCACCCGTGAGCATGTCGAAGGCCACGCAGCCAAGCGACCACCAGTCGACGGCAAAATCGTAGTTTTCGCCCTTGATCACCTCGGGCGCCATGTACTGCGCGGTCCCGATCATGGAGTGGTTCTTGTCGCCGTCGGCCGTCTTCGAGAGCCCGAAGTCCGTGAGCACCAAATGGCCCTGTGCATTTAGCATGCAGTTCTCGGGCTTCAAGTCCCGGTAGATCACTTTGAGGTTGCTGTGGAGGTACCGGAGCGCAAGCACGATCTGCGCTATGTAGAACGACGCATGCGCCTCGCTCAAGTACCGCTGCTGGGCCAAGTGGTGGAAGATCTCCCCGCCGGAAAGGTACTCCAAAATCAAGTACACCTTGTTGTTGTCCTGGAACGCGTAGTACAACTTGACGATGTTGGGGTGGCTGACCTTGGCGAGGATGGCCTTTTCGTTGAGCGTGCGCTCGTAGTTTTTCTTGTGGACCTCCTGTGTCTCGTTGATCACCATGATGGCCTTTTTCAACTGCTTCTGCGCAAAGAGTCTGCCGGTTCGGACCTCACGCACCAAAAGCACTTTCCCGTACAGCCCGTGGCCCAACACTTTGATGGGCTCGAAATCGGCCAATTTCGGCCGGTAGCCACTGCTGGCCACGGCCGGCGACACAAACGTCTCCTGAATGTCAACCTCGTACGACGATGAGTATTTGGACACACTGCTGCGGCGCCGCGAGAGCGACCGCACGGGAATAGGCACCGCGAGAAGCTCCGCCACGGTGTCGCTGTCGTTCGAGTCGTCGTCGTGGGGCAATTTTCTGGGGCCCTCAAACGGTTCTGGCAAATACTGGTCGTCCGGGTCGTCGATTAGCCGGTAGTTGAGGCTGGCGACGCCCGCCGCCAAGTCGGCCTCGTAGCCGTCCATAGAAAAGATGTCAGCCATTCTCCATTGGGAACGAAAGACGGGTGATTTCTGGGGGATCCGAGGCTTTAAGGGAAGTCTATCCCACGTTTTTCCATGGGCCGACCGTATATTCTGCATACCACGAAACACGTGCAGCGCGGCGCGCTAGCGACGAGACGAGTGGGCTTTGGGGTTTTCTCACGAGCGTTTAAAACGGTTTTTTTTGGCAATACTCTAAATAGAAGTTGTGGTAAACAGCTTCATCGTGCTACTTTCTGTGCTAGTTCTGTTGTTTAATGCCTCTGCTGCTGATGCAGCGGGTTTGCAGCCGAATGCTCCGGAACATCCACGCGCATTGATCCGAGATCCAACAAGATTCTCGGAATTGGTGTTTTGTGCTATTTCGAGCAGAATGGTGGCTCTTGGGATACTCGCTCGGTTTTTGGAGCCACGTTGTACGGCATGCGGCTGTGTGTTTCGCTAACGCCATAGAGTAAACATGCCACGAGGATGTGCCTTTTAGGCATGGGCAACTTGACTTATAGTGGTACCCCAAAAGGGTGCAGAGTAGAGAAAAAGTCCTTTTTGGGTTCAGGGAAGAACACAAATAAACATATGTATGCAGGGACTAATAATGTCTCACAGCTAAAAAGTTGTCGCTGACGTAATTCTTCGTTATAGGTGAAGTAGAGATTGTCGGAACTGACTTTGAGCGATGGTGGGGGAAGCTAACTATATATGCCAGGGTGAGATGGTCTACAGATGGGTGAGTCCGATATTGTGTATTTATGTTGGCCCTGTGTTATTGTTAGTCGTATGCTAATGTCAGTCGTATGTTATTGGTATAACATTCGTTATATTTGGGTATAACAAGATTGGTTAGTGGTTTGATGGCTGTTGGATTTCATGTAAAAAGTGTGATAGCATATCCTATGAATAGAGGAATAAAAAAGAAAATAATATGTTGTTTAGCAGTACTGTATGATCAAGCCAATATAGATATTTAATCATACTTACATATACTGCTATATGTGTTCGAGCTATATTATAAACAGATGTAGTTCAACGTTCTTTTCTTTATAGGGGCTCCACGGCCTCTATATGATTTCATTGGGTTTTAGCTGTTTGTTCATTTAAGTATATACTTATGATTTTACAGCTAATGGTCATGTTCATGTCTGTTAATGTAAGTCTTATGTTAATGATAATCAATAGTTGATGATAATCATATGTTGATGATAATCACAAGCTAATGATAATCACAAATGATAAGCACAAGTGAATGATAATCATATGATAATCATATGATAATCATATGGTAATCATATGGTAATTATCGCAAAGTGCTCATGTTGGTCTTATGTTATTGTTTGTCGTGGGCTTGCTACTCCCATGTCAATATTACTACGATGTAACGGTAGCCCTACGTTACGTTTGGCTCCTGCTGCTTCATCTGACGGACGGTGGCCACAACAATATTCTGAAAGAGCCCCGTCTGGTCATACTAATCCTGTTGCAGAGACTATCAGGCTGGTGCATTCTTTAGAAGGTGTGACAAAACTGTGACATACGTACAAGTCTCTATTAAGTTACCTCCAACGAAGTCTCTCTTCTGAGATCTTGGCAACAAAGGTGAGGTAGCATTACATGAACCAGCTGATGGGTTGTGTGGGACCTCCATGTTAGGACCTGTCTAATGGTTGTTTATTGCATCATCGTTTTAACTAAATGGGGCCTCCAGCTTTGCTGGAAGTCTAGCACCCGGAGGATTTCGTTTACTTGAGACTAGTTTTCATCCACGTTCGGTCTGCTGGGGGCCACTTCGATATGATGGGGGCTTTATAGTAACTAAACGTAGTTTCGAACTAGAATATGCGAAATGAAAACTATAGAATGTTAAGAGTGCCACGAGTCCGGTGTCAGTTCCAATCCCCATGGCAAGAATATTTGCCAACTGGCTGACACGTGACAGGTTAGTAAAAAGTTCCTCATATTTCATGTGACTCTTGTGTACTTCACCATAGTGTATGAAGGCAATTCACACCTCCAGGAAACCCCTTACCACGTTCTTCATTATTCTGAGGGCTGAAAATACATAATATTTCTTTTGTCCTTACATGTACAAAAAACCTTGAAAGTCAAGTTATGGAATATTTTCACCTCGTATCATAGTACGAGTATGAATAATCCAGTGTAGCCTCCTGGACGCCTCAAAATAGTTTTCGTTTCATCGTTCATATCTCTTGCTCCCTATTGTATTTATTGATACCATCGTGATCGTTGCCGCTTTTTCCTTCTTTGTCCATCATATCATGAAGTTTAAACTCGCACATATCCTACGTTTCGAACAAGCAGGTTCGATATGCTAATTAGGTATTTGGATTTGGGGAATTTATATACAGACCCCTGCATCCGTTTCCCAATCACAACGAATTTGAGAAATCGGATCCCTTCGTCATAACGATGTTTCGCAACACAGCAAGAGTAAACACCAGATTCACCAAAGGTATAATTTTTCCTGAACAACGTTATGCCGATGTGAGAATAGTTATTTTGCTCAAGGTTGTTTCTTACACGTGAATGGCTTTGCGATTTTTGAATATTCTCTAAGAAGATATAGCTTTTAATTTCTTCGCTGGCGAGTGTGGAAACATACAGAGTACAGGCCCGAAAACACCTTCCTTCAGACAATCCCATGGGAACTTGCCATACTAAACCCCTGTTAATCAACACGTGAAAAAAGTGCAGATTCATAAAAATATCCCTAACTACCATATATATACATAAATATCCATAACTACCCATAAATATCCATAAATATCCATAACTATCCATAAATATCCATAAATATCCATAACTATCCATAAATATTCATAAATATCCATAACTATCCATAACCACCCATAACTATCCATAGAAACATCGCCCATATCACCTCACGAGACCCCACGTGCTGGCCGCTCCCGGCGTATTTCACCACAAATCACAACTCAAGACCCTCAAAAGCAACCTAGACCCTCTATGGTTTCGTCCCCTCCGTCCGCACCCGGTCCGCTTTCAACCGTGCCTCCACGTATATCTTCTGCTGCGTCTGAATATACTCCATGATAAACTCCTCCAAAAGAATCCCGACATCTCCCGACCCGAGTTCAACCGCAGGCAACGTCTTGTCCTGGAATATGAGACGACACTCCAAGTCATCGGGCCGCATGCAATACCGGATATTGAGCTTGATCGACACTATGTCGGCCAACTCCTGCACGCTCTGGAGCTTGTTCTTCTGGATCCGGATCGCTAGGATCTCGTCCTCGTCCGGGCACGTGACCTTGATTTTCAAGCGGTCTTTTCTATCGCGGCCCAACGTCGACGACGTGCGCGACACCGGCAGCTGGCCCGCGGGCACTCGGAGCACGGACGACGCCAGCACAGAGCGACTCACGGGGGCCGCCCAGAGCAGCACGGCGGAAACAGGCAAGTCACGTGATACTACGTCGCGTGATATCATGTCACGTGTCATACTTTGGCTTGGCGTTCTGGGAACCGTTTTGTGCACCGGCACGCTGCCAAGCGGCATCTGAGCGGCGCTGTTCACGAGCGGCGCGGGCGGTAGTCTAGGAAAGTGCCTCGTTTCGCTGGCCGCTGCAAGCGTGGGTGCAATTGTGGGTGGACGGAGTGATTTCTCGGCCATTTGACACGCCTGGAACCGGGCCTGGAGCGCTAGCTTGGCCTCTGTCCGCAACACAGAAGTGTCGAACCGCCACGACATCGGACTCTCCGGGGCGTCCTCGAAAATCGACAGCCTAGAGGAAAAAGAGCTGGCTGCATCTGACTGCGGCGTGTGGTATCCGAGGGTAGGCATTTCGGCTTAACAGGCAGATTGGGGATATCTCCAGAAAGAAACGGAGAAAGAAACAGGGCGTTTGAAATGCGTGCGGGACTTGTGGCGACCCGGGGTTGGTTTTGATCAATGCCACCTATGCAAAAAAACGGTTTTTTCGTATAAGCGAGCGGCGCGCAGAACACACGGCCAGAGAAGGCGCGCGTGCATGTGGACCCTGCCATGCGCCGAACGAAAGTTAATTTGAAATGTGTCCTGTATGTAGAGCGAGGCTTGCTGCGGCCTACGGATGTCCCGCGGGACTATAGATGCCGCGCGTGGTTGGGGTGGGAAGGAAAGTGGGATGGGGGGAAAAGAGGGTGAAAAGCGGGAAAGTATGGGCGGGGTTCACGGTTCGGGTTCGGATAGCCGGGTGGTGAGAGTAGCCGAATCCGGATAGAAATACTGCGCTGTCCGGTTGTGGAATCCACTGTGTTTTTCTGGTACTGTCTTGCCTGTTGTTTGTCTGCTTCTGTGTCTGCTTCCCTTCTGCTTTTTGCTTTTTTTCTGTTTCTGTTTGAGTCTGGGGGTTTTTGCCACTCATTTCCTGATTCATTTTCGGTCTTTGCCGGCGGTCAACCGTTACTTCCTTTTCCTCTCGGTTCTACACTAGTGCGGCGGGCTAGCTGCATCTTAGTGCGTCTCACTGTTTACTACGGATAAGCTGTGGGGTTGGTGCAGCGGAAGACCTGTGGCAGGTGGGAGGGATACTCGGCCGTTCAAGAAGTGCTTTCGATTTCAACGATTTCCGATTCGTAGTGGCGTGGTGAGCTCGGCTATCTAATAGTTTATTCTGTTGTGTGCAGGGTCCACCGCTGATTCCAAACGTGCGTCAAACTCAATGGCCGTTTGGTGGATGTGTATGCAGGATGCGTCTCGATGCCACTCCATTAGGAGGAAAGTCAGTGGAGTAAACATAGTTACCACAGTAAAAAATTAGTAAGATTTTACACTTGATATCGAAATACAGAAAGGACTCCAAGTGGCCTATAGAGTGCGTTCGCTCCCATTGTACCATTGGTGTGCACGTGAGACTAACTGTAAACCGTGGTGGATTTAAACTACAGGAAACAACAACGACCAGAACGTGCAGTAGATCCTATGTTTTGAACCAAAACCAACCCTAGCAAGAGTAGATTACTTGTATTCCCACAATAATCCGTCAACGCTACCCATATACACTGCCCCACTGCCCACATACACTGCCCATATACACTGCCCATACATGCTCCATATATGTTATATACTATCAAAACCCACACTGGACTGCCGTATTGTTACGGTAGAAATCACCTACCCGAACGGGGCCATCCCCAGATACTCTCATCATCTACTTGTAAGAATTGACTTGCTGATAACCGGTACACCTGGACCCTAATACCCACGTATTATGCACCATCAATCGAAAACTACAGTCCCTATTTGATAACCCGGTTCCTAAAACAAATCCAATCCATCCTCTGCCATAAGTCAATTGTTAAGCTTATTCAATATTGAGCCGTATGTTCCCTTTTTCTCTACCCACACTCTACCCATATATTCTATCTACTCTACCCATACTCCACCTGTACTCTACTCCAACGGACAGTAACCCCCGGGCATATCGTAGAACCTACTTAGCCAAACACCGGACCCCAGCATCCACCACACATGTTCACAGCATTCATATAATCGTACTCATTAGACCCGTATACACTACTATACACTACCCATACTATACAATACCATTCCTTCCCAAATACCAAGGAGCCCGACCTCTCAAACAAGTGCGTCCCACAGGAACTTCAGCAGCGCGCTGGGCATCTCGGTCGAGAAAACCGTGTGGTGTTTGCGTGGTTCCAAAGGGCTCAAGTCGTACTCGCTGATCACCTTCACCAGAGGGTGCGTGAGTGGATGGCCGAATGTGGGCGTGCGAGGTTCGAGCGAGTGGGTGCTGAGGGTCATACACGACGTGGTACGCTCGGAGCCGAACTCGGCCGAGCCGGTCTTCAGCGTGTTTTTCATGTTCAAGTGGCCCCCAAAGATGTCCTTGGAAAAGTCGATGGGAGCGGCCAGCGCAGGTGTCTTTGCACGCGCCACGCTGAGCTCGTAGTGCTCGTCGTCCTCGTCCTCGCTGTCGGAGCTAGACACCGCGTACGTCTCAAGTAGAGAGTTCAAGCTAGCAATGGACTTCGTAAGCTCGGCCCGGTCCGGTTTCGCCGTTCTCTGCACCACCGCCGCGAGCAGCGCCTGGCTCTGGCTGAGGCCCTGGTTGAGGTACGACAGGTACTTGGCGTTGGCGGCCGAATAGGGCGAAAAACGCGGCGAAAACGACGTGTCCGCCTGCCCGGGCCCGCTTTCGAGCGGAGGCAACGGCGCAGTGGGCGAAAAGGAGTTGTTGCGTGTGGGCCCGCCGCCCAGCGTCAAGCGGACAGAGTGTTGCACCAAAGTCGTGGCGAGAGCCTCGTCTTCGGGCGCAAGCTCGCCGCTCTGCACGTGCACTTTGCGGGTGCAGTGGTTGTCGACGTAGTCGCCCAAAAACGACGACGAGTGGGCCTGCGCGTGCGCGAGCACGCTCTGGACAAACCGGTCGAGCCCCAGCACCACGTCGCGGTGGGCGCGAGCCACGGCCTCGCCGCGGACCGTGGCCCGGAGATGCGGAGAAAGCGACGGCTGTTTCTGCGGAAGCGGCTCCGTGGCCGCGGCAAGGGCGCCCGCGAGCTGCGCGTGCATCGCCACAAAGTCCTCGTGGAACATGGCACAGTGGGTGGTGCGGCCCGTCGAGAAATGCACGTCCATGCGGTACCACACGTTCCGGGTGCTGCTGGTGTAGGCACACTTGACCTTGACTTTGGCCACGCTGTTGCGCAAGGCGGCCTGGTGCTGGAAGTCGTTTAGCCACTCGCTCAGAACGGGGTTGGCGGGGTCGTTCACCGCAATGGCAAGGTACAGCGCGGGCACCAAGCCCTCGCCTATCTCGTGGATACGCTGCACCTTCAACCAGCCGTTGCCGGGCCGCTCGAGCAACCGCACGTGATCGCCCTTCAGGAGCGACATCTCCGGGTGCGCCAGCGCGCAGAAGGAGTACTTCGCCGTGAGCACGACCGTCCAGCCCGGCGCCCGAGCAAACGCTGGCAGCTGCGCCATGGGCGGGGTCACGTGGAGCGGCGACGAGATGGAGACTTTGCGGAGATTGCGGGTTTTCGGCGTCCGTGCCGAGAAGAGGCTCGACGACATTTCGCTCACGTCGTAGCTTTCGTGCACTTGCGGTGGCAGGTGAGTCAGTGCTGGTGCGGTTCCAGCTTGTTTGTCGGATTCTGTCAGGACGGCGGGGCCTATATAGGGCGGTGTTTTTGTGAAACGCCGACGAGGGGGCAAGGCAGATATATTTCCCGGGTGCGGTTCGGAAAACACGCGTAGCAAAGGGCTGTTTTCGGTCGGCGTGGTATTTTTCCGAAGGCTATTATTCGCTCGGCTCACCAGGTTGTATGCTGGGAGATGGGGCAAGAAAAGAAATGTATGGAATGCCAGAAATGCCAGTGAATGGAACGGAGTGGAGAGTCGCTTTGCATGTGCCCCTGGCGTAGTCTAATGTGAGAAAACGCCATTCTTATTTTCCAGGTGGAATCGCCGCTATGTATACGGCCACGGGTGTTGACATGTGGGTCGTGTTTACCTTGTGCGTGCATGCTGCATTGCGCCATGCACCGCCTGCTGCATTGAGCAGAATACATGCCTGCTACGGGCAACGCTCGTACTGGAGAATAGATGCAGGCTCGGTGCTTTTTGCAGGTTTTGGCACGTTGTTGCGTTTTCTCTTTTGTTACTTTTGGTTCCTTCTTGTTACTTCTTGTTACTGCTTTGGGCACCCGTGGAGTCTATGTGCACTTTTCTGAGTATTGTGACATTTGCTTTTTCTGTCTGGTTTTGTCCGCCTTGGCCGCTTGGCCGTGCAAGCAAAATACGACCGTAAAATGGGAGCTTGCTCCAGGCGACGAACACGGAAAAAGTTCGTCTGCCCACGGAAGCTGGTTGTAAATGTGCGTGGCACAACCAATGCTTAGTGTTGTCTTTTTGGTCCAGGAACGTCCTGCTCAAGCTACGTATAAGGTGGGAAATCATCCGAGACACTCCGTAGGAAACATCCAACTATCTCAAAATCTCACCATTCTCAAAATCTCACCATTCTCAAAATCTTACCATTCTCAAAATGTTCAAAAATCTCCCCCTCGTCGCCGTCATCGCCGTCATCGCAAAGTTCCTGACTATTTCAACTACGGTGGGTGCTTATACCGATACCGGATGCAACGGTAGATCGCATAGACTGGGCCGTGTATTTTGGTACCCATAGTCAAAGAGCATGCTGCGATATTCACTCGTCACCTACTGTAAATTGCACGTGTTTTGCCATATTCTCCAGCCCAGAAACACCCGAGTGTTCGTTTCGGTCTCGCTTCCTACGGGAATAGTATCCATTGCTGTTTCGAAGGCCACGGCTCGATTGGCCACTCAACGGGAGCTCGGATCGTTGTGTACACGCACAGCGCTTTTGCTGAGAAAACAAGTGCCCGCTCATGCCAAGTTTAGGTAGATGGTGGATGGTGGCTTCGAACGTTGGTCCCGTTTCCACCAAAGTGACTTACGGGGAAGGTGGTGTAGGTGTCAAAGCAATTCTCATAGCGAGTCTTATTGCGACTCTATTAGCAATTCTATGCGATTTTATTAATGTAAGAAAATTGGGATGTTTTCGTTTTTATGGGAGCCCATTGTCGGGCCCACGTACAGGTCCTAAGCCCTCGCCCGCTAGTCTTAGTCTACATATAATTGTCGGGTTTCCCGGGTGGTTGCCGACTCGGGCCTTTCCCCGGAAAACCAACCCAGAGCCTCAGAGCGGCTTCTCTGATTCTTGCCCGCGTTCGGTGCGATTTCTCATCCGGCCCAAGAATGACGAGTGCGATCACTTGATATATGGAAGTAGATGACAGATACCAATGTTTTCCTGTCTGCGCAGTAAATGCTAGGGCCCAAAAACAAGAAGGCGTGCCAAGAATGCACCAAACATCCTCGATCTGCCCCTATTAACGTGCTTTCTCTGTTCGGCCAGGGTCCCGGTTATGAATGCCAGCGTGCCAAAGCGGTGTGCCGTGCGCATTCCTCGTGTAGGTGAACAAGCGCAACGCATATCTTCTCCTAACCACCTTTCCCAGTATGCCTGGCTCGATGGAATGTCGACTATGGGAAACGGGGCCCTCGTAGCACGTCGTATTTGATACGTTCTGACTGAAATTTCTCACTTTCCCTTCCGCCCTCTTTGGAGTCCAAGCCAGCCGGGCATATCTGCCTATTTAGGTTAGGCGCCGGACATTGATGCCCGGGACGGGTGGACTGCGTTCCGGTAGTCAATTTCCTGTTGCAATTTCCGCCCACGCATGGGAACCGCGTTCTGGGTGGAATAAGGTTTACAGAGAATAAGGTTTCCTTGGTTCTGGGGAAAAGACGGGGTAATGCGAAACCGTCGGATACCAGGAGAGCATTTGGCTCGAAAGCAGAGTCGGCCATCCCTCTCACGTGATTCAGTTTCACATGGTGGTCTGTGGCTAGCACTAGCCGGAGGAGGCAAAGAGATACAGTGTGTGCTCAATATAGCGCTACACGGTGGAACTACGTTATACATATTGCGGACTGAGACTTTGGTCTAAGGAGCAAGAATCGTTTTTCTGCTCTTCTCTTCGACCCTATCGGTGTGAAACGAAAATGCGTTTTTCTCCTCTGCAGTTTTTACTTCTACAGACCCCACAGCTCCATCTAGGGGTTATTTCTATCTCCCTATTGGAATACTATAGAAGTCAGCAAGTGTGCTTCATCTGTGAAAGAATGCCTGGCCCAGCTTTCGCTGTAAGTTAACCAGTGCAATGGAGCGAAGACAGCCACGGCTACCCGGGGGAAAATCCAAAAGTTGCTGAAACTGTCAATGGATCAAGATTCTCATTGGAACGTTGGGAAATGTGGTTTTTTTCGTATGGGCATATGACTACCACTGTAGTGAAAACGTCAAGAATCACGAAATCAAGAATACAGTGATGAGCTTGAGGTCGGGAGCTCATAACCATCCCCATTCTTGAAACTAGACCAATTGATCGCTCAAAAGTGACTAGAAAATGGTGGTTCATATTTGCACCCAGTTCGGCTACCGTAGGTAAATAAAATATTTGCAACCAAAATCAGTAGCCCCTTCTCAGGAAGAAAATAGTACCAGAAGACTCAAGCAGGTTGAGCCAGCGCATTATCATCGTCAGTTACAACGTCAAAACTTACTGGTTGATTGTTGGCGATTTTCTTGAGATAGCTCCAGATCACTAAAATCATGTTTACGGTAGCTATCCATCACTCGCAACATTTTCATCAAGGCTTTCAAGTGATTATATTATACATTATGGTCTGTGACTAGCACTAAACAGCCAGGGCAAGGCTAAAGAAGAAGAGATAGATGAAGAGATGGGATGAAGACTGGGCCGTCACGTGACTAGCATGAACACGGTCGCCGCCTGCTGGAGTACTCTCGTCACGTGCGGCACCGTGTCGATTTCCTCGTACGATCCGCCCTCTTCCACGCGTATGAAAAGATTGTTGAAGGCGTATTTCGCGTATATGGCGGCCTTGAACGCGTCCACGGACCTCGTTTCTGCAGCGTCCACGCGCACCACGATGCTGTCGTTGGTGTGGGTTTTGATTTCGCACCGGACAAGTCTTCCCGTGGATTGCAGTGATTTTCGGGTCGTGGGTGTGCCAAAAGACACGTTTCTTGGCGAAAACGTGGGTGTGGCGTTTTGCTGGGGCGTGCCGTGGTGAGAGCGCGGAGTTTTGAGACCAATGGTCTCGTTTTCCTTATTGGTAGGCGACCGTTTCGGGCCGTATTGGCTGTTTGGGTTGCTTGGCATGTTTGGCGACGTTTTCTGCGGTGGCGTGTTCTGCTGGCTTTCCGTGATCCGCTGTCTAGGCGTCAGGAGTGGAGACGCCATTTTCTGCGGCATGGCCGGCACAGCAGGAACGGGAGAGCCGGTGGAATGGGGGGAGGGGCCCATTTTAGGTGCTGTTTTCGACCCCGTTTTCGGTGTTTTCACGCTCTGCGACTTGTAGAGCGTGGGCGACGTGGCCACGGGATCCACGCCCGCCTGTCCGTGGGCCGTGCTGACTGTTTTGGACCGTTCGAGCTTGGAGCTCTTTCGCACGGGGTACCGGCCGTCAGAAGTGGACAAGGAACGGGCAATGTTGATTTTCGCGTTGGCCGCCTGCTGGTAGTGGTTGTAGACGTTTTTCGGTTTGATCACCTTGGGGCCATCTTTCGAGGGCGTGACGTATTTGATGCTCTCAAAAGACGTGTCCTCTGCAGGCAGGTCCACAACCGGCGCCAGGTTCTTGGATGCGAGAATGACCGATCCGGGCAAGATACGCTGGTTGATCACGTCGCACGTTTCCTGCGGTGGGTCGTCGGCCACGAAGCCAGGCATCTTCTTGTACGCCACATCCAACCAGTCCACCAACGCCGCACACACCTGGAATCTCTTGGTGGAAATGAGCTCGTTCATGTACATGCTCAAGTCCCTGCATCGCCCGGAAAAGAGCTGGCGCTGCTCGGCAGAATTGCGTTTCTGGCTGGGCACCGGCTCGGGCAACTTGGGCAATTTCACCCCGTCCTGTTTTTCGGCGGTGTTCACGTACGCGAGCAACGACACGTGCAAGTCGTAGAAGTCCAGGTAGTACCGGCAGAGATAGCCCAGCTCGCCCAGGCTGTACGTGACGTCCACGCGGTACCAGAAGCGGTTTTCGAACATGAGGTAGTTCGACACAGACACCGACAACGGGTAGAGCTTGTTGTTGATGCTGGCGGGCGCGTTTTTCTCGAGGAGCATCTGCACCTGGATGTCGTTGAACGTCTTGTACATCTGCAGGCCGCCGACGCTGACCTCGTGGAGCCACAGAAGCGTGACCGGGTTGATGGGGTCGTTCACTGCGATGTCCACATATAACGACGGCACCAAGCCGGGGGACGCGATCTTGTCGATGAATTCCACAAGCACCCAGCCGTTCTGGAGCCGGTCGAGAAGCTTGAGCACGTCGCCTTTCCGCACGGAAAGCTCGTGGCTGGTCTCGGCATCGAAGTCGAATTTGGCCACGACGATCACCTTGCATCTGAGCGAGGACGAAACCTGCCCGACGCTGGTGGGGCCGGAGATCTTGAGATCTTTAATCCCGTGGGGGAACACACTGGACATGGAATACTAGTTGAGAAAAGATATGGGGAATGGTCTGGTCCTGAGGTGCGACTATGGGGTGGATAGGGACCAAACGTATCTGTTTTTTTTTTTCCTTGAGTTGTTTTTACCGTGTATTGACTCGCGGCAGACGCGCTTCACGCATGCACGGCTGCGCGGTTTCATGTGCCCCTCACGCGACCCGATAAGGACACTGGGGTATTTTTGGCTGGGTTTTGGCTGGGTTTTGGCTGGGTTTTGGCTGGGTACTAGCTGGGCCCAGGCTGGTTTGCTTCTGGTCTTTTGTGGGTTTTTGAAATCTTCAGATTATTCGATGAGTAAAGCGCTCCCGAATCGTTTATTGTGGCTTTTACCTGTAGTCCTGTTCTGGCTGGGATCTCGCGTGCTTCCCTGCCGGCCTCAGCCGTATTCACTTTGGCGATCTGGCCAGAGACTGGAGGCCCGGGTGTTTTGGCTTTGGCCTGTTACTTTTTTTACTTCCTTATGGCTTTTTCCCTTCTTTTCCAATTATGACGGTTTGGCTCTTTGAGGTTCTAAGAGGGGACCGCAAGAAGGGCCCTATGGATAGATGAGTATTGTCTCTCTGGGTCGTCGGAGGACGGAATGCCAGTCACTGCTTCGGGTTTCAGAACCGTAAAAGAAACCACTACGAAAACATATGTAGTCTACGTTCGCTTCTACTGGGGGATCCCTCTGCCGTTAAGACTCTTCGGCTTTACTAAAGATTCCACACTCAGTGAAACATGGACCATTAAACGAGGAAATACGAAGGCGTGATGCACGTGAGCCGGCTATTTCACCCATGTGATATGGAACCACGCATTGCGCACCAAGACATTCGCTACAAAGAACAGAGGTAACAGAGGTAACAGAGATAGTAACATAGATAGTAGCAGAGATAGTAGCAGAGATAGTAACAGGTAGTAGAGATAGTAGCAGAAGCGATAGGAGGTATCTCCATGTACCGCTCCCATTCCAGCCACCCGCTTGTTTCCATACGTTCTCTCCATTGCACCATTTCGTCATGTACCGTTTCCCGTGACTCGCACAACCCTCATCTACAGACTCACTAAGCCTTACAAAATGTATCCATCAAGCGAACCGAAAAAGCGACGAACAACGCTCTGCCGGATTATTAAGTGGAACACTATCTTTTCTTCTGCATCCGGCCATTTTTGCTTAACCAAACAGAGGTACAATTGGTCTTGCTGGTAATCCAGATGGGTAGTAAAATATGTGAAGAAGAAAAGAGAAAGCGTAGGAAGCGCGAGCGGAGAAAAATTATAGCCTGTCAATGAGGTGTGCATATAGACCGCGCGACTTATTTTTTCGTCTTCGTAGGGCAAAAGACGCGTGTGCATATAACCACGGGTCCTAAATTATTCCAGCCAAACGTCTCGAAAATGAACAAAGAGCCTTGTTGTAGCTGGCGACAATTTCGACAAACCACATTATCGTCTCGCGGGAAAGTGGTGCCCGCTTGAGATCGCTTTGATCTACAGAAACGCGTATAATTAGCGCAGATCACACGAGCAAAATACATGTCCACTTTCAGCTACCATCAGAAGGGCTTTTCGCAGCTGTGATGGTTACGCGAAGCTCGCATGGGTTTTCGTAAACAACCGAGATAGGCATGGGATTCCGCTCGACGGTGTTCATATTAGCGGAGAGTTAAAGTAGCATCTTTTTATTCTTCTTGCTTTCTTTCAGTGTTGTTTTAGCCCAGTGTCGTTGTGTGCCTGCGTTTCCTAAGCCGCATCCAGGATTCCATGCTTGGTGGTCTCTCGTGAAAGCTTCCTCGCTTGTTTCCTTGTAGCGTAAACGTGAATATGGTCAACGGAATTTTATGTTATCACCATGAAATCTAGTGAATCCGTGAAACGCTTCACCAAGAGTACATTAGTGGTGGATCTTAGTGTCTAGTTCCGCGTGGCTGAGCCCTTCCCCTCAAGCGGAATTACACGAGCCATAACCATAACCATTCTTTGAATGGAGCCCTGAATTATATGCGGAAACCATTACACTCGCTTTTCCATTGTGGTTTGAAGGGAATTTGTCTGTGCCGTTCTGTACCCACAGTCATATGCCACATTATTAGCAGAACATGACCGAGTAAGAACAATGGCGCATTTTCTAAGTGCTTCTCGAGACATTCACGTTCATTCTCGAGGTTAGCTCTAGTTCCTCCATCGATATCTCGGATGGAATCCACCTCAGACCACATCTTTGGTCTACCATCCATGGTGAAAATCAAATCAATACCTGCAAACATTCTCCATACAATCGCTCGTTTGGAAAAACAGTACTTTTCAGGTTGCGTAGTTCCCAATCTAGACCGTGGCTACTCTCACACCACATCCACAATTGTCTCACCACTGGCGTAGATCATCTGTCCACCATATTTATAGAACGCACGTGTGCTTGGTGATTTGCCCGGTTTGTGCACATGTCGCGAAGGCTCGCCATTATACCCTATTCGAACCTAAAACTTGCGGTCACGCGGGCCTCTTCCCCGTGGTGATAGAGAAACCGGAGCGCATGGACTTGAATCTGGCAACTGTAACGGATGTCAGCGAATAAACGGGTGGCACTTGAGATCTTTAGCTTGGAGACAGCTAAAAAAAGAACAACCCGCAAGTGGTGTCTGCTCATAGCACCTGTATGTTATGCCATACAGTTGCAATTACGTCGACGTGAGCGCATTCGTGGGACAATTGTCTTTTTAGCAACTATCCCAAAGAATGTCGCTTAGTAAGCAGGTCGCATCTCCGAAAATCGAGATATCTGGTCCATCTAGAAGTAATTTCGTTTCCTCAGCGTTTCAGCGATGGGCCCATTTTTGCCCCAGCTTTTCTCTAATACCGAAATTATTGCAGAATCCTCTGGTGACCCACTCCGACATAACCACATATGAGAGCGTTCGGCAAATTTAGCCATGTGAGCACTTATACCTTTGAGGAAGCTGGAGCCACGGACCCCCACAGCATGGGAGCCCTGACAACTCTGAAACCTCAAGTAAACAATGCCGCGCGGCGAAACCCGACCAGCTTTCGTCGTGGCTTCGGTATGAGAAATGTAGATATTCTGAAAAGACTGCCAGCACTGTCTCAGGCTGGGCTTCAGAGAAACCTCTCCTTTGGGGCCATTTAGGGAAGATTGCACAATGCGTGGAAGTAGTTTGGGCTTGCCATGTAGACCGTTCGTATGCATCCAGAACACTTGGGACGAATCGTCCGAATCCCCGGTAGATGGTTGCGATACGTGGGGGATGTGTTGTGCTGCACAAAATGTCTAGCTTCGGGTGCAAAGTAAAACAAAGCTCTCATGCGGTGCTGCTCAGGGGACAGATTTTTGTATTGTAATGGCCATTGTTTGTGAGCAGGCCATGGAATGGGACGGTCTTGGCTTAGTAATATCAGTCACAAGACCTGGGTATTAAAGTCATGGTGATTCCGCTCAGAGCACGGTCTCTGACAATTCAGATCCTTAGTCAATAGCCCTTTTGCTAAAAACTAGAAAGACCTAAACATCCGCCATTGCTTGGACGTTAAAGGATTGTTCGGTTCCTCTCTAGAACCTTGATTGCAAAAAGTATTTGTTGCTCTCACCTCCTCTCAAGCTCCTCTACTGTCCTTTTTGCCAACATGACCTTCCCATACCCAAGCTCCCACAAGGCCAACGCTCCAGGCAAATTTCCGTGGGGACCGCATTATTACAACGATCCGCTTATAGATGTTTCCACTTTTGATAGCTTGATCCCAGTCGACATCATTGCGCTAAAGCACTACCCAACATACTCCTCAAATCCACACCACTTCCCACTGGCCATGGATGATCTGCAGGGGCAGTTGCAGGAGGATTGGATAGCCCAGTTTTTGCTTCGAAACCTAGTCTTGCAAGAATTGCGCATGGACTCACTCTTCAATCCAAGCTTCAACGAAAGGGGCTCTTCGTGCGGCTCTTCTTCCTTTGAATTCCAGGATTTCAATTCGTTTATTCTGCCACCAACTGACTTGGCACTGGCCCCCAAAGTCACTGCTGGTACATTTGCAGTCACAGAAAAACCACCCACACCAAAAATCAGAAAGCATAAAAGGAAACACATCACAACCCGCTCCAAGTTAGGGTGTTGGATATGCCGAATCAAGCACTTGAAATGCGACGAGTCCAAACCGATTTGCGCCAACTGCACACGTTTCGGACTCGAGTGTGATTACTCAGAAGAACGACCGGCTTATGTCCTGGACAGGAATCTTCGAAGACAGAAACTAGATGCCATTATCATGAAGAAGCGGCGTCGTGTTGAGTTCCCCTTGTTCGGATTCCAACAATGCAGTGTCGCTCCGCAAGGCACAACGCCGTTTGATGACACATACCTGTCCAGAAACGAATGGCTATTTCTTCTTGCAGATATATGACCTTCCTTTTGCGTCATCACTTCGTGAGGGTTGCTCGAGTCCCGACTATCGGTTTTCGCTTTGACTCATTCGCTCCAAATTTGAATTTTTCCTCACTTTTTGTCTTCCGTGTTCTTAGAAATGTATTGGTCCAGCTCAAAATAAAATAGGCTCTGAATTGTCGCCAACATTATCGTGGTAGAACAGACCCAACAGACTTTACTCAGCAACATAATGACCTATAAGCAAAGAAAGATATGGGTACCCGAGCCATGCTTCACGGTGGTTGTGATGTATTCAGTACGCAACCATGGAACGTAGTCTATTCCCATTCGGGAACTTGGATCCGCTTACGCAAGATGAACTCCTCTTCTTCTCCATCCATGCTAGGCATTTCTGTGTCGCCTGCCTCCAACTCTATTTCTTGTAAGAGCCTTCCACCCATCCGGTACTCAATCATAGAAATGTAGTCTCCCTCGAATCCTATCCAAGGCCCATCAAGTGGATCTTTCAAGTATGGATACGTGTAGTCTGTGAACTGTTCACGCTCTTCATCCACGGTCGAGATTTTGCGTCGATGATGAATTGCTCCGGAGCTGTAAGAAACTGAAAAGTCGCCTTCTAGTAACATGGAATCCTCTGTCAACTGCTGTGCCACCTCCTCCTCTGACAGATGGCTATGCCTCGACTGCCCTGGCTTCTGCCTTGGTCCCAGCACCAAACTCCCGGAGCTTGTATTCGCTTCATCAAAGTCCGCCGGCAAAGTGTGCAGCAGCAGATCGTCGTTGAATTCCTTATCGAAACTTGTGGGGTTCTGGATAGCCCTCAAGGCAATGAAGTTGTGGAGTGGTAGGTAAAAACGTTCAAAGTTCCATGCCACGATCAACGTCACTGGAAACAACGGAGTACACAAGACTGCTAACAAAATAGCACCCTCCAAAGCAAGAGTTCCACACATGAAAAGTTGAAATATGATCAAGCCAAAAATGAGTCTTCTGAAAATCATGGGCCAGACTTTTCCTGTAGAGTGGGGCGGGTGCACGTAGCTATAAATCAACTGATATTTGTAAACAAAATACCCCAACGCAAAATATACTAGCCCGCTGGCAACAATTTTGGTCGAAACAACCGAGTAGATAAGAATGATGATGAAGATCAAAATGTGTTGAGGTAAATTGATTCCAAAGTCAAACACAGGAGGAGTGTAGTAAAAGAAGCGGTAGTCGCGTGGTGTTCTCAAGAAGAAGCTCTTCAATAGGAAAAGCTTCCCGATGACGTTCAAGATAACGAAATCTCCAACTTGAAGAAGCTTAACCGGGAACATAGCCAATCCCTGCAACAAGATCAAGTCGACATAGAACAAAGACAACTTTCTCAAAGAGCTCGCCAACTGAGACGCAAATCTCGTCGTGTCCCCGATGGAAGTGAAGTAGTCCCACAAGGTCCCCGTGATTGTGAAAACCAAGAACAAAATGAAGAAAATGAAGAAGAAATTCTTCAGCAAAGTCGACAATTCGACCTCACTTGACAGCGAGTAGCCCTGCTTGAGGGTAAGGCTTCGATAAAGATAGGGAAATGATAAGTTCATCAACGAGAACAATAGCGGGGGCAAAATACCAGTGACAAAGGTGCTTAGCCATTTCGACTGAGCGATCAAGTGCCCTAGCGCGGGCCAAAACTTGGTGATTGTCTTAACGTCAAGCAAAGTGGACAAGGACGTGACCAAAAAAAATATGACCGAATAACTGAGAATTATGAAGAACGTGATCATGTAGGACTTCACCAGCTTCTCGTAATACGACAACTTAAGGTTTTTCCAGTATATGTCCTTCGCCGCCGGTGCCAACGAAACAACAAGCTTATAAACTCGAGGGTCTAGAACTGTCTGCGCAGCCATTTGAGCAGATGCAACGGAGTCCATGGTGACAAACGCAGATTGAAGAAGTTCGTATTGTGAGTCGGAGTCGACCGGGTAGGTGGACTGGATCGAGTCGTACTTGCTTTGCGCCTCCCTGATCTCGTGATCAAGGGCATGCAATTCCTTGGAACAGGCGTCGATTTTCCTTTTCATGGCCTGCTTTGAGGGAGTTGCCATTGCTTGCGCACTGGGAGCATTTTGTGGAATGACTTTGGGAAGGCGGTCGTCGTTGTACAAGTCGATTTGGAGACCAAAGTAGCGTGAATACAATTTCTCTAGTCGGCTGATAAGCTCCTTGCGGCAGTCAAAAAGTTTCTCGAGCGGGGTCCAGTTGTAGATAAGCTTCACGTTTTCCACGCGCCCGATCCCCAAGTCCTCGATAAAGTTCTTCAAGACGGTAGGGTCGTTCTTGCGGATGATCTTCTTGGGGATGCCGTCGATTCGAATGGTCCGATCCGTGATGGAGTTCTGCGACGCCAAGTACTTCTGGCGCGTCTTGATGACCATCTTCGTGTAGCGGAAGAGCGTGACGTACACGATGATCGAGAAGCAGTAGGTGAACACAGGATACACCCACAAGAACTTAGCGAAGTCCTCGTCGAGCGGCGGCGCGGAGTTGAAGCCAAGCGCCACCAGCCACACAATGTTATCCTTGTCGTAGTTTCCCGTGAAGTAGTAGCGAATCGGGCTCAAGATCAACGCCGCCATGATCAGAAGGAGCAGGAATATCTTGATGCCCATCTTGAAGAAACTCAACACCACGTACGCGTCGAGCCCCGAGCAATCTAGCACTTCCTCGTCGGAAATCGCCAACACGGCACCCACCCACTTGAACAAGTCGTTCGGGAGTTGGCGCCGCTGGATCAGTGGTTTGCGGAGCGTGCGGACCGCGTACATATGGGGCCATTTTCTCCGAAGAAAGCAGAAGAGGAGGAACGTCGAGGCGCCGATCACGAGCGAGAGCACAAGCTGCGTTTTGAACACACGCAGCTGGCTGGGGCCGTAGATGCCATTGTCGTCTCCGCCGTACATTGTAGACATTGTAGTGTGGAAATGGATTTGTGGGCCGCGTGTTTAGAGGTGGTGTATGCGCGCGTCTGGCATGGTGAAGCGTATTTAGGTCCGTGAATAGTGGCCCTAAAATTGTGCGGTAAGATTGGCGGAGCGCGACTGACGTGAAGCAGCCAGAGGCGAGCAGAATAAATGGGGCCAGGGAGGACACAGAAATGCGCTGTTTTTGGGTTGTTTTCTCTTTGTTTTCTCTTTGGTTTAGTCTTTGTTTTTGTCTGTGTTTTTTGATGTTCTTTGTGTCGTCCTGCTAGCAAGTATTCCACTTGTGGGTTATGGATATCTTCTATACGAGTGCCCATGATTTGTTCGATGCCGGGCGCCAAACTGAGACCCGCCCTGCCACGCTGTGAACCATAATCGATGGACAAAAGGGTGATTTGAGAGGTGGTACCGCCAGGACATCAGAACAATCATCACACATTGCCTTTACCATCACCTGCCCTCTCCCTATTTGCTGTTGTTTGCGTTACCGCCCTTTTTATGGCTTTCCCGCCTTTTTGGGGCCTTTTTTGGGGCCGTGCGGCCTTGCCGATTGCACCACCAGTCGTGCGAAAAAAAACTGCACCGGACCGGCAGATTGCACCGCTCAAATACTCACTGCGAAATACGCTCCTCCAGTTTCGATATCTACAACGTTCGCTAAATCTGAAAGATCCACAAAACCCCATTCTCACCATGGCCGACGTTTATGTGGTGGTGCACTTTGCAACCACCTTCGACGAGGCTGCTGCGTACGTACCCCGCGACGCCTGTGAGATCATTGCACTTTCGTGGTGCACCGTGGACGCCAAAAGTCTTGAAACGCTGCCGCGCCAGTGCGTGTTGGTGAAGCCGGCCAGCACCCAGGTGACGCCGGACTGCGTGCTGCGATACCAGCTCTCGTGGGACGACGTGAAAAACGCGCCGAATTTCAAGGACGCCATCGCCGACTTTGACCGCAAACTCACCAGCCAGGTTGCGGGCAGGGACTTCTCGTTTGTGACCGTGGACGTGCACTCGTTGCGGGTGGTACTCCCGCGCGAGGCCCGGGACAAGGCTGCGGTTTTGCCCGTCTACTTGCAGCACCCACGCGTGTTTGACTTGTGCAACGAGTATCTGAAATGGCAGGCCGTGCACCCCGAGGCCTTGAGCTACCCGAGCTCCAGTTTGGGAAATATCATCACGGCGTTGGACGTGGATGTATCTCTGGGCTGGTCGGAGGACACGCTGGACGACCACAAGCTTGCTGTTGATGTCCATGCCAAGGTCTTGGTGCAGTTGTTGAAGAAGTCTGTTCCCGTGGAATCGCACATGTCCGTCTTGACAAAACCGTACGACACCGCGCTCGACGCCAAGATCTTCCTAGCGGAACGGTCCAAGATCTTGTATCTCTCTAACCTTCCCTCTGACACGACCCACTCCGAGCTTGAGTCTTGGTTCACGCAGTCCGGCGGGCGCCCCATCGCGTTCTGGACATTGAAAAATGCCGACTCCGACGCAAAGTCCGGCCAGCAGGCCAGCGCGCCAAAGGCCAAGGGCATCTCCGGTTTTGCGGTGTTTTCGAAACACGAAGAGGCTGCAGAAGCTCTCTATATGAACGGGCGCGTTTTGATGGATAAGGTGGTGGAGGTGCAGGCGTCGTCGACGAGGGTGCTCGACCGTGCCTCCAACCTTCTCACGCCATTTCCCGCGCTGAAAAACCGCCCAAGACCCGGCGACTGGACCTGTCCCTCGTGTGGATTCTCCAACTTTCAGAGAAGGATAGCGTGCTTCCGGTGCTCATTCCCGGCCACGTCTGCGTTGGCCATCCAGGAGCAGATCTACTCTGGGCCAAACAACGGGTCTCGCGAGGGAGTGTCGGGCAGTGTTAACAGCACCGTGAGAAAACACAAGGCCGATGATAGGCAGAACTTCGCCGGCCCCGCAAGTTATCAGGACCAGTATCAGGGTGGTATGAACAATGCCAAGAACGGGAGTAATTACAATAATGGGTACAACCACAACTTCAACCACAACCATGGCGGCAACAATCAGCGTTCTCATTACAACAACCAGGTTCCGTTCCGTGCAGGTGACTGGAAGTGTACCAACGAGTCATGTCAGTACCACAACTTCGCCAAGAACTTGTGTTGTTTGAAGTGCGGGGCCTCGAAGCCGGCATCCGTGATGCAGAACAGCTCATCGAATAATACTCATAATGGCAACCACTCGGCTGCGGCGGCTGCGGGTGTTGGGTCTATTCATTCGGTGAACACCACTGCCGCAGCTATTGCTGCTGCCACAGCTAGTGGACAGCCCTTGAACTTGAACAACAACTTTTTTGGGTTGCAGCAGCCGCTGCCACACCAATCTCGCCACAGCACAAGCTCTCAGTCATCTGCGTCATCATCGCCCATCCACAGCAATGGGCTCTACTCCAACATATCCCACTTGCAGCAGCTCCAGTTCCAGCAAGGGAAAGCTCAGAATAATGCGAATTTCCCTCTGCACTTCGGAATGCTCCCAAGCCAGAGCCTTCAGGGCTCGCATGTGAGGCAAAAACAGACGCAGTCCTCCACGAGCTCGCCGGGTTTGTACGTGCAACAGGGGTATCCGTACAAGAACTCTCGGGAGCTCAGCGAGGGCAATTCCGGCAGCGGAAACGGATTCAATTCTCTCAGCAATCAAATCAGCTCGATGAGTTTGGACAATCCATGATTTCTGTCTAAGTTGCAAAGTACTTGATTAGGGTGAAGCGAGTATTTAACGAGGAGAGGAGATCAAACGGACGAAATTGGGGTTCGCGTCGGGCTAGATGCTAGAGGTAGAGTGGGTTAGAATTAGAGGCTGGATTATGTTTAAGGTGAGGAAGCAAGGCGAAAGGGTTGGATATAGGTATGCTTGGATTAATGGATGCGCAAAAAGCCGTCCACAGTTTAGAAGTGGAGGAATCCACTATGTTTAGAATAGGAAATCGGGTGATTTCCGGGCTTCTTTAATTGGGAGAGTTATATATCGTCAAGCAGCGATGCTGGTGGTTTTCACGGTAAATGTATGTGGATATACTTTCGGTGTTCAGCCAGTTTAATATCTCCTATGGTGTATTCCTCTTTGTTCCTATTAGTTCTTGAAATCGAAGATCAGATCCAGAACCATCAAATGCCACGGAACGTAATTATGAGATTTATGAGCGATAGATAAAGAGAAAGAAATTCCAAAAAAATCTGTGAAAACAGAGAATCACGAAAGTCTTAGCATGTTCTTCTTTTCACTACCATAGCGTGAAAGCCCGTCTCGATCCAATCCTCACTCAGCACTATGCTCCAGACTTCCCATCTAAAGAGCATAGTAACAAGACAAACTTTACCAAGCTCTACCTGATCCTGTTCAATAATTTGATAGACGGTAAAACGCCAAAATATTATGATAAATAAAAAAAAGCGAAAAACGAACACCGAACGGTATGCTCATTATTAAAAAAAAGATGCGAGTCGCGTGCGGCCAACTACGTGTCCCGTAGTACATCTGGATCTCACCAATAAACCCCAAGTAACACAAGAAAACCACCAATAACCACCCAATGCCAGACAAGTACTCCATCATCCTCCCCACCTACAACGAGCGCAAGAACTTGCCCATTCTCGTCTACCTTTTGGACAAGACGTTCAAGCAGGCCAAGCTCGACTGGGAGGTCATTATAGTGGACGACAACTCGCCTGACGGCACCCAAGAAATCGCCCACAAACTCGTGGACGTGTTCGGACCTGGTCACGTGCAGTTGCGGGCACGGGCGGGTAAGTTGGGGTTGGGCACCGCCTACGTCCATGGGTTACAGTTTGTCACGGGGAATTTCGTTATCATCATGGACGCGGACTTTTCCCACCATCCGGAAGCCATTCCGCAGTTCATCGCGGCGCAGAAGAAGGGCGATTTCGACATCGTCACGGGCACGCGCTACGCGGGAAACGGCGGTGTTTACGGCTGGGATTTGAAGAGAAAATTGGTGTCCAGAGGTGCCAATTTTTTGGCTGCCACCGTGTTGAGACCGCACGTTTCTGACTTGACCGGCTCGTTCCGCTTGTACAAAAAGGACGTTTTGGCCAAGGTCATCAGCGAGACCAAATCCAAGGGCTATGTGTTCCAGATGGAAATGATGGTGCGGGCCAAGGCTCTTGGGTTCAGTGTGGGAGAGGTTCCTATCAATTTCGTGGACCGTGTTTATGGCGAGTCGAAGTTGGGTGGTGACGAGATCGTGCAGTACTTGAAGGGCGTGTTTTCGTTGTTCATCAATGTGTAGAGTGGGAGGCAGAGTAGAGAATGGAAGGGGTGCTGTGTTCTGAATATCTTGAGAATACTATAAGAAGATTGTGTATGAAAACTATAGATAAGACGAATCTGTATTGGTAGTCTTTTGCATTGGTTATCTTCTGCTTTTTAGGACACATGCGTTTAACATCATTACGTTAGAGTTGGTACAACTGGGTAGGTGTTCGATCTTTTCTCATACGTGGTGGAGATCGGAACGCACTACGGCTAAAATATAGGCAAACGTAGAAAGTATCTAGTGGCCAAGCTGTCTCGTTTTCGTCCCTTCGGCTGATAATTTTCACGTTCAAATTGGCGACTGCAAACCTCCGCCACAACTGGAAACGCGTACTATGAGGGAAGAGCACAGGGTCACTAATTGTGAAGCAACACAATATACTCGTGAGCCATCTTCAGTAGACGCTTTCATGGATTCTCCCAGGGGTTTAATAGCCAAGGATAAGGCCATTTCATCAATCTTTTTTTCGCTGTGTTTTCGAGTTAGCAATTTCGCCGCACAATTCCTGTAATTAGATAACGTGAGGAATCCCAGAAAAATAGACAATGAAAGTTTCTCGTTTAAAATTCAGTTTTTTAGAATTCCTTGATAAAAAACAGAGAACTACACCTTTTCACGCATCTACGATACTCGTGGCCACCAAAATTTTATGGATATAAGTCTGCTGCACTGTTCTAGTAATACTTCCCACAGCTTAGTGCGCTCATGGCTGTATGCGATTACTTGCCAGTGGGAGCGTGAAGGCTTTACATAAATGATGAGTTGGGACCGTTTCCCAGTATGTCTTTGATGGCCAGTTTGTTATGCTTTTGATCATTTGGACGAGACAATAGTGGTATGGTTGGGTGTAGTACTTTAGTGGCTGCGAGATTTGGGCTTATTCAACAATGAGATGGGTGAGAAATGTCACCAGGCCCGGTTCCCCCGTAGTGAAGTAATTTGCCGTTTTATACCACACGTTTTCCCTCCGTTCGTTAGTTTTTGAGAGCCGTTGCATGATGACCATTGTGGGATCTCAGGCTTGGGCATGGCTAGTGCTATCGAGCGGAGTCAATGCAAGCATGCTACAAAGAGCAGTGCCACGCGGATGAAAGAGGCGAACTAATCACTAGAGGCTAGCATTTACGATTCAATAGGGTGGTGGAATATAAGTATCATAAGTTCATTCAGTTTCTTGCCGGTCAAAAACTACGAGGGAGGAAACCTTGAACCCAGGCCGTGTCTTGAGAGATGCTCGTCAACCATCCGAAGGTAATGGCCCAGTGTGCAGCGCTTCCCGGCTGAGCCGACAGGTGCAACACATCTCAAGCGTGCCATAGTCTCCTAGTGACAAAGAATCAAAAGAACGTTCTCCACGCCAACCCTCCCGATTAAACTATAATGGTACACGCACGCCCGACGGAATCTCAACATCCAGCCGTGCCCTGCAGGAAGATCTCGTTGCGAGCCAGGGTCCGGGGTGCATAAAATCCATATTACCCTTGAATCGGCAGAATCACGGGACCCCAGAATGGCTCTCTACACTGGACACATCCCTGGCCCAAAAGGTCTATACCAACATTCCAAAGCGGTACCACGCGAGCCTCTCAAACCACAGACATCCTGCACACACCCCACATTAATCCCGCTCTTTCCAGCCCTCTGAGAGCGTATGCGCTAACATGGGCTTTTCTACAACCTGTGCATTTCTCGCCCATGGCGTTTTTTTCGATGAGTTTGGAGTGTAGATAAATAGCCTCAGAACTCCGGGCCATCCAGAAACTATAGAGGGAAATGTCGTTTTTGAAAGAGCCTCTCAGCAGGCTCAAGTGGGGATTCATTCCTGTTAGACGAATCGTGGACGACCATTTGGATAGTGAAACGGTGGCCGCCACGGAGTCCCAGCAGTCTGTGCAAGATAGCAACTACGAGGACACGAAAAAGGAGGCCGAGGGGGAACTTATCGAGTACCGAGATGAGGCCGGCCGGCCATGGTGGAAGTTTTTTGACGAGTACGAGTACCGCTTGAACAAGTACGCCCGCAGCGGGCACAAGTGGTACAAGTGGTTCGATGAGCACGACACGCCGGCCGAGCGGAAGTTGATGTGGAAAATCGACATTTTGTTGACGTTGTACTCGCTCATCGCATACTGGGCCAAGTACTTGGACCAGACCAACTTGAACAACGCGTACGTGGCCGGACTAAAGCAGACACTCAAAATGAAAGGCAACGACTTGGTGCACACACAGGTGATCTTTTCCGTGGGCAACATCGTGTTCCAGCTCCCGTTCATGTATGTTCTATACGGCCTTCCTCTAAACTATGTGTTGCCGTGCTTGGACCTCTGCTGGTCCGTTTTCACCATCGGCACGTATAGAGTGAACACGCTTGCGCAGCTCAAGGCACTCAGGTTCATGGTGGGTGTTTTCGAGGCCCCCGTCTACCTATCGTACATGTACATGTTTGGGACCTTCACGTTTGATCCGGCCATGCTCGCGCGCCGGTCCATGGTGTACTATTTCGGGCAGTACCTCGGGATATTGACCTCGGGGCTTCTCTCTGGCGCCATCGTGAGAGCGTTTAACGGCGTGGGTGGCCTAGAGGCGTGGAGGTGGATTTTCATTTTCGATGGCATCATCTCCGTGGTCGTGGGCATTATGGGCTTCTACATGCTACCAGGGACGCCCACGGACTGCTACTCTATCTGGTTGAGTGACGACGAGATCCGCATGTTGCGTCGCCGTTTGAAGCGCAACCACACTGCGGGCCGTCCCCAAGTCGATTTGTTCAAGTCACTTTTTTCGAAGCAGATCTGGAAACTGATTCTCTCGTCGTGGGAGATCTACGTGTTGGCCGTGTGGAACGTCTTGGTGTGCAACAACAGCAACGGCGCCTCTGGTGCATACATATTGTGGCTCAAGTCCTTGGGCAGATTTGGTGCAGGTACTCTCCAGGACTACTCTGCCTTGACGCCCGGGCTCGGTTTGCTCTGGCTCTTGCTCACGTGCATGTACGCAGACATGTTCCAGCTGCGGTGTGCGGCGATCTGGCTCTCACAGGTTTTCAACATAACAGGCAACGTGATACTAGCAGTGTGGAATGTGCCGGAAAGTGCCAAGTGGTTTGCCTGGTGCTTGCAGTACTTTGGCTGGTCCATGGCCCCAGTGCTGTACTCGTGGCAGAACGACATTTGCCGGAGAGACGCGCAAAAGAGAGCAGTTGTGCTAGTGGTCATGAATCTGTTAGGCCTTGCTTCCACGGCGTGGATGGCCGTGATAGTGTGGAAGACCGTGGACGCACCACGGTTCTTGAAGGGGTTCTCGTTTACCGCCGCGAGTGCTTTCGGCTTGTGTCTTTGGACGCTTGTGGTGCTATACTTTTACAAGAGACAGGAGCGAAGGTATGCCCGCCAGAACGGGATAGTGTTGTACAACTCGCAGACGGACGCAGAGCCCGTGCACGAGGTGCGGGTGGAGTCGGACGGCGAGAAAAAGGCGTGTGGAAGCGAGGGGAAAGAGGATTTAGCGAGATGGTGACGCTGGCAGACCTATAGAGGTAGGCAGCGATGCAAATGACCCATACGAACGTCGAGCTCAAAGCGGTGAAACGATTCTTGTCTGAGTAGGAGCAAGGTGACTAAGATTTGATGGTCGAAACTGTAGGGAATGGTCCATAGGGTGTGCTTGCAAGGAAGTAACGTATACAGACAGAGGACGGGGGGATAACTTGAAGAAACTCTGTAACTAAGAGGCTCTGGGCTCGATCTCGTTTGTCACATCATAAGCAGCCCGTGCAATTCAACGAAAGTTGGCCATCACCGGAAGACCCTAGATTGATATGAGGAAGCGGAGAAGCGGGCGATCCGCCAATGATACCTAGATGAGCATGCGAGTTTGGAGACCGAAAAATAAACGAGTGGCTCTTGAGTCTAATCATTGTCGTAGTCTTATTAGAGTGTTCCTCCTTACAGTTTGGGGAGTGGACCGTTAGATACATGTGCCACATCTCGCCATAGTGGATCCATCAGGTGGTGTGATAAGAACAGATATGTTGGTGCCATAGTGATTTAGTGATCGTCCAACCAAGGGCCATGCCTCAGATTCCGTTTGCAGCCAAAGTCCCTTTCACATGTCCATGCAAACGAGCCTCTGGAGCTGAGATTCAAATAAGCTAATTCAAGTCCCTTTGAAACAGAAGCCAGGTATCTAAAGACTAGTATTTCACCTTTCTGCATGGAACGTCAAGGCTCTATTGATTACTCCCTCACTTCAACAGCCCACCCTATACATAACCTATCCACCTGGCAGAATCCAATACAACTCGAACGATTTCCTGCTTTTGAAACAAAATGATAAAAACCCAAACAAACCATCTCGCCTTGCCCGATCCCTAAAAAGACAGAAAACATATTCCACCGTTCATCGTCCGCCTGCACCCGTGCACCATCCCAGCCACGTAACCACGAAACCAACAATCAACTCTTTACGCCCACTAGAAAACACGCTCCCGCTGTCATGGCCAGAGATACCTACCTCAGGCGCGTGCTTGGCGAAGACAGATACGCCGCAGTGAAAGCCGCAAAGATCTTGATGGTCGGTGCCGGAGGCATAGGCTGCGAACTTCTCAAAGACCTACTTTTGTCTGGGTTTGGAGAAATCCACATTGTGGACTTGGACACAATCACGTTGTCGAACTTGAACCGGCAGTTTCTTTTTCGCCAGAAGGATATAGGGAAACTGAAGTCGCTCACGGTCGTCAAGGCCGTGCAAACATTCAACTACTATGGGGCCAAATTGGTACCCCACCATGGAAACGTTATGGACCTGGCTCTTTTCCCCACCGAGTGGTGGAACCAGTTCGACTTTATTTTCAATGCCTTGGACAATGCTGAAGCCAGACGCCACGTGAACCGCGTGGCGTTGTTTTTACACAAACCACTTATGGAATCGGGAACCACAGGTTTCGATGGCCAGATCCAACCTATTTTTCCGTACGAAACCGAGTGCTACGAGTGCCAGCAGAAAGAAACGCCCAAATCGTACCCGGTATGCACGATCCGGTCCACGCCGTCGCAGCCCGTGCACTGTATAGTGTGGGCCAAGGAGTTTCTATTCACACAGCTTTTCACCTCCACTACCGAGAACGAAATAGCCGCTGCAGATTTGCGTAAGGAGACCGACGACGCCAAGGAAATCGAGCGCATTTTGCTGGAAGCCAACGAACTCTCGAGCTTGAAACGCCAGGTTGCTTCCGCAGACTTTCCCACCAAGATCATCCAGAAAATCTTCCACGACGATGTTCAGAAGGCATTGAAGCTCGAGAGTCTCTGGAAAACACGGAGGAAACCGGAACCCTTGAAATACGAAGAAGAGTACAGGGGCAATTTAGCAGCCCTTTTGGAGACGAAGGAAAGTGAAAGACTACTTTCCTGCGACACAGAAATCTGGTCCGTTTTGGAGACTTTGTATGTGCTTGTAGAAGCAACCAGGCGGATCCAGAACAGGTTGAAGTCCGGCGAAACGGAGATATTCTTCGATAAAGACGACGAGGACACGTTGAATTTCGTGGCGGCGGCCGCCAATCTCCGCTCATGCGTTTTCCATATTGAACCCAAGTCCAAATTCGACATCAAGCAGATCGCAGGCAACATCATTCCTGCGATTGCTACCACCAATGCCATAATCAGTGGACTTTCCAACTTGGCGTCTTTGATTTACTGGGGAAAAAACTTTTCTCCTTCTGATGCCAAGTCTACATTTATCAGCATTAAGGAAAACAAGAGGGCCACGTCTGCACTGGTGGAGGCCCCTAATCCAAGATGCGCGAGTTGCGGAATCGTTAGCAAGGGCCTTGTAGCGATATCCGAGAAAAATCTCGGCATGTCCTTGCAAAAGTTTTTGGATTTGGTGAGAGAAAAGTACTCCTACTCTGACGACATTTCCGTGATAGTGGGCAAGAACAAGTTGGTCTACGACATCGACTTTGACGACAATCTCGAGCGCAGTATTCGGGACTTGGGCGTGCACGCAAATGAGACGCTCCTTATCCAGGACGACGCTGACGAGTACGAGAATTTGGAGCTTTTAGTATGTGAGGCTTCGGATGAGACCGTGCACTTGCCAGATGTCAAATTACGCGCAAAAGTGAACCACACTGAAAAAGCCCCGGAGCCTGAAAGCGGACTCGAGAACGGTGTGACTGAAGCTGACGAAGCGATTATCATCGACGACGACGAAGAGCCGCCGAGTAAGCGAAGACGGGTGCAGACGGACGTGGTGGAGTTGTAGGGAGTCACGTGACACGAGATCACGTGATATGATGAACTTGGCACGACGTCTGGTGGCTGAATGGAAACTCCCGGGAGCGTTGCGTAAGTGTTGGAGCCACAAAACGATAACTGCTGCTACCATACAATCCCACGCGGCCCTTGCGCTGAATAAGCTTCTACACTTTTGCAACCTGGCATACGGCATAGTGCGCACCCGTACACCTGGGGCTCCGAGACGTTGAAAGCCACTCGCTCTACTTTCCCACCCGAGACTACTACCAAAAATGTCCTGGAACGCATACACCGACAGTCTTCTCTCCACTGGCAAAATCAACAAAGCCGCCATCTACTCCGCGGCCGGTGACTCGCTCTGGGCGGAATCTGGAGGATTCCAGATCGCCCCCCAGGAGATCACCAACATCGCAGGTGGCTACGCTGATCCCTCGCATTTGCAGTCCCACGGGTTGCACCTCGAGGGCCAGAAGTACTTTTTGTTGAAGGCGGACGAACGTTCGATCTACGGCAAACAGGACGACCGAGGCGTCATTGCGGTGAAGACGAAACAGGCAATTGTGCTTGCGCACTACCCATCTGGTGTCCAGCCCCAGGAGGCCACAGCGGTGGTGGAGAAGTTGGCGGACTACTTGATCTCGCTGGGCTACTAGCGGGACGGAGTTTTCGAGTTTTCATAGGAACACAATATAAGGAATGTTATTTTAGATGTAGGGTGTTTTACGGTGTATGGTGCATTCACGGCCTCTTCAGGCTAGTGGATCCTTGGTATTTTACTATCCTGCCAGCAAGTGTGCATCGGAGACGGCAGATAATACGAGTTTCGAGTGAAAGCAAATACAATTCTGACTTCTTTCTATATTAATTTTCCTCTAGTCTTTTCCTTGCTTTGCCTCGGTGCGATCCCGCAATTGCTGTCTGGCTGTGGCACGGTGGGAGTCCAAGCTCGCACATTGATGGAGTGGCCATGGTGGAAAGGGCTGTATTGGTCAGGTATTAGGTCAGATACACTTTATAGTAGCAGGCAGTTAAAAATATAAATAATTTAAATAAGAGAGATTTCTGATGGGAATGGCGGGTTTACCATCTGTTGGATGTCCTGTGTAGAAGAGTATCTCGTATGGTTTCACCGGGTTATGAAAGCTCGTAATCAAGGATTGCGAGGAGAGTGTGCTACTAAAAGGAAGAGATGCAAGCTTGAAAGTTTCTGCCATAAGATTGCCGGTAGATTGCAATACGCAACTATCAGCGATCTCATTAAAGCCTTTGGTATCAATGTCTTCAGACCTCACTGTGAAATAGGAGACACTATTATTGGCACACCGCTTCATCCATAAACGGCGGGACGCAGCCCAGCCCAGCTCGGAATCCGGAAAACCCACAAATATTTTTATTTTTGCCTTGGAAACACGGCCGATTCACACGACTCTTAGTGAGACCGAGCACGTGACCCAGAGCTCCACCATACCACATAACAGGTCAAGTATTTCCACATTTCTGGGAACATCCCGACCAGACCCAAAACAACATCTACCCACTCAAATCCGTAACCTTTTCAAAAACCTCCATATCCACCAAAACCACCAAAACCACCAAACCACCAAACCACCAAACCACCAAACCACCAAAACCCACCGCGATTCTTTCGCACCCATTCCTTGCTATAACCTACAGCACCAAACAGACCAACCGCAGGGTGCCAATGGGCGCGCGCGCGTGGCACGTGACCCGCACCGAAAAAAACCCTCCGCCATTGGCCAGTTTTTTTCCCAGTGCACGCTCCACTCCAACACAGTCTTTTGAACTCCTCCACCTTTAACTACCACCAGCAAACATGTTCAGGGCCACCTCCCGCACCGCCAGAGCAGGGTTCAGACGGTTCTACTCCGCAGACCACCACGCGCCCGCCACCACACAGACCGAGATCGACGTGACCAAAGTGTTTGGTATTGCCGTTTTGGGCGGGGTCTCTTTATACTTCTACAGATCCTCCAAGGAACCCGTGGTGGAGACCGCGTACTACAAGCAGTTGGACGACCGGGACCAGTTAAGGAGCGAGGCGTACGCCAAAAGATACAAGACGTCGTTTGTCAAGACTTTCATCAGGGATAAGGGTGGAATCGGCCAGACCCATTTGAGGGCGCGTGCACAGACGCCAATCCCACAAACGTACATCCACTCACACTCTCCTTACGGGCAGCAGTTTGGCGCGGGAATCAAGACCGACAAGTTGGGCCCCAGAAAGGAGAGAATAAAGTACTTTGCGCCGTTGGAGAACTAGCTCCGAGAACTAGCTTCCAGGGCTTAGGCCTACCACAGTAGAACACTCATGAAACGACGGGTGCGGCACAGGCCCTCTTAGGGTTTTACCTGGTCGTTCCACTAGCACTCCGGTGCACTTGCATTCATCATAGAGGGAAAACCCCCTCCTTTTGCTTCACATTTTTATCATAATACACGACACTTTGAGAGAGACGAAGCCCAAGGACAGCTATCAGTGCTAAAAATAGAACATAATAACGTAGCGAGACGTAGTTTTGGAGATAATTCTGTGTGTTTTCGAAGGGCTCTCAGTTCGTTGTCCTTTCCTGTGTAGTTGGTGCTCGCCCAAGACTCACTTCCAGTAACACTTCTGTGAAACCAGCAAAATGTCCAAAATCGAGTGGAACGTGATTGTTTTCGACAAGCCGGGCTCAGACAGAACCAGCGTGCGCCCGAAACATGTGGCTGCCATTCCAGCCGCCGTGAACGACGGAACCGTCACTTCTGTAGGTGCCATTTACACGGACGCCTCCAAGACGCAGTTTGCAGGATCGGCTTTTCACATGATGGCCGAGTCGAAGGAGGAGATCCTCGAGTTCTTGAAGAAGGACATCTACTACGAGTCCGGCATCTGGGACTTGGACAGCGTGATTGCACATCCCGTGGGCATCGCAGCCAGATTGGGCAAGGCCATGCCAGGAGTGAACAAGATCTAATTGGTGAGAGCAATTGAGTAAGGGTTTCATAAAAATAGGATAGTTTATTGAAGGTTGTTTATTGAAGGTTGTTTTTTGAAGGTTGTTTTTTGAAAGGCTCGCAGTACTTTCTCGTTCATTAGTAGGGTGCTGGTGCTCCCATAGAGAAGTCTTGTAAAACCATTTCTCTTTGGGGTGAGATCGATTGAGGGGTCTCTTTTACATGAGTATGTCGACGTTCGTTTGATGGCGCAGGAGGAAACGTATAGCTACCTCTGCCCTTAACCTGAGTCTTTCGCTTTCCTGCTTAAAGACACAATCGTACTTACTTAGTTGAGGTTCTATTTTGTAGACACAGAGTAGATACACTTTCAAGTCAACTCGTTTCTTTGCCGAGAGTGGATTAATGTTGTCAAGGACGGTACAGCCTGGTCCTTTCTTTCCATTGGACTCCACTTTGGGCACACGGCAGACATCCGCAAAAAGGCTATATGCTGAAGAAAGCTATACCTCCATCATGTACGAACTTGAAGGAATAAAAGAGAAAAAAGACTCTCGCCAAAAAAATAAAAAAGATTGCAGCACGACAATTTCGCATATGGTCTCCCACTACACTACTCAGTGTCGCTCTATGAAGCTTAACTAACGTTGATCGGACGGGAAACAGTGTTTTCTTCATGATCTGGCCGCAACCATAAGTCACTGTTTTGTCATGACTATATCAGGATAACTGAGTGATGCCCCAAAAAGACAAATTTTCAAAGGAAACAAGAAAAAAATCCAATTTTGGAATCCGGTACCGCGGTGTAAAGTTTGGGGGCCTATTTTCGCGCAAAAAGGACAAACTTTGGTCGTTTTTTGATCATTTCTTTATGCGCTGTTCGAGAAGTTCACCAAAACAAGCCCCATACCTTGTCTTTAAAAGCAAATATTCAAACCTCGAAGAAACATAATCGAAGGGTACCCAAGAAAAAATGGCTGTAGGTCAGAAAATCACGAATTGCACGTAAATTAAGTGGATGACTTAAGGTTTGTAATATGCTCGTGATACCGTAGTACATTTCGATTCTAACAATACGGAGGTGATTAAATTGTCCTTATAGAACAGGTTTACATGTTCTACAAAGAATTATCTATTAGGGATTCAATCAAAAGAAAAAGAAAGTCTGATTACTTCTCCACAGATTTATCTGGCGAGAGAAGACAAAAGGACAAAAAGGCAAACAAATTCACAGTCTAAGGTGCTCCAGTTTTTTCATCTCTACAAGATGTTTCCTTATTGCGTTACATACCCCTAAACAAAAATTATTAGACTCTGGGATGCTCAAATTTGAGCACCCGACCAATCCGTGTTATTCCCCTCAAATCTCACCCAAAGACTCAAGAGTTGGCCGTCGGGGCGACCGCATTGTATTACTTCGCTTATTCTTAACCAAATCACCCAGCTTCGGCCGAGAGTAATGTTCATGTGCCCAACATTTTGGTACAGTGATGCTAAAATTAATGAGCAAAAAGGGGGACGAAAACATCTAAAAATCAAATCTGGAGTTTTGAGCATTTATTGCATTCCTCACTACAAAAGGCCGCTTGTCAGATGTATCAGGAAAAAAGGGTATTAGCTGAAAAGTTGTGAAACGCCCTCATGAACTTGATTATACTTTTGTCCGTTCTCGCCTTGGCTCGTGCAAATGAGTCCGTCAGCGTCGGAAAGTTGTTCATTTCGAAACTTCACGACGCCACCACCCTAGCACAGTTAACAGTGGAAAACGGTAGGCTAATTGTCAGCGAAGGATCATCAGCCTTTGACTATGGAATGGACGGAAGTTTGGCGTTGCTCCGTTCAGGAAAATACGTGACCGTGAACCAAGAGGGTAAATTGGTGATAAGCAAGGTTCCAAATACGGGGTTTCTATTGGCCCCACGAGCAGACTCAAAGTTCAACAAAAAGTTGTCGTACAATGGAGACAGGACTTTTCAGGTCTGCGGGGACGGGCTGATTGGGTATAAAAGCGGCTGTGAAGGATCGGTGAGCGGTCTCATCATTTTTGAGGAAATGCCGATGTGAAATTGCAACTGTGAGCTTGAACACTAGAACCAAAAGAAGTTGGAGGAGGAGAGAATCTTCAGTGTAGTTTGAGTATTGACCTCATCTAAGGCTGACTCTTGCAAATACAATGTACTTAACACTTTTCATTGCACTGATCAAGTGAACGAACAGTATCCGGACACTCTGGTGTTTATTTGCTTTCGTGTAAAATTCGGATCTACACCACTTTTGTATTATTTCTCGTGTTATGTTTTGCCTGGATGCGGTTGCAAAATTTCGCATATTCGGCTTGCACGGACCGCATGGGATCTTTCGGTGATGTGGTATTCAACAGACTAAAAATTCTAAACACAAGTTCAAATTAAATACGCTGGGGATTCAAATAGTGACGTAGGACAATATAAAATATTCTCTCGGTGGCGCCGACTGCTATAGTACAGCATACCAGGAATGCTCATATTACCAATCTGCCGTGCTGAACCAGTACACTTTCAAGCTGCTCGAGCCAACCATTCACACGAGCTTTCCAACTTGATATTTACGAGAGCCGTTCCACCACATTCTCACCATGAGCAACGAAGATCTCGAAAAAGCGACCGAGAGCGGCGAGTCCAGCGTGACCCAGGTGCAGGGCCAGAGTACTCTGGAGGAAGAGCCACCACAGCCAAGGGAGAAATCAAAAGTGGTCAAGTACCTCACTGACTTTTTGGTGATGCTTTTCATTCTCACGGCTTTTCTCCTCGTATCTGTCCTTGGGTGGTATACGCTACAGATGACATTTGAGTACTACCGTTATCTCGTGAGGAAGTATAGACACTAGTCGAGGTAGAAACTAATAGATGATGATGGAGTGCGGACAGGTATCCGAATAATGTAGAGGTTTTATTAGCCGAGTTTGAGCAGAGCGTGAGTGAGAGAATTCTGAGGTGGGTTATTAGCTTGAAAAGGTGATGCAGACCCAAAAGAATAGAGCCATTTTCCACTGATGTCGTCATCTCTGAGCCTGGAGTTACATTGTAGTACCGTGGGAACTAATAATAACGATACAGAAACACGGTTTCTTCGACGTTAGTATAAGAACCGTCAGCTACACTGACTCCAATATACCTCCACTTGATTGTGTTGAGTGAGTACAGCTAAAGTCCCTCGCCCCATAGAACTGACCACACTCCAACCATTTGTGGGTTCCAAGAAGCTCCATCATTGGTACAACAGATCTAAGACGACGCTGCTTGGGGACAGAATGCATCTGCCAGCCGAGAAACTCTGGCAGATCCATCCAGTCCACTTGCAAGAAGTGTGATGTGGTGTGCAAGTTCATTGCAGCTAACGACTTCAGGGTTTCGAATGTTGATTTTACTTTGGAGCTTTGGCTGGTAGACTCCCCATGAGCAGCAGCCGATCTAGCATTGGAACCTAATGGTTACCCACCCATCGCCCGACATTAGAATGGATATTGGATAATACATTGTTTTCAAAGTCACAAAAAACAAACGGCCGCATACCACGGCCAGAAGTCCGCCGACAATGCCTGAAACACTCAGAGCTCTCTCCTCACTCTACCCGGTTCATTCCACATCCGTCTGACTTCGGGTTACGCTTTCCAATTTGAGCAAGATTGAAGAGCGGGCGCACCATTCATGCGTGGTCTCCAAGTGAACAATACAGCGAATCTTCTGGCTCTTGCTCAGCTTAGCACTGCTGCCTCCTGCCTTGTCAAACTTACCATATTAACTAAAAACGTTCGTTGCTCTTCCTTTCTTCTCTCCACCTCTCCTTCTCTCTTCCTTCGCTCTTCCTTCTCTCTTCCTTCTCTCTTCCTTCTCTCTTCCGTCTATCCTTCTCTCCTTCCCCCTTCTCCCTTCTCTCCCCCTAACTACTGCCTGCCCGCACATCTCCACCCACATTCGCCGCCCCCGTCTTCGGCGTCAACGGCGCGTGCTTCGACGTGATGAGCGCCATGATACACTCCAACGCGCTCATCTGCTCCCCCAACCCCCACACGCCGTCCCACCCGGCCACCGCCCAGTTCTGCCCACACGTGTTGGAGTCGTCCCCCGAACACGACTGCGCCGCGGCCTTCGCACTGGTGGTCAACCACCCCCCAATCTTGGCCCACGTCTGCGGCACGAGCGCGGCAGTGGTTGCAAGACACCGCGAGAAAAGCGCGCGAAACGAACGCTCGTCCTCGTTGCAGGTGGCCGCCGCCGCGCACGTGGTTTCCGTCATGATGGAGTGGTTGAAAAAATAGCTGCTCGCACTGACGAGCTCGAGTGTGGCCACGCGCCACTTCTCGTCCCCGGTCGCGTTGTACAAGTACGCCAGCCCAGAGCTAAAAATCCCGTACGTATACGACCACTTCCACTTGGTCACGGCCGTGCAGTTGGTGCTTTCCGTGGCGCCATCGTACACATTCCACGTGAGGCCCTTTGTGTCCACGATGCCTATTCCCACCACCCAGTCCCACACCTTCTCGGCAACCTCCAAATAGTACTCGTCGCCCGTGAAACGGTACAAGCGCGCGGCGAGCTGGAAAAGCGAACCGTTGGAAATCGCGTTCTTGTAGTAGTACCCGTTGAGCCACGTGTAGATCTGCCACTTGAGCCCCCCGTTGCACGTGGTAGTGTTCCAGCGGCTGTTCATGGTATTGAAAAGAGACTGAGTCAAATAGAGCCACGAGTGGTTTGGCGGGTTGGTGAGATTCCGCTCCACCGCCTGCATGAGCGCCATGCCCCACACTCCCTGGTCGTCGTTTCCCTCGGTCACGGTCTGGTTCTCAGGCAAATAGTTGTTGTCAGCACCGCGCTGCGCGTACATGGCCTCCGTCAAAAGGCCGGTGAAGGTGGCGTTGTCTTTCGCACAGAACGCCCAATAGTCGACCCACCCTCCGAACACCTCCCCTGCATGCCACCAGTAATAGGGCCAGCAGAACATGCCCACCGTGCCACCGTATCGGACGCCCTCATAGTAGTCCATTTCCCCCGCTACGATTTGGTAAGCGGCTGCGCAAATGGACGCGTTGGAGCTGACATTGAGCGAGATGCCATACGTGGAGGAAACACAGAGAAGTAGAGCGAGTGCTTGCGGCTTCATGCTGTTTATGGGATTCGGTGACAATAGGGAAAAAGGACGAAAAGGAGAAAGGGGGAACCGTGTATTTATCTACTGGATCTTACGGCCGATGCTCACACTTGGTGGGAGGCTTCTATGCGGGGTGGGGATGTTTCTAAGATACCGGAAGGGGCGGGATTTGCTTTGTTTCTTGCTATTACAACATTTCCTGCCTGCTTTCGGGAAGGGTATATACCTTGTTCCCCGGTACTAGTGTGTGGTCTTGGCGAGCCCACACATGCATGAATCGCAGCAGTGTGCCGGACAGCGCCCATACAGAATACGAAATGTCTGCATATAACACATATTGTCTGCAGATCTGCAACACTCCGTCTCTGGAAACCTTCACTGTGTGTGTGGTGTTTACTGGTAGAACACGAGGTAAGCAGGGCAAGGTTCATGAAACAAAAGAATTGAAATTTCTGCCGGGTTTCCATGGCTATTACTGGATGTGTTTCCCTTTCGTTATTGTGGGGTTGCGATATCGTGAGAGCCTACTGAAGCACTACGATAAGGCCAGAGAAGACTGGCTTCTTTCACAAACTTGCTGGTGTACAGGTGGAACTCCAAAATAACACTTAGGCACGCCCCAGGAACGCCCCAAATGGATTGTGTGCCCGGAAAAATTACCAGAAGTCCAGATATTACAGGTTCCACAATTTTGGGGCAGATCGCGGGGAATAGCACACATACTTCTTAAAAGTATAGACTATTTCAGGGGACACGGGGGGCGTTCAAGTTTACAGAAGAAGTGAAAGCAGATACTGCTTTCAAAGACACGGATATAAAGCCGAACTTGGCGATTCGGGTTATCCCCATGCATATACCACAGTGGCACTAAAGGCTAAGTTTGATCCCGAAGTAGGAAATGTTTCTTGGAAGTGGCGGAGTCAGTTCTTTGAAAGAAAAAGGGCAATTGATAGGAGACCGGGGACTTACTGCAACCTCAAATGTTATTCCAAGCGATGTGAGTATTCATGTATTGAATGTTGGAATATGCATGTGGAGTTTTATGCTTTCATTGGGAATCCCTCGACTGGAAAAAGAAGTACCCTTTTCACATGAGCAAGAGAATTTGACGATAGGTACGTTGCACTCCTGCCACAATATTGCTTTAAAGCCAAGAAGGATGTGCGAATATGATGAACCCCGATTTCAAGCTAGGTACGACGATTCATCTAAGAAGAATGGTTTCAGCACTGTAACAGTAACCACTGGGGGAGCGTGAAAGATGAACGTAACCAACTACTAGCTTTCGTACAGGTGCACAGGTTCAGAATATCGCTAAAAGCATTGGATATGTATACTTCCACAGCATCTTTGGGAGCCCAATTCGAGATTGAACATTAAGGCCAAAGAGAAAACAGCAGGCAAGTTAGAATCAACTGTTGCCACTATAGCTTCCAACGGCTCCTTTTAGGAAAAGTTATTGTGGTAGAAGCACTCTCTGATCACACCTAGATGACCTATTATACTTATATGTGCATCCGTAGCCGACGGCGTGGCCTCATACCAGGTTTATTCATTAAGATGTGTTCCGTAGTGATATTCGGGAAATACTTAGACCAGACCTTTTCAGAATTCTCGGATTGGTATGTTCAGCATGCACGGGCCAGAAAGTATAACTCTGGTGGAAATGCATTCTTGCAAATGTCAGCTTCAGGGCAGGTATTATTTAAATGGGAGTACGGGAACGGACATGCACAACAGTGAATGTTCAATGTAGAACATATTTGTAATGCTGCCCTGCCTCTCACAGTTTTTACTTGTTGGCCACTCAGAGGAAACTATTAAACGCTAGTCTTTGTTTTCAAGAAAGGTAGAACATTTCAATCGTTAGCCAACTAAATTCTTATATGCGATTAACTTTCACTTACGCCGATAGCGTACGCTTATCTTATTCCAAACAATAAAAAAAACTAAGGGCTAAGTTGGAAGAGATATAGGGAATCGTTTAGAAGTGACTTTGTTTCATCACCCAAGGAAAAAGGCGAATCTCACGAGTGTAGCTAGAGACCAACAAAAGAAGCCAAAAATTGGTGTTGGCCGTATATACTACTGTTGGTCAAACCCCAAGTATTTCTCATGTTCCACTTCAGTTGTTTCTACAAACATTTTTTCTTCTTTTCGGGGGGGGGGGGGTTTCGGGCTGAAACTTAATATATGAGATCTATCCCTTAGTGGTATTCTCAGCCCGTAATTTCGAGAATTTCACAATTGTCATTTTACAGTGGCGTAAAGCGACTGGTGCGGCAAAAAAAATAACTTTTTTAGGACTGCTTTCTTGGCCGAGTTTCGCACACGGCCAGGTCTAGTGGCGCTTCGCCTCTAGTCCCCGGCTCGATCCCGGTGAATTCAGGACTCTTCTTGGACGAGCATTTTTTTTTGAAAATGTGAAGTTTTTCATGTACACCGTGAAGCCCAAAGTTTTGAAAAGCAATGGTTCACACAAAACAGTATGTCATTACTTCACGACCGTATACGTACTCTGAAGCAGATACCCCCAAACCCCAATCATCCTTTTTCTGAGCCGCAAGAGAATTCACCGAGTTATGACCCTCAAAGCGATGCAATAAAAGTATGCTTACCTTGGTTTTTTAAAGTTCGTTCAAGAAAAAGCCAGCAGACAGTGTCTCAGGTCGCAATGATATATAGTCACACTTTAATTTAAAACATAGTAAACTAAGAAAAGTTGTGAGTGGCTTGGTTTTATGGGTTCCTGGCTTTGCCCACTTTCTGCACTCAGATCTCGGAGCATCAATCAGCTTGCCACTACAACATATCTGATGCGCAAAACACAGAATTAATATTCAGTGTTACTTGATTCGTACTATCCGAACAAGGAAAGCCTTTTCTGAGCACTGAAATTGGTTTCCGGCGATGCTCAAGAGGGGCTTTTCCCAAGCCATCAATCTCGAAATGTAACGTATGAATGAGAAAGATTAGGCCATGTTATGAAACTCGTACACTGTTGCATTGTTTAGCGGAATGGGAAAACAGAAACGCCAAACGGAAAAAATATCTCTCAATAAAGTAGTGGTATGTTCCGTTTCACTATTTCCACGTTTCTCAAATAGACCCGCAATTCCTAGTTTGCCTCAGCACTTAAGAGCCACGATTTGTTCCTTCATCCTTCACGACTTTCAAACCATCATGAACCTTGTATCTGTACTTGCTGCTCTCGTCGTGGTTGTTGCCGAGTGTTCCAGTGCTGGGATCTTGCACGTGTACACTCCGGGTGGCCAGGCACTTCGAAAGCAGATAGTTATTGCCAATGACTACGGCTTTGCAAGCCACTTGATGTCCGTGTTCAGTTATGACAATGGCACGTTGAAGAAATTCAAATCACGAAAGCACCTCACAGTCAACGAGGCTGGTGAATTTGTCTTGGACGGAGGTCCTGACCACAACTTCTCGCTCCAGAAACTCCGCGATTCTGCCACGTGGAGCCGGCTATTCTACGAGGGGACGGATGTATTTTATCTCTGTGGCGATGGCCTGGTGAACTACCTACGTAACTGTGAGGGGGCCCGCGAGATTGCTATTGTACACGAGCGTCTTGACTAGAAATAAGGCAACACGGTACTGACCAATTCGGTAGGTGCCAATTGGCTATTCGCAAGGGTATGCATTTGCTATAGGTTTTAGCGAGTCTTTGGAGGAGAGTCAGGTTGCGGCTATATGGGTCAATAAATGCAGGTACTTATTTCGAAAGAAACAGATTACTCGAGAATTGCTGTGAGCTTGCTTTTTCGCAGCAAGGCTCTGTTGTGTGACGAGGGTCTGTTGGGTCATTTCATTGGCTTACCTCAGCATGTTTGACACTCTTGAAACCGGGATGCACTTCCAGAAATCTGCATGTCGGCACTCGGAGTTGTTCCCGTGATTGGAACCGCCTAGTCCTGCCTGTTTTGGATATGATTAGAGATTAACGTATCGCGGGCAACCCCGGCCAGACCAGATCCACACCGAATCTTCTAAAGCCGCCTAGCAAGCAGTATCCAGAATCGTCCACGGCCAATTTGGATCCTATTATCCGTTTCTTGGCCCCACGGAGAGTTCCTCTGTCCAAAGGGACCAAACAATAGGAAGGGAAATGCGTTTAACAGCTGGGCTTCATATATTAAGCGGGGGTCTTTCTTCCATTTTGGTAGTCAGATCTATCTCCTCAGTTAGTGCCGTATATAACTACGAGTCCTCATGATTTTCTTCTGCTGGCTAGGCCTTTTTGCTTGTGCTTGTGCTTTTGACCAGCATACCCAGGCCATCGTTCGAGCCAACTTCGAAAAGCTAAATGCGCTCTGGAATCTGCACTTTCCCGAAGGCGACCAGACAAGATCCATATGCGTGGAGAACGTGTCGGCAGAAGACTACTTCTACAAGAACACCGAAGAAACCCTGCTTTTCGCGTTGGTGGCCCCCGAAGATCCCACCGGTCTTCCTTTGGCCAAAACCATGGTGGAGTACGCTGAGACCCTGTACCTGACATACGGCTTCCAGACGGCCACCACACTCTTGAAAGACACAATGGTGAGCGTATTCAAAGGAGATCTTTTCTGGGACGCCCGGGCCCTGGCAATGTACGTTTCTGCAACTGAAAATCAGGTCGAGGTCGTCAGCGCTGGGCTGCTTTGGGCTGGCCTATACAGAAAAGGAGTGTTGGTTAACTCCACCGCGCCACTTGCTGGAAACGACCGCTTCCAAGATGGGCCAGACGGGCTTGTTTCAACAGTAAGCCAGAAATACGGATTCAGAGTGAGCAAGTTGACACAAGAGTGGACCACCAAACCTGGGGATGTCATGGTGGTCACGTGGGAATACTTACAGGAGCAGCTCGGGGACATTATCGGGATTGCCGTGGAGACTGCGGAGCAGAGCAGGGTGCCGATTTCACAGATGGTGTCCAACTTGAAGTCGTACTTCACGATTTACCTCACCCGGCCCAACGTGCTCGCAGCAATCAGTTTTTGATAAGAATCGGTGTTTGAGTTAGTTTTCTAGATAAGATTTTGAGTAGGTTATAGGATAAGGAAATACCTGACAGTGTAGGGACAGAATATTAGGTGGAAAATGGAAGAAAGGGTGGATAGTTGGTCTTGTGGGCAACACTTCAGCTAGAAGACATACTGATACAGGAGTGACGGGAATAAACAGCTTTTCAGGCGTGGTGAATATCTTTGTTAGAATTGCCCTTGTGAAGATTATCTATGTGTGGGAGCTATAAGATTCAAACTTTACAGATTTATGTATGAGGCTACACTCAGTGAAACGAGGAAACGTTCGGCCATCAACCGAGGAGATTTGCGGCCATGGCTATCTGACACTAATACTTCTAGCCGTGTTTAGCTGCGAGAGTCGGGAATCTGTGCCTAGTATACAAAAAAACAGAGATATGCAGCAAAAAAGTAATCTACTAATTGAAACTAAGCAATCATGCACCCAGCGAATCGTGGAAAGACAGGGGAAGTAGAATGCTATGGACAACCCATTGCACTAAAAAGTAAGGGTGCTTTTAGCCAAATTGAAATCCCGACCCCCCACGATACATTGGGGAGTGTTTCGTCTGGCTCTCTATAACAGTTACTTACATAGGTGCCCTAGTAACCAGTTTCGGTTTTCAACCAGAGGTGGAATGCATATATATAGGCAGAGCAGTTTGTGCAGAGTCTGAGAAATACTTACAATGGGAGACCAAACCGGCTGGAATTATTTGGCTCCTAGGTAGACCCCCAGGGCTGTAGCTTTGGGCCAATTGTAAGTTGTAGTGGCCCAATAAGTACTACACAATGAGAGCTGTGCTATTTTTGACGAATACTTTTGCCAGAGAAATGGGGGATGTGGTTAGTGGGCCAATAATTTGCACCCACTATTGTTAAACAGCGCATAATATATACAGTTTAGAGGCTGACTGGTCGAATACAAGCATAACATGCCTCTAGTGCTGTCCGCCTTTACGTTCCACGCTTCTCATTTATGGATGCATTCCGAGGTCTCAATTCCAGTGCCGTTTTGTTGCCGTACCGATCTGGAAACGTGCCACCGTCCTTGACACAGGGATCTCCATATTAATCCCCGCAACTAACAAAAACACTAGTGAAAGCGGCCAGATTTCGCTATCTACTCGTTTGGCCTCCTGCGAACAACATGGAAAAGTAGGCCAGCACATATCGCTCCTTCTATGTGCACACAATACAACACCACGACTCTCCAGCCACTGCCCGGTACTCTCCGCGGGGATCTCTGTTACGCGTACGAAAGAGCTACGAAGGCGGAACCGTTACCCATCGCAACTGTCAGTACCGTCCTGATGGAACGTACGTTGAGCTTTACTAGTCGGTGCAATGAAAGCCACATTTCTGCGTCATACGCACTGACAGACTGCTTGAGAGGCTGGAGTTTAGTTCTATCTTCTACCATTACCCTAGTTTTAAGTGTTTCGTGCTAAGTGTTTCCTTGTTCTAAGAGTTTAGTGTTTAAATGTAGTGTGACCAGGTGTGGCGAGACATTGAGAATAATAAGCAGAAAGCCTAGAAGCTGGTTCAGCTAAGGGCCAGGTAGCATGGGTCTTGCTCCCGCGGCTTCGTTATGGAGATCCTCGGCAGACATATACACGGTAATATTGCAAGGCCGACGGTCGCGGAGTTAAGGGTGCACGCGGAGTTAAGCAGCCGCATCACTCGACTGATACTGGGTGTAAATATAGACAGTTTCCTCCTGTTTTTGCTATCGAGCCGAGGATAGGTTTCATGGGGGTTCTAATTCCTCTATGTAGAATTCCAAAAATGGTTAGTGTCGTTGCAAAAATACACGACTAAATGGCACCCGAGCAGATGACTGCTATATACGACGGAATCGTGGCCACCCAGCAGTGGAAAATACGGGGAGAATACAGCCGGGTGGTCTTTCCTTCGATTTCCAAAGGAGGAAGGTTGGACCGCCAACGGCGCCGAAAAGAGAAGGCGAATCCGGGCCCCAAATGCTTGGCAAGATCGGAGGATGGCTAAGAGCATGCTCAAAGAACAGCCGCACGGTGCAGGAACCGGCAGAAAGCAGGACACGGGCGAAAGTGTTGCTCTTGAGAGAAAATCAAGCGAAGATCAAGAGATAGGAGTGGGAATTACCAGCAGAGAGCTTGATGAAAGTTCCCAATTCCGGCTCCCCAGGGCCAGGCAGAACTCGTGGATTCCACCGGTGCGCGACTGAAGATTAAGGTTTGCCCTCAGCAAGGTCAGCCTGACCGGCCAAGCAATTTTCCAAAATAAACTTTCGCATCTCCACGACTGCGGATCTGTCAGTACCCGCTGCCGTGGGTGTGTTTTCATAGCAAGGATAGGCAGGTGTTAGACTAGGACCACTCGTATAGTGTAGTATGGTGGCGCACTCAGTGATGAAGGACACAGCCAGCACAAACCAAATTAGATATAAGCCAGAGAACGAATACAAAGTCTGCCTCTACTTAGCCACAGCCCTGTGCCTCTTTCAATTGCTTCGGAACTTTGGCCGGTGGCTGTCAGCAACTGTGACCGGCTGCAAAATTCCGTCGCGAACGTGCAGCGGGTCACCTGATCGGCTAATACTTACATATAACTGCCAATCCCCATAACAGGTTTTTTTTAACTTTTTCAGCCTACACAAGCACTTATTCTATTCTTCGTATTTACTGCCAACCGCAAACCTTCCATCTTTCATCTTCATGGAAACGAACCCCCAAGAAGCAGCCTCCATGCCTGCATCCAACCTCCCCGGTGAGGCCATAGACTGCAAAGTCCATTCTGAGAACTACAATGGGTTGGATAGTCGGGCCGCGGACGAAATCCGGAACTTGGCCAGAACGGTGACGAGAAATTCCGTCGGCACAGACCTGGATCTCTCGCTAACCAGGACAAAATCCCGGGCCTCGATTGCCACCACAGTGCCTGGAAGCAGTCCTTTCGAGGACAACTTGGACCCCAGGTTAGACCCCAATTCCGACGCTTTCAGCTCGGAGTTCTGGATCCAGAACTTGCAGAAATTGGCCTACAGTGACACGGACTACTACAAGCCGTCGTCGCTCGGGCTCGTCTACAAAAACTTGCGCACCTATGGCCAGAACTCAGGCGCAGACTACCAGTCCAACTTCGCCAACACGCTCTACAAGATAGCGGCCCAGACGGTGCTGGGGTGGCGCCACAAAAACGATCCCGCGTCGCAGGTCGACATTTTGAAGCCCATGGACGGCGTCGTGCGCGCGGGCAAGGTCACTGTGGTTTTGGGCAGACCCGGTGCTGGGTGCACGACTTTCCTCAAGACCATTGCAGCACAGACCCACGGCTTCCACGTGGACAAAGAGTCCGTGCTTTCGTACGACGGCTTGACGCCCGACGAAATCAACAAACACTTCCGGGGCGAGGTGGTGTACTGCGCAGAAACAGAGAACCACTTCCCGCACATGTCGGTGGGTGATACCTTAGCATTTGCAGCCAGGATGCGTACTCCCCACAACAGACCGATCGGGGTTCCGAGGGAAGTCTATGCTCGCCACATGGCCGACGTGGCCATGGCCACTTTTGGCTTGTCCCACACGCGGAACTCGAAGGTGGGGAACGACTATATTAGGGGTGTTTCTGGCGGCGAGAGAAAAAGAGTATCCATTGCAGAGGTGTACTTGGCGCAGGCACGGGTCCAGTGCTGGGACAATTCCACGCGCGGACTCGACTCTGCTACTGCTTTGGAGTTTGTCCGGGCGTTGAAAACGTCGGCACAGGTGTCGAAATCCACCTCCTTGGTGGCCATATACCAGTGTTCGCAGGATGCCTACGACTTGTTCGACGACGTGGTGTTGCTCTACGAGGGCTACCAGATCTACTACGGCAGCGCTAAAAAAGCAAAGGCGTACTTTGTGGACATGGGCTTCTACTGCCCACCGCGCCAGACAACTGCCGATTTTTTGACCTCCTTGACCAACCCGTTGGAACGCGAGGTGCAAAAAGGCTACGAAAACAGGGTTCCCCGCACACCCAAAGAGTTCAACGACAGATGGAACAAGTCTAAGGAGCGAAGTGCGGTTTTGAAGGAAATCGACGCCCACTTGGACAAAGGCAAGATTGCGGCCAAAAGGGAGGAGTTCACCCAGCACTACAATGCCAGGCAGGCCGAATCGTCCAGGCCCAAATCCCCTTTCACGGTGTCCTTTCCAATGCAGGTGAAATATCTCATGGGCCGTAACATTCTCAGAACGAAAGGCGATCCGTCCGTGACGCTCTTCATGGTTTTGGGCAACTCGGCCATCGCCATCATCATTGGCTCGTTGTTCATCGGCTTGAAGGACACCACACAATCGTTCTACGAGCGCACGGCAGTGTTGTTTTTTGCGGTGTTGTTCAACTCGTTCTCGTCATTGTTGGAGATCCTCTCGCTCTACGAGGCACGGCCCATTGTGGAGAAACATAAGAAGTTTGCATTCTACCACCCCTCGGCAGATGCGTGTGCTTCCATTATCACAGAGCTTCCGCCCAAAATCGCCTTGTGCATTTTCTTCAACGTGATCTTGTACTTCATGGTGCACTTGCGGCGCAGTCCGGGCCACTTTTTCTACTACATGTTGATGAATTTCATGGCCACGCTTTCGATGTCGCACTTGTTCCGGACCATCGGCGCTATGACGGAAACGCTAGCACTGGCCATGACACCTGCGTCCGTGTTGTTGCTCGCGTTGGCCATTTTCACCGGTTTTGTCATTCCCCCTAAGGAGATCCTTGGCTGGTGCAGATGGATCTACCGAATTGACCCAATTGCATATGTGTACGAGGGCTTGCTTGCAAACGAGTTCCACGATCGCAACTTTTCGTGCTCCGCGTTTGTTCCTTCTGGCCCCAGCTATGCACAATTCGACGGATCGATCAACCAGATCTGCTCTGTGAAAGGAAGTGTGCCTGGACTGCCCACAGTGAACGGCGACGCGTTTATCAGCGCCTCGTTTTCGTTCCACAACTCGCACAAGTGGCGCAACTTCGGCATTTTGATCGTGTTTGTCGTGGTGTTTTTCTGCACGTACCTCGTGGCCGTCGAATACAACAAGGGGGCCATGCAGAAGGGCGAGATCCTCGTGTTCCAGCAGAAACTGTTTGGGAAAAAGAAACAGAAAAGAGACATCGAGGCCGGCGACACGGAGAAGGTCAGCTCTAGTGAAGAGATCGAGTCGGAGAAGTCTGAGGAGAAATCCGACAACTCTGACAAATCTGGGACTGCCTTAGAGGAAGCACCCGTACAGAAGAACATCTTCCACTGGCGCAACTTGAGGTACGAGGTCAACATCAAGGGAGAAAAACGGGTCATCTTGAACGACATCAGTGGGTGGGTCAAACCGGGACAAGTCACCGCATTGATGGGTGCATCCGGCGCAGGCAAAACCACTCTTTTGAACGCGTTGTCGGAAAGATTGACCAGTGGAACGATCACCGACGGTGTACGCATGGTGAATGGACGCCCCCTAGACTCTTCTTTCCAGAGATCCATTGGCTATGTGCAGCAGCAAGACTTGCACTTGGAGACGTCCACAGTGAGGGAGGCACTCCAGTTTTCCGCTTATCTCCGGCAGCCTGCTCTGGTTCCAAAGGCAGAAAAGGACGCCTATGTGGAAGAGGTGCTCGACCTCTTGGAAATGCGGGCGTACAGCGATGCGGTGGTGGGAGTCTCGGGTGAAGGGTTGAATGTGGAGCAACGGAAACGATTGACCATAGGCGTGGAGCTCGTGGCCAAGCCCAAGTTGTTGGTGTTCCTCGACGAACCCACTTCCGGCTTGGACTCTCAGACTGCGTGGTCGATCTGCAAGTTGATCCGCAAATTGGCCAACCACGGCCAGGCCATCTTGTGCACGATCCACCAGCCGTCAGCTATGTTGATGAAGGAGTTCGACCGGTTGTTGTTCTTGCAGAAGGGTGGCCAGACCATCTACTTTGGCGACCTCGGAGAAAACTCCAAGGTGTTGATCGACTACTTCGAGCTGTACGGTGCACCCAAGTGTCCCCCAGAGGCCAACCCTGCGGAGTGGATGTTGGAGGTGATCGGTGCAGCCCCAGGATCACACGCCAACCAGGACTACCACGAAGTGTGGAGAAATTCAAAGGAGTACCAGCAGGTTTTGCGTGAGTTGGACACCATGGAGAAAGAGCTCTCGCAACTTCCGCAGGAGGAGAACCCCGACCGGTTGAAACCGTACGCTGCCAGCTTTTTCACCCAGTACTTCTTGGTCACGAAGCGCGTGCTTGAGCAGAACTGGCGCAGCCCCGAGTACACGTACAACAAGTTCTTCTTGACCATCTTCTCTGCACTCTTCAACGGGTTTGTCTTTTTCAAGGCCACCAACTCGCAGCAGGGCCTCCAGAACCAGATGTTCTCGGTCTTCATGTTCTTGCTTATGTTTGAGACCTTGGTGGAACAGTATGTGCCGTACTTCGTGTCCCAAAGATCGTTGTACGAGGTGAGAGAACGGCCGCTGAAGACGTTTTCGTGGTTTGCCTTCATTGCTGCGCAGATCACGGCTGAGATTCCCTGGAACCTTTTCTGCGGCACCGTGGGGTTTCTCTGCTGGTACTACCCGGTAGCGCTCTACGGAAACGCGTCAGAAACAGACACCGTGGCAGCCAGGGGTGCCACCATGTGGTTTGCGCTTGTGCTCTTCTTCATCTACACGTCCACCATGGCCCAGTTGTGCATTTCGTTCATCGAGTTGGACCAGAACGCAGCCAACCTTGCCACCTTGCTTTTCACCATGTGCTTGACATTCTGCGGGGTGATCCGGTCAAAGGACAGCATGCCCAAATTCTGGTTGTTCATGTACCGGTGCAACCCGTTCACGTACTTGGTATCTGCTGTGTTATCGGTGGCGTTGGCGAACGCTTCTGTGGAGTGTGCCAAGTCAGAATTGTTGGACATTATTCCTCCTGCTGGCCAGACTTGTGCCGAGTATATGAGCCAGTACATGGCGACCAAAGGTGGGTATCTCGTGTCTGACGATGGCTCCTGCAAATTCTGTACTATGGCTTCGACAAACGTGTTTTTGCACGGAGTCAGTGCCAACTACGACACACGGTGGAGAGACCTAGGCATTTTCATTGCGTTTATTGTGTTCAACATGGTGGCCACGGTGGTGTTCTACTACTTAGGGCGGGTGCCCAAAACGTCCAGCCGGCTCGGGTTCTTGAAGAGGTTCAGGAAGTGAGTGATGGACACTATAGTTATGAGGTAATAGATAATAGATAATAGATAATAGATAATAGCTGTAGGAAGATAAATAATATAAACACTACATGATAGGATATTGATAGCGATTGGGAATACTTGACTTGCTAATCGTATAAAAAGATCACGAATCATCGATGAAAGACTACGATTGGAGATGGCGTAAAGCACAAGGTGTAATTAACCATAAAGCTCTCTCCGTCTTACCCAGCTCTTCAAATCAACAGATATTTATTCTTGAAGCACGGCTCGTATCCACACTCTCTGAGTCTAACTATACAAGTCATCATCCTCGGCCTCATTTGCAAATGCCGCTCCACCGGTGCTGTTTTCAGCCTCGCCACCTTCAGAGAACCTGAAGTTTGTGAACTGACCCCTGGACGCTTGCAATTGCTGTGCGTAGGACTCGTAACGACGCAAGTCGGCGTCCGACACCGAGCGCTTGGCGGTCTTCATGGCCTCCTCAAAGTGAGACCTGGAGATGTAAGGAACTGGGTCCTCTTCCTCCTCCTCTTCGGACTTAGGCTTGTCGGTCATTTCAACGTCGCCGGTCTGCTCTTCCTTGACGGCTTCAGCAGCTTCAGCAGCGGCCTTGGAGATCTTGATCTGCGCCTCGATGGAGTCCTTGATGGCGAACTTGGCAGCTCTTTGCACAATGTACAACAAGTCGGCACCAGAGAAGCCGTGCGTGATCTTTGCTATTTCCTGCAAGTCCATACCGGGCTCCAATGGGGTGTTTCTCAACTGCGCCTCCAAGATGGACAATCTGGCGGCCTCGTCGGGCAAAGGAACGTAGATCAACTGGTCCAATCTGCCCGGTCTCAACAAGGCCGGGTCGATCTGGTCGGGTCTGTTGGTGGCTCCAATGACAAACACATTCTTCTTGGCGTTCATACCATCCATTTCCGTCAACAACTGGTTGACCACTCTGTCGGAAGCGCCGCCCGCGTCGCCGTGCGACCCGCCTCTGGCCTTGGCAATGGAGTCCAACTCGTCCAAGAACACAACGGTAGGAGCGGCAGCCCGAGCCTTGTCGAAGATGTCGCGAATGTTGGACTCGGACTCACCGTACCACATACTCAACAACTCGGGACCTTTGACAGAGATGAAGTTGGCAGACACCTCCGTGGCCACGGCCTTCGCCAACAACGTCTTACCAGTACCCGGAGGTCCGTAGAACAAGACACCCTTGGACGCAGCCAAGCCGAACTTCTGGTACTGGTCGGGGTGCAACACGGGGTACTCGACGGTCTCCTTCAACTCGTTCTTGATGCCGTCCAAGCCACCAATATCGTCCCAAGTGACGTTGACGTTCTCCACCACGGTCTCGCGCAACGCCGAGGGGTTGGAGTTGCCCAAAGCGAAGCGGAAGTTCTCCATAGTCACGCCCAAAGAGTCCAAGATCTCTGCGTCGATGGTCTCCTCTTCCAAGTCGATGAGATCCATCTTCTCACGAATCTGCTGCATGGCGGCCTCGGAACATAACGACGCAATGTCCGCGCCCACGAAACCGTGGGTCTCCGACGCGATCGCCTCCAAGTCTACATCCTCGGCCAACTTCATGTTCTTGGTGTGAATCTTCAAGATTTCCAAGCGGCCCGCCGCGTCCGGCACGCCGATGTCCACCTCGCGGTCGAAACGGCCGAACCGTCTCAACGCCGGGTCGATCGAGTTGGGTCTGTTGGTGGCGGCAATCACCACCACGTTGGAGCGCGCCTTCATACCATCCATCAACGTCAATAACTGCGACACCACACGGCGCTCGACCTCACCGTTGGTCTTGTCACGCTTGGGTGCGATAGAGTCGATCTCGTCGATGAAAATAATTGCGGGCGAGTTCTTCTCCGCCTCCTCGAACGCTTTACGGAGGTTGGACTCGGACTCGCCGGCCATTTTCGACATGATCTCCGGGCCGTTGATCAAGAAGAAAAACGCGCCGGTCTCATTGGCTACCGCACGCGCCATGATCGTTTTTCCTGTTCCGGGAGGTCCGTACATCAAGATTCCCTTGGGCGGTTTGATACCAATGGACTTGAACAACTGTGGGTGTCTCAAGGGCAACTCGACTAACTCGCGAATCTGCGCCATCTGCTTCTTGCACCCGCCAATGTCGTCGTAGCCCACCTCGTTCAAATTGTTTTCCTCGTCCTCGCGGTTGATTGGCTCGCCCTCACAATGGATGATGGTGTCCTGGGCCACAATGGCAAATTCCTCCGGGTCCACGTCGACGACCTTGAACTCGACTTGGCGCATACCGCCGCGCACGGTGAACAAGTCGCCCTTGCGCACGGGGCGGTACGTCTCCACAAAGTACGGCTTGAGGTAGACGTCGAAAAGCGAGCCCGTGATTCCCTCGACGGTGTCCGAGATAGGCAACACCGAGATGCGGCTCGCGTACTTGATGTCGGGGCAGGGGTGGATCGACACAATGTCGCTCAAACGCACTCTCAAGTTGTTGCGCACACAGCGGTTAATTCTGGCGACGCCGTCCTCCATGTCGTCGTCCGCCAACACAATCAACACCGTGTCCTTTCTTTTTTTGCCCTTCACGAGCACCGTGTCGCCTCTGAACAATTCGAGGAGCTCCATGGTGCCGGACGACATGGTGATTACAGAATTGTCGTCATTGGTGGCGTCGTCCACGATCAACGCGTTGTCCTTCTTTTTTCTTCTGAGAATGGCAGTGGCGGTCTTGTCCTCCTTGGACTCCGAGCCGGAGGCGTCTAGCAACGGCTTTTTGTGGTCGGCGGTCATTTCTGCTATATCGTTTGCAATGTTTGTGCAATATTCTGCAGTATTTGTTGCAACAGAGAAAAGTGTGCTGGGAAGAAAAAGGTGTTTTGTGGTGGATAGGGCCAAGCGGTTGCCACTGGGACGTGGGGAGTAGTAGGGGCGCCTGGTGCACGGGTGTGGCAGAAGGGTGTGGAAGCATGGCGAACAGTGCGAGTAGTCGGGTTAGTTGCGGTGGGTAGAGATTGGGTGGTGGGTAGATTAGGGTGGTGGAGGTGATGCGACGCTGAGCAATACTTAGATCAGGGGTTGGGCTTGGGTCCTGGAGCAGGGTGGGGTTTAATTTTGTTCGTATTTTATTTTGACACTTCTGGGAATTAGGCTCTTTGGTCGTGGATGGTGGTGTGCTATATAGTAGGGCCACACAGTGGCTAGATACGAGGTGAGGGGCCATTAAAATTAATTTTCTTTTTTGCTTCTCTTGTCTTCAGATTCATTACTTTTTAGTTGACAGATGACAGGTAGCGGTCGGGGCATTGGGGGCCATTTTGTTCGGTCTCTATTACTGTTTAGCACTCCCACGTGTTGTTCGCCAGCCTGGGTGCGAAAAGGAACAAGAGAGCAAATTTGAAAGAGTTTGTATCGGTGAAAACGCTGGCATCTTATTCTTTACAAGTGTACGGAATTGCGCCTGTTGAATCTAGGTATCTACTCATTATTCCATTGGTTGTATACAAGAGCTCTTCTCCGCCAGGTGCGTCAAATACGGCCTTTAGCATATCTTGCATGTAGCGTGGGATAGACGTATCTTCTATTTGGCCGTTTTAAAAGAGGTGATCACTTTAGAGCGAATAGCTCGGATTGGGGGCTATGGTGGTATATCTGGATCCAGCTCTTCGTACTAGTAGCAGAGACAGGACCAGAATGCGGGATAATCCTTCTGCTACTTTTGTAGTACGCGTTTGAGTTCGATATTGGGGCTCGAACCACTATACTTTAAGTTTCTCTGAGCGGAACAATGCAGTCCTCTTTCTGATCTCCGTTAACGTGTTCATTCTAAATATCGTGGAAATACTAATAACAGCCATCCCTAACCTAGTATGCGGTAATGTCTCCCAACCAACCTCTACAAACACCTCCATCATACCCTTACGAACCCATCGCAAACTCGTAGTACATTGAAACTATAAATCTGCTTTTGATCCTTGGCAGAACAGCTCTGGTCAAGAAAACGAAGAACAGGAACACAACGCAAAATCAAACACCGCAAAAACCACCACTAACAACCACCACAGGTAGACCACCATGCTACGCGGGCCGCTCCAATACCGCAATCAAACTCTCGGAACGCACGATGTAGTCCCACACAATCATCCGGATGACAAACGGAATCTGGTGTGTGTCCACCAAGTTTGTGAAGATTCCGTGCAATCTGTTCAGTCTACCTCTGAGCAAAATAACCCGATTGGCGTAGTCGGGAAACTGGCGGTCACCTGCAGTTTGCGTTCTGAGCATGACCAAGCACAAAATCCTGAGCTGGGCGGTATTGTAAAGTAAGTTGTGGCTGGCGTCGTTGCCCGCGCGTGCAGTTGTCAAATGGTGCACCGAAACCACCATGACATCGAACATGTGCCTGGCAAATACCAACTGCTGTATAAGTAACGGGTCGTGGGGAAGGATTCTCTTCACCATGGTGTCGATGTTCAGAATCGTCAACCCATAAACGTCGATCTGGGCACCGAATGAGATGTAGTCAAAAGAGGTGTCGTTCACGAACGACTTCAAGTCTCGGACGAAACTTTCCAACAAGTTTCTAGCTCTGGTGGTGTCGTCCTGGGGGATGTCAAAACGGCGGCTAAGCACATGACCGTCTTGCGGGGCCTGGTTATAGTTTTCTTGGCCATAGTTCTCGATGGCTTCTGGTAAAAGAGACCCTCCAAAACTATCGTCATGCTTCACTGAAGCCGCGCATACGAATGGGCAGAAGGCAGCTAACGCGGTCAAGAAAAAGTGGACTCTCATGTTGATTCTTGGGGTTGGCGGGTCTACCCCGGAGAATCAGGGCCTTTTATCCAACACACGCTGGACCCTACTCCGGTGGTGCCACGATACATCGCTGTCCATTGTCACGACTCCAGTAGTTAAACTGACAGGGATTTTCCTTCAAAAGTAGTATTCCTTGGCATTTCAGACGTGGATTTGTGGCGAACAATGGCGGGTATAACCCTGTCGCTAGGCCACATATGGGGAACAATACGGCATGGGGCTTAGACCTGAAATGGGCACCTAGGAACATACCAGTTTCACAGACCACGGGGAAGATTGGCAGTGACGCATAAGTGAGGACTACGTGCTAGGTCCTGTTGTGGTACTCGATTCCGTGGCGAAAACAATCGGTTGCGAAGTATGCTTGCGCTGAATACTTCAACGGTTGTAGCTGGTCATGTCACGGATGGAGAAAGTGGGATTTAAGGGTCGGGCGGATTTCTCGTCGCTTCTTCGGGCCCGAAAAGATGATTTGATGGCACAGATGTTGGAAAGGGCGAAGTTTCGGTGTTTTTAGGAAAGAATCAATGGGTGCAAAATCCAGAGTTCCCGCACAGTTCAGGGAAATTGAAAAAGAGGGACAGCCAAACATACTGCAACATTCTAAAAAACAATTAGAATTTCAAACAGTACCAAAAGCACCGGTCTCTAACCACACCCTCCAGGACTCAAAAGAAGAAAAAAAAAACCCCCCAACTCTTTCCAAAATCGTGTATCTAATCCAGACCCATAGCTATTATCTTTCCTGTTCGGGCGTCCGATAGGTGCGCACTGGCCAGTCACGCTAACCTCCATACTATTCAACCATTTCCACCTCTCAGGAAAACTGAACAAAACAGCAAAATCCCAAACCAAGATGGCTTCCTCTGCTTCGTGCATCTTCTGCAAGATCATCAAGGGCGAAATCCCCTCCTTCAAGTTGCTCGAGACCAAATACACCTACTCGTTCTTGGACATCCAACCCACCGCCGAAGCACACTGTCTTATTATCCCCAAGGCCCACGGCGCAAAGTTGCACAACATTCCCGACGAGTACTTGGCGGACTTGCTCCCCACGGTGAAGAAATTGACCAAGGTGTTGAGGCTCGACGAGAACAACTCGCCCCAAGGCGAGGGCTACAATGTCTTGCAGAATAATGGGCGGATCGCCCACCAGGAGGTGGACCACGTGCACTTCCACTTGATTCCGAAAAAGGACGACGCGACGGGTTTGGGTGTGGGCTGGCCTGCGCAGGAGACCGACTTCGAGAAATTGGGCAAGTTGCACGAGTCGTTGAAGGCAGCGTTGGAGAAGTTGTGAGGAGGGAGGAAACGAATAACGAGAATAAAGGAGAAAAAAGGAGTGACGGCAATACAAGAGTAGTTGGGTGAGTGGAAACGCGAGGGTAAATAACAGTTTGAACAATACACGTGATTGGGGTTTAGTTTGGGTGGTTGAGACGGCTCCACCATTGTATAGCCCTACAATCTGTAGTGGAGGTTGAGTTTTGCAAATGACAACCTGAGATGGGGTGGTACGGTTTCAGACGATTTCGCTTGATTGGGACTATGGTGACAAGATAGCACCTCATACTACAGCGAGGGTATGTTTCGAAAAGTCACCGATGGAATGGCCCGCTTTAAGGCGTTCTTGTGGGTTTGTTGATAGCTCGGATAGGAGTATCTTGGAATCGACATCTTCGTAGTGTCATCGTAATATGTCAGACGAGAAGCCACCGCGGAAAGCGCAAGAGAAATGATTGAATTGCATCAACTTGGCGAACCGATCCATTTCAATAATGAAGTGTTTGGGACAACTCGGACCTGCTCACTCTTATGCTATCCTCATAAGGACGTCGCAGAGGAACACGAGCAAAGTATTGATCCTCGCGGGGAGCACGTTCGAAGGTTTAGAATACTCACCGTTTGGGCAGAGGAACCCATTGATAGTAAGCACCGGACGTCGTACCTTACAAGTCTTCCAAGGAAACCAAAAGACACTTCATCTCGAGAAATCTCCAATCATCCCTTCTCTAACCATAAATAGCACCCAACTTGTCATCTCTTGAGACCACGCTCTTAGGACGTACTACACAGACCTGTGATATAGCTGTGACAGCAGCTTCATAACTTCTTCCCAGTACTTGTACACCAAACATACCAGGTGACTTACAACAGCACAGGCGATAAGGTAGAGGTGTCATGCCTCGAGCTATGCCACTGGCACTCAGCCAGTTTTGCCCGCACGAACTCATCACGAAACGGTGACCGTTTAGGTGGCCCTGTTTCTACATATTCCTCAGCCATGGGCCATATATGCCATTTCTAATGAACGCTAGCTGCAAAATCAGTAACGATATGCTGTAACCCTTTCGAAGAGCAGCCGTATCTTACCGCTCGAAAAAGCAAAACACAGAAAACAACAAACCAAAACAAATAACCCTGCTCAGGCGAAAAATTCACAGATCATTTCCGCTTCTGAATCCTGACCCAGTATCTTCTAAGTTCACTTGCAGCTTACAGTTTGCCTCCGAACGCGCACCGCACCAAAAGCCTGACTACAGATACCGCAATACTGGGGCCAACCTAACAAAACAGAATCCCACTATCCACCACTTTTTTCTACTATGTCACAGCCAGAATCCGATTTCAAGACCCAGTTTGGAAACTGGGCCCTGCGGCTGAATGCACAGGCGTCGCTGCCGACCCCCGCCTTTTCCGACTGGTCCGATTACGTGCGCTCCGGTGCTAATAATTTATACGACTCTTTGCCGTCATACAACACGAGTGGCAGTGCCACGCAGGAACCGTCGTGGTTTCAGTTGAGTAGGTTTGAGCGTGTTGTCGGGTTTGGATGCTGTCTTGGAGCGTCGCTTTTGTGCTTTACGTTGGGTTTCTTTATGTTTCCTGTTCTAGCGTTGCGGCCGACCAAATTCGCCGTGCTTTGGCTGATGGGATCGCTTCTTTTCGTGGTTTCTTTTGGAATCCTCCAGGGGCCCAACGCGTATATCCGCCACATCACCAGCTCGGGGCGGATTGTGTTTTCGGCGGTGTTTTTTGGCCTGATACTCACTACCATGTACTGTGCGGTGATCCTCAAGTCGACGATCTTGACCATTCTTGCCAGCATCATTGAGATATTTGCAATCCTATACTACGCGTTCAGCTACTTCCCCTTTGGAACGACGACGATCACGTGGTTCTCGAGCTATATGGTGGGCTATGTTGGCGGCCTTTTCTCCAGCATTCTTTAACCCTAGCACTCTGTATGTCTACCATGTCCTCTATACACGATTTATGACCCAGGCCTTATTTATTGAAAATGTGACATGCGTGCTCGGGATTGAGGAAAGAGAATATGCCATAGGATGTGCTCATTGTGCCCAGGTGTGGGGTTAATAACAGGCGAGAGTTTTGTTCTATCGTGAGTCTTCCATTAGACGCCTTCCACCATTTTATGACTTGAGAGAAATAATGAATAAAGAAATAACGATTACACGCGGGATGGTAATCCCATGAGCGCTATTTAGCCACGGGCACACAATATCGAACAATTGTTCGAGGCTCAGTTAAATAACGAACTCCGAGAACTCCTCTGTATGCTCGATTGGTCCATTTCTGTATCCCAGATATGCTTCTTGCACTCAGTTCTCGTCGAGAAGTAATTCAATGTGAAACTATGCTCCGTAAACTTGGCTTGAATATTATATACAAATATTGATTCACGTCCTTCCGCGGTCTCAAACCCAAAAACCTTGAGCAGTGGCTGCTTTGTATCCACCCGGTTATCCGATGCATACTGCCTGCAGAAAACCTAACATGGAGGCCGCAGTGGCCATGGTTAATACACTGTCATCACAGATATCGCCCCTATCGAAAACCACACATAACTCGCCCTAAAACACCCTCACTATATATGCACCTGCACCTCGAAGTCCTCCTCGAGCTCTGTGTCCCCAACCACAGCATCCAAATCTAGCTCCTCGTCGTCAAATAGAACCTTGCCTTTGAGCCCACGCGTCTCGGGAATGCCCTTGACTTGCATGTAGTACTTCAAAAGACTCCGTATTTGGGTCGTGGGTCCCACCTCTGCCTCGATCCGTTTGTTGTCTTTGCCCTTAAGGCCAATCACAAAGTACTGGCTCTTCTCGCTCTTCTCGCTCTCCTCTTTGTTGGCCTCTGTGATCTGTTCGTCCTCGTCCAGGAGCACAAACACGGCAGAGTCCCCTTCGGGGAACTCGTCTTCCTCGGTCTTCTCCTCGAATTCGGGATAGAGCCTTTCGAAGTTGGCCACGTGTTCTGTCGGAATGTACAAGCAGCTGATTTTCGAGATGGAGTTTCCGGGAGGAGGGGCGATTCTTAAAGTGCTAGGTTTAAAAAACGGCTTGAGCTCGGATCGCCCTTCGATCCACACTAAAGAGCCATGGGCCCAGTAGTCTGGAATACCATGCTCTCGTAGGGTGTCGTGCAGCAACCGGTCGACCAATTGGGCAAACGTGGTGTCACCCGTGACATGCTTTTCGTACTTTAGCGGCTGTCCCAAGCGGGAGGTCACTATGACTCGGTATATCCTTTCGTGCTCGTCGTCGATCTCAGCTTTCTTCTGTGCGATGTTACTGAAAAACTCTTTGAGGTCGGAGACGATATACTCGTCGTCGTCCTTGACTAGCACCTGGTACTTGCGTTTAGGCGTGAGCTCTAGTTCTGCATTTGGATCTAGGGGAAAGGACGACCGTGTTCGTCTAGTTGCGCCGTTTTCGGGCAGGAGCTCATCATTGAGCAGGATCGGTTTCATGGGTGGCGACGCCGCCGGTATTTGGGATGTTTTCGTGGGCTCTTTACCATAGTCTAGACTGGACTGTTCATTTTCCAGTTTACTAGATATGAACGGGGGAATATCTAGTTCATTGAACGACTCGCTTGCCGAGAAATACGCGTGCGTGGTATCCTCGGAGCTCAATACACACGTATCCAGACTTGCGTGGTTTTTGCCCACGTTTCTATGCTCATGTGTGGAAGCTTCGGGCTTTCCCAGGGCAGAATTCGGGGCCACTTTCGGCGACCGCGAGCGGGGCTTTTTGACGAAGAAGTCGTCGTCGTCGAAAAAGGAGCGCTTTTTTTTCTTGGATTTGCCTGGATTTTGCCCGTCGCTCATGTTGGGTGTGACATGTACGTTGTAGTTTGTTTTGGGGGCTCTAGTGGCCCGGCCCCGCGATGCGATCTCCAGTCGCCTGAATGGGCAGGACAAAATGGGTCAGATGGTTCCAGCAATCGGTGAAAAAACGTTCAAAATTTTGTCTTGGTTTGGAGAATGCAATTTGGGGCGTTCTGGTGTATACGGGGAGACATGCGAGTAGAATGGATGTTACGTGGTTTTTTGGTGTTTGGAGCCTATACGTTTTCTCTGCTGCACCTTAGTGCTGACGAGGCCCCGTTGGAGCCAACACATCCAACACACCCAACACACCCAACACAAGTGACCTTTGTCGTGAAGTCAGACGATCTGTAAGTTCTTGGTGTTATAAATTTTCTCTGCTTTTGAAAACGAAAATTAAGCCTGCTTTTCTGCTGCTTGGACGATACAGTAAACCTAATCTCCGAGTTCTTGGCCCAACGCGAACGGCCCGAGCGATGCTCGAGCCTCTTGTATCAGGTGATAACAGGTGATAACAGCAGTTCCTAAAAGTGGTCTCGTCTTCTATTTTTTTCTTTATTTTTTTGAAAAAATCCCCGAATAACGGAGATCTCTACTCCCATTGTCGCCTCGAAAGCCCACCCAACCCATTGTGCCTGAAACACCGCTGGCTGTCTCTAGGCTCCACTCGCACAGGGTCCCAGACAGTACTGGCCATAGTCCTCCACCATATCAGCAAGAATAACCAGACACCTTCACATTCCTCCAGCCTATCCCCACATCTTTTCATGCCTACTCAATTTCCCATTTCCGACCACTAGAACCACTTTTTTATCGTCCTCCCCCCAATTCCTGCTCTCTCCAGCTGCAGCAGAAAGTGCTGTGCCACGGGCAGGCCGAGCGAGGGCCAGCCGCGACTCCCAAAACTGGTGCCCTGCCGCCCCAGACCGCGCATCTGGCCCCATAAACACCCAACCTCAGCTCCAATAAACACCAACATCCACTCCCGTTTTGCCCGTGCCCATGTCGTCGGACGCCAACAAACTCATTCTCAACGCCAACGTGTCGCGCACCAGCGACCTCAGTTTTGTGGGGCGGTTCCACCACAACTTCGGCTTCGAGGACGAGCTTTTCGAGTACCTCATAGGCCAGAAGGACATGTGGGGCGAAAAGCTCTTCTACGTCAACGAGGGCCAGTTCAGCAAATGGGTGGAGCAGGGCAAGCACAAGGTGAGGGAGATCCCCGTCGTTTCTGTGGGTTCCGGGTTGCCGGCGCTCGAATTGGAGCAACTATCAAAGCTGCAGTTTGAGGACGCTTTTGGGCCTATTGGCGACGTCGATTTGAAGATCACTAAGGGCGGCAACACGGCACACCACACGCTAAAAACAGGGGATTGTGTCTCACTCAAAGACGCGATTGACAGAAACGGCCTAGCGCTCAACATCGGCGGCTACGTCACTGCCATGAAATGGCTCCACTATTCGTCCACGTCCATATTGGCCGTTTTTGTGATCAATAACAAAGAGGGCCTTGCCAACACAGTCAACGACCCGGCGCTCAGTGTGTTCCCGAAGACGCCCGGGCTGCATTCGCACATCAAATCCGCGATCCAGATCTGGAACTACGACGTCGAACAATCGACGCTTGAACTTTCGCAGGTTCTCGACACGTCCAAATTTGGCGTCACTTCACGGCTCTCGTGGCTCCCCGCAAAATACGACGACGGAAATTCCGGAGTGCTCCTGGGCATTTTCTCCGACGGAATGCTACATTTTTTTGAGATACACGGTAAGCACAGTACCACGACATATCACAAAATCACACAGCCGTCTTGGTCCGTTTCGCTAAAGTCAGAGCGAAAGGGCCTGCTGGAGGCTATTCCACTCACTGCGTTTGATTTTCTCGATCACAAAAGCGTGATTGTGGGAACGTTGGACGGGGCTATTGCGGAATTCGCCCTTCCTAGTCCGGACACAGACGAGGACGAGGCACGGATTCCGTCTTTTGTCACGTATGTGACGGATTCCATGATCACGTCGGTCTGTGTGGCAGAAGTGAACAAGACCAAAGTGATGCTAGTGAACTCTGCCACCGCGCAGTCTTTTGCCATACAATATGACCAAATCCGACAGGGGAGAGTCGAAACGGGGTACACGATTTCGACGCTCCAGCCGCTCTACCACCGCACGTACCGCATATTCGTTTACCCGGACAGTGTTGAAAGTATAGGCTACACATTTGCACGCCACCCGCACCAAAAACACAGCTTGCTTTTGAAAACAGAGTTGATCTCCACGTTTCACATCAGCGAGTACCTCAACCACCCGTTTGCCGTCGTGGGAAACACCTGCGGCGACGTGTATGTGATGAATATAGGCAGGAAAATATTTGGCATGCCAAAAGCACACAACAAGCTTGTGGTGCCGTTGAAAATATGGACGTTGTACAAGGCTCCTGGCGAGTCTGCACTCACGCTTTCGGGCGACTACATCCCGGTAACGCCCGATAAGAGCGAGGTCATGTGCACGTTCACGCCGCCAGAAGTAGTGATTTCTGCTGCGGCATGGAACGAGAACTTCGAGGGAAGTTCCACCTATGCTTTTGGGACGTACTCAGGGTTGCTTGTATTGGAGCGACTCGATCCGGTGCTTATTTAGGTGGCGGTGAGGTTGTGGGATAGGTCAGAGGCGGGACTATTCGGATTCTTGAATGTTGTATTGGTTGTGTGTTTGTATGGGCGAGAAGAATCGGGGGAGGGCTCCGAGGTTTATCGTCTGAGATCCTTGCTCTTGGTACTAATAGAGACTAGGTTGAATATCAAGTGGGACCGTGCCTCGCGTGATGTGGTATTCTGTATGCCTTTGAAAGTGCATTGTGTATTGTTTAACCATGGACGTCGTATATTCAGGGTGGGCGTGGCCATGGTATACTATGGGCTCCTAGATGTTCACCAACGTGTGTACCATGTTGTTTGCCAGTATATTTCTTTAATTATGGCAGTTATTTTATTTCAGCGAAGACCGAAGAAATGAACACCAAAACGGTCTGATTAATCTCCGCGTTCACGTACTTTCAAAGTGAAAAGGTTTTTGATAATTGCATGGGCAATGCTGAGGATTTCTAAATAGATTGGTTTAGGGACCCTCTCACCAGGGATGCCTTAGTGCGTTCTTAGGTTCAAAGAAGTCGGCAGCATCATCTTTAAATACTAGTTCCTATATTACAGTTCCTATATTAGTTACTAGTACCCATACTACTTAACAAGTCCTGTAATATATACAATACATAACTATTTCTTCTATTGCATACTAGTTCATATATTGTGAACCACCTCCCATATTAGTTACTCGTTCCTATATTATTTGTTAGTTCCTATATCACAATTACTATATGTACTTACCAAATCATAGTACTTCCTATAGGACACCAGTTCCTATTTGACATACAAGTCTGCCATAGAGATACTTCACTTTCCGTCAGTTTCTTAAGTGCTCAGTCCCTCTGTCCAATACCGTCAATTCAAACAAACTCACCCGTCCCTAATATATCGGAACACCATCATCCACTTCTAGGCTCCACCTAGTGATCCCTCCCCTCACGTCACTCACCCTCTTGAACCCCATCTCCATCAATTTCTTGGCCGCTAGCTGGGAGTCGTTCCCGTATCTGCACATCACAAACACCTCGTCTTTTTCCTTACTAAAACCCTGCGGAAGATATCCATCAATAGACGACACTTTGGACAAGACACTCCACTCTATATTGACCGCGTTTGGGAGACTAGCGATGTGGAACTGGTCCCTAGGACGCACGTCGACCAAAAAAACACCCGGGTTTGCCCTGATTTTCTGTGCCACTTCGTGCACGGATTTCCTGTGTTCTGCACCGACGACCTCGAGTTTGACCGCGCCACAGAACACAGCGTAATCGATCCTGTGGCTCTCGATAAGCTCCCGCAGAATGCTGGGGTTCTCACCGCAAACCACACACGTTGGCTGGCGGCCCCGCATTTTGAACACCCGCATAGACTGCTGTGGAAACGCAGAGTACATCGAAATAAATGGCGTGAAAGTGTCTCCGTAGAAGCCAGTAATTACCTTAATCGTTTCTGTCGCGAGGGCCACTCCAGTGATGCCAATGGCAGGTCCCAAAACACCAGCATCCGAACACGTGGGCACGGAATCTGGGGTGGGAGGTTTAGGGTGGAAACACCGGTAGCAGGGTCCTTTGTTATCGTAGTTGAGGACGGTGATTTGGCCGTCCGTCTTCACTCCTGACCCGCTCACTACCGTTTTTCCCAAAATGACACTAACGTCATTGATGAGGTATCGCGTGGCGGGTGTATCAGTACAGTCCACCACTACATCATATTGCGAGATGATACCAAAGGCATTATCGTTGGAGAGCCGGACCGGATGCGTGGCGAGAGTCACGTGCGGGTTTAGCCGCCGGAGGTACTTTTCAGCCGATCGGCACTTGAGCATTCCCACGGAATCCGTGGCATGAAGCACCTGTCGATGTAGATTGCTCTCATCTACTGTGTCGTTATCTAGTATACCGATCTTCCCGATTCCAGCGCCACACAAGTAGAGCAACGCCGGGCAACCGAGGCCGCCTGCGCCGATGACCAAAACCTTCAGTTTTTTGAGTTTGAGCTGCGAGGGAAGCGACCCAAAGCCAGGCACTATCATCTGCCTGCCGTAGCGCCTGTACTCCTGCAACGACATGGGCGAATCCGGGTGGATTTCGCTGGAATTTGGAGGGCAGTGAAAGTCGGCATCTTGCTCCACGACGGCCTCCCGCAAGGTCCGGTTTTCCGTCTCGAGTTGTGCGATTCGCCGCCTCAAAGTTTCAACCTCTTGCTCCATAGTGAAGAATAGAGGCTGATGCGCACTGTGCAGCGCGCTAAGTGAGTAGGTCGATGGGCCGCATGCGCTTAGAGAGACTCGAGGTGGGGTTTACGAGAAAATCGGATCTTTTTGATTAGGTTATATTTTTGGTCCATGAAATTTGGTTTTATTTTTGGTCGGTTTTGGCCTTTTTCCTGGTTGAACAACCGAGTGCAGCTGCAGGTGGAACCTGGCTGATGAATACTGTACGTGGCATAATTAGCGATACTACGAAGTATCAAGCAATACTCGGAAATATCCTTTTATCTATATCGCTTGTTTCCATGAAGTTCTCAGGAAAGATTCTTGTGAGTTTTTGTGAAAAAGAGGCTTACACGTGTAGAATGCCTGTTTCGGCATTCTATGTCCCCGCAAACCAAGGTGTTTCGCCCACGGGCTTATCCTTCGCCTACTAATCTTCAAAATTTCCAATGCAAAAAAGCCACTAGGCCAAGAAATACGTCGCGAGGAGAATGACCGCCACGGTGATGATCCAACTGTTCCTCGTATCTAGACTGTACCTCTCAATGGGGTCAAACTGGAAATCCAAATGAGCAATCGAGTCCGGGAAAGAGACGGGCGTCTGGCCCCACAATAGCCAGAGTGCTAGTAGTATCACGGCGGCTAGAAGAAGCCTTTTTATGGGTATTCTGACTGGCATGAAAGTGGTGAAAAACTGCGAAAGGCTATGGAGCGAAAGGCAATCAGGCAGCAAGCACCACGCAATTGTTCTAGTACGAATGGAGTTTTGAGCGACTCTGCCTGGCGTAGATTCTCACTTTCTTGAAATATGTTGGTTTTTTGGGACGGTGTGAGTTCGATCTGGTGCTCTGTGAGTTTGCGAGGCCCCACTTGGCCCGGTGAGGTTTAGGGCCACACGACGTGCGAGGCCCCAAAGTGCATAACGGCCGAATTCAGGCAAGAAATACAGCACATGTTTCTGAAAACGTCTTAAAGTATCTGGAACAAAAATGAGAAAATAAGTAGATAGAGCAGGCTTCCGACTCCTTACAGGTTATTTTACCATTTTATATACCATTTATACCTTGCTTGCCGTGCTCGGTTTTCTTCCCGGGATCGGCCCTGACTGTCCGGGGTAAGGCGCGGTGCCGTTATCTGGAGTGGCCCAGCCACCCAAATGGGCGTCCCAGTACGCGATCTATTTTGGCCAGTTCTCCCTAGATTCAATAAATTAGTATATAAAGAACAGCCCCGGCAGTGCAAATCTACAACCCTCCAGACATATCCCAAAAAATGGCCATGTTGCTCGTGGATCTTCCGCCCGAGATTCTCGAGCTCATCTTTGGCTATGTGGCCCGCAAAGACGTGAAAGTATTGGCTCTAACTTGCCACATGTACCGCAAGCGTCTCCTTCCGTATATCATGAGGCAGCTTCACGTGACCTGGCCCCAGCTAGTCGAGCTACAGAGGCTGCTACAGGATTCTAAAGAGCCACACACGGAAGCCCAGTCCCGTTTTTACTGCGAAACGGTCCTAATCCCTGAGCCCGATGCATACATCGAGTACCAGCAAAACACGTTTGGCCGGCTTCTTTCGCCGGAAGTTTTCCCCAAACTCCGCCACGTGTGCGTGCATTCGGCAAGCCTGTCGTACTGGCTCAAGTATAATAAATGTTCGCACATCCGGAGCCTTAGTTTGGTGAACGAGGACGTGTCTCAAAGTCGCAAAATATTCAGCTTGGACCACCTAGACCACTTTGACCACTTGCAGCTGCTTACGTTGCACAAATACCACTTCAATTGGCTGGACGCCGATCTTGGAAATACCGCAAAAGCGCAAATTACCCGCTTGTTTCTCCATGATTGCACGTGGCAATACCCGTTCAACTTGGCCCTATTTAATATGCTGGACTCGCTACGCACGCTCGCCATCACATATTCGCACGATAACTCGTTTGTTCTACTGGAGAGATTTCTTGATTTTTTCAAGGACCCACTTCCGGGGCACCTGGCGCTGATCCGCAATTTGGAAATAGGCTTCACCCAGTATACGGAAAATAAGAAGTTGCTCACACTGACGATTCTAGCCACGCTCCTCGACGCGTTCTGCGGGCTCGACCGTCTCCACCTATATGGTTGGTACACGACCGAAGCGTACGTGAGGGTGATTTTGTCCAAATTTCGCTTCAGTTTCCCTGTAGACATTGACGTGGAGCTTGACTGGAGTCAAGCGAGTGAGTCAGAGGGGACACCGCAGAAAAACTTGCGTTGGAAACGAAGGCTATATGATGTGAAATCTTGACACCGATCTGCGATGGCTATGTGCACACCAAACATCTCAGTAAGCGAAAATCAGTGAATCGATAGAGACGGGAAACCCGTTCGCCAAAGAAAATTTCCGTTCTTCGACCGGCCGATATTGAATATTGATTTTCTCACACACCAATCGCAAAGACCCGTGATGTTTCTGCTATTTGCCATACTATGGCTCAGTGCCGTGGTAAGGGCCAACACGGAAGCGTACGGATTCCAGATCCCCAATTACTACGACATTCCGGAGCACAACGCAGATTCCCTATATAATCTGGAAATCTCAGCGCTCAACAGTTCTGCGTTGCTTTTGCGAGACCATCCAATTCTCACAATCGACTCCTACAGCACTGAACAACTGGTGCTCACAGTGCCATACAATTACTCCTCCAAGCCCAAACAGCAGTTATTTGTGAAGTTGAACAACTACAACAATAGTGCGTTCAGCTCCAACGATTTGGTCAATGTCAAGTTGTGTTGGCCGGCAACCACGCCCGTGAATTTCAGAATCAGCCACAGATTTATCAGGGAGAGAGAGTTCGTGGGAATAGAGACTGGATCCAACACGTTGGACATGTATATTGTTGTGGAATACGCGGCCGATTTCTATGCGCTTGAAGTGGTGGAATCCACGAGTTTCGACATCATTTTGGCTGTGAGCAGGCTCCCGAATCGGGTGCCCATTCCTATTGAGCTCTACGACTATATTGTGTATGTGGTGGATCTTACGATCTTGACTGCGACAGCGGTGCCGTGGTTGTCGCGTGCGATACAGCAAACGGTGAGTTGAAAGGCAGAGAAAGGGAAGAGAAAGGGAAGAGAAAAGGCAGAGGAAAAGGAAGAGGAAAATAAAGAGGAAAAAAGGATGAATTGACCAATTTCTCGCAAAACATGGATATCTCGCGGCCCTTTTCTGACATTTCGGGCTTTCTTGGTGTACGAGTGCTGTTGCACAGTGAGGAATGCGACCCCAAATGCCAGCAGAAAAGTCAACAAACAACACGAAAACATCAACACCCCACAAACCCAAACTAAAGAGCCTCCACCGTACATTCCCCTGCCATTCCCCGGCTCTCCCCTCTGCAACCTGTCGGCACCACGCTTATATTGGCTTGGCCGGACCGTCCTGCACACAACACCCTCCCCACGTCACTGCGCCAATTTCTCACTCCGCCGGGCCCCCCATACTAATATCCTCCTGAAATCCTCCTGAAATCCCACCACAAGCATGTCTTCCGACGAAGATCCCTTGGGTCCCCCTAAAAACGAGCAGGGCATTGACTTGTCCAAGTTGTCGCCCCAGGAATTGCGCATTTTCAAGATGTACGGCAAGCTCCCCACAAAACAGCAGATTCTCTCATCGAAATTGCAGGACAAAAAGTACTTTGACAGTGGCGACTACGCCATGCAGAAGCAGCTTGGCGGCAACAAGTCGGGGGTGACGGGTGTTTCCATGAGACACCCCAACGCAGAGAAAGTCAAGGAAATGTATAACCGGAACTCCATCAGTGCCAGCAACTCGGGCATTCTTTTCAACGGGAAGCTGGGCTTGTTGAGCGAGTCTACCATGGAGGACGAGGAGAAGAAGCCGGAGTAGGATATGGTCCAATTGAGTAGCGTAGGGTGCTTCCGGGGATGGGACTGGTGATTTTGATGGTTTCGAAGGTTTCGATGAGAGTGGAGAAATGGACGGAAGGACCGCTACTACAGTTTATTGCAACGAGTCACGAGCCAATTGGCCGCGTATATATAGTAATGCACGGCTGACTACGATTATGTGTTGGGGGTCGGAAGTGTGGGGCAGTAGTAAGGCATTCGCGAGTTTTGTATTCCGCATGCTTTGTGGATTGTTCAGCTCGACGATTCTTCCTTGAAGCGCTTAAATCAGTGAAACAATGCCCTTGTATGACGGGGCTTCTTGTGCTGTTCCATTGTATCTCTAGAGATCTGAATGCGCACGTGCTTCTGAGTGGCGTTGGCAATTCTTTCTGTAGTATCTCTCAATTGCCTAGACAAGAATTGACCATGGTTGGTTTGTCACACGTTTCTTTATAAAATCCTACCAAAGTATTGGATATCCCGTGAAGGGTGATAAGGTCGGGTCACGTGAGCGTGACTCGACTAGAAGGTATACTTTATGTCGATAGAGAGATCCAGATGACTTCAGGGGCCGCTGAAGTGCTACTAGGCGCCTGGAATGCACGAAAGGTAAAGATTAGGAATTCTTCCAAACACATTATGTTTAAAGATCAGTGAATTGGAAGGGCCGAAACTGAGTAGTCATCGTCATGCGGGAGGACCGAATAGAGAGCAAAAGGTGAACATTTCTAGAGTACGCATCATGACTAAGTGACCACCAAAACCAATCTATAATAAGTCAAATAAAAGTCAAACAAACCGATAAATATCTCTAACATGTTTTTCACTGCTGGTGTAATTTTGGTGCGCACCATTCTACTTAGCAGGCCAAGGTGATCAATAAGAACAACGTATCTTATCCACGCCAAAAGCATGCACTAGTAGAGAAATGAGAGCCATAGCCCTATCACTCCGCCTCCTCGTCCATGCTCATCTCAGAATTCAACGCTGCCATTGAGCAGTTCTGCGATGTACTCCTCAACAGCCTAACCTCCAGCAGACCTTTGGTGATCACCAATGCATACCTAAAACAGGTCCACGGCTCGAAATATATGTACTTGAGCTTGAAACTTGAAAAACAACCGGAGGACAAAAGCGAAAACGAAGTCTCTACCCAGAATATTGAAATGACCATCTCGTATGATCGGTTCTACCAGGTACCGGTACTACACTTCCGAGTGAATCATAGTATCGGCAGTATGAGCAAATACGCAGCGATAGACACCCATCCGACGCTCCATACGCCATATATGGTTGTGCATGCTTGTGAAACGGAAAACACGATGAAACCGACGGATTTGGCGGGGATAGAGTATCTCAAACTCTGGTTTGCGATGCATTTGACGATGGTGTTTCCGGAGCTACAGCTACGAGATAGGGTGTGATTTTAAAGGCCAACTTCTGGAAATGCTGGAATGCTCTACACTTCAGAAACACGTGGTACGGAAGACATGAAGGACAGTATGCGGTTTAAAGTATACTGTCAATGTTATTGATTGATCACGTAGCTTCTGAGAAGCTCGGCTCCTGCTTCGGCACCGGATTCTGAAAGGACATCGTAAAACCCAAGTCTATGCTTAGTATACCACTCTCCTCGATTGTCCCTCTACTACCCTAGTTTCATAGAGGACATAAAGACCATAACACTCAGTGCACATCAACAAGCCCACGACTAAAATACACATATTCCACCTTACACCTTTAAGATAAATCTGAAAGGAAACAGACACCCTACGAACCGGTCCTATTAATCTGTATTGTGCGTATAAAAAATGCATTGCCTGGAACCAGGACTTGTGTGAAAGTTACTGCGTGGGCTTCTCGACATTGAACGACCGGCAGGGGTAGTTGTCCGTGTACATGCCGTGTTCAGGCTCCTCCAAGATCCTCCACTTGAATTTGTGCATGGAAGGAGCAACCACAGGCTCGCCAGAAAAACCCAAAACTTGTCCTTTAATCACGCTCTTGTCCACACCAGTCAAAGTCGTGGCCAAACTTACCGTAGTGCCGTTGTTGAACGCCGCCAACTCCTTGGAGCCCTTCTCACCAATGGAGATTCTGGGCTTTTCGGCAGACCCTAACGTCAACAACCCAGACACTTTGGTCTGGTCAAACCCGTGCACCTGGGGGTAGTTCCGTCTGTAGTCACGTTTGTAGTAGGGGTTTCCCTTGATATCGCCGGCCGGAATCGTGATTGGGTCCTTATAATTTTTGGCCTCTTCGATTCTCGCTCCGGGAGGAATGGCTCTGAAGTATTGCACCAAGGGGTTACCCGACGATCTGTTGGGCACAAGCACCAAGAACTGTCTGATCTTCTCCCAGATGCCCGTGGGCCTGGTTGTGTATTTTTTCCACACTGGAACGGGGCCACCACTCATGTTTAGGATTAAGTTAAGTGTTTAGTGAAGGCGGACATGAGACATTTGACGCTCGTTTCATTGGCCGTGTTACATGCAGGAAAGAATAAAAGTATGTATTTTCTGGTAAAGTGAAGTGAGCGTTTGGGGGATTGGAGGGCGAGATTTGGGGTTGTTGGTGGAGGTCGGAATCGGGTATATATCTGGGAATATTTGTAAAACTGTTGGGGCGGCACATGTTATGACAGTGGTGGTGCTGGTGCTCATCTTACTGCGAACAGAGGGAGAAGTACCTATGCTTACTAGGTTCCTACTTAGGATATTTTGTCAAGAAAAGCGTTAAAAGCGACAGAAAGTGCACTCGGAGTCACGAAGGAGCAGCTAATAGATACAGAAAAACCCCATAAACAGTCCTACAAGCATAGTCACTCCAGCCATTATCTATGTCCAGCTTCCACAGAATTTGCCTTTTCTGAAGGCAGCTGTTCTTTTTCTCTCTCATCTTTTCTTTATTTTTCTCATTCTCCTCTTTCTTTGTTTTTAGGGAGAGGCCCCTTAGGTATTTTGTTCCCACTTGGTCTGAACCTTCACGTTCTTAGCAGCAAGGCGAACTTCCACAAGGCGAACTTCCACAAGACGAACCTCCAGCTATCTCACCATTTCATCACCTCTGACCAAACAAAAACCGGCCCAACTTGCCGAAGATGATCACCCCACAGAAAAAGAAACTGGCAATGAAAAGAAAGATCAGAAACAAGCTTTCCGTGTCGCCCGTGAAACTACTGCCGCTCTGGCCGTAGATGACCGCAGAACCGAAAAAAGCCACTGTGATCGACGCCACAAGCCCGTTTAGCGTGCCGTCCAAAATCAACCATAACCCGGGGTTGAGAAGCGTCCATGTCAGCGCCATTTGGAGCGACGACTTCCACTGGATGTTTCTGATTGCGTAAGAGATGCCGAGGAACGCTATCAGGGAGCGCACGATGTCGTTGGTCAAATTGGCGCGGTGTTTGGGGTCCGGGTTTGACGACAACACTCTCCTCTTGCACCACAGTGGCAAGTAGCGGTCCAAAACGGGTACTATGCTGCTCAACGCAAGCCCCTCGAGGAACAACGTGAGCACAGTGTCAAAAGCACTCATGACGTGCAGTTTGCCGCTGGCAGAAAGCACCTTGGTGGGCCGGAAACTGTTCATGAAGTGGTTCAAGTACGCGTTGATGTCGGCGCCGTTGCCGTCCACGTGTGTCATGTGGATGTTTTTCGTCACCTCGTTGTAGGCAAGCGCCGCGGCGATCACGATCGAGATGCGAGAAACCAGCTTGAGCACTTGCACTGAGGCTGGTTGGCTGGGGACGATTCTCTCGGACGAAGCAAGATTGCTGGAGCTCACGGGGCGGTTATCCTTGGCCTTGATATGGAGCTGGGATCCGTCGATGTACTCCTCGACCTCCTCGTTTTCCAGGTTCAAGTTGGTGGACGACGAGTTGTAGATGCCGTAGAGCGAGGGCTTGGTCAAGTTCAAGATGGAGTCTGTCTTCTGCATTTTGGGCGCTGGCAACGGGTGGCAAAGATTGAGAAAGTTGCAAAAAATGGCAAATTGTGGCAAAAAATGGCAGAAACTTTGGGCACGAGCAGCAACACAGAGCGTGGGGTCCGTTCTTATACGTAGCGTGATCCTTTAGTGTTGGCTAGCATAACACTCGGTGGAGTGCGGATCGCTACCCTGTCACGTGCGCGCGGAAGACCCCACTTGCCACTTTCGCTCGTACCAGGCAATACGACAGCTAGGAGAGAAAGAGTTCCAGGAACGAGACACACCGCACCTCTTTGCGGGCACGTTTCTTTTTCCCCGGCGATCTGTGGCCCTTCTTCTCGCGGTTCGCTTTTTTCAGCCTCCGTTTTGGCTGTTTGGGGCCACTCGTCTCACTCGCGTGTGCTTCGCCTGCTGCGGGTGCGGCGGATGGGCTTTTGGAGGTGGCCTTGATTTCTGATTTCATTTCTTCTTTTTTCGCCCTTTTCTTCCCCTTTCCTTTTGTGACCCCCGTGCCCCGGTCTCTGTCTCCCAGGCTCGCCAAAGCCTCCGTCGGGCTGGCCGCCGGGTCGGCTGGGTCACGTGACACAACGGCCGGCTCCACTTCCCCGGCCTTCCCCGCTTCCGCCACGAAGGCGCTCTCGATGATGTGGTCGAAATTGAGCTCCGCCACGACTTTGCGCCGCGCGCTCAGCTCGTCGCCGATGAACGTTCTTCCCGGTGAACTGGACACATAGTAGCGCACCGTGGAGCGCATTTCGAAAGTGCCCAACGAGGCTGACGACGTGGAATACGTAGACTCCTCCAAGATCGAGGGTCGTAGGTTGTCGTGCTCACACGCGTCCACCGCAACGATCTCGATGTCGTCGTCGTCGCCCACCTCCTCCCTCGTAAGATCGACAATGTCGCTGTAGGGCTGGTCACGTGACGCGGCCAGATCCGAACGTGCCGGCGAACTTTCAAACCCCGGTAGTTCTTGCACCTCCAAGTCGTCCGAGTCGAAATTCTCGTCCTGGCCCTGCGCGCACCACTTGGAGTCACGGAGCCGTCTTTCGGCGGCTTCCAACATTGCCTTTCGGAGATCGGTGGGTGCTTTTCCACCTACTCTGCGCACTTCTGCCTTAAATTTCCCCTTCGAGAGCGCCTCTAACCGCTTCTGTCTCACCGATTGAGGAGTGGCCCACGGAGCCTGAAAACCGGCGCCTAACTTGTTTTCCTCGCACACGTAGTCTTTGGTGAAAAATGCCCCATTTTCGTACTTTTGCCGGAGTTCGTCTAGTAGCGCGTAGAACTTGGCGTCGTGCGGGCCGTGCACATTGTGAGTGAGCTCGTGGAGAAACGTGCCTATAAGATCGCCCATGGGAAGAAACGACCGGTCGTTGTGGTGCTGCCTTAGCCTGATCAAGATCTTCTGGCCTCGGTTCACGTTGAGCCCGAGCAAGTTGCCGCTTTTGGGGAACATTTCACAGAGCGTGCCCACCTTGAAGTTGTACTCGTGGATGATGGGCGCCACGGCACGGGCCATCTGGTGGAGCAAGTCTAGCGCATAGTCCTTGTCGGAATACCGTTTGAGGGATGCGATTTTGGCGATGCGCGAGACGGGCGAGGGCCGCGGCGGCTCTGGCTTTGCGGCGGCTTTCCTGGCTTTCGCCTGGATCACCATCGGGAATAAAATGCTGGATTTGGTGGGCCTACTGGGCCATATAGAGCAGTATGTTTCTAAGCAGCTGCGCGAACGGCACGAGACGAAGAAGGGTTCGGGTTTTTGGGGGTTTCGACGTTTGGGGGTTTCGGCTTTTGCTTCCCGTTGCGGTTGCAGCGTTCGTTTGTCTTTTTCCCGAAATGGGTGTCTAGATGGTGCTTGAAAAGCTGTGCTGACCGTGTATTAGCTGACGGTGCGCGAGCCAATCTAGATAAAGCCAGAAGCAGGAAAGCAGTGGCGCACGCGGGGAGATAGCCTCCATAGAGTACTGACATGCGGCTAAAGATGGAGAATTTTTTTTGGCTTGTTTTTCAAAATACGGCTTTGGATGTGCAGGTGGTATTCTTAGTATGGCATTGTTCTTCTATTGTATAGCTAGCAGCACGCGGTGAATATATGCGTGTTGCGACAGTGAGAATGTGTTCTCGAACTTGTGTTGTGGAGTTTGAGTTCACAGAATAGGTTAGACTAGGTGTGATTCGGGAAAAAAAACAGCAAACGTGGGCGTGCTAGTGGTGATCCAGGTGCTACGAAATGACGAGTATCAGAAATTAGTCTAGTCGAGGGAGGTGCTTGGCCTCGCTTACTGAAAAACATCTTACTAATTGAATTCTCTGCTTACTCTTGGCTCAGAAACCCTATTAGTCTGAACTTGGAGGTATATTGAGATATAAAATGGACTGTCCGAAACGAGATCTGCGGACAAGATGAGTTTGTTGACCTCACCAATCAATAAGAATACGAGTAAACAATCAGGGTTCAAGTGCGTTTTGAAGCTGACTACTGGAGAGAACAAAAGGAAATGGCTCCCTTTCCCAGATATATGGCCCTAAGTCAAGACTCATTTTCAGTCTCCAAGTCAATGCCCTTAACATCACTGGCCAACTGTGGACCTGGACTGACGGTAACAAATAAAGAGCGTCTTTGTTGACCATCCTTGCGTCTGTTTCTGATGCAGAGTATCACCATCTCAGAAGCCTCCAGTCATCATTACGATCTTCTAGACTCATCACATTGTGGTCCTTGGGCAAGTTGTACCTTAACTCTTATGCGGAATTGGGTGGCTCCTACAGTCAATATATCTTGCCTCACTGTTCTTTTCTCTTTTTTTTTTTTTTCCTTTTCTCTTTTCTTTTCTTCTCCCTTTGGCTTCGCTTTTAATAGGCCCAACCTAGAATCTTACTCTATCCTTCGACATTGAGTCTTTGGCGCCCTTCTTGGCGAGCCCGAAAACGGGTTTTCAAGCTTCCATGTTTTCGGAGAGGAATACCTGAGTTCGTTCCCCAAAGGGAGATAAGATGGGGAAGAGAGCGGAAAAGGAAATGGGAGGGTTAAAAGGGTAGTTCTTGGAGATTGTAGACGGGGATAGTAGATGGGAATGGCTAGTATATGTGTTTATTTGTGATTTATTCGTAATCGAATCCAGTAACAAAAGCAGGTGGGATTTTGTCAAGTTGGGGATTTGGCCCAAAGCGTACATTCTGTTCGTCCCATGATCCAGGCTGAAAAGTTCATTACTTCTGGTCAGACTCCGGAAGCGGCTTGACCTGCCCGGAATCATTGTTGTGCTTAGTGTACTTGCTTTATTCATGTCCTTGCGTTTTCTGATTGAAAACATTTTTGAAACGTGCTAGCTATGGAATCGGTGTCATCTCGCAGCTACCTTACTAACTCGTCTTGGATAGTCTATCTGTAATAGTTAAGCTGATCTCACTCCTACAAAACCTACATGACATAGCAATGCCGCAAGTAATACTGGACCAACCAAGTTACGTGATTGAATAGCTGACAACAATCAATAATATAAATCTGATTGTAATATTGGTACTTGCTGCTACTAATATTGACATTGCCAATGAATTCAATGATGCTGAGTTGGTGGTGCTTGTTAAGCACCGAGACATAGTAAAAACTGATCACAGCACTCATGGTGCATAGCTCGATAGAGGAAAAGATCTTCTCAGAAACAGGAAGATTTTCTACTTATAGTATTTGGCGGGCCCATGTCAGGTATCCACACGAGGTTGTGGGATTCTACAATCAAAAAACGACCCTCGTGGGTAAACGTCTGCTGAGTCCGAGTCGGGGACGTCGGTGGACGATCCCAGTCCCTGACACTTCTCCTTCCATTCCACTAAAGCCGACAGAACCACGATATTGTTTGCAACGATGCAGTTTTCACTTCGACATCCAACAACACAGTAACAAAAACCCCAGAGTACCGAAAATAACCCAAGATCACCTTCTCGTTTTTCAAGTCTATCTCATTCCAAACTGCTCTATATATGGTCCCACTCGTCCCTTACTTCCTCTCACTGTCTCTCTGGGCCTGTTTCCGTGCCAACTCGTCCAAGAATTTTACACCGAAATCACCCGGCCCGGTGCTGGCCTCCCCGGCACGTGCCCCTGCCTCGTTGTAGAACCTCACCGCGTCCACAACGGCCTGCCAAATGTCCTTCTTCATGTAGCTCGCACATGCGACATAGCACCCAACTGCACTGCCCAAAGAACAGCCCGTTCCAGTGACAGAACCCATGACAGGATGGCCCCCAGCAACCTTCTCGGCACGTGACTTCCCGTTTTCCCTATACTCCACAACAGTGTTGGTGGCGCCGGAAACCACCACCACTGCACGGAATTCCTGCGATACACGGAGCGCAATCTGGGTGATTTTCTCGGAACCGAGCTCCACCGTCGAGTCCACGCCCTGCATCGTGGCGGTTTGGTCCTCGGTTTCCGACTCGCTGAGCGAAAGTCGGTGGAGCGCCATGATCTCGCCAAGATTGCCCTTAAGTACGGTGAACTGGCCTGCACTTAATAGAGCCCTACATGCTGCCAATCTAGCCTTGGAGGCGCCGGCTGCAACCGGGTCAAACACCACCGGCTTTCCGTACTTGTTGTACGTCTGGAGCCCCGCCGTAAACACCTTCACCAACTCTGCTGTAGGCGTGCCCAAGTTGACCACTAAGCCTGCAGGAACGTCCAACGAAGCAAACTCGTCGTATTCGTCTGGCAACTCCGACATTATGGGCGAGCCGCCCACGGCCAAGGTCACGTTCGCACTGAAGTTTTTCACCACGTTGTTGGTGATATGGTGCACCAAAGGCCGGGCACTGAAAGCGGAGAGGTTCCCGGAAAAATGGCTGTTTTCCGAGACGAACGGACCGTGGTACTTTTCCACCAATGCTCTGGTGGCTTTGCCGGCGTTTTCTGCTGCCATTATGCACGAAACAATCGCCACACCATCTAGTTTCTGGCCCGGAACACGGCATTGGAACATCACCTTGGCTACATTGCTCTGGTTGATGCCCCCGATGCCCACACATGCGATTTTGCCCTCGTTTTTCGCGTTGTGTGTCTTCAAAATCTCCAATTTCCGCCGGGTGCCGATTGGGCCGCACACGCTCTTCGTGTTCTTGGTCTGGGTGGCGTAGACCGTACCTAGCCCGACGTAATCTGCGACATTCTCGGCGCACACCGCCTCTGTTTCAGCCTCAGACGCACATGAAACACCCAAGATCTTGTCCGGGCCTATGAGCCTCCTAGCAATTGCCGCCGGCATGTCGTCCTGGCCAATATGGACGCCATCTGCATCGATGGCTAGTGCCACGTCTATGCGGTCGTTGATGATGAGGGGGATCCCGTGTTTTTTCGTGATTTCTTGCACTTTCTGGGCCTGTGCGACGAACTCCAGCGTCAGCAAGTTTTTTTCACGGAGCTGCACAATCGTGACGCCGTTTTCCACCGCCTGTTTTACCTGCGATAAGAAGGTGCTGGACGAGGGCACCATGGTGGAATCCGTGACCAAGTAGATGCTGTAGTCTGGCGTAGGAGCGGGCATGTGAGAGAAGGCGATTGAATAGGTGAAGAAAGAAAGAGTGTAGGAAACGCACTGTGAAAATAGAGTTTAATCTGAGAAGTCGCTTTTATTTGTCGCAGACTTTGGCCGCGTATGCGCATATGCGGTTAGGAGACTGTGGGGAAGTCCTGGGGACGGATTTACGAGGAAAGGTGTTGGATTTTGGTATTTTTTTCCGGGGTTATCGAGACTGGTGTAGGGGGTTTCTTGGAATGCGTTTGAAGAGGGAAGGAAACGAGGTGGGTGGCGGAGAGTGGTGCCATATTATTCAGTGATCTTTCCTCAGTCCTGGAAGATCTGGTGAGTTTCAATGGTGATGATTTATAGAATTGTTTTCCGAATTCATTAGGATATCTTGTGCCTTTTAATGATACTCGACACTCTGAGTACGGGTATGCGCTCCAAATGATGATTCGTCTTTATATTCGAAGCCAGGAATCTAAGCATGGCCATTGATGAGAGAATCTAGTGCCATCTCTGGACGGGAAATTAGTAGCAGTCCGCCTTTGGCTTGGATCTGACGGAAACGCTGTATTATCGATCGTCTGCTGTGAGTGATCATGCTTTGAAGAAAGCACAAGAAGAGAAACGATGTAGCTAAATCATCATAGCTAAATCATCATAGCTAATCCTTACATCGTCGAGTCCTCAGTACCACAAAATCATCCAGAAATCTATTCTGAATATGCTAGATCCAGTACCAAACAAGAGCTTGGGAGAGTGACTCCACAGAAGATACTCGATTGTCCAAGCTTATGCCGAATCATCCTTCTACCCGTCTTCATTTCAAGAAAGAGCGGAGTTTATCCATTCTTTTATGACCTCGAAATTCCAGGAGCTAGGTCGCCTGTAGTTGAGTTAGGTCAATTGCCTAGTGGTGATATCTATAACAGAGTGAGTAAGCAGTATTCTGGCTGTGGCTTGATGGCCCTTAGCTACGTTGAGTCCCACTACACTGTTGGTGACATGTAGAAGGCTTTGCATCTGGTTTCGTTTACACATTGATGGTGCTTGAAACATCGGTGGTGCACTTTGGAAAGGGAGCGTCTAGTCGCTGGAAACTGGCGATACAAGCGATTGCAGCATAATGCTAAAACCCCCTCCTCCTACACGGTGCCTCAAAAAGAGTTCATTTGTATGTACAACTCACGCGACTAATCCAGTCCTGACCTACCTGACCTAGTCCTTGGGGCCGATCATCTTCTCGGGTCTGACCCACTCGTCGAACTCCTCCGAGCTCAACACGCCCAACTCCAAGGTCGATTCCTTCAACGTCAAGCCCTTCTTGTGCGCGTTCTTGGCCACCTTCGACGCGGCGTCGTAGCCGATCTTGGGGTTCAACGCCGTCACCAACATCAACGACTCGTGCAACACCTTCTCGATCTTGTCCGTGTTGGCGGTGATGCCGTCCACACAGTGGACTCTGAACGAGCGGGCGCCGTCCGCAATCAACCGGATAGACGACAACAAGTTGGCGATCATCACGGGCTTGAACACGTTCAACTCGAACTGGCCAGACGCTCCGGCAAACGTGATTGCAGTGTTGTTACCCATAACCTGGCATGCCACCATAGTCAAAGCCTCGTTTTGAGTTGGGTTGACTTTACCGGGCATGATCGACGAGCCGGGCTCGTTTTCGGGCAACGACAACTCGCCGTAGCCGCATCTGGGGCCCGAGCCCAAGTACCGGATGTCGTTGGCGATCTTGTACAAGGACACCGCCACGGTATTCAAGGCACCGGAGGCCTCGACAATGGCGTCGTGCGAAGCCAACGCCTCGAACTTGTTGGGCGCAGTCTTAAAGGGAAGACCGGTCAAATTGGAGACCTCCTCTGCGATTCTGGAGTCCCAGCCCTTTCTGGTGTTCAAGCCGGTTCCCACTGCGGTTCCGCCTTGCGCCAATAAGGACAAGTGTGGGAGCACGGCCTCGACACGGGCAATTCCGTTGGTCACCTGCTGCACGTACCCGGAGAACTCCTGGCCCAAAGTCAAGGGCGTGGCGTCCTGGAGATGTGTTCTACCGATCTTGATAATGTCTGCGAACTCCACGGCTTTTTTGTGGAGCGAGTCGCGCAAGGCGGTCAATTCCGGAACCAAGGACTTGGAGATCTCCGTGACCGCGGCAATGTGCATCACCGTGGGGAACGTGTCGTTGGACGACTGCGACATGTTGCAGTGGTCGTTGGGGTGGACGGGAGTCTTGGACCCCAACTGGCCGCCCAAGATCTCGATCGCACGGTTCGAGATCACCTCGTTGGCGTTCATGTTGCTCTGTGTGCCGGACCCGGTCTGGAACACCACCAAGGGGAAGTGGTCGTCCAACTTGCCCTCCGTCACTTCCGTCGCAGCCTGCTTGATGGCGCCAGCGACCTTGCTGTCCAACGTGCCGTAGGACTCGTTCACGATAGCCGCGGACTTTTTCAAGATCCCAAACGCCCTGACCACAGGAATGGGCATTCTGGCGGCGGGGCCACCAATGTCGAAGTTTTTCTTGGACCTGGCGGTCTGCGCCCCGTAGTACTTGGAGCTGTCGACCTCGATTTCGCCAAACGCGTCCGTCTCGATTCTCGTGGCGCCTGACATTCTGAGTGCACTAGTGGTGAGGTTTCTCGCGGTGCCCGTTCTGGCTCTCAACATGGTAGATAGTGGTTTTTGCTGGCGGGGGTGAGAAACAAGCTTCTGGGGTCGGGGCTATATATAGGACGCGTCCCGGAAAAAGTCGGAGCTGGCTCTGATTGGCCTGCGTGCGGTGCGGGTTTTCAGCAGGCGGAGCGAGTTTAACTAGGAGGAAAAGGGGAATTGGAGGGGAATTATTTAGGTTTTGGGGGTTTGGGCATGGCGATCCTGGCGTATTTCGGTGGTATGGAAGTGGGTTTTATTTTGGCTGTTGAGGGGTGGGTGTTGGCTGGTGTATTAACTGGGTGGATGGTATGGGTAGAGTGGAAGAGTGGAGTGGAAGAGTGGAATGTCGCACGCGCAAAATTATTACCTGTGATACTCGTTAAGTGTTCATATGATCTGGCGAAAAAGCATCATAGTTAGTAGAATCATCATGTTGGATTACGGCATTCCCAGGTTCAGTGAGTAAAATAAGCCAAAAGCTACGTTTCATGTGGAGTGGAGCATACCTCCGCTATTGCCCACGTACTTTCATGGTATTAGTGAGGACGACTCCATTGGGAGACTCGCCAAATGTAGGGCGTGACTCCGGTACGCTCTATGAATTTGGTACTCCCTCAGCTAGTCCCCCGCTAAAAACCTATGCCCTGGGCGTGGATCTGGCTTAATAATATGATGGTTTCCTTTTCCCCACCTGAGAGCAGCTGCCGTCATGTGATCGTGGGTCATGTGATTGGACTTGGGCAAACTAGTGTGGGTACTTATAATAAGACAAAAAACAAACTTCTCCATTCCTGGGATAGGCATCGTGGTACATTGATGATCAGATCACCGCGTAGGTCACCTGTGTTGCGCTTGAATACAGTCAACATAGAATGGTGCCATCTGATACATAGACTGGGTACGCACCGTGCACAACAGAGAAATATTCCCCACCACTTGCTTGAAATATCCGTTCGCAATGGCTACAACTTACAACGATGTAAGCTGAGGCGGACGCTTTTTCGGCCAACGCAAACTTAGCTGTACAATTTCACTCAGAAAAGAAGATGGAACTAACCGACGCGTCGAAGCTCGTAGTGGTCTGTAGCAAGAATACATGCGTGTTTTTACCAAGACACCGATCAGCGATTCTTACTCCTCTGGAAAAAAGTTGTCCGAGCAAGGTAGTCGAAGACGCAATCTATCGTTGTGCTATCTATTATATGGGGATAACTCTTCTGTGGGAGTGTCATTGCTTTCGACTCTGGTGATCTTGTCCCTTCGTGGGGTTCTTCTTGTGGAGGGACCATGACTATATTGGGCCTCATAATTACTGACTTGAGCACACGAGTATCGGTAATAAAACCGTAGAGATGTATTAGAGACGAGTGTGAATATACCATCTATTCATTAATATGTTCAAGATCTCAGATAGTAGTTCTTAAAAATGTTTCGCAATAGCTTAATTGCCAATTATCCACGAACGGAACTCATATCTGCAAAAGTGTCGTATAATTTGATTTCGACGATATTCGGGGTAATTTGGTGGTCGTCACAATGGGCAGATATTGTTTCCTTGATCTGTTTTTGTTTTTTGGCGGAATCTTTGGTTCCGGTGGAAGCGTTTCTATTACTACTGTCTTCTATGGTGTCTACGCTGCGCAGGGTATGCCTATCAGGCGTGACAACCGCAGAGCAATGTGAAAAGGATGAGTAGCTGAGTGGTAGGAGACGAACACAGATTTCAAAGGTTGAACCCTTTCGGGATCCTTTTTCTGTTTTCTTTTGTTTTCTTATTTATTCCTTGAACTGTCTGTAGTAGTCTTTGACTCTGTTATGGTTCTCGGGTCCCACTCTGATTCGCAGCATTTCGCAGCCAGAGCATCAGGTGATTACAGTATTAACGAGCGCCTTAAGAACCCGAACACGACAAGCCCACCTCTCTTACCTCCTCTCTAGATACACCCAAGCCATATATCCCGCGAAGTTATCTTCCGCTTACACTTAGCTCGCCCTTCCCTACCGTACCATTCTATTTTCATTTCGTCTATTTTCATTTCGTTTAATTCCTTCCACTTCCTTTGTTCCACCTCCCTTCCCGTCTTCCCTCCTCCATCCCCCTTGTTTCCTACGGGGTTCCCCGGAACTCCTCCATCGTGGGCCACGGCCAGGGCACGCTGCCCAGTGGCACCGCGTGCGCGTGCTTAATATGCCTCTCGCTAAACTCCACAGGCAACGCCCGGAGAAGAAGCACCAAAGTGCTGCGCGACGGCACAAACCGGATCTCCTCCCACCAGCGCATGATCTGCGCCAACTCCGCGGTGTATTCCGCGGACCGGAGCGCGTGGATGTACACCTGCCACAACTTGTTGGACGCGTATAGACTCACCTCTTTTTGGTGCGAACTACTTTGGACGTATTTTTGGAATTCGTGCACCGCCACCTGCGGTGCGAAGAACGGGCCCCAAGTGTACGGGATGTTGTTGGCGCGTTTGGTACTCGCGCGTAGAAGCGCAGCGAGACACGCCTCGTCCGGGACGTGGCCGTGCAATTCTTGTGTGTATAGCTCATAGAGGTCCGCGGGCCGGTGGTTGACTTCGCCATTGAGCATGACGCCGATGCTGCTGATGGTTTTCCACTTTATGTTGTTGTAGAGGTAGCGTGCACACTCGACGTTGGAGCTGTGCCGCACAAGCTTATCGAGAAAAGGCTTGTGCACTGACCGCTCATCGCTGTAGCGGTAGAGGAGGGCCATGTACTTGTTTAGCACTGCGTTCTGGAACTTGACGAAAAGACCGGATTGTTCGAGGGTGGCGATGAAATCCTCAATCCCGCTGATACTCTCTATGGGCGCAAGCAACTCCAACACGATGTCCTTGGAGATCACTAGATCCTTTTTACGAGCTAGCAACTCCAGTAGTAGTTTCCGGCTGCGCAGCTCGGTGAGGAGATGGAGCAGCAGGAGTTTTTTTGCAAGCACTAGCCAGAGCGTGGCCGAGTTCGGATACTGCAAAATGGCCACGTTGAAGTGGTGTAGAAGTTCCTCGGGTGTCGCCGAAAGATAGACGTTGGCAGTGTGAATGAGGGCGGAGTTTTCGGGGAAATGCGTCTTGGTGATGTGTAGCAACTTGGCTGCTTTTTCCACAGACTCGTGCGAGATTAAAAGAGTGACTCCCACGTAGCCCTGCTGCGATAGATGACTAGTGCCCAAATGCTCCGCTAGTGCTTTCTGTGCCGTGATTATGGGCATGTGCGAGGCGGTGTTTTGGGCGCCGTTTTTGATGCACGTGAGGGCCACTAGATAGATGAGCGAGTTCACGAAATCGTGGGTCACGATCTTGAAAGTGTAGCCACTTTTGGCAGACGTCAAAACAGAAAGCGTTGTGCTGAAAAGGTGCTCTAGTTTGCGTGGGTCGAACTGCACGGTGTAGAACACTAGATTCTCGATTAGCGATGTGACATGCGTGCGCTTTTCGGAGTACTCCTGTGCAATTTGCTCAATGAAGGTGTACCATAGGTCGAGCTGTAGCGCCAATTCGTCGATGCTGAGCGGTGTCCGGAGGAGAATATCCGACGTGACGCATGCTGGGATATACGTGAGATTAGCTAGTGCAGAACATGCCTCAGTAATTCTCGGTGCAGCGAGCGATTCGAGCCACGGCACTAGTGTTTCTATGCTGGCCACGCGCGGGCACGCTAGTGCCATGCATTGTAGTGCTTTTGTAAGGACCAGAACCTGCGGTTCCAGTATGCTGTTATGGAGTCTCAGTGCTAGTGATCGTGCGTGGTGGACCGTGAATGTTTGTGGGCACCCGCCCGCCTTTTGGCGCAGAGAGAGGTGCGAGTGTAAGTGTGCTAGTTGCTTTTGCTGGCTTGCGAGCCACGGGGTGTCGTTTTCGCCAGCATGCAAACATGTAAGAATATGGAAAAGCACAACCTCGATGACTGCACTCTCCTTATACAGCAGCGGGCGCCCGGTTTCACGGAGCGTGGTTTCGCCTAGTTTCTGCTCCTGTTTCCGTCGGAGCCAGAGAACAAAATGGCCGATGCTGGGCTTCAATTTTATCGGCGCGTTGTGTTTCCGATGGTTGTTCGTTTCCCGCTCCATACTGGCATATACTGAGCGATGGACCTTGTCTGCCAAACGGCGATATACGGGTGGTTCGAGAGAGGAGAGCTGCCGCCGCCACGGTCGTAGTCGGAGCGAGTAGATGGGTCTATAAAACATGCTGTTTCTGGTTTTTGTGTGGTGCAGGGTGGGCTTAAGAATGGGTTTCCAATGTGGAGATGTTAAGCACTGCGCGAACGGTCGCAGCTGGTGAAAATGAAAAGAGGAATGGAAGAACGGGAAGAGAGACAGAAATTTGAGGAGAGGGAGAGGCGGTACGAGACGAGGACGATGTTGGAAAACGTAAGAAAGGCTCGAATATCGGGTTTGTTAAGTATTTTTGTCTATAGCATTCTAGTGTTTTTGTCGATGCATGGCCAGCTCGCTCTGGATTGATCTAGTACTGAACGCGTCAGCCAGGAATATTTTTGTGAATCATAGAGAAACTCTGAAAAATAAGCAGTACAAATTAACCCTCTTCTACGATAGTTTTCGTTTTTCCACCTCTTGCTTCTCTCTCCATATCCAGTAATTCCCAGGCTAGGGCCCATTTCGCAACCGACTGCCAAAACGCGCGAAACTACATCTGCCTTGACTTGGAGGCAAGTTAGCAAGCTCCACACTATTTCTGCAACACGCGTCACACCGCAATTGAGAGAGCCATACAAAGTCTCTCCTTGCTTCAAATCACGTTCTCCACTATACCTCTTAATTTCGCTGGGTGCCCCCCACGTTCCACCCGAACATGTCGTTAAACAACACTCACAAAGCTCTAATTAGGGAAAGTCTACGAAGACCCAACACCGCTGAACCGGCCAACAGAAAGCGCAGAAAAGCGACCCCTGTTCCCGCAGAAACCATTGACCTCGATTCCGAAAGCACCGACGATTTCGAGGACGTGGATCTCGAGGACGTGGACCTAGAAGCTATTGCTGGTACCCGTGGCGGATCGGCCAATGCCCCGCCTATTCCAGAATCTGGAAACAACAGCGAAATGTCAAAAGACGCCAGTGGCGTTCTGGATCTGGAGGAAGACTCGGACGATTTCGACGACCTAGAGGACGTGGATATGGATATCTTCAACGAGCCCACGAACGACGATAATCGCAACGAAACGTTGACCTTTTCCATCGACAATCGCCCGAAAGAGACGCGAGAATCCAAGAAGAAACGCACGTTCGTGCCCATCTCGAAAGAGGAGCGAAAATACAGAAAACTCGTACACAAACTCGTGCTTTTCACCATGGTCTGCCACGGCGCTGTACGCAACAAATGGTGCAGCGACCAGCGGCTCTCGAAACTCCGAAAGTTGGTCTCGGCTGAAATAATCAACCTTTTCTACCAGGATAGTGCAGATGTGCTCGACTACGTGAAGGCGAAGAGATTCATCGACGGCTTACGTAAGCTTCTGGCCGTGTTTTCCAAGAGATTCCGAGTGACAACACCGGGCATACAGCGCCGAAACTGGGGAAACGAGACGAACAACGAAGTCAGTATTGCCCTTCTGTTTGACAAATTCGCCAAGTCGGTGAAAACGTTCCAGGGGTCACGTGACCTTGGCGCCCAGGCGTTTGTGGCCATCTTGCGGGCCATGGGCGTCGACTGTCGTCTAGTGTTCTCGGTCCAGGTTCCTGATTACCGGTCTATTATACCTGCGAAAGAGGAGCACGAAAAAGGCGAAACAGCGCCGAAATCCAAACCCAAATCCGAGTTTGACCCTGTGTTTATCCCCAACCCACGCCAGGCGCTCCTTGCCGGAATCAGGTCGAAGAAGAAACAAGAAGCCAAGGTGAAGCCTACAAATACTTCGAACTTTCCCGTTTTCTGGATCGAGGTCTGGAACAAGTACTCCAAAAAATGGATCACCGTGGACCCGATCGTGTTCAAGGTTGTCGAGGTCGTGCCCATGCGCAGAAAGTGCAAGTTTGATGCCCCTGCCTCCGACGAAACCCACCAAACTTGGTACGTGATAGCCTATGACAAGTACGGTACAGTGAAGGATGTCACTAGACGGTATACGCAGTACTACAACGCCAAGACTGCCAAAAGAAGAATCGGGTTTTCCTCCGAGGAAGACGAGCACTGGTACAGTCGAATGCTACGTGCGGTAAGCAGGAAAAAACCCAGCATAACGCAGGCGGAGGCGGTGGAACTCAAGGAGTTCTACGATAGACATATTTGTGAGGGCACCCCCAACAATATGGCGGATTTCAAAAACCACCCAGTTTACGCGTTGGAGCCGCAGCTCCGCCAGGACGAAATAATATACCTCAAGGACGAGACCAGCAAATGCGGCACTTTTCGCTCCTCCAGCAAGAGCAGCATTATGCCAGTGTACAAGCGGTCGTGCGTGTACAAATTAAAAACACCCAAGGCGTGGCACATGAACGGAAGGACTATAAAAGTCGGGGCGCAGCCGTTGAAGACTAAAAAGGCAATGGCACAGCTTGGAGAGGAGGACGACGATGACGAAGTTAGACTATATGCCGAGTTTCAGACCGAGTTGTACAGGCCGCCTCCGGTGGTGGACGGCAAAATCACGAAAAACGCATATGGAAATGTGGAGATTTTCACTCCGTCCATGGTGCCCGAAAACGGGTACTTGGTTCCTGTTTCCGGTGCGGTTTCCATGAAAATGCTCGAGACTGCGGCCCGCTGGATCTTGAATATCGACTACGCCAAGGCCATTGTCTCGTTTGAGTTTGGAAATGGGCAGAAGAACAAAAGGGCTCCGACTGCGAAAGAGGGCGGAATACTCATAGATGCCCAGTATAAGGACGGAATGCTGGCAGTGTTGGAGGGGTTGCAGGAGCAGGAGGAGCAGGAAAAGAGAGAGGCCGTAGAGCTCAACGCGTTGCGCTCCTGGAATTTCTTCTTGAAGAAGCTACAGATTATCAAGAGATTGGACAGAAACCACGGCAAGTTGGACGAGGAAGAGAGCAGAGGAGTGGAAAAACAAGAGGATGAGGACGATGGATACTTCAGTGTGGCCAGCGAGGACGAGATTTCCAACAACGAAAACTCCGATAACGATGTCTACGTGCCACGACCCAGCAGACGCTCGAAACTGCGCAATGTACCGTCTGACGAAGAGGCGAGTGAAGACAATATTGGCGGAGGTTTCTTGCTCGAGAACCTGGTGCGCGACGACCATGACGACTCTACAGAAGGAGGTTTTTTTAACCCCGTTAACCAAGCAGACGACGGGCCGGAAGACTCAGACAGCGGTGGCGGATTTTTCATCGAACCAGAAGCGAAATCGCTGGACCAAACAAATCTTAGCCAGGATCGAGAGCCTAACCCAGAGTCTACCCCGGAGCTAATACTCGCACATCTGGGCCTGGAAGCTGACGCGCGGTCCATACCCCCAAAAAGGAAAAGATACCCGCGACCTTCAAGCGACGCTAATATAATGCACGACCCGGGGCTGGAAGCGATCGCCGTTGATCTGGGCTCTGAGGACCAGGAGTTGCCAGAAATGGAAGAATACTCGGAAAAAGAACCCAATAAAAACCAACTGCGCTCTACACGGGCCGGGCGTGCACGCACGGCAGTCGTGTCATACGCCGAAAACGGAAATGACACACACGACGAAGAGGAAGAATTGGGAATCGAGTACAGTGACTCTGACTGACAAGGGTCTTTTCAATAACGGGCACGTGCCATTAGCAGAAATTCCGTTGCATAAAAGCGCAACGCCGCGCGCAAAATTGCGCTTGCGCCACGGAGATTAAGCGTGGTGCTGAAATACGAGCGGTGGCAACACCCAAAACGAAAGGAAAGCATGTCGATTTTTGCTAATTTGCAATATTTACAGAGTCGGCATCTCTGCGGTGATAGGCTCGGTTTTTTTTTCCAAAATGGGCCGGGCTTGCCCGTCTGGTCTCGCGTTCAATTGCCCATTCGGGCGTGGGGAAGGTATTGCGCTTTTGCGCGGAATCGAGATGCCTGGCTGCCTCTTAAATACCATTGTATACCCGGGACGTGGCCAGGCATATTTTTGCAGTGTCTCTTTGAACAGCACATGACGCAGAACCCACACTACTAGCGCAAATACCATGGCGAATGACGTGGCAGTAAATGTCTTGGGCACTATTGGAACCGTGCTCTGGTGCATCCAATTAATCCCCCAGATCGTGAGAAACTACCGGGCCAAGGATTGCACGGGGCTACCCCCCATGATGATGTTTCTCTGGGCGATGAGCGGGGTGCCGTTTTCCATATATTTTTTCGGAACCGATGGGCTGATTCCGCTCCAGGTTCAGCCCCAGCTTTTCACGCTTTTTTGCACCGTTTCCTGGGCTCAGACGCTATACTATCCGCCCGTTAGCACTCCCAAAAGACGCTTTTTGTTGTACGTTAGTGTGTTTTTGGTATGCGCGGTCGGCGCCGAGGTCGGCTTCATTCTCTGGCTCCGTCCCCTACATCGCCGGGGAATCACGTGGCCGATGTTGGTGATTGGAATTCTCGCGTCCGTTCTTCTCGCGCTCGGGTTGGTGCCACCGTATTTTGAAATCGCCAAGCGGAAGGGGCGGGTCGTGGGGCTCAACTTCTTTTTTTTGGGTATGGACTCGGCCGGGGCGCTTTTTTCCATGTTGAGTATAGTCGTGGGCACCATGGACATCATGAGTCTCATTTTGTATGCGATAGTGCTTGTCATGGAGCTCGGGATATTCGCCTGCTACATCGGCTGGTATCTTACTGGTGGACGCAGTATCTTGAGAGAAGAGAAGCTACTACGCGAGCAGGAGAAGGAGAGCCAGGAAAAGCTTGATGGGGACGCGAAATCCATGGACCTGGACTCGGAAACGACCGAGGCGACCGATGGCGTGGACGCCACGGAAGTGCTAGAGACGGGTAACCCCATCATATCAAGGGTGGCAGAGGCGTGAGCTGGCCTTCTAGTACTATGCTACCCATGGAGTAGATTGGCTTTCGGATGAGTGGGCGTTTCGAAATTTGGGTTTGGACCTTGGAGGTGCGCTTACAAAGCGTTGTTTTTTGGGTACTGGGTGGATTGGGACACTGCATTATGGATAGTGCAGACGGCTGTGCGCCAGTAATAGACGATACAATGGATGAGCCATCCAGAACATAGCACTAATCAACTTAATGGAAAGAAAAGAGAAGCACGATACATTCGAACTTTCCCTAGATATCATATCTTCGTAATATCAAATTTTGTTTTTTCTTATACTTTTATTTCTGGTGTCTTTTCCCAATATCGTATGGCCTTGCGAGTCGCGCTCTTCGACTCAGGCCACATAGTAGACGAAAGTTCTATCACCAGTCAAACACACCAAAACACAGATAGAACCCTTCTTTTTCGAGGAATACCCCGACTTACACGCCCGAATCCGACAATGGTATGTTCATTTCCGGAATCTGCCCCATGATTATCCATCCTGGCCCTTCCAACCCTATACTAACACCAGTCTGCGTTTTCGCCGCTAAACTTGGTCGAGGACGTGTCGGCGTCCAAGAAGGACTTGGAGGAGGAACACACACGGGAGTTGGAGATCGAAAACGCGTACAAAACGTACCTGGACGCCATTTCCCTCCAGAGCCAGGGACGGTGGACCGCTGCATACAAGAAGTACAAGGAATTGGCCAACTCCGCCGTGGTGGTCAACCATTTCTACGAGGAAATCTCGTTTGTGAAGGGATTCCAGAATGGCGGCAGCAACCTCCAGCCCGACGAGCTCAGCTTCGTGCCTCAAAATGTCAAGAAAATCAGGTTTTTGTTCTTTCGTAACCGTGGCTTTCTCCACTTCAACATCTTGAAAGCGGGCCCTGCCGTGCTTGACGAGATTCTCCAAACAGAGGCCCAAAACGAGCCTGGCTTGACGGTCTTGGAACTCCAAAAAGACCTCTTTTACACCATGCTTGACGGTTTCGTGAACTGTCTCTTGTACGACGAAGCAGACGAGTCTTTGCTTCGAATTCTTTATGACATATACACGTTTTTGGACGTGCGGCGACTCGCCAAGCTCACGCTCGAGTACTGCGTGTCGTATGCGTACGAGAACGACGAAAATACGAGTATTTCGTGTCTAAATGACTGGTCTGAGCCGCTCTGGACGAAGTTTAAAACCAGCGGGTTTGCTACTGAGACAGATAAAGATGAACTTACTGAAAAACTATCATTTTTGGTTCCTTTAAGAGACGATTTCATTGTCCAGATGGAGGATAAGATGCGGCTACACTCACTCAATGTGTCCCTAAAGAATGGGGCCTCGTGGCTCGAAGTCGTCCACAGCATAAATTCTGCCATACGCGAGAATCAGGATAAAGAGCGGGTCCAGGACTTCCAGAAAATCGCATGCAAGTACTTCGATCCGTATCGTGCTACAGAAAGCACGCTAGACGATATATCATTTGAGTTTATGGACGTGGAGTCGGGGAAGGAGCCTGTGATTGAATTGCCACCTGTTTCTGTCGCCGAGATCTCTGAGGGAGAGGACGAAAAGGAGCCTTTACCAGCACCTGTTCTAGATACACCAGAAATCGCAGCACAAGCGGAGAAATCCATGCGAGCATCCAAACGGTTGAACCCCGGAGATCTGGCGCCTGTGGATGCGGACGACATTCTCTTGATCCGGCGCTATTTCATCGAGACCGAGCTTTTCTTTAACAATTTGAACGAGTCGTTCAGGTCCATTTTCAATGCTGGCGAACCCGTTTTGCACGACATGGTGGGCCACATAGTGAACACGGAGCCTGTCGGCAGCGAGCCGGAATACGTGTATGACTTTTTGAAAGTTCTCAACGAATGGAAACCGCTGAAATACGACGCTATATTGCGTCCTGAAAAGGACACAAACTCTAAGCGGAAAAGCCAAAGTGATAAAAAGAGACTCATAGAAGTACTCACCAGCTTCGGCAACCAGTTGAGCGACTCGAAAAAGGAGTTCCAAAACTTGTACGACACACAAGACGGGGCATTTGTGAAGGCCTATATTTCCGAGCAGTTTCTGCTGCACTGTCACGTGAACGACGCAAAACTCAAGATCTTGCTGCATCTCATGGCGTCCATCACCACCACCACGTGGGATGACCAATTGTACGATTGTGTTCTGGATTGGGTGATGCAACTTGAACCTCAGTGCTACGATATAAGCGAGCGTGCGCTCCACGGTTCGGGGCATATTCAAGATATTTCACTCGTCTTGGGGATTTACGAAGTGCTCATCAACGCGTACATCGTGACCAAGGAGAGGGTAGAGCAGTATTTGGAAGGCAACGCACACACCAGTTTTGTCAAGTCTGTGAAGACAAACTACAACACCACGGCAATAGAGCTTTTGCGGTTGAAGGACAGGATCGATAAATGGGCAGGGTTCATCAAAAACTACCTCTCTGTGAACGCTGATAGGCTTGAAACTAACTTGCAGTTTGTGGTACGCTTCTACTGGGCATCCAATTATTACGTTGCGGCCAAGAGCTTCCTGTGGCGAGAAAAGAAATACGTGGTTGTGCACTTGCACACGTTGTCGGAGCTTCTCAAGAATGCGCCTGCTGCCAACGATGTCCAGATTGCGTATCCGAACTACTCAAAAATCGGGGAGTTTTCGCTCGACGGACTACAAAGGCGACTTTCCACAGCATCGATTCTCTCGATCTTTTCGAAAATCTTGGACCAAAGCGACTCGGAAACGGTCAGCACGAACGAAACCATCTCGCTTCTTGAGAGCATCTTGTTTGACGAAGATTCCATGGATCTGGATATTTCGACGATTCCCGAGCAGGAGAGTTCTTTGGTCAGTTCGGTGATGCACGGTCTCGCCGTGTTAGATAAGGTGTCGCTTTCGAGCGTCAAGGAGTTTTTTTATGAGTGTCCCGTGGACCTCAAGCTCAGTTTGTGGAACATCCTTTTCCTGTACTACCAGAAAGATTCGTTCCTCAACTTCCAGAAGGGGTTGGAGCACTACCTCCAGTTCATTGTTGATTTCTTGAATACGTCCTATGAGGGCTTCCGGGGAGAAAAACCCGTGCTCTTGCTCAGTCTCGTTGTGTCGTACCGCCACCACCTTGCCACGTTTTTGGAGTATCTTTCGCAGAGCAAATGGCAGCTCCCGTCCAAATCCATCAGTGTTGGCCAGATATCAAACGTGGCAAGAATGTACGAGCTATGCTACATTTTCAGCTTGCACGAGGAAGCTGCATTGTACACTAGTCGAAAGGTGTCGTTGGCCACCAAATCGGAATCTTCATTCTGCTACTTCAAGGATTTCTTCATCGACTGCATCACTATCCTCCTGACGTACTGCTTCAACTACATTGCCGAGTCTGGCTTGGAGAAGAAGGATTCCTGGATCAGTAACTTTCTCATCCTCGTCCACCACCAGCTTGGGTTGAGGCATCTCTGTGATTCTTCCAAGGGTTTGTTCCTTAAGTTTGCGGAAGATTCTCTTGTGATGTTGTCGAAACTCCCAGAAACGGAGCTTACCCAGATCATGTCTTGCAGGTACCACTATAAGGTGAAATTGTACGGCCAGTTCCCGGTCGACCACTACACGGACAAAAGCGCAGAGCTCAATAAGCAGAGTGCCGAGGAGTTGGCGCTATTCATTCTCCCGCTTTGTTTTCGAACCAACCCGTTGACCCAGACTCCCAGAAACGACTTGAAGCAGGTAGTGGACGACCTTTTTGAAATCATTGGCGATCCGGACGTTGAGAACGATCGAACACTCAGTGAGAACATGGTCACCGTGGAGAGGTTCATTGATAGATCTCTGGCTGGAGGCAGGTTTGTCAAAGAGGCATTCCACGGGTTAAAGTCTCTTGAAATGGCTCCCCCACAGTATGAAAATCGGGTGGCGCAACGTGGCCTCTACTTTCTCGAGGCCGTGTTGATGTTCAATTCCTATAAAATTAGGAAGAAATCTGCGCAGAGCCGGACTGTGGAATTGGAGCGAATCATCAGTGTTCTCATCTACGATCTCATTTACGGAAGTGACCGCGTTGAGAGTTGGATTCTACTTGCGCAGGCATATGGATACATCGTGGAGGACGACTTGATTTGGACGTCCGATAAGATCAACACCGTGGAGAAAAAAGTGCCAACTGCCAACGCACAGCGCAAGTCTCTAGTCTGCTATTTGATGGCTATAAGCACTATTACCAGACATCAGGTGTCGGATATGGAAGCACTCAAACCAGTCATGAATGTGCTCATGAACAGTTTCGCAAAGGAACTCTACAGTGCGTCCCGAAGCCCCATGGATATGCTCGCGTTTCACGTGCACAGTGAATCCAAGTTTGTGAGGCAGGAAGACAAAACGTTCTTTTTGAAGGTGTCGGGAAAGACGAGTGTCCTGCAGAGATCTTGTCTTTTACTCATGAACCGGTGTTTGAACATGGCCGTCAAGGCGAGCCCCGAGGATTGGAATTCCCTATATTACTCTGCGAAGGTGAAAGCAAAACTAGGCGAAGATCCATCCGAGGTGTTCGGCATTTTGCTCCGTTCCAGCGCCGCTGCTAAAAAGGCCGGTGTTTCGGGCGATCCCATTCTTGAGCCAGTGTACAAGTTTTTGTCTCTCCTGTACAAGTATGTGCGTTCCGGAAAGCTCAGTGTGGAAGACGGGGTAAAGTACTTGAATATGGACACGACGTTGACTAGAACTAACGAGTTTCAGGCAGCCACAATGGAAGAGTTCGCCCAGTGTATCCTCCAGTGTCTTAAAAAGATCATTGCGCTTGACAAAAAGGCTTGGTATCATAAACCCGCGTATCGCCAGGCGATCATCACGTTCACCGAGCTCAAGGACGCCCATGCTGCCAAAGAAATTTTGTCGAAGTTCTTCACTTTGAGGTCAAACAACAAGACTTTCCTCCAGATGTGGAAACCCGAGCACGAGCGCCCGGGCAAGCATTTTTTGTACATGTACCAGTACACCAAGTTCTACATCACTTTGATGACCCACGAGCAAGATCTCACGTCGTTGGCGCTCATGTACCCGAAGTTGAGACGCGCCAATTCCACCATGGTTCTGCTCAATGTGGTGTGGGAACAGTTGTGCACTCTGATCTGCGCAATCACCAGGAAGATTCTAGATATTGACTCCTTCCACGTGAGGGTGTTTTTGGCTTCCGTCAGCTACTCAAACTTCATTGCACAGGCGCATAAAGTGGTTGTGGCGACGGATCCAGACAACGCCTCCGGTTACTTGCAGAAGCATCTCGCGTTTCTCCACATCCTCACGGATATCCGAAAGCAAAACAACGGGTTTGGTCCGACTGCGCTGATTGACTACACGTTCACGGGAATCTTCATCCAGATCTTCAGAGAAATCACACTGCAACACCGGGACATCGTGCTTACCCATGTCCCTGAGTCACCCAACGGCAAGGTCAAGAAACTCGCCAAGAGAGACCTTTTCCCGTTCGCCACTGACCTCGCAACGAAGTGTAAGCGCACCGTGGAGCAGTTTTTGAAGTACAACCCAGATATTTTCAACACCTACGTGGCCGAGTATGAGAGAGAGGCCGAAATCTTACGCCAGAAGAAGGCGGCGGATGAACAGAAGCTGTTGTTGGCGCTGCAGCTCAGATTTCTGCGTCTTTTTGCAGAGCAGCTTCTCCTCCGCGAGCAGAAGAAATCCATGTACAAGATGTTGGGTTTTGTGATGCCCCGAGGCTGGTCCAGTTCGGGCTCTTCCTCGGGCTCGTCAACATCTCAACCCTCTACTGTCCGCCCTGATATGTATGGGCCACAGGCACTCGCGTCCAGCTTTAATGAGTCCAGGCGCTCGGTTAGATTGGAGGGCATCATGCCCAAAAGATCGTTACCGTATCATACCCCGTACCAGACCCTGCTGGCGACATCTTACGGAAATGACATCTCTAGAATGGTGACCTTTGGGGGCAGCCAGGGCCAAGTCCATCCAATGTATGGGGTCTCAAGTGGACCCTATGCGTCAATCGCCAATTATGGACCGCGCCCAGACGGCCAGGTTTATCGGTACAGCGATGCCCGGGGACACCCGGTCTACTACACACAGCCAACTACCACTGGAGGAAGTTTCATGAGCCATGGACACATGGCGACTTTTGGCCAAACAGAGGCTCTGTCACTGGGCACTCAGCAACGGCCAGAATGGGCGCAGCCCGAGATTCCGACCGAGATTCGAGGCACAGAAGAAGACCCAGTTGAAATAGACAGTGACGGATTGATGACGCCGGAGGCGGAGAAGAGAACGGTCGATGCTATGGGGAACGCAGAAGAGTCTGGAGCCAAGAGGAGGTAAGGAAGTTTGCAGTAAATGACGAAATACGGAATAGATAATACGCAATAGACCGCAGGGAGCGATATTCAAAAAAGAAACGGCTGCTTGATATGGGCATTTGCAGTAGCAGGAAAGCCAAAAAAATGTGCTCCACGGCAGGTTCGAACTGTCGACCTTCAGATTGCACAAGCGGTTACTTATGAGACTGACGCTCTGCCAACTGAGCTAGTGAAGCGGTATGTTTGGTTGCGACTGCACAGCTGGTGTAGTCGCGCTGGATGGATGGAAGATCGTAATACGGCAATTGGCGATTTCACGACGGAGTTTGAAGAGAATCGACCAACAATTTGTCCGAAACCTAGTGAGACGCTCATTTTTCCGGAACCCTCAGCGCCAGCTATTTTCCAGGCAGACACCAGATCTGAGCTCAACAAAAAAAAAACACAATTTTTACTGTGAATATTGCATCCTGCACAGTGTATCCGTATGCGAAATCGGGCAGCTGCCATGGGTGCAAAACACGTGATCATAATGTCACCATGATTATTTTTGAGAGTTTGGCTCAGACACGTAGTCTTGGGCAGTTCTATTAATATTACAAGTCATGCGCTCTATCCAATGGAGCAAGGCCCGTATTTTGCAAAGTTGTGGAATTGTAGCGGCTCGTTCAGGTCCTGTGCCTAAGCAGTTCCAGCGAGTCCCACATACGGAAGGGGCCACCTCCATCGATTGGATGTGTGTTTCAGGCAGCGAGTATGGAGCATCAAAGAAACAGTTAAAAAAAAGTCCCCTAGTACAAATAACTTGGCTATGGGCCAGCCACCATCGCTGATGCGCAGGTACTGTTCGCATAGATTGCACTCTTGCAGAAAAGTAGTAGTCTGGACATAAAAAAAACACTGGCACTTCGCTACGGGTGTTTTCAGCATACTGGGCTTTGCCTTGCAGTAGCTGAACCTAACTTTACCTGAAGCAAACACCTCAAGGCTACCGAAATCCGATGGCATGTGGCTCTAGAATCGCGTATGAAAAGCCAAGATTCAAGAAACATGAAAGGAAAAGAAGAAAAGCGTGTGGTGAAGTTCGCAATCCTACAAGTAGCCACTTACCAGAGTAAGTTTCGGAAAACAAAGACTTCGTCGTGTTGGCTCGGTGAAGGCTTATAGGCGCAAGTTGCCGGTTTCTTAGCATCTGCTTCACCCCCATTTCAAACTACATATTGAAACCAAAGACGCAATTATCTAAGTGGCACTTGTAGACCATACGTGTGGGTGGCAGTGAGTTCTTTTGTGTTCCATGAGTGATCCTAAATACTCGAGTATCCCTGTCCTAGTCCATTGCCTCTGCATCGTTGACATCCACGACTTTACCGAAAAGATCAAGTCGAGAAAAGTACGTACTTTGACCTCAATAAATATTATGTGCTCTGTTATGAATATGGTGAATAAGTTTACAGTCCTTCTTGCGCAGATCTGTGTACCAATCGAGTGAGTACTAGTCCCACTGGAGGAAGGAATATATATATATATATATAATATTTTATAAGGCAATCGTCAAGAAGAGCGAGTACACTTCAGGAAATGAATCAAGACTGAGCGAGATCACTCGCCCATACCTCTCGTAGTACCATCATATATAGAAGTAAGGAGAGGTTCCTAGCTACTTTTAGGACGAGACCTGTGTAGCGATAACGAGGAACTGAATATTAACATCCTATAGAGACCATTTTTGTCTTAATAGTAGAAAATGAGTGCAAAAACCAGAAGGGCCGTGGTCAGAATGTATGTTCAAGGAGACTTCTCTCTTTCCAGCCCCTTAATACGTCCTGCTTACCCTGTATAATTCCTCGATGCTAGCGTCAGATTGATCGCAAGACCACCTTCTGGGCGTCACCTGGAGTTGAACGTCCATTTCGTAGAGATGTAATACTTCTGTTTTTGAGAAGGAACGAATATACCATAGTGTGATAGATTTGTTGCCCACTCCTCACGACTACCTTCAAAGGTATGAGACTTGACTTCGGGCATATGCGAGAGACCATACCAACCGAAATGAGGAGCTTTACCTGTTTCAGTCCATCAAAGACGCAGATACCGGAAACATACCGCCTATATCAATTTCTGAACATCACTCTTAAGGGCACGAGTTGACTCCAATAGACGGAACTGCTTCGCAAGTAGCTCCTGCTCCGACTTCGCAACCCGATACCGAGCCCTCACAACATTGTCCTCACCTAAATCTAGCAAGTCCTTCACCTGCATCACCTCACGAAGCAGGTACCCAGTGTTGAACAAGCGACCCAAGAAATCTGCACCCTGGAACGAGCTGCCAAAAGTGGCCAGCATGTGCAGAAGCGACACGAGCTGCAACAACCGCACGATCAGATCGAGAGCCTTCACATAGGCGACTTTTCCGGGATATAGCTGGGGATCGATCCGGTGGAATATATGCAGGACGCCCAGCCCGAAGTTATTACTTCTATGGTGTATCCCACTCATGTCGAACGTTTCTACCAACTTTCTTGCCGATCCCGCCCCCGAATTTTCACCCGCTAAGTTGAAAAACTCTGCTACGAGCCGCACCTTCTCTTTGTATGTGCCCTCGGAGAGAATACAGCTGAGAGTCACGTGAGGCAGAGCTCCATGGTAACTTTCGCCGGCTTTCGGAATCGACACCACACTGCCAGTTCTCGACAGCGAGGCAGATGCAGAGAATTCTAACTCCGCCCCGCACCGCTTGTTGAAGGATGCAATAAAATACCGTCTTTCCTTGGAAAAGGTCTTCTCCGGGTCCACGAAGTCCGCTAACGAGCGCAATCGAAGAAGGTAGTTGAGGAGATAGAAAAACGAGATTTCTTCGCGCTGGAGGCCTGTAATTAGGCGTGGCCCAGCAGATGCAAAGGTGTCGGAGGTGGCCAACGCCTCCTGCATATAGTTTGCCAACAGCAATTGGGGCAAGCTGAGCAAAACCTTGAGAAAAACGTCCGCTTTGTTGACGAGAGTGTCCTCAATCGCGGGTGCTTCCACCACGATGGTCACAAGACAAAATGCGTGGTACTTGTAGTAGTCTGTGATAAGAGGTAGAGTGACACCTGCATCGAGCAATATCGGTAGGAGAAACGACTCGGAAACGGGGCTGTCTTCAGCGGTTTCTCCGAATATGAGTGGGAGAACCGCGTGGGGCACGCCGGTGTAAAAAGCCACTTTCCCAATCTCCACCAACGAAGGAAGCAAGTCCACTTTACACTCGTACAACTCCGCTTCGTCCGAAAAGCAAAGCGATTTGTAGTACCTGGAAATCACCAGAGTCACGCTCACTACTAATGACCCGTGTTTGAGGTATGTGTGGTCCGTGGTGCAGAGACCCAAAGAGGCACCCACATACTTGAGGAACCAGGTACGGGCCAACTTTTCACCGACGAGAAAACGTACATCAAGGGTGTCGTTAAATATTTCGCAGTGCCTGGCCACCTGCTGCATTTGCGGGCCCAAGATTGCGTTGGCGCTGGACACCTGGATGTCCAATTGCGTGACTAGTAGTTGCTTGTAGTGCGAGAGCGTATTGCTCACTTTGGCTAGGCGATATAGGACTAGGAGCCAGAGCCAGACGTAGTCTTTTGAGCCTAGTTTGGCCAATATGCAGAAATACTCCATGGCGGCATCTGGAAACAGCAGCGCCGCCAGAAGGTAGTCCTGTTTAGACGATATGTGTTCGTATACACCCAACCGTTCGTCTAGGTGAGTGTGGATGTGGGCCACGAGTGTCGGTTCATGCTGGTCGTCGCGAAAGTCCGCCAAGGTGTTGGGCAGTTCGGAATCACGTGCCATGGTCCGAGCGGTGGTGGCAATTTTGTGTGTATATGGGTAAATCAGTAGTCTGGTGTGGTTGAATAAGTAGGATACAGATAAAGTAGTGCAGGGAAGGGCATGGGTGTATGCAGGAAACATTGTTGCGTAGTGTAGGATTTTTTAGAAAAGGTGGACTGGGCCGAAGAATGGCTACCTTGTTTGTCTCCTGAAGAAAACATCCTAAACTGGCCTCGTCCATGGGGGAGCGTAGTACCATCGGTGTTTCTGAACGCACCACTGGAAGTAGAATCAGACAATAGCGACGCTGCATTAGAAGACGAGCAAGATCTAAAGCGACGAACGCAACGAGATTCGCAGTCGAATACATTCTAACCTCCATCTCTATCGCCAGATGGGTCCTCTCCAGACTGCACAGTGCACCACCACCATGACCCCACAGCCATAACCCAGCTTCCCTCTTCCATAATCACAATTACACTCTCACTTCGTTCGTCTTAGCCTGTCGCCTTCACCTTCTGATCCTCCCAGCCTGCATACAGCACACCTTATCTCAGGGCTCCCGGCCACACCCGTGCACCGAAGCCAACTCTATCTGCTTTTTGCAACTGATCTACCTGACCACACCACTCTGGACCTCCATGCCTGGCTCGTCGCGCTCCCTCCAGCGTGCTCTCTCGAGTGTGTTTGAAAACTGGGACCTGGCCCTGGACTGGAAGACGGATCCGTCGCCCCAAGTCCGGGCCCTCTACGGCACCATCTATGCCTACACTGAACGACACAACACTCTAACCGCCATCAGTTCCACGGTAGACGACGAGTTGCGGGCGACTCACGACGAACACATAAAGAACCTGGGCGACGTTTCGCGAGAGGTGTTTTTCTTGGAGCTTCTATCGCGACTTCTGGGAGTGCTCGGGGCACATGCCGTGGAACTATGGCTCCGCACGTACCTCCGGCCGGCGGTGGACAGTGCCGGGTTTGATCTTTCGTTTGTGTTCCAGGCACACAAGTTCATCAACTCGCTCACTTTGGAGGTGTTTCCCACGGACGACGCTGCACTTCTCCTGTGCAGAAAGGATATAGCCAGCATGGTGATGGAGCACATTCTACGCATATTCATAGGTGGCGAGCCGGAGGCGTATGCCATGATTGGGATGCAGGTACTGGAGTTCGAGCAGAGCACGCAGATACACGCGGAAAGAGTTCGTTTCATCGAGAGAAACGCCAGCCTCCTACTCAAAGAATGGGGCCTTCAGAACCCGCAGCCGTTTTTCACGCTTCTCCACAAGTTCTACCAGAGTCCGAAGAAACGGTTCAAGGTGCTCGATCTCGCGGCCAAAGCAGTTTCCAGCAACGTGTCGCAAATCCAGAAGATCCTAGACACGCCTTTTTTTCTCGACTTGCTCAGATCGCTTATTCTCGACCGAAGCGAGACTATTTTGGGCAGCTGCTTGAGCATTTTGCTCATGACCATCGGCAAGGTGTGCCACAAGATCCTGGCGTACCTCCCCGAAATCTTGGCCATCTACACGAGGCTTCTGTTGTGGAAAGAATTTGGCCCACAGCTATCGGTTGGCCACATCCCTAACATGGAGGTCTCCTGGGCATTCGCCGAAAGTGACCAGAACACGTCGATTATGCAGACCCAGATCTACGCCGACGGCGAGTTCAACCTTCTGTACTTCGCCACGCTAGTGTATGGCTTGTTTCCGTTAAATTTGTTGGCGTACTGTAAATCTCCACACGAGTATATGCAGCGGAACCCTCCCAAAATGATATTTCCGGAAACTTCGTCGATCCGGGACACGCTAGCAAAACACGAAGATGTGAAAAACGCCCTTGTTTCTCGCTCGAAGACAACGTTGCTGCGCCTCATGCTCCACCCAAATATCTTGCAAAATCTCACGCTCCAGGACGAGCTCAAAAACCCAATCCGATGGATATTGACGAAGAACGACGGCGATATCGGAGAGGAGGAGGTGCTCATCGAGTGTTTTGGCATGAACCCAGACATTCTCTTCTCCGTGCCCGATACTATCGTGCTACCAGAGCGACTACTCCAGAAGATCCAGTCGACAAAAAGCCTTACAAACGACGCGTCCGACCTCAGATTTCTCCACCCGTTCCCGACCGCTTTCCCCAGCGACGACTCGTATCCGACCTCCCAACGAGGGTCCTTCCAGCTGTCCAGTGAATATACGGGAATGCCCAATCTCGACTCCAAACTTCCCAGCCACTGGCTTAATATAGACAGACGTGTGTCGATTGTACCCACAAGGCTCGTGTTGGAAAACCACAGTGCCCAGGCCCCCGGTGCACATTCGCCACCCGAATCGGAGGTACGGTTCAAATCGTTCGATTTTGGGGGCAGCAGTATACACTCGGATTCTACTGTTAGGGAGGAGAAACCGGAAAAACGAAAAGACCATTTGGCCGAGTTGTACACTGTACACGAGAAGCTCTTTACCTCTTCCACTGCAGTGTCTAACCAGACCACCCTTAATACTGATACCGCACACAGCACCAAGGGCCATTTCCAGGGCTCTGCCAGCACTGCCTCCGACATTCTCTCTAAACAACTCCGAACAGAGGGAAAAGCAGAAATCCAATGTGAGCCGAAAGATGCTCACCAGTTTGCGGGCAGTGCTTTGGACTTTTACCAGCGAGAGCTACTTTTGATGAAGAACGAGTTGGAGTTCTCCAGCTACATGAAGCACCTCAACAAGATCAACTATATCAAGCTCAAACTCAAGTTCAACCGGATGGTCAAGGAGAGCGCCGTTTTGGGCGCTTCGAAAAAGGAGGATCAAATGGTGAGTGTGCATGAATACGATGCGTTGGTGGAAACCATGAAGAATTTACGAAGCTCGAGCGACCGGGCCGTGGCTGCAAAAAGCGCCGAAAATAAGCAGTTATTTGAAAAGCTAGCGTCCCTTCAGCATGAGACCGAGCAGATTAGTGCAGACAACGAGAAGAGGAAGACTACTCTTATGGAGCACATGTCCATGGTGGAAAAGATGAAAGACGAATTCACAAAAAAGGAGGAAAAGGTGAGAGATTTGCAGCACCAGATTGGCTTATATGAAGAGAAAAAACTAGCACTGCCTGTGAAGAGCGTTCTCCCAGACAAGGAACCAGAACCACCGCTATTATTGACGGAGGCTGAAAAAACCACCGCCAATCTCGAGGCCCAGCTTGGTATCGCGAAAGCAGAAAACGAGAATCTAGCTATTCTGCTCCAGAAAGCCACGTCAGAGTTGGAACTGCTCCAGAAAAACGTGGGTGTCCGAATGGCCAGTACCACCTCTGAATTGGAGGACGCGTTCCGTGAAAGAACCGCACTGTACGAAAAGAAAATCAGAGAGCTCAACGGCTTGAGGGCAAAATACGAACAGGTGCTAGAGGAGCAAGGTGCCAGAATCGCCCAGTTGTCCAAGGCAAAGCCTATCCGGATTCCAGGAATGGGCTCCCAAACGGGCCAATCTACATCTTCATTTGGCACACGGCCCTACCTTTCGAAAGCGTTTCCTGGCGATTCTGGTGAGTATTTCCCAGGAAACCAAAAGAGTGAAGGTCCCGAAAGCTCGCCCCACCGCAGGTCGCCAGTACCTTCTCTGGGCAGTGTTTCGCTGTCAGCTACTGCACCCGGACAGCCAGACACGTACCAGCGAAAAGATCCCCCACGTATACACTCGAGCTCTACCATCCCGATCATCAAAGGGCGCGGCGGTTACCAGAAACGGTCGAAGAAAATCATGTGAAGAAAATATTCTGTTGACTTTGATTTTTCATGTGATCTTTTTCACATCTTTTTTAGTGTTTCCCCGTGACGTGGCCACAGATCACGTGCGCGTACACGCGACGCACGGTCCGAATTCTGCGTGGGTGGCCGAATTCGAGATCTCACCTCCATTCTTTTCGATTGTGTTTGCTTCTGTGCAATATGTCTCTGACGCTAAAGAAGAGAGGTAAGAAATCCGCGGCGCCTGCCGCCGATACTGCCAGAGTGGACATTGAGGGTATCGATGAAAAATTGATTGTGGTATCTAAAGACCCAGAGGAGTACTACTGGATCGCCTTAACTGTGGTCACCGCAGTAGCGGCGTTTTTGCGGTTCAGGATTCTTGGCTGGCCCGATAAGGTGGTTTTCGACGAGGTCCACTTTGGTAAATTTGCCTCGTATTACTTGGAGGGCACCTATTTTTTCGACTTGCACCCGCCGTTTGCCAAATTGCTCATTGCTTTTGCCGGCTGGCTCGTGGGGTATGATGGAAGCTTCAAGTTCGAGAATATTGGCGACAACTACGTCACAAACAATGTGCCATATGTGGCTTACCGTGCGTTGCTGGCCATTCAGGGCACGTTGGTGGTGCCCGTGATGTTTTTGACCATGAAAACACTCAATTTCTCCGTTCTTGCGTGTGTGTTATCCTCGTCCATTGTGGCCTTCGACAACGCACAAGTAGTGGACTCGCGCTTGATTCTTTTGGACGCGACGTTGCTTTTGAGTGTGGCAGTGACCATTTTTGCCTACTGTAAATTTAGTGTGTACCGCCGCCAGCCATTCTCCAAGTGGTGGTGGATTTGGTTGCTGTTGACGGGTGTTGGATTGTCATGTGTGATGTCGACGAAATACGTCGGGGTTTTCACCTACTTCACCATTGGCATTGCGGTCGTGCACGAGTTGTGGATATTGTTGGACATTAAGAAAGGACTCACCCTCGAGCAGTTTGGCCAACACTTCTTTGCGCGTTTTTTCTCGTTGATCCTCGTGCCCTTCTGCATCTACTTGTTCTGGTTCTACTTGCACTTCCAGATCCTCACCAAATCCGGGCCTGGCGATGCTTTTATGTCGTCAGATTTCCAGGAAACGTTGGAGGAGTCGTCTTTGGTTAAAACCTCCAAGACCGTCAACTACTACGACGTGCTCACCATCAAGCACAAGGACACCGGGGCGTTTTTGCACTCGCACGACTTGGTGTACCCGTTGCGGTACGAAAATGGGCGGATCTCGTCCAACTTGCAGCAGGTCACGTGCTTGGGCCACGATAGCGGCAGCGAGCTCGCCGACCAGAACTCCCAGTGGGAAATTGTGCCATCGAACGACGCCAAGAAGGGCGATGCCGTGTTCACAAATGACGCGATTCGTTTGAGGCATATTGGAACAGGGGGCTATTTGTTGACCCACGATGTGGCCTCGCCATTGAAGGCCACCAACGAGGAGTTCGTGGTTGCGCATGGCGAGCTTGCAGACACCAGATACAACGAGACACTTTTCCGGTTGCGTTTGGCAGAAGGCGGAAACAGCAATGGCAAACGCAAGATCGTCAAGACCAAGGCCTCGCCACTCAGAGTCGTGCACATTGACACGGTCGTGGCCATGTGGACGCACGATGACGAGTTGTTGCCGGACTGGGCGTTGGAACAGCAGGAGGTCAGTGGAAACAAGAAGGTCACGGATGGAGACAATATCTGGGTTTTCGACAACATCGTGGGCATGCCGGAAGGCGACGCCAGAAACCACTACATCCCCAAGACTGTGGTTAAGATGCCGTTTTTGAAGAAGTGGTGGGAGTTGCAGGGGCTCATGTTCTTGCACAACAACCAGTTATCTTCTGAGCACCCGTTTGCGTCGCAGCCCGACTCGTGGCCATTGGCTCTCTCTGGTGTTTCTTTCTGGAACGACAACGACGAGCGGAAGCAGATTTTCTTCATTGGTAACGTGGTTGGATTCTGGATCCAGGTCGGGTTCCTCGCCGTGTACGTGGGTTTTGTCGCCGCGGACTTGGTCACCAGCCGCAGAGACTACCACATTTTGAGTGCTAGATCCAGATCCAAGATGTACGACACGTTGGGCTTCTTGTTCATTGGCTGGGCCGCACACTACTTGCCGTTTTTCTTGATGAACAGACAGAAGTTCTTGCACCACTACTTGCCCGCGCACTTGATCGCGGCGTTGTTCACAGGCGGTTTTGCCGAGTTTTTGTGCTCCAACAGGGGTGTTTCTGTGCGTAGAGGGATAGCCCCATCGGGAATCGAGAAGCCAAAGCTCGCCGCTTTGACTGTGCTTGTGGTTATGGGCACTGCGTGGTTCTTCTGGTACACGAGATTCCTCGTCTACGGCAACTTCACCTTGCCTTCTGCGGAGATCAAGAAGAGACAGTGGCTCGACATTGCGTTGCACTATGTTAAATAGGAAGCAAGGGTTTACATTGCGGATGCCGAGGGTGTACCCAGAGACGTGGCCAAGGTATAGACCAAATTTAGAATACAATATGAGAACAGAGCTGTAGGTGGGGGAGAGGGAGGTTTATTTTGATCGCACATCTAGGTTCATGTATGTACTAGATTCAGGTACACTTGCCCGATCGGTGCCTCCTTTCCGTGTTTTCCCATCGCTTGTTCGATTGTACGGTTTCTGTACTGCCAGTAAAGGAACAATCGAAATTATTGATGTTCTGTCGAGCACGTGGTTCAATTTCACTATGGATCTCACAGCACCTATCTACATCTAACTGATTTTGGTTCACTAGATCGCTCACGAACGAAAAAAGAAAACCAAATCCAGTTTCCATTTTGATCTTTGAATTACCCTACTCTGAAAAAGCTCTCCCTCCGTATTTCTCACAACCATCGCCAACATCGTTTCCGCGATCCACCTACGGTTCGCACGCAATGCGATCTAAGCCTAATCAGTCTCCTTCTTCCAAGTCCAAAAACAATACACAGATTCCTTCTTTTTCAATGACCGTCAAAGCATTCTTGGAGAGCCTCGCTGGCCGCCCAACAAATACCCCGCTCCTCCGTCTAGTCACGGGCAACCAGCTGGCAGACATGGACTCGGTAGTTAGTGCGATCTCATATGCCTACTTCTACCATAAATGCCACCCGAAGGAAGACCCCATTTTGCCCTTGGTCAACATCTCGCGCGAGGAGTTCCGGCTCAGGAAGGACATCGACTTGCTCTTGAAAAAACACGACATTTCCAGCACGAGGCTCTTTTTTCTCGACGATGTAACCGCGTTTACCCTGTCTCCAGCCACGCACTTGGACGTCGTTTTGGTGGACCACTGCAACCTCCAGGGCGAGCTCTTGACGGAACTTTACGAGAAAAACCGGCTCAAGGTATCCGCAATTATCGACCACCACGCCGACGAGGGCGTGTTTCTCGATGCCGTGCCCCGGTTGATCCATAGTAATGGGTCGTGTTCTGCACTAGTGTTCAACTTCTGGAACCAGCAGATCGGCCCGATCTCCGACAAAGACGCAGTGCTGTTATTGTTGGGGCCGCTCTTGATCGACACATCCAATATGGAACAGAAGGTGGAGGCAGGCGACCGGGAGGCGTATGCTGAATACGGTCGTGTCTTGACCGATACTGTGTCGTTTGCCCAAGGCGCCACGACAGATTTGTACTCCGAGTTGAAAACGGCCAAGAAGGACTTGGATGGGTTTCTGCTCTACGACATTTTGCGGAAGGATTACAAACAATTCAAGTTTTCGACAAGACTGGGGAGCACTGTCAGTGTTGGTTTCTCGTCCATCGGCAAATCTCTCAGCTGGGTGATGAAAAAGTTTTCCGTGGATGAGGTGCTTGAATCGTTCCGGAAAATGTCAGAAACGTTCCATTTGGACGTGGTGGTGGTCACCTCGTCATTCACGCAAAAAGAGACCAATACTTATACCAGGGAGTTTGGCTTCAGTACGCATAAAAAGGAACTCCAAGGGCTTGCTTCTTATGCTGATGACTTGCAATTGAGCAGTGGCATTTACAAGGAAGAATATGTGGCCAAGGCGTTGGCTAAGATTAATAAGTCGGTCTTTTTCAAGGTGTTCGACCAGAAGAACACTGCAGCTTCCCGGAAGCAGGTCGTGCCCGTGATCAAACAAGTGGTGGAGCGAAGACTTTAGGGGGGTGGAGGCGAAGTAGAGCGTGGACACTTTGTACTGTGTGATCTTGGCCGATACTATGAATGAACATTGATAAGCAGTTTATAAGTATACGGCTTAAACGAGACTATTCGGACTACACTGCTTGTGTTACTGCTCCAGAGACTCTGATAGATTTCATTTTAAAGCGATGAGCGGGTCGTAGCAGAGCCTGCAATGTTTGTAACTGTGTCCATGTGATATCTCTGATTCCGGCATCCACGTATCTACTAATACATGCATATTTGAAGCATGTCGAATCTGATAAATTGTAAGGTTCAATACCCAAGCAATCCGCAAGATCAATAAGCTCCACCTGCGATACATAATCTATATTCAATGTTCCAGAGCCTCTTGAGGAGCACTACAAGCGCCATGTCAGGCCAGCACTATAGCCTCCATGTCATGTTCGCGCAACACTCTTCAAGTGACCCATATCAGCCACTATCTTTCCCAGGCCCATACCAAACAGAGGTCTTAGAATTGCCACATCAACAGAAAACATCCCCAATTCTAAAACCCCACCCTTTATCCTCTTCAACCCCGTTGTGGCGCCAAGTAGCACACGTCATTATGCCGCTTAACCTCCCCATCCATCAACTCTACTCTACGACGGCTCTCGGGAAGTAGTGCATTATTTTCCTCGAAATACGCCTGCAAAGAATCCCACACTTCTTTGGGAAGCTCCAACACATCGTCGTCATTAGAATCTGTTTGCACCGCGTAAAGCAATTTGAGGCATTCCTTTAGCATTTTCCCACCAAACGAAACATCCAAACCCACACTCGTCACCCATACATTATATGCCAGCGCAGAATCAGACAGTTTTAGAGTAAACTTGCGGACTCCAGACGCATTCACGCGGTCGAGGATCGAAAAGTAAACAAACGAATACGGAGGGTAGGTTTCGGTGATTTCCCCATACTGGAGGTGTAGGTTCCACTTACTGATCTTGAGTGCATCACCATCAAGCTCCCCCAATTTTGTGCCACACACACACTTGTCGTCTTTTTTTGGTAAAAGAATATACGACGTGCCGACGTGGACAAACCCGGGTCTTGGGTTGAGTTTTCCGTTGTAGTTCTTGTCGTTTGTGTCGTGGTGGGCCTCGTGCGGCTTGTGGCAGTGCCAGAAATCCATCATTTCGTGCCAGTACTCCAGCGGCATATCTATGAACTTGTGCGATTCCGAGTCCACAACCACAGCATTGCAAGCAGAGCACGTGAACTGGAACTGGTTCACGCCGCTTTGGTCACGTGGTGTCTTTCGAAGTAGATCTTCAACTGACCATATGCCGTTGGTATTTGGGAGTGCCGTGAACGGAGAGGGGGCCGAATTGGACGGCGGCAATCCCAAAGATAGTGTTAGTGAGACCACGTCGTTCCTACATGCGAGTTTCGTGATTTTAGCCTCACCTAGCTGAGCATCTGCCACTGGAAGTAGAATCTCATAGTGAGTCGCACCAGAATATGACGGTTCGCCTTTGTCAGCAGCATGTGTCACGTGCTCGTTCTTAGTCACCGTTTCGAGGTGTATCCTGCTGTCTCGTAGAGCTAGGCTCGTCATGGTGCTATTTTCAGCAACATCCACGGTGGCGGAGATCTGCTCCAATCTGGGTAGGTACTCTGCCAAGTACATGGGGAAGAAAAGTAGTGCGCGGATGGAGATGGGATTAAGAGAGTAGATTCGAGGCATTAGTATTGCATTTCGGGAGAATTTCCGAGCTTGCGGAAATTTGGAGAGTTTTCAAAATTGGAGATTTTGCTGAAAAACCGTCTCTCTTGGCACTACTATTCCGGAATACTGCCACATGCTCCACCAACGCGAATTGTAGTACACTGGTGGATTAACAATGGTCCACACGAAGAATTAAGTATATTTATTTTTCTTTAAATTCTGCTTAACTCATGCCTGATTAGTGCCTCGTCTATAAATTGTAGCCTCGAAAGCTGCCTTGCCCTCCCAGCCTAAGCCCTAAGTCTATATGGTGGGGTTTCCCATAAGGTACACTGGCACTAATTACCCACAAATATCCTAACCCAATACCCAGATCCCATCCTCTTCTGTCTCTTCCCTTGTCTACACCTGCCCTAGCTACGCACGGGGTATGGCGGATCGGCGGACGTGCAGCTGGAAGCCCTGGCTCTGGTGCGTTTCTTCACGTGTATTTTCATTCCGCCACTGGCGTTTCGTGGCGAGCCAATATTACTGCCAAATAGGGGCTCCTCGTGATTTTCGAAGGTGGAGTGTGTAGGTGACGACGGAACCCGGGTCCCATAGTTACCCTCGTATTCCTCCTCGTCTGCGTGACGTGACTGAAACATGCTCATGTCGAGATGCTCTGGCAAAGCGTGGAACTGCGGCGACATGGAGTGAAGCTCTTTCGAGCTCACGTTCCGCGAGCTGAGTTTGGATTGCGGGGCAGATCTCCATGCGTGGTCTCGTTTTATAGAAGGAACTCTCTTAGCACCAGAAGAGCTGCGGCTACTTCCAGCGGACGACGGAAGCGACGGAATCGACGAGCCTATCCTCGATAGCACTCCCCGCGACTTCACGTACCGTGCACGCAATTCGCTGGCCAGGTCAATATAACAGAAGTACTCTAGACTGTACTGCAAGAACGTCAAGCGCGGCAGCAGGGCGTAGTGTTCACACAAATTGCGGTTGAATAGAAGGAGATCGTCTAGAGGCGGAATAGTGGAGGAAACTGCCCGGAGCAGGTTCTGCACGAACACGTTGTTCACCCAGAACACTGTCACTAGGGGATCGAGTACTTTCACATCGACAGAGTCTACTATGGAAACCACGGTGGACGGGTTTATGAAGCTGGGAATGTAGCAGTACATCGCCACAAGACACCCGTGTGAGTAGAACATCCAGATATGGAGCACGTCGCCCGCCAATAGAAGCACGGACGAAAACGGGATTTCCAGGCCCTGGACATGGAATTGGACGTTCAGAATGCACGCGTAGAAAAGCCAGTACGTGAGCAAGAATTGCACGTTCTGGTCCGGGGTTTTGAGTGCCTTGAGCGAGAGAAACAACGGCCACCAGAACGTGAACAGTGCAAGAATGTGCCTTAGTATGGTGAGCACTCCTAGCATAGCGAGCGTTTTCGCAGACTGGCCGTATGGGGCCGATTTCTGGATATTGGGAGAGGCCGAGAAATGGGTTCTCGAGGAAACGTGTGCAAACGAGCGAAATATAAAAATTGAGCGAGCGGGTGTGGTTTTCGTTTTCCTTTTTAGTTGCTCCGTCACGCTGCCAAGTGTGCAAGGCCGTGGGGTATATAAAATATACGACCCAGCAGATGCCCATTTGGGCCTGTCCGGGCTGCGCCTGCGCAATGGGCTCTTTGGAGTGTGCAGTGCGAGGGAGAAATTAGAGAGGCACCCAAAAGGGGAGTTCTTCGTGTTTTCGGGTAGATTGTGAGTGGAGGTGGTCAAATGTTGCATATTATTTCCAAAATATTCATCACACGTTTGAATTCCTGAACATGTGTATGTTTTACTCGGCCCTTCAGGTGCTGGTGGCCAAGGCTTGGCCAGGGCCTAGCCTAGTGCTGTCGCGGCCAGGGCTCCTACTCTAGTGCAGTACTCTCGGTGCGGAGCCAGCAATGGGGCCATCGGCCCGGGTAGTAGTGCCTAAAATAGCCTGGTTTTAGTTGAAAAAAGCGGCTTGGGAATGAGACCTTTTGGGGCTTGTGTGGGAGAGGTATGGATTTTGAGCAAGAGGTGTGTAGAAGTATTATTGGTGAAAGTGAGATTGGGTGTCAGGCAGCTGGTTAGGGCCGATGTCGCTACAATCTACTTTATTGTTAGCAGCTTCAACATAGTTTCGGCGAACGATTGTGGATAGAGTGGAGCTGGCTGATACTTCTGCTATTTCCTATTTGTTCTTTTTCTTATTGTGTTTTTTGTTATTGTTCGTATTGTTTTATTTCAGTGGAAGAACGCGCAAAAATTCTGACTATTAATTTCTAATTGAAGCGCACTCTCCGAAGAACGAAAAACAGAATTCATTGTAACTCGTTTTACGTTGCTCAGTAAATCTAAAGAAAGCGGGACGACTTTGCCGTCAATCCCAAGGTCTATGTATATCTGGGTCGTACCATCGAGCCATGGGCCAGTAATTCTGCACACAGACCCTCATTACGATTGAAATCGAATACTGTGCTGGGCAAAGTGTGTATGTGCAGGACGAATGACCACATTAACGTGATCGACCCGCTGAGCTTCAGCAAACGTAGACTTTAGGAACGTGCAGCTATACGTTGTGCAAACATCTGAAACCAAGAGTTTCGCATGTTTATCGCTGAAGCAAGCAGCCTTCGTTTTCTCGAGGAACCGAGGAATATCAAGCGTAGCCTCGGTCACGTGACCAGAATACACCCTGCGTAAACTTGTCTCCAACGGACATCCATAGAAAATCCATATCAGTAATCTGGTCTCTCCCCAAAAACATTTCGTTTCGCAAAAGTTTAAAATTTAATTTCTGCCCATATTATGCTGTTTTGGCTATTACACATCTGCACCCGCGACTCACTGCAACTGTCGCGACGCGTCTACACCAGATCTACTTCCTAAAGACTCCAGAAATACTCCATACATACACCCAAACACACCAAACACACGAAAATGGACGAGGAAAACGACGTCTTGGGTCTTGACCAGCCCCTTAAACTCGGACGCGTATCGCGGATCCCCAAGCTCACAGACGAGCTTCTTTTCGAGAACAACAGAGGCCTCCCACAAGTGAGAAATAACTACAAGAAGTTGGTGAGAGCCATACGAAAAAACGACCTGAAATACGCAGACGGCGTGCTGAAAAAGCGCCTTACAAAAAGCGCAGCGCACCAGTTGAAAGTCGCCACAGAGGTCGAAAACCTCCAAAAGGTGTTGCTGTTCTACCAACTATGGTGCCACGGACTTTTCCCCAGAGCCACTTTCCAGGACTGTCTTAAAATGTTGCGTGGCCACAAGTCGTTCGCATTAAAGGAGTATAGGAGGGGGCTTCTCGAAAACGAGATCCGCCGCCTCAAAATCGAAAAAGGCATCATCGTAGAGGAGCCCGAAAACGACGACATAGACGACGATCTATATGCGCCAGCAGATGATAATAACACCAGCGAAACCAGACAATCGAGCGAGGGGCTGCGAGCGCAAAATCCCGAAATCGATCCGGAAAGCGACGACGAGGATTGGGGCTTTTTGTCTACAAGCAGACGAAGAAACGGGCTATTCATAGGCGAGGACGAAGAAGAGGAAAATGATGCAAACCAGGACAGTGCCACACCCGCCACCGCAGTACCACACGAGGCTTTTCCCGATGAAAACGACTTTGAGGATTTCTATGACCCGCTGCCGGGGAAGGAAAACGAGCCAGATGACCACGACGAGGAGCTCGCCATCATGCGTGAAATGGGCATGTGATTCTCGGTTCTTTATCATCATTTGTTCAAGTAGATCGTGCGTGCAATCTTCACATGGTCAAACACCTTCGACACCAAGTTGGGCGTCACGTAGCTGCGGTTGCTGGACTTGTTGAATGCGCCAATCAAGTATCCACCTGAGCGCAAGTAGATTTCGACGGTGTCGTCGCCAGTGTTCTTTTTCGATTTCTTGATGAAGTTGGGCTTCGACACGTAGAACGGCATGACTATCCCGGAACTGTAGACAGATGACCCGTTGGACCCCACGATCTCACACCCAGACTCACTCGTGAAGGCCTCCTGCCAGATCCTGGAATCTGTGTTGGCCATGTCGTGTTCTTGGACATTGGACGCCAAAATGCGCACCTTGCACCGTTCAGAGTTGATTTTCGAGTTGGCGATCATCAGTTTCTGCAACCGGAGAGGAATTCCCTGGCCTCCTTTGGTGATGTTCTCGGGGAGACTGGCACGGGCGACCTTGTGCTTTTCCATGAACCGGATCTCCACCACAACGACGCAGTCGAACTTGTGGTACGCCGCTATGGACTTCGTGATCACCTTGCACGCCCCCTTCAAACTCTTGACCTTGCGTAGCGACTGGCGGATCTCGTGCTTGTGGTTTACCGGGATCAAGCTCTCGGTGATCTGCTTGTGCTCCTCGTAGTGGGATAACTTGAAGATGTGGCTGTGCGAGTAGCAGCTGCCCGATCCGTCTCTTTCGAAAATCGTCATGTGACCGCCGCTGCACGTGGCCCTGCCCAAGCGGGAGGACAATTCTGCGAGTTCAACGTCACCGGCATTTGGGTTCTCGGGCAAGAACTTCTCGTCGCACATGACGATCTGCTCCAACGGCGTGTCTAGCAAGGACATCAAGTGCGACGCGATTTTCGAGAGCAGCTTGAGTTTTGTGGGCGAGAACGTGAGTTTCGGGAGCGTGCTGAAAATCGCTAGCACCCCGATGGCCGTGCCGGTGTGGGTCAATAAACTCACGCCCGCGTAGAACCTGATCGAGGGCGGGCCGGTCACAAACGGGTTTTGGCTGGTGCGCCAGTCGCTGGCTGCATCGGGAAGCACGAGGCCACCTTTCGATAGTATAGCGTGAGCATCTATCAGCACGACACGGGGGAGCTCCTTGAACTCGAGTTTTGTCTCGTACTTCACGTAGGCGGTGTTTTTGTAGATCAACGAAACACTGACGCCGAAGGCGCCGATCGTCTTGCGAACCTGAGAAGTAATGTGCTGGAACACTATGCGGTTTTTCCAGTGGTCGAGCCGCAAATACCGTTCCACAGCTGCGTTCCGGACCTGTTCTCGGTAACTCTCGGGAGGAGCCAAGAAGCCACAGTCCTTCAAGCACGAGGGGCACTGCACATCGGAGAGGTTGTTGTCGCCCTGGGGGTTAGAAACGTAAGTCACGGGATACTCTACGGTTTTGTGGTTTCACACTGCTGAACATACCTTGGAGTAGTTATCGAGGAACTGCGCTATGGTGATCGGGATGAGGGCGTACGATTCGTCCAGGTGCGCGGGCAAGAGATGGCTCTTCGTGGCCTTGTCGAACCCCATCGGTGCTAGTTAGGCTATTTAGCTAGTATTGGTGGCTTTATACTATTTAAGTGATGTTCGGCAGCACAAACGGGTTTTTTTTCGCACCCATTAGATGGTCCCAGAGTCGCGGCAGAGGGCCGGAGTTTGGGAATTGGGGATTACTATTTTTTGTCGTCACGTGTTATTTGGTTTACTCAGTTTGAGATCGTGGCGAAGAAAAGTCTGTCCAGAGAAAGGGGCTCGAAACGAGGTTGTGCTTGTTTGCTGTGTTCAGTATGACCTCATATTTTCACCGAGATTGAGCCTGTAAGTTAAAGAATAGGGCATTGCCGATACGATATGATGGCAGTCAAGGGGATTTACTGCTGAGATCTGAAACCGTGATATTTTCAGTCTAATGGCAGCTGTCAACTATGGCCTGCAGCACGTCGCTAGACACTTCTGCCATAGCCAACGGCTGACCCAATACTTCAGTCTGGCCCCACTGCAGCATCTACCACGAGAGTAGTCGTTGCATAGTGCTTTTTTTTTGCATTTCAGAGTCAACTTTGTGACTTATTGCGCACGTTCTCTTTTGACTATTTGGCTCCCTGACCAAGCAATGGGCTGGAGTGAGTTAGTCCAAAGTCAGGCAGTCCATTGAAGATGAGATTTTTAGCTAAACGAATGTAGCCTTACTCCTGTAACATATTCAGAGCACTCGTAGAGTGACAGTGGAATGTAACACATTGCAGTCCAATGATCAGTTCTATCTTGCCTGCTGAGAACGTTCTGGTGTATCCGCTTACCAGATTCTAGACTGCTTCGGGTCTTCGAGCCCTCTCTCTTTGGCAACAAAGGGAGTAGAATACCACCACAAGTGAGGCCATTAGAGGTAGAATAGAAAATGTTTTAGTGGTCCTTTTTTTGATATTCTTGCCTGATTCATTTTGGTAGAGTTTTGGGTAAAACTGAAGCAGTTTGGGTTCATCTCCAGTCTACTATGCTCCAATGGACATGGGATTAGTGTCTTCTTTGACCCAGCAGCAGGTGAACTTTTCTAGCTCTCTATTTCAACACTTTTTTTTGAGGCTGAAGTTTCTTGCATGTATGATTTGACATGAACAGATTCTCCTTATTGTTAGCCCAAAGACCACCACGAACCACACCAAACAATCTCACGATCCTACCGAAAAAGGGCTTATCGAAATCTAAGAAAAGGCCTATGAAACAGGATGGAAAGTGCAGCGACCACTTCACCTACCCCCGGCATTACCATAAGAATTGGCCACAACGCAATACACCGTATCAATACATAGAGTCAATATACAATCTCCTATGCAATATACCGTATAAAACTCCACGTTAATACACTACGTCAGTAACATACAATACAACATTATACTATACAATTCACCCTATCAACACACTCTATCGATACACCATATCAATACATCATACAATACCTTCCGTCAACACATTATAAAACACACAATCTCAAGACACCATAGAGTAAACCGTATAATAAACCAAATATAACCAGCGAAATATATCACAGATCACACCATACTTTTCTTTTTGCCTGAAACATCATACAACAGACCATACAGCACACCGTATCAATATAGCATACCACTACCCATGCTACCACCACACATGCTACCACTCCTCACTTCCATTCTCTTTCCTCCTAACTATCGACCCTCCCATTATCTCCTCATATATTATCTACAGCCTCCCTCCTTCTCTTACCTCGTGTATTACCTACACCTCACCTAGCTACCCTCGGGCTTTCCCTCGTCCTTCTTATCATCCACCTCCTCGTCGATCTTCCCCAAATCTGGCTTGGCCTCGCTCTCCGCAGCCTCTCTCTCCTGCCTCTGTTTTTCCTCCTCCAAGGACAACCGCAACGCCAACGCCAAATCTGGGTCCATGTTTGCGTCCACGCCACCCATGCCCATGAAATCGCCAGCGTCTCCCACCTCGAATCCGTCCTCGACCAAAATCGGTGACGACGCGATAACCTCATACAACAATCTGGGCCCGGGCGAGACCGTGACCAAGTGCGAGTTTTCGTGGTTGTTGACCGCGGCGTGGAACTTCTCCAACTTGGACGTGTTTGCGTGTTCCTCGCCAAAGTTAATGATGTCTACTGCGACGTTGTTCTTCTTCATTTTCTTCGCCAACTTCTCCAAATCCTTCTCGCTCTCCCGGAGCGGGCTGCCCACGAACGCGATGATGCGCTGGCTTTGTACCTTGTTTTGGCGGTGCTTCAACGCCAACGCAGCGACCTGGATTCCACTCGAAAAGTGTGTATCGCCGCTGACTTTCGTGCCATGTGCGCCAGACAAGATTTTGCCGAAGTCCGTGGTTAACGTCGACAAGACCTGCGGGCCGTTGCCGCCGTATGACAACAAACCCACGGTGTTTTCGGGGTTCAGGTTGAGCTTGTTCTGGAACACGAACTCCATGGCGGTGATTTGCGCGTCGTATCGTGTCGTTAGAAAGTCGCCATTGCGCATGAATTCGGAGCTGTCGATCGCGATCATCGTGGCCTCGAGAACCATTTTGGTGTGTGATAAGTATGGGTTTAGCTAGTGCTGATATTTGTATGAGGTTATAGTGTGGAGATCGCGAAGGCAAAGGCCGGGTGGTCGTGCGCGGGCCAACAAGTATGGGGTGAGTTCGGGGGAGATGTGGGCCGGTGGGAGTCAATTTGGGGGAGCCGTTATATTGTGGGATAGTTTTCCGTCATTCTAATACTCTTTTTTTGTTTTTTTTGGGTGTATTCGTGGCCCTTAGACGGCCCTCATGGACTGGGGATGCAACTAGTAGTGCGCAAGGTGTTGCACTTTGCTGGAGCTTGAAGCATGACAGCATATATGCTGACTATATATACATACAAGGTAACGAAAACGGAGATCTTACTGCCTATTTATTTTGGTCAAACGCTTGTATTCTGCCCAAAACTCTCGAGTGGTATTGGGCTTCTACAAGAGCCCGTCACGAAGGATCAATAGATGTAGCACCAACGATATCCTGGACTCCGACCTCGCCACTTAGCGTTCACAAATCGCCTTACCAAATTACGAATCCTGAAGAATCTGAGAAATCAGATAAATCCGAGAAATCCGAGAAATTTCCGATGAAACCCCGAGAAAAGCAGCAGGCCACCATATTTATTTCCTGCATACACCACACTCACGGTATCGTACCTGAACTGAACTTAGTTCCAGTGCTCTTATTCTCTCTTCCGGTTTATCTGCTATGGCTGCCCCCTCGCTAACGCGAGAACAAAAGCAGCAACTAGTCGAGCGTCTCCGCTCCCTTAAGGACGCTCACGTGACACATCTACACAGTGTATCTGAAAAGGTGGCCCTCAGATGTGAGCGCAAGGTGGTCAAACGATTGAAGAAGGTGAGCATGCCGGTGCGCTCGGTGGCGATACACGACGTGTTGAATTACGAGCGGGAAAAAGCGCCTACGATCGCGGAAATAGGCAAGTTTGCAAGGCCCTAGAGCGGGTCTGGCCCGGGTTTTGCGGGCCCCGTTTTAACCGAAGGTCTGGGGAAAAAGTGGGCACTTTCAGTGCTGCAAGCTGTGGGCTGTTGTTTGTGGGTGCGCCGACTGGCTCGCTGTTTGGAGGCCGACTTCTTAAGTTCCACTTGGTGAACGTGAAAACCGGATATCCAAGATATATTGGATTACTGGGATCTCCATTCTGGGGGGCATATGGAAGAAGTATGTCCGAACCGGGCCATGACTTAGGGTTAGGAATATTCTCCGTTACAAGATTTAGAGACCGGATATGAGGCGGTAGTCTTGCCAAACCAAACCGTTAAGGAGTAAACGCTACTCATGCTCCAGTCCACTTTATATGTGCTGCATCCAACCCAAACATGACTTATGATTCTCTTGGATCAGACCTCTACCTTCGAAAGAAGAGCTTTCTCCATACGCGATTCGAGACTGGTACAACTTGACTTCAGCTCAAATCTACATGTGCAATCTCATACAAATGAACTGGCTCGTCGTGCGATGGCCCATGTCGATATTCATTGATTGCCAAGTTTCAGCTCAATCTGGAAGTATCGCTCTTGTTGGAGTCCAGGTTTCATGCTTAGCGCTTTAGGCTGCTTTGCGCAGAGCAACTCTGACCCCATTGCAATAGTGATTTCAGGAAACTCCCCATAGCAGGATCGACTCGGGTGTATGCTCAAGGCCACACACCTGACGAACCGAATTGCTTCTGGTGGCGCTCTGAAGAGAGGAACATTCATGGCCTTTCTATTGAGGTCTTCGATCGTGATTCTTAGATACGTATGCTAACATTATAGTCTTACGATTTCAAGGCCAGCCAATGAGACATCTTCACCTCGTGCTTATAGCTGCATTCAGTATGATTCCTGTTTTGACTCCTACAGAAGGTGCTCGCAAGTTCCTAAGGACTCGATCAACGCCTCTCGGATCGATCGGACTCCCAAGCAAATGAGCACGCTATGAAGGTTTTATCATTGAGAGCTAAAAAGAGTCGAAAGGAGCTTGAAAAGTTCAAATGCTCCTTTCACGTTCGGAACATGGCTAATATTGCCCATAGAGACAGAGCCAACGAAGTGATAGACTGAAAGTGGCAATTGTGTTTGGCTCCGGGTGCTCGTGTATTGCTGAGTCTCGCCAAGCGAAATTCCCGATGAGAGGAATATTCAGCCTATTTCATGTCGATCACACCAAATCATAGATTATACATCAAGTAACATACATATATATCATAGATCATATATCATATATCATATATCATATATTATACCCCATAGATCATATATCATATATCATATTTCATATATCATATATCCATCATTGTATATCCTTCATCATGTATCCTTCATGGTATATCATTTATCGTATATCCTTTATCACATATCCTCCTACTCCTCGGTCGTACCCAGCAGCCCCGTCTGTACAGCGAACCACCATCGCCAAACCCCCTACACCACTGCTAATACAATAACTTATGCTATGTCCATATCTATGCTCCTTACTATCTACCTCTCTCACTCCTACGCCTCCTCGGGGATGCCCTCGTGGAAGAACTTGCCCTCGGTGGTCTCCTGGATCACCCCGGCCCGGATACAGAAATCGCCAAACGGCTCGCCCTCGTGGCGCTCCAAGCTCCATCTCTTGAACAACGGCTTGAGAATGCCCAAGATCTCGTCCTCCTTGATCGAGTACCGGTAGATCTTGTTCAACCTCTGGCCGTGGTGGCCACCTCCCAACATCAAGTTGTACGCCCCAAGGGCCTTGCCCACCAACGCCACTTCTGCCACCCACGGGCGCGCACACCCGTTGGGACACCCGGTCATTCTCATCACCACGGAGTCGTGTCTCAACCCATAGTCCTCCAAGGCCTCCTCCAACTTGGAGATCAACTCAGGCAAGTATCTCTCGGACTCGGCCATGGCCAAGCCACACGTGGGGAGAGCCACACACGAAGAAGACGATAAGCGCAACGCACTGAAGTTGGTGTTGTCCAACTTGTACTGGGCAAGCAAGCCCTGGACTGCAGGCAAGTCCTTGTCCTCGATGTTCGAAAGCACCATGTGCTGGTTACCCGTGAGCCTGAACTCACCGGAGAGATTGTTGTCGAGGAGATACTGGGCGATTTTCTTCAACCCCGTCTTCTGGGGCAACTCCGGTGTATCCTCAATACGCCCGTTTTCGATGAACGCAGTGAAGTGGTTGTAGTTCAACTCGTCCTTGACCCAGCCGAAGTAGTCGATGTTGCTCTTGATCTCGAACGCACGCGGCTCCTCAAACTGCTCGCCCCAGTACTCCTCCACGGTTTTCTTGAAAACGTCCAAGCCCATGTCGTCGATGGTGTACTTCAAGCGGGCGTGCTTTCTGTTGGTCCGGTCGCCGTTGTCGCGCTGCACCAACATGATGTTTTCACAGGCAATGTGCACCTTTTCCTTGGCCACGAAGCCCATCATCGAGCCCGTCCGGGGGTACGTCTTGACGTTGTTGTGGGTGGACCCCATGCCGCCTCCGGCACAGAGGTTGTACCCCACGACTTCGTTGTCCTCCACGATGGCAATCAACCCAATGTCGTGTGCGTAGACGTCCACGTCGTTGTAGGGGGGCACGGTGATGACGATCTTGAACTTTCTGGGGAGGTACGTGGGTCCATACTGCGGCTCGTAGTCCACCAACGCGTTACCCGCAACCATGGTCTTCTTCTTCTTGGGCCCATCCTTTCTGTTTTCCCACGCGTCCCTGTCGCCAGGCTGGTCAGACTCGTCGGCGCCCTCCAACCAGATTTCGTGGTACGCGGTCGTCTGCGGCAACAAGTATTCCGAGATCAATGTCCCGGTCTCCGCAATCTGGCTGTGGATCTTGGCGTTTTCGGGAAGCGCAGACACCATGACATTTCTGTTGACGTCACCACACGCGGCAAGAGTGTCCAACAACACCGAGTTCATGCCCCTGATTGCAGGCTTCATGTTGTGCTTGACGATCCCGTGCAACTGGAACGTGGCCCTGGTGGTGATCTTGAGCGTCTCGTTACCCCTGACATCCGCAAGCTCGTCCAACTTGAGGTACTGCCCGGGCGTAGCATATCCGCCGGGCAACCTCAAACGCACCATGAACAGGTACGCCGGCTCGAGGCCCTGCTGCTTGCGCTCGTCGCGGATGTCCCGGTCATCTTGCATGTAGATCCCGTGGAACTTGGTCAACTGCTGGTCCACGGCACAGATGGCGCCCGTGGACTCGTCCTGTAGGCCCTCCGCGATGGTACCACGCAAGAAGTCCGACTGGATCTTCATGTCCTCGTTGGTCAACGGCTTTGGCTCCAGCACGCCCTCGACGTTGTCCACGCCCAACGCCTGCCAGATCTTGGGGAGCCACTCCTCGTAGCCCGTGTTGAATCCGTCTGGATCCTGGTCGTCTCCAAGCCCCAATTCGGCCAACGGCACTCCGCCATACAACGTCATCTTGCCGTACAAGTCCGCGGCGGGCTTGTTGTAGTAGTGCTTGTCCTCCTTTCTGGGCCAGTACTTGGAGTCGCCAAGGCCAAACACAGAGAACTTGACCGTGGAAAGGTCCAAGTCCTGCGCCTGCTTCAACGCGTCCCAGAACGCCTTACCGTTGTTGGGGATCTCTCCCTGGCCGGCCGTGGACGTGACCAAAATCACGTTTGTTTCGGTGGGCAAGTCCTCGACGGAGAGCTCGTCCATGGACACCACCACAGACTTCAAGCCGCGGCCCACGGCCTGGCGGTTGATCTTTCTGGCCATGGCCTCGGCGTTTCCGCCATCGGACGCAAAGCCAATAGTTAAGGGTGGACCAGACAAGCCCTGCAAGAGCTGGCGGAACGACTCGTCGGCGACCTGCTGCTGCTGTCTTTTGATCTCGCTGTTCGCCGAAGCAGTCAAGTTCCGCAGGAGCTGCGGGTTCTTCTGCGCCAAAAGCGTCAACCGGTTCTCCCGGTCCAAGAAGTCCTTCAACTGGGTTTTCAACGCGGACGAGTCGAGCTGGAACCGCACGCTGGCGTCCTCGACGGTGGGGTCGTACCTGTATAGAGGCCAGTATCCAGTGTCCACAGCGGTCTTGGTTTCCTTCAAAATGCTCAACACATCGCTGTTCTCCGTTTGGTAGGGGAGGTACGCCAACACCACCGACGGCCCGTTGAACTTCTCGGCCTCGATGAACGCCTGCAACACCTGCGTGTACGAGGAGTAGATCGCAATGGACGCCACGTAGCAGTTGCCGTAGTTCATGGCATACAAACCCACGTCCTTTTTACGGAGGGAGCTCAGTTTCTTGGCCGAGTAGGGCTCGGAGTCGATGATCAACATGTTGATGTTTTCCCCGGAAGAAATCACACTGTGCACACCGGACGAACCCAAATCGTACGACCACGCATCAGAGCCCACCAACCAGTTCGACCGGATCTCCAAGTACTGCTGCAACTTGAGGATTTCCTTGGCAGACTCCGAGTCGTCCGTGGCCAAAATCTTGGTGGTCTCCGCCACGTGCTCAAACGCCTTTCCCTCCTGGAAACACACCAACCACTGCGCCAAAAGCTCGATCAACTTATCGTTGTTCAACGAGCTGAAGGATTTCTTTTGCACGGCCTCAGAGACCACACCCGCCAAGGCTTTGGCCTTGGTTTGCGCGTGCAAAAAGGAGCCAAATCCGAACTCAGGGTTAGATTCTCCCACAGACAGTTCGGAAAAGTCGTTCAAAACCACGCTGTTTTCGTTCACCTGCGCCAACACCTTGGTGTAGGCCTGCTCCAACTGGTAGACCTTCTGCTGGCCGTCCTTTTTATCGGTCAACTTCTGCTGGTGCGCCTTGGTGGACAACTCCGCGGGCTTTCCAAAAAGCACGTTTTGCGTAGGACTGGCCGATCTGGTGTTGGCCAACAAGTTGGCAACAGTGGCAGAAAACTTGTCTGCGGTCACGTGGCCCAACTTGGCACCCACCACTTTGCGGAAATTCTTCAAGTGCTGGTGTGCGGCGTAGTTTTTGAAGAACTCTAAGAGTAAGGGAGAGAAAGAAGTAGCAGTGTAGGACTGTTCCACAAACGTCAAGGTTTCCACGGACGATGGAATCTGCGCAAGCAACGTGGCTAAATCTAGCGGGTGGAACAAATTGACGCCGTAAATCAACGCCTTGTCTGCAGTAACTGCACCGGTGAGTTCTGGCGAAACCTGGCCCAAAAACACCACTGCATCTTTGGCGTTGGCCACCTGATTTAGGGCAGAGAAAGGCTCGATTCTGAAAACACTGAGTGCGTCTGCCACTGACGAAACGTCGTTTTCGGAAATTTTCGACAAGTCCACGTTTTCAGATGGCGCCGGAGCGTAGAAGTGGAAAACGGTCTTATTTTCCGCTCTGGCTACCGCGTACGCGGCCTGTGCAGTGGAAAAAGCGTCACTTGCACTTTGAGACACAAACACGGTATATTGGGAATCGGTAAGTGCCGTCACAATGTCGAAATCGAAGGACACAATCTCGACATGGACCACCACGGGCACGGTCCGGTACACAGCCAAGGACAACAAGGGCAAGTTCTTGAAGAGCGTGGCGGAGTCCGTGGCAATGGAGACCGTTGCTTTTTCTTCTTCGGTTTGTGTTTCCTCGATGTACCCGGCGGCTAACGAAAAGGGCTCGTTGGCGTCGAGAAGGGGCACGTAGTTTTGCACGTACTGAGCAAACGCAGAGGCCAGGGCCTTGGTTGGCTGGGTGGCGAAAAAAAGGCCGTTTTTTTGGCTCTGTGCCACGGCGGCAATCGCCTCGGTCTGAGAAACACCCATTGTAGCTATTTCGGTGGTATTCAGCGCGGCTGGATCGTTTAGTGTTCGTTCGATTGCCTTCTTTCTTTATCTATTGCGAGAGATAGCAAATGATAGAACGGGTGCTGGTTTCAGCGAACGTCACCAAAGAGAAGCTGGCAAGAAAGACCTCGAGATAGACAGCCAAAAAGAGACGGTCGGTGAGGAAAATGCCAGGGCTGGAGAAAATGCCGGATGCCTGGAGTGTTTTCTTAGACTCGGACAACCCCATACTTGGCCCGATAACCTGCAGGCAGGCAGCTGCAAAATTTTCGACTATTGAGTGATCTCACGTGCGCTGGGATAATACCATAGCAGGCCGCGCCCATTGGCTGCGAGAGATCTGGTAATGTGAAAGGGAAGGGAAAGGAAAGAGAAGTGGAAGAGAAGGAGGGCAAAGAGGATAGTATGGAACGAACAGTATTTTTTGCTATGGAAATCTGTTTGATATTTTTGGCTGCTTTGTGAGTACTTTCCTCCTCGTGGGTTCGTTTCGTCGGTTTACGAACGGCTCATAGCACGTGACATCGCCTGCTGCTGCGGGTGCGGTTGCGAATCGGAGGGCACACGTGACAATGAGCATAGAGTAGCTGGTATGGGCTAGGGTGTATACGGATAGATGGAGTAAAGTTAGTGGTGCAGTTTGGTGCAATCAGTGGTGCAGTTTGGTAGTACTAATTTTATAGGCATGGAAATATCTGACCCAACTGGCCTCTTTACAGGGCCGGTTATGGTGAGTGCCACTATAGCCACTGGGTCGCACTCACTATTGACGTTCTTCATTCTCCTTGACTTTCGCCATTCTGATTGTTTTTTGTAATGAGTGGTCTATAAAAGTAACCTGGAACGTCGACGTCCGATGATAGCCAAGCCCGAATTTCTGTTGGCCCTCTGAAACATCGTAATAACTGGCCTACCAACTGGCCTCTGTGGTAATTTGACCAATTTCTCAGTAAGCTCCGAACCCACGTAGTAGTGTATACTTGGTCTCATCTCGAAGGGCCACCATTCACTAACGACTTGCATGGGAAAGTCGAAGAGCCCTCGAATCGTAAAAAAGTCAGTGATGTCTTCCCAACATGGGCTCTATGGAACCGCATTCGAGTAGTGCAAAAGTGGCGATTTCGGACTACCTTCGTGCCCCTTGTCGGTCATCCACGGCCTGGCAGAACTAAACGCCTTTTCCGCAAAAATTAAATTCCCAGTACTTCTTCTTAACGATAGACTGAAAAAAGAACAAGCTTTGTACGGTATTCAAGTCAGAAGGGCATTGCTATACAGTGCAGTCATTTCTCAAGAGAATCAACCACGCGAGAAACCTTAATTAAGTACATCAGCACTCTCTTCGCCTCTAAACCACCCGACGCTTTCTCAAAATAACACCACTGTTTCGTGACCATCAGTTCGTCGCCGCAAAGTCCAATACAATCATTTTATCCATATATTTTGGCATGGGTGTAGACTAGAACGAGTGGTGATATTCATCTGGTGATTGGCTGATCAACTTGCACCAGTAAAGACAAATTACGCGGCCCTATGACTAACTTCAGTCTTCCTGCTACGCCGTATTTTACTGTTCCAAAAGTGGAAGCATCGAAGTATCGAACCATAAAAATGCAAAAAACAACATGGTCTCCAGGATATCAAAAAGGGTACTTCAAGCAGTCACCAGTCATGCGAAGATTTAATATGAGCGTCAAGAGAGAACTGGGTTAACTACCACCTCGAGTAATGGCTTTTTTTGAAAAGTATCTTCTCTCGCCCGTTTCAATTTCCTGTTTAGCATGTCCAGAACAAGGATCTATAGTTTACGTGGATGATCTTTGGCTCCGTGTCAAGGACCACTGGTCTACTTGCTTCGCCCCACTACTAGCGAGCCATGTGTTGTAGACTAAATTGTAAGAGAAATTCAACTAGGACTCAAATAACCAAAGATCCTTCTGATGCTAACTCTTTCACTGGCCCCTTTCGGCTCCCGTCCTATATATTCACATGTCCTGCAGAAAGTACGTAAATTCCGTGTTCTAGAACTGTATGTGATTTCCAGATAGCCGCCACGCTGAGAGAAATTGCGCATCTCCCTTACATGCCGTCCTTCTTGTATGCGATATGTGATACTGAAATTCAAAATAAGCGTCCACCCGTCTTGTGTGATGCAAGTTTGCATCTTCTTGCATGAGCCAGGCATGGTCGAGAACCTACCGTAGGTATTTCGAAACTTTATACAGTCTTCGGACTCCCAAATATTCAAGAATGTTTGTTTAATGTGGTGGGGTAGTTGAAGCTGACTCATTTGGGGATCACAGGGGTGTTAGGGGCTATCAGATTTGGTTCTGTTTGCATGTTTGTCTTGTATAGATGACTCCTAGCTTGTGTATACAGCCATTTCCTGCAGATGAACCAAAAAGGTTAAGTGCAAGCTGGACCTGAAATTTTCTACAGGCCGAGTGGTTAGCCAAAATGAGGCAATACTTAACTTTGTCAGTCTATTCGTTATAGCTTTTCCGTCTTTTCTGTGTTGTTCCGCATTCTTAAAAGGTTCAAAGGTAGCCGGCAGTAATCGAAAACAAGGTATCAAACATTCGAGACTTTTGGAGTAATAACCCAATATGTGAAACCACCCTCGGCGAACATCCAAATTCCGGGAAAGACTGCAGGGTAATGCAGGAGATTGCGCAGCTAGATGCATGGGCGCCACCTTGTATGCGGCGAGTGTAAAGCTTATATGCCTGCCCGCATCCCGGAGACTCGAGGATTATTGCGAAAAATTGCCGTACTAAGGTTAGCGAATGAAGATCTGGAGCAGGAAAAAATGACTATATGACCGCTCTTAGGATTTCCGGGACTGAAGGAAAAAATGTCGTTCTGGTGAAATTGGTCGAAAGTAGTGTTATTCGGCCAACGTAGGAGCCTCAATTAGGAGCAGGCCGACGAATGGTGAAATACTATGCAGCAGTACTACCCTAGTTTACCAGGACTTATCAAAAAATATGAACAAATACGCTGGGTTTTGTCCGAATCACATATGGACAGCTAAATCAACCCAACCAGAACGTCTCACCGATACCGGTTTATGTCCTCGTAGGTGATCACAATTTCGCGAGCCTCTTCGCAGTCACTTTTGAAGCCAACCAGATCGTCGTCACAGATCTGGAAAACAGACTCGCCTTTGTAGGACAACGTTTGTTTGTGTCCCCAGCCCGCTTCTGGAGTCAACACAAAACCACCAAAAGGCTCGTCGACAAAGACAAGCTTACCGTCCTCATCGACTCTCAAATACTTGTCTTCCCCAGTCAACTTCAAAGTTCCTTGCTTATTGTAGTCGAGTCTTGAACCTTCGTCGGCTTTCACCAATCGATCTCCGTGGATAATCAAACTTTGGTGGGTGGGTTTGCCCCCAAACCGGGAAATGTACATTATTCCTGCGCGGAGGGTGTCGAAAGCATACGCCATTGAGATAAAGGGTAAGATGGGCAAGAGCTTCATATTCGTGTTGGTTTCAATGAAGGTAAAAAGACGAAAATTAATGAAAACTAGGGGACATATCTCGTTTTATACCCCGCTCGTGATATCCAATTTTCCAAGCTGTTGGCTCCGGGTTAGGATGAGTTTTTGGATGATTATGAGAGCAAATTTGCGTCATATTACCCGTGGTGTTTCAGGTACGCCGTTTTGTAGAGCATATTTCAATGAATACGAATCGGGTAGATTGTCACGTTGGTTTATTTTCCCGGTTTCCTCCAGAGAGAATGCACAGGTGATTCTTGCAAACGGTGTCGGATTCACCTCAAAGATAGTAAGTTCGGTTTGCCTTTTAGTCTAGCTGCCATATCATCACAAACTCTGTTTTTTAGCCGTTCCCCTGACCATTCCACTCTTGCCCGCCTTTGTTCTGGTGTTTCACGTTGCTTTCCATAAACCACTCAAATGTGAATGTGGCATCTTTATGAGCAGAAGAAGCCTTGGAACAACCACCGCTTTCCTCTCGCTGTCTACTGCTTATCGGGCAGTTTCAGCCATACTCGGAGTCCTGGAATTCGTTAATAACATGTTTTGCATGGTATGCCGTGCCTGGACAGGTAATATCGGTAGTAAATAAAGGTTTGACGAGACCCGTAGACAGTCCAGAGGCCAGTTCTCAAAACAATCGCAACAGTGCAGATGTTGAAAACATTCCACAACGAGTACGGCTGCTGGTGTCTTAGTGATCAAGCTCGAAATGGGTGATTGCACCAGATATGGACGATTGCACCAGATATGAGTCCGTCTTTACACCCGGTCCCGATATTCTAGCTGAAGCAACAACGGGAAATCGTCAAGGTCTTTCAGTAAATATATATATATGCAGCGGGCTCTTTTTTTTTTGGATGTATTAAGGACTCCAGGAAAGGTCTTCTTTCCCCTTTTTCTTGGTTGAACGGAGGATTTGTAGTTTTGCCAGGTTTATTTGCCTATGGGTGCTCACAGCTCATTCTCCTGTTCTTTATCAACTGATTAGTGTTGGAACAATATTTATCGAAATTTTCCGTAAATAAATTATTAAATCGGCTCTGAAAAACACGCCAAACATGTGCCGCGACCATATGAGCATTCCCAATTTGATGTTTTCACTCGTGTTCACGCTTAACAATAAATACAGTGCTTTTCAGAAAGGGATCCCGATTACGATGACCTCAAAAAGAGTTTAATTACACTCCTGTATTCCCGGGTCATTTTTCAGAGTGCAACCCAACTGACGACTACGTTTGCTAATATTGGCATCAGCATGGAAGTTATCGAGATCTTTGTGGGGATGACAGGTTAAAAGTTTGGGAATCTTAGAGGCTGAAAACTAAATGATTGTTTTGAACGCCCACGAGCTCGGAAAACATAGTCAACACTGTTTCTTTGCATACCAATGAATATTGAAAGCACGGAAAAGTTTGAGCAGGTCTGAGTCACTTGGGCCAAATCGAACGACTTCGTTCACTAAATGATAGGTTGACTCAGGCTCTCACAAGTCATTATGGGTTTTCTCTCCCTCAATACCACATTAGGGTAAAAGTCGGGGAAAAAAGTAGCGATATACCAGCAACATAGGGGCACGTTTTTCATTAGTCCGCACTAACTGAGCTTTTCCAAATTTAATTCGACAAGACAATGGTCGTACAATTCTAAAGCGAATGTCAGTAACTCAGCAGATTGTGCTCTGCTTGCTTTCTCTACTTCGAACGCATTTAGCGTTTGGTGTTTGGATTGTCGCCGGGTCTCCGGAAAGTAAGCTTGTGAACCTAGGAACGATATTTGATCCTTTTTAATCTGCGTGCAGAGAAACGAAAATGGATGCTTGCAATTGAAGGGAATAGCAGAAATACATATTGCAATTCTTGATGAGTTTGTTAAGCCAGCAAGGGCGTGGCTTACATTCTGAACAAACTGTTTCCACCACGACCGATTTTGATTCGTACCACAAATTTAACACCCATCTAAGACAGTATTCTTCTTCCTAGATCCATCACCGGCAAGAGAACATACTGAACATCCTTTAGAATAATTTGAATGGTTGGGGAACGATGGGCTAATAATTACAGCTAAAAAGAAGGAGAGGAACGTCAAACAACTTTCGCCGAATTCAGTGAAATGTCGAACCCTCCGAACAGTTGTCGTAAGTCGAAACTGGTGGAAAGAAATACCGTTCAACCGTGAAGAACCGAAAATGATTGAACAAAATGGAGAGTTCTCTGACCTCAAACCCTAGCGAGCTTCCTTTAGGAATTGTGCACTGTCGCTACAGACGATGCAAATCGACATCTTGCGTATCTGATGCCTTCTCGCCGACACCACGCCCTGATAATTCATCTGCTGAGCGAAATAACGATAAAGCCTCTCATCAATTTTGGGCCGTGAATCACAGGTACATACTGGAGAAATCTCGAGTTCATTCGGGGAGGCTGTTTCTCATATGATGTGTACGGTAATCAGTGGTACTTTTTTGGCTGCGGTGTATATTTGGCCACCCCGGGCACATATCAATCTTCTGGTATTAGACTTCTATCAAAAAAAAAATAGTAATATGACGAGATACTCATCCAGCAATATTCATCCACGTGGGTCCACTGAACCCACGGTGCGCGAATCAATAAGCGAATAAAGATCTTCATAACTTTCCATGTTCGTTCTTTTCGAGCATAAGTCAATTATGAATTGGTATATTGTTCTTCTGCTGCATACTTGACCAACACTTTCATGTTTTCCGTCCAATCTTCCGAGGTGTATGGGGTGAAGTTGAAGTGCAAGTCAGCTGACAGAGATTTCCTTCCATGAGCCAATTCCAATGGCCAGTCTCGTCTTCGCCTGACTTTTTCCCTGAACATGATGGATTTGGTAAGTCACTCTCATCTCAACCTTACAAAATTATCGACACAATTCGGGTCTCGCTCCACTTTTCACTATCTACTGCCATGGACCCAACGGACAAACATAGCCTGTGGCTACTTTTCAGAATTGAGAACGTCTGACCATCATGCTTCTGAATTTGATATCCAAGTTCGGTCATGTGACGTGGGATTATCTAGCAATGATTGACCTAGAGCATTCGATGAACAAAAGAACAAACGGTTCCACATATGTTTCTGGCGTCTTGCATTGGTAATCTTGATTTGGATTCATGTTTTGAGTGTTTGGATCGGCTCCATACTTTGAAAACATCGTCATTCCTTTTACAGGCCAATTAGTTGCCTTCCTCCCCAATAGACAGTGAGGAAGAAATAGCTTTAGGGTTTCATCTGAATATTGTTATCACATCTTCTTAAAAGACTGCCTGGGCCGTGATCCTAGATAGCAGCTTGTGCTGTAAACGTTCATAAAACCTCTTGAGAATGAAGGTATTATTTTGCTGGAAGCATAATAAAGAGAATGATAGCTCAGCTTCGTGCACTGGGCACTAATCCTATAGATAATCAGCAACGGTAGATTGTAGTAGAATCCAAACTAAGCTAAACCTCATGACGATAAGTTTTACCATCCATCAGGCAGTACGGCAGAATGACCAGCTCTACGATTCCACTCAGTAGTCCAGAAATCCAGAAGTACACAAGAATTTCTGTGAGACAGAAACCGAAACCCTGATGCCAGCCCTACACACTCACTATACAGAAGCAGCATTCTCGAACCCATGCCAAGAATTTTACCCAAACTTTTCTAGAATTCTCGCCACACGCGCTTTCCATTTTGGCACCTTCTTATCTGGCACCTTCTGATCTGGCACTCCCTTATTTGGCACTCTCTACTTCACGCCACCCGGACCAAACCGTGCGCTTACGAAACATTAAATACGCCTTGGCATTGCCCTTTCCATCTAAGAGCTTCGGCAGGTTTACGATTTCGCAAGCACATGTAGAAGCTTCATTAGTACCACGTACATTATCGGGTTTAGGCCACGCTATGCTTCTCAGAAAAGGAGCTCGTCCCGATTCAGAACATTTGCGTGGGCGGGGTATTGCTCTAGCTTGCTTGTTGAATATCGTGTGACCTCGAATTCCACAACAGCTGCAGGGTCACGACAAGGCGGAAAAACGATATGCACCTCACCAGCCAGGAGCATATGCACACGCCTGGGATGCCCCAGTGTTTTTTTCATCGTTTTAGATTTGGTGCATACGCCTCCTCAGGCCAAACTTGGTAGCAACTTTCAGTGCAGAGAATCGAAACCCATCCAAATTCTTCTTTACAGGCATTCCACCGTATTTCGAGCTGCGGCGACAGTTCTAATTAGCCATTCCATCGAAGCCCACGATTGGGGCATGCCTGCCGAACATATTGGCACGCGCACGTCCCGCGGAGCTGTGCAAGTCAGCCTATCCATCGATTAATTAGGGTATACTAACCATTGCATGTCACCCTGGATATCCTGGTCCCACGACGTCTTTCCCAGTTTGGCCGCGTGCATCCCGGTAGTTAGGAATGCCGGTGCTAATAAGAAATGTAGCTGGTCAAATAGGGCTGTTGGAAGCGGTCTCCGTGCCATAGTTCTTCACCAAACGATCAGATCTTTAACGGCTGTCGGCGATAGTTGAGTTTCCGTCTCTTTTTCTTTCTGTTTCGCTTTGCCCTCTCTCCTCACTTTCCTTCTCATTTTTCTGTTTTTCTCACCTTCGTCAGCCCGAGGACCCTCGTCCTCGGCAGTTCTGCCGTTTTTCATCGTCTAAGCCTCTGTGCCGCACAGTACTTTTACGAGAATGCTCCAGCGCCAAACACCCGCCACGTGGGCGCGCGAAATTATCTGGCACTATGCCCACGCGACCTTAAACGCAAAACAGGGCCGAAAATAACGACCAAAAGTAGGGCCAAAAATGACCTCGCCATGCCACAAATAGCACCACCCAAAACGCAGCACGGCTGAAGCGTTTTTTCGCCGCCCTTCTGCCACCACGTGGCTAGTAAGAACATCCCCCACATCCGTTGCCCCTTCCAATTCCCACTGGTCCTTTTACCAACCTGTGCATTCCTAGCCATGGGATCGCAGTGCCGCCGTGCTTGAAAGCCACATTGTTGAATAAAACTTTAGTAAATACCGGGCTGACGGCGCCGAGACGGACGCCAACACAGACACGCTGGCGCTCCAGAAGACCCTTACTTTCCAACTGATTACTGTTTCACATCCTACTAACACCGCCAGGTCTCGGCACGGGCCAGTCGCAGTCAGCATACACCAGGGAGTCAGACCCGGAGATAAGCGTGCACACGCAGTCGCGCCACCAACAGCCCCATGACCTGCACACAGACGCACATAGAAGCTCGTGCATAGTATCGCTGACAGACGCAGTGCGCAGCGCTGTGTGCACGTGATGTCGAGGTTCTAATCGAGGCGGAATCCACCTCTTCCGTTCCCCAAAAAACCCACCACACATCCTTTCCTGAAAGAGCGTCTCCGTATCTTGCTCGGCGCTAAATGAAGTTCGGCAAGAACTTGACCCATCTCTCTATCCCCGAGTGGAAGGACTACAACCTCGACTATAATGACCTCAAAAAGCACATCCGCCAGGTCACCCAGCTGCCGCTGCCGGATCTCCGAAGCCTCCGCCGCTTGTTCCTCGAGAACTTCGACTACTTGGACCTCTTTATCATGACCAAACTGGGCGAGTTGGCCCGGAAATTGAAGAGCGATTCTCGGGAATTTGCCCGGCTTCGAGCCAGCACGGAACCTGCCGTTATCAAGCTCGAGTGCTTGGACTCGCTCCACTACCGGTTCATCAACGAGGTGTCCATCGAGCTCCGCAAGCTCAACAAGTTCATCTTGGTGCAGAAACTCGCGGTCAAGAAGATCTTCAAGAAGTTCACCAAGCATTTTCCCGACCAGGAAGTGAGCAGGCAGTTTGTGGCCTCCTTGTACAAGGTACTCCACACGAACCGTTCTTCGTTCATGAACTTCGACTCGGCAGAACTCACTGCTAGCCTCTCTTATCTATTGCTAGATGTGGACCACGAACTGAAACTTCTACATGAGAGTCTCCAGCGAAGACCGCAGCTGACGGGCCCGGGCCAGTTGAAAAAAAACTTCTCGGCGCTGACGATCGGCACGCTCAAAACTTCGCTTTTTCTGAGCAACTCGCCGCCCGACGAAGCAAACTTGGACGTCAACTTCGACCTCGAAATCGACCTGACTGCCCGCTTCGATCTCATCACCGCGTTGAAGAAAAACTTCTCCTTGCACAGTCTCATTCCCCGGGACGTGGCGTCGCGCAACGACGTCGACTTGAGCATCGACGTCTACTTGAACATCCCGAAAGTGGCCGAAACGTTCAGGATATCCATCATCTATTTGACTGCGGATTCTGCTGACGAGAACCCCTCGTGGGTGCTCTCCTATGAGGACTCTCCAGTTTCGACGGTGATTGCATGCACCGGAGGGCTCAGAAAGTACTCCTACTGCTGCCTTCCAAATACCGTGGTGAACAACATTTTGCTGTATTTGAACTCTAGTGATGATGACGACCACAAACAGCAGGTGTTGACCAACATCTCTGCCTACTTGCAAGACGAAACCCTCCTGACAATGACTAAGTTGTGCGTGGTGTACTTGCTCCAGAGTGAAACCACGCCGTCGCTCCGCGTGGTCATGGACAGAACGCGTTATTTTTTGCATAAGGGTGGCCACCGCACTGGTACTTCTTCCGTGGCTGGGCAGAGCGATAAGCTATCTATTTCTCCGTTGTCTACGGAGTATCAAGCGTCACCTTCGGTAGATGACAACAAGGTTTATGAAGATAACTTCTACATGACATTGGACGAGCAGATCTTTACCTCATGCAACATCCCCGATGAGATTTCATTCGACGTGAACAGCATGGACCCGTTCCCCTTCAACACATTCAGCATCTACTCCAACGACTCCAACTTGCACAACTTTGAGAGCTCGTTGTGCACGGAAATCCAAGAAAACGTCTTGCAAAATAAATTCCGTGCCATCACGCTCAAGAAGCTCCCGGTGAAGATCCAGAACTTTCTCAAGACCACGTCCGTGCAGCTCTTCAAGAACTTCAAGCTTTTCGACTACATGCGCTCGTGCTACTTCAACGTGATCCCGCAGGAACCTAACAACCACTATTCTCGTCTCCTCAATGTGAACTTGTTCAAGAGTTACGAGAACATTGAGGCGGTCAACAACCAACATGAAATAGACGGCTCGATCATCCAGGATAAGAGCCGTATTATTCTCAGCAGGCAGATGTCATACAAATCACTCCGGGAAGGCACCGAAACAGCGCAGCCAAAAGGCGAAAGTGTACCGTTGTTGCAAGAAAACTCCAATCAGCACTACACTCCCAACAACCCATTCAACGGCAGTGTCAGTGAATTCCACTTAAAGAAATTGGCGGATTTGGATAACTACAACGAGGACGAGAACGAGGACAGCTACATTGTCTACCTCAACTTGCACAGCACGCTCGAGGACAATTTCTTGAACAATGTGGTTCTTTCGTTCATTCGCTTCAAATACAGGGCTAAAAAGGTGCTTGGTCTTCCGAGCCTTCCGTTCGAAAGCATTTACCACTACGACGCGGAAAGGCAGGAGTATTTCTATGACTCCATCAACGAGGATGCTACCTTTCTCGACAAACAAAACGATTATCAGGTCCGACTCGTGCGCGACTACGACTACGTGCTTTCACTTCTTTACTTCTCACTTTGCTTCAGCTCGATCTTCATTTCGGGCATCAACATCGGGATCCTCTATTCGTTATCTAATATGGTCAACGAGGGGGCGCAGTTCAACTTCTTGGACAACTTCTTGGTGATCATCTTGCTCACTTTCGGATTCCTCTTTTCTCTTGCATTTACGATGACGAGCATCAACTTGAACTTCCAGCGTTTCGAGCTGTCGCCGTCGTCCCATTCCGGTGTCATATGGACTGGGTTCATACTAGTGATACTAACCGTCACATGGTCGGTGATATGTATAATACCTTAATTTTATGTGTGCATGCCGTCTAAAAGTGTTCGTAAGACAGCCGGTAGTAATTTCTCGGGGTATACCGGACATAGCACTGTAACAGTGTTGGCTCCTATAGTCACCAAATTACATGCGAAACTGGTGATGTTGAGGTTCTTGAACTTTAACGTGGTGGACTTCTCGAGCCATTTGAATAAATTGTCTAACGGTGGACCGGTTCGGTTTAAAATGGGGCCGGAATCCTCCTTGGGAAAAGTGACAGCGAATTCTTTCAACGAGTTTCCCGTTAGTGGTGTTTTCGGTGAGAACGTCATGTCGATCTGGCCGATTACTGTAGAGTCTTCAGAAACAAGATCGCCTAGTCCATTCACAGTTTTCGTGATGAAGTCGTGTGTGAGCAAAATCGGCTGTAGCGCCAAAGGCAGCTCGAACTCTAGACTTTCCAAGACCTCTGCTAGGAAGATTGGCAGGGTCAGTTTCAAGAAAGCACCGCATTTACTGTTTTCCTCAAGAAAAACCACTGTCTGTATAGACAGACCCAGTTCCACGGAGAGATGGAGCAATCTCGTGGATTCTAGCTCGAAAGTTTCGCATTTCACCTCCACCTTAATGTCGCTCGCGCTGTTGTACCGGGGAATCAAGTCACCGGTGGAATTGGTGTATTTAGTGTACAAGTACTGGGCCACCAAAGATGCTATCAAGTCTGTGTGTGCCACAGCGAGCGTGGGATACTGGTTAGCACGGTACGCCCTAAACGCGCGGTCTCGAAGAAAAGAATAATCCATGTGGGTGCTATTTGGGTGCTATTTTGGGCAAATAGGGAGGGGTAGAGAGAACAGATTCTTGGAGATGGGATCTTGTTTAGATATGGTGAAAGTAGCACGTTGGTGTTCCTGTGTACTGTGAGTCGGTCTCCCCGCGTCCAGCATAAAGAGATGAACAGTTAACCGTCTTCCTCCAATCCCAAAACGTCGACTTCTCACGAAAATATTCTGACATGTTCCCCAGTGTCCGAAAACGGTACCTGCTTTAAACCCTAATGCGTGTTGCTCATCGGCACTGGTGAATGTGCCTGGAATTATCTGAGAACATGTTCCGCCGCGTTTACAGGGTAAATGATCATTTGTGAGTGTTCCCCGGTGTCCTGAAATGGATATTTTGAGCTTTTAACATGTTCTCCCGCGTCCTAGTTGTTCGATTTTTCAAATCTTGAAACGGGCCCCTCCACGAAATTGTGGATGCTCCTTTGTATCTTTCGACGTCCGTTTCTCCAATACTGGTGGGGATTTAGCGTGAAACCGTGATATCCCGAGTCTCAAAGGGTCAATGTGCTTCCACGTGTCCCAAAAGGGCGATACTCCTGTAATCGAAATGTGCTTCCCGGTCTTGAAGAGCGTGATATGATGAGAGTTGTCCCCAAAACACACCAAATGCGTCAATACGTTCGGTAGCAGGCGTCTCAGCTTCGGGGACATGGAACGTGATCGACCCCGAATGTTGATCGTCTAGTACCCTTGTGTCTCTGTGGCAATGGTTAAACTTCCACGAAGGCTTGCAGTTATCAGATATCTATTCAGGACGACCCCAGTGTACGTTTACATTCGATTATTTCTTCTGGGCCTTTCGTGAAAAAGTGACTTCTCGTAGGGATATCACTAATTGACGGCCCCTAAACAAGCGTCTACTGTCAGCCAAGACACTCGTGCCGAGAATGAGCAAACCGGAGGTTCGCCTTAGGCCAGGTCATGTCTATCATTCCTCCGTGGTCTTGTTGATGTTTCCGAATATTTCATGCCAGTGGATCTGTAGTATCACATGTTTTGGTCCTAACCCCACTTTATTCCCATTCACATCCACGGCTCCTCCTCTCTTTGTTTTTGAATCACATAGCGGGGCGCCCACCTCAACAACTATATCCCGCATTAGATCTCAACATAAAGGGCCCAAACACTAATAAGGTACAAGGTCCCCTCCCTTGTATTCCACTCCACCAACGAGCCTCTATCCAGAGTGACAACAAACCATTACGTAGTAATAGAATATCATGTCAGCACCGAAAACATTTGGATGCCCTTAGCGATAGGCTATTCAGTAGGACTGGGAATGGGATTGAATCTCACTAACGACGTCGACAAGCCAATTGAGGCTGATTATGACATGCGATGCATTGCTAGAGCGATCAATTATACGATACACCAAGCCCAATCCTGTGGTTCCTCTCCACGTTGCAGACTTCTCCAAGACCAAAACTACTGCCCTCAAGAAACCTCTAGTCAGCCGCAAAGCACCTACACTCGCCTCAGCGCTACATTATTCTCTTCATCAGACGTTCATCGGATTACTATACGCTACTCTCCCAGGAGAGTTTTCTAAGCTGAACATCCGCAGACCTAAAGCTTGACGGATAGTTAAGAGCTCTTGGCGACGTGCTCCAACAAGTCGACAACTCTGGTGGAGTAGCCGAACTCGTTGTCGTACCAGGAGATCAACTTCACGAAGGTTGGCGACAACAAGATACCGGCCTTCTGGTCGAAGATCGACGAGTAGGAAGAACCCAAGAAGTCGGTGGAGACAACGGCGTCCTCGGTGTAGCCCAAAACGCCCTTCAACTCGCCCTCGGAGGCCTTCTTGATCGCCTCGGAGATCTCGGCGTAAGAGGCTGGTTTCTTCAATCTGACGGTCAAGTCAACGACGGAAACGTCGACGGTAGGCACTCTCAAAGACATACCGGTCAACTTACCGTTCAACTTAGGGATGACCTTACCGACGGCCTTGGCGGCACCGGTGGAAGATGGGATAATGTTACCGGATGCGGTTCTGCCTCCTCTCCAGTCCTTGTGGGAAGGACCGTCAACGGTCTTTTGCGTGGCGGTGATGGAGTGCACAGTGGTCATCAAACCCTCCTCAATGCCGAAGACGTCGTCCACGACCTTGGCCAATGGGGCCAAACAGTTGGTGGTACAAGACGCGTTGGACACAATGGTTTGGCCCGCGTACGACTCGTGGTTGACACCGACAACGAACATTGGGGCGTCGGAGGAAGGAGCGGTGATGATCACCTTCTTGGCACCTCCGTCAATGTGCTTCTGGGCACCCTCCAAGGTGGTGAACACACCGGTGGACTCGATCACGTAGTCGACACCGGCCTTGCCCCAAGGAATCTGGGCAGGGTCTCTCTCGCCGAAAACGGTGATTTCCTGGCCGTCAATGACGATCTTGTCGTCCTTGGACGAAACCTCGCCCTCGTACTTGCCGTGGGTGGAGTCGTACTTGAACATGTAGGCCGCGTACTCTGGGGCAATAAATGGGTCGTTGACAGCGACCACCTTGATGTCCTTTCTGGAGAGGGCGACTCTGAGCACGAGACGTCCGATTCTGCCGAAGCCGTTGATACCGATAGTGATAGCCATTTTGTAGTGTTTTGTGTGTAGAAAATACAGTGCAAAAAGAGAAGCCAAGAGGGCCAGGTGGCTGGGGGCCCTTATATATTGTGCGGCCTCCGGGGCAATCTGCTCCATAGGCTCCTATGCGCATTGTGCACGCACGGGCACGCGCGGATGTTCTTAGAATTCTGCCCGGGGCCTCGCGGTCCGCAGCAAGGTGCGGGAAACTGGGGCAACTCCGAGCCCGACAAAAAACAGCGTGGGTTGAGAATGGGAGCGAGCTGAAGAATCGAAAAAAAAGAGTGTTCCCGTTGCCTCTGAATGCTTCCTGCCTTGCGATTTCCTGTATTTGCTTTGCCCCGACTGCCCATTCTCGTGGCCGCTTGCGCTGGCCCGGGGTCGTGCGCGGCCCGCTTTGTGGAGTCCCGAGGCACCCGGAGTGTTGCTGCGTGGCGTGAGCATACGCTTACAGGGCACGGTGGTTACGAGTCTCAGGTGGTCAGTTAATAATATGCTCTAGTCATCCTGCTGTTCCGTGGTTTTATGCTCGTAGAGATTCGCTTTCCGTGCTTGGGTATCAGGGTTCCGGAAAGCGGGCTTGGGTACTGGCGTTGTAGGCTACTGATACTGTGGTAGAGACCTGGAAACCTGGTAGAGACCTGGTAGAAACCTGAGAGACCTGAGAGACCTGAGGGAGACAACACCGTAGAGGTACTGGGTAGAGAATAAGACACCACGGTTACACGACGCAGAAGAATAATTGTATTTTTTCGAAGGAAAGCTGTCGTATGATTGCCAGTGGTTGACCACTAATTGACCAATTGGGACGTCTACTCGGGTAAGTTCTGGGACCAGTACGGAAGTATGTAAAAAACCAGCGAGGGGGCCAGGGAACGAGGTTTCAAGCCGATTGAAGCGTGGCTGAAAGGCTGTCTTTTCTTTTTTCGCTGTTGTCTGGCCACTCCACTGTTGGCCCCATAATTTAACTTCCAGGCTGCAGTGCCAAGAACAATCTACTAATAAATCATAAGTACAAAGTAATTACGGTCTTACTAAGAGGGCGTTTTTCTGGAAGGCTGTCGGCCCAGTCAGTTACCCCAAATTCTTCCTGTTCTTATCCCCGAAAACGACCCAAGTGCAAACTATAACAAATAAAGTGAGAACATGCAGAAACGTGGAGAACACTAACAATACGGAAAAAAATGAAAATCCCCGAGAAAAAAGAGTCCACACTACTTGAAAAGCCTATACTTCGCTAAATTTACCCACTCCCTTCGTTTGATTCCCAGGCGTATGATGAAAACGGGCACACTAGTCGAAATGCCCTACTCACCTCTCCACAGTGCTAATGCCGTGCGCTATCCCAGATCCAATAAGGCACCAGATCAGCCCCACTATCTCGGCCAAGAAAAAAAAAACTCAAAAACTGATAAACGAAAAGGTTCACAAAAACACACGCTCTCGCAAAGACCCAATTCTCACCAACTACCACGACCATCATATGGCCTGGAATACTTCATTGCTCATTTTCCATCATTCGCCGGGGTGTCGCGGCGCCACCCGCGAACCTCAGGCGTGAGCTCCATTAATTATTACATTACCAGAAAGTTTCCGAACAGAGTACCCAATTTCGCCACTGTCCCGAAGCCTGCCATTTCGAGCACCGTTGCCACCCTATTTATCCATCGGTTCTGATCTGTTTATATATATATAGCAATAGTCACTACCTGTCATTGCTCTACGCTAACGTTCACTACTCATCTGTATTCAATGCCGTCTGATATCACGAAAATCAACGCCGCCAACGAGGACTCCTTGCAGGAGGAAGGCAACTTGAGATACGCCGCCTACGCCAACAGGTTGCGTACCATTCTCATTGCCTCCCATAGATACGTGGCATACACGTCTGACATCGGCGAGAGTTTTCGCCCTGTAGCCCACCCTTTTCTTGTCACGTTTGGCTACGGCGTGTCGTGGGCGTACCTCCTCGGAGACGTTTCGTACGCGTCGTGGAAGGTCAAAATGAAGTCGGAGGGCCGGTTCACTCCGGGGTTGAAGCCGTGGAATTCTGCACCCGCCGCTGACCCCAACGCTGCCGCTTTGTACAAGAAAGACGTCAGCGGCAACTTGGCCGAATCCGACTGGCGCGTGATGCTTGTGAAGAGGGGCATTTTCCAGGGCTTGGCGTCGATGGCTCTTCCGGCATTCACCATCCATTCTGCGGTGCGTTATTCGTCGGTGCTCTTCAAGAACAGTAAGGTGAAACTGCTCCGCTCGTACGGGCCTGTGGCCATCGGCTTGGGAATTGTTCCGTTGTTGCCGTACATTTTCGATGAGCCCGTGGAACACGCAGTGGACTGGGTGTTTGAGAAGGGCGAGCATTTTTACGAGCAGAAGTTGGACTAGACCGGGAGGTAGTTGGAGGACGGTAAAGGCAGCTGGTGGATTCGTCAGACTAGTGCTGGTGTACGGTAGTAGCAAATGCACGTATTAGCCAGTTTCAGATGCAGAAGAGTAAGATGTAGAAGAATCAGAAGTGGGAGATTCAGAGGTGGATGATCAGGAAATTTGGAAGCTCAAGAAAGAGAAGTTTCACATGTAGATGTTCTCAGTTGTGGCCTGATGGAAACTGTTGTCTTACCAGTGAGTGTATAACCAGGAACTACGATAATCCCAAGCTTTAGTGATTGAAGAAAACAAACAAAACCAAAAAAGAGCCCAAGCTATCTGGCCAACAAATCTACACGTCGCCTCATTCGCCATAAATCCTATCCCACAATTCCTTACACTATGTCCTTACTAATACCCTCAGACCCAATCGCCTTTGCACTATAGACCACCCTCCCACTCACACAGCCCACCTACTGCGGCTTCGAGTAGTTCAAAACCCCACATTTCTTGCATGTTCTCGCGTCCATATCACCATCAAAAGCAAGAATGGCACTTTTCACTTGGGTGCCCAAATCAGTGCAATAGAATTCTGCCTCGTGGAGCACATCCTTACATCCACGGCAGTACCACCGGAGCTTGTCATTGACGCCTTCGGGGCGGTCCTGCTCGACCACCAAACCAATGGTGTCGGCAAATCTTACTGGGTTATGAGGCACGTTCCCAGGCAACAAGAACGAGTCGCCTTCATTTATAAGAACGTCTCTGAACTCACCATCGTCAACTACTTTCAAACACATGTGGCCCTTTAGCTGGTGGAAGTACTCCGGGGTCTGGTTGATGTGGTAGTCTGTTCTTTCATTGGGACCTCCTACAATCATCACCGTGGCACCACCTCTGTGGAGGCAGAAGTTGTTGACTGGAGGCTGGAGAAGGTGGGAGTTCTCCGCGATCCATTTCTGGATGTTGATTGGTGGAGCGAGCATTTTGGGATGTTTGTAAGCGCCACGAAGCCCTGGAAAGTGACCTACTTTATGTATTTAAGATGGTTCTGCAGCTGGCTGAGAAATCAAGTTGCGGGCCAAAAGGCAGGGCCAGGCCACCAAAACGCACCGAAGACTGCGCACCAAAATGGGGCCACACGGCTGAAAGTGGTGCGGCAGGCTGCGGCAGGCTGCGGCAGGCTGCGGCCGTGAAATATGAGCTAAGACGCCGAAAACACATGAATACTCCGAATAAGAAAGCAAAAAATAGGGGGATGTCTTCGTGTATATTATCAGGTCACCGTAGATGCCATCTTTAGGATTTGACGATGATGTGGCGAAACTGATGGTACCAGTGATACCCTAGGTAGTAGTCTGGCGGACTGGGTATCAAACATGTCAAGTAAGCTCTCCAGAGACGGGCCACATTTAAGAAAAAATAGCATGTGTCTGCAATTGGATTCTCAAGGAATATAGCAAAATCAAAAAGTAAGCTTCCCCACCAGGAGTCGAACCTGGAATCTTCTGGTTCCAACAGAAGTGGTTACTTTCGTAGCCAGACGCCTTGACCATTGGGCCATGAGGAACGAAGCTTATCATTTCCGGGAATTCCTGGTGGCCATATGGGGCAGGATGTCGACGGAACACAAGAGTCAGAAAAGTGGATTTTTGTAACCTTTCAGCCCGTGTATCATTATTTAAGCAGCATAGACCCCCTTTTCGAGCCATTTTCCGCGAAAAACCGGACGTTTTCCCTGTTTTCCCACCACTTATTGCTACCCTGTGGCCCGCGCCTCCCATATCTGACCTCACTCAACTCTAACTGGAGCCACCCACCACCACCAAAAACCCGCAAAATCACTCCGAAAATGAAAATCCATATCGTGATCCGGTTCTCGGATGCCGGCGCAGGCGCCAGCGAACACCCAGATTTAAGTATCCCGCTTTCTATTAACTTTAGTCGCGACGACGTCAATAAACTCGTGAACTCGTCGTGGCTCAAGCTTATGATCAGAACTAAAGTGGACGGAACCGCCCGCAGACGGCTCCGATTAATCTACAACGGCCGTGTTCTTAATGACCAGACGAGTTTCAAAACCGAGGTGTTTGAGCCAAAGTTGAAGCAGCTCAGAACGGCACCCGAACACGAGGATATGCGGATCTACGTGCATTGTCTCATAGGCGAGGAAATGACACAGGCGCAGTTGGAGCAGGAAAAAGAGCTAGATAGAAGGGCACAGACACAGGTGACAGACCCCCCAGTGATTGGATTTGACCGTCTATTACTGCAGGGAATGAGTGCTCTGGACGTCGACGATTTACGCCAGCAGTTCCAGCAAATCTATTTCCAAGATGCCCAGAGTAATGCGGGCGGCGTGGCGGATATCGAGGAGGACGAAGACAGGCAGCAGCTCGTGCGGGAGCTTGAAGAACGGTGGCTAGAGTCCACCAATAGTGGAAATCCGTCCAACAGTGGAAACACCAGCAGACCGTCTACGCAATTGCAGGACGAATACGGCGGCCAGAATAGCATGGCAGAGCGGGCTGCCGCGGAGTTGGAGGGAACCCACCATAACGAACACCTACTTTTGGGGCTATTACTCGGTACGTTTTTGGGCGCCGTGGCACTCGTGTTTCTCTTGATGGACGACTCGCTGTTCAACGACGCGCAGAAAATGGCCATGGTGCTTGGCATTTCCATCAACCTATGCATCGCTTTCTTGCGGGTGAGCACGGACTACAGTGCTTAGAAGTAAATAGAGTTTTGACGAATAGTAGTTTCAGTGTTCAAGCAAGACTTCAAGTTTAAAAAGTGCTTAGGAATTCAAGTGCTTGGGAATTCCGTGCTGGCCTACGGTTTGGTATAAAATGTCTGACCTGCCAGCCCTCAAGAACCTCCATGCTGACGATGGCAGAACCACCGGCAGCGTTAGCCAGATCCATGAAAGGGCGTTGAGATGGTCGTTCTCCATCACTGGATGTTGTTCAGACCAGAACTTGACACTCGCCAACTCGTAGGGATAACGTGAACAGACAAGCAACACGGTATAAGTTCTGGCGCCGCACGAGAAAAAAAAGGGAAGCAGGCAGGCTGGGCGATGCCGCTTCTTTATATACTCACGCGCGCGGGTTACCCGCGACAGCGGTTCCAGGGCGGAACAGGGCGGAACAGGGTAATAGTTGGTGGTTGTGGCGATGGGAGACTGAGATATTGTGATGTTACTGGATGGAGAAGAGTGGGAATGGGTCAACTTTAGAGAAAAAATAAAGATGGATGTTGGCCAGTGTGTCCTCTTGGGCAGTTGTCCTGCATAGTAGAGCAAGCCTGGAGGAAATAAAGGACGATCTAGAAACGAGCCAGGTGACACTGAATGAGCACCATACTTATACGCTCGCAATTTTCTGAAAAACTAACCACTTCTTCACATGGAGCTGGGCCGGTGCTGTGTGCAGGCCCGGGCCGAAAGCGCTCGTCCGGTGGGGAAGTATCCGGGGCTCGACCGGAGTTAGGTGAAACGGACATTCTATTGCATATTTTTATACATTTCACGGATTTCAGATTTTGATACCACACTTTCATATATTGGCGCACGTAGGAAGTAGACAACCATAGAGATAAACACTGGTGTGAGCAAGCGAGGTATTCGGTTGCCCGGGTGGGGTGAGGAAAACGCGATCAGAGATAACGGTATCGTGTAGCAGATTAAGGGCCCACAGATCACACCTTCAACAGCGAAAAAAGGACCTTTTCAAAGATCAAAATCAACGGCCGGGGTTAAGAGACCCCTCCCATTCGCAGACTTCCAAATCTCCAACTCTTCTCGGGCATATCGCGTCCGTATCTCTGGGCAATCGTTTTTCCGCATTTGCAGATTACTCACGCGCAGTCGACAAGTAGTGGAGAACGATTGAGTACACAGGACCAAAAAGCCCAGAGTGCCCGTGGAAAATACCTCTTTTTTTCTCCCGGATCTTTTCAGCTTCCACACTTTTGCTCACCGACAGATCCGCTGGCCGCTTGCACGTGACACTCTAGCCCCACCATATTCCAGATCTGGCCCTATCGACACCATGTCTGAGCCTAAGCCCTTGCCTTTCGCATACCAGTTCCTCTCGGGCGCCATTGCCGGCGTGTCGGAGATTATGGTCATGTACCCGTTGGACGTGGTCAAAACGAGACAGCAGTTGGCCACCACCGCCGACTACAACGGAACCATCAGATGCTTGAAGAAGATCGTGGCGGAGGAAGGATTCTCCCGATTGTACAAGGGCATTTCCGCCCCGATTTTGATGGAGGCGCCGAAAAGAGCCATCAAGTTTGCCGCCAACGACGAGTGGGGCAAGTTCTACAAGAAGGCGTTTGAAATGCCCGCCATGACCCAGTCCTTGGCCGTGTTGACGGGCGCCACTGCCGGCGCCACGGAGACGTTTGTCGTGGTTCCGTTCGAGTTGGTCAAGATCCGCATGCAGGACCGGACCTCCAAGTTCAACAGCGCCGGCGAGGTGGTCAAGCACATCGTGAAAAGCGACGGGCTTTTGGGGTTGTACAAGGGCTTGGAGTCCACTATGTGGAGACACGTGGCGTGGAACGCCGGGTACTTCGGGTTGATTTTCCAGGTGAGAACGTTGATGCCCAAGCCCAAGAGCTCGTCGGAAAAGACCCTCATAGATTTGACCTGCGGTACCATTGGAGGCACTTTTGGCACGATGTTGAACACGCCGTTTGACGTGGTCAAGTCCAGAATTCAGGCTGGATCTTCCAAGTACGTGTGGACGATTCCCTCGGTGTTAACCGTGGCCAAGGAAGAGGGCGTGGCTGCGTTGTATAAGGGATTCATCCCCAAGGTGTTGAGATTGGGACCTGGAGGCGGTATCCTTTTGGTGGTGTTCACCACGTGCATGGACTTCTTCAGGACCCTATAGAAGGATTGATGGATGTATAAATTGCACGCTTCGTACCGCCAAGATGTAGTAGGGAGTAGTCATTGGCAGTAGTCTGTAGGAATGTCTTCAGGCACTATTCACTAGTCTTTTTGGCAAGTCCCAGGCTACTAATCTTTGACTAATCGTTAGGCACCAAGGGGTCAATCTTTAGACATATAGGCACTTGTATTTAGACAAGCCATTTGAAGCTGATCTTTAGGCACTATTCTAGACATGGGTCCTACAGACTCGAATTTAGACACCATTCGTTAGATACCAATCCATAGACATTTTCGACACTAATCTGTAGATTCCAGTGTTTAGCCTACTCTTTAGACACCATTCTCTGGACACCCGTCTCCGGACATCTTCAGACACCACTCTTTCCACGCTAGTCCTAGAAACAAACCTGTCGTTACTTCTCCAGGACCGCCCAGTCCGTCTCCAATATCGCAATGAACGCGCGGACGAGCTCCTGCTGCTTTCCAAAGTCCTCGTAGTCGCGGTACTTGTCGCAGTACTTGAACGTCTCTGCATAGTTGAAGCTGTCGATCTTAACAGTAGTCGTTTGCGAGTTTTCTTTGCCCAGAAGCGAAAGCTCGTTCAAGATCCGCGTGACATCGTCCGGATGAAGCTCCGTGCTTTTAACGACCGATAACTTCTCCTTGAATTCAGCAAACGCCTTCTCGACGCGCACAAAATTCGCTCTGCGCTTGATGAATTTGTCGAAAAGCGCCTCCAAGGTTTCGCGCTGCTGGAGCATGATGTAGAGCAAATCGAAGTTCATCGACTTGGCTGGGTGGTAGCCGAGGGAGAAGAAATCGGAAGTTTTTTCGACGATGTTGTCGAAAACTGGACTGAGGAGAAGCTGGAACACCGAGAAGATCTCCTCGATCACGTACTTCACGCCCTCCTCGTTCTGGCTGCGAGACACGAAATTCACAAATTTCACCAAAGCCGCATAGAGCTCGTTCCACGCATATGTGCGGAGCCCCTCTGTCGGGTTTGCCTCTAGTTCGAGAAGAATCTGGTACAACACAGTGAGTGCGATCTTGGCGTTTTCGAGGTCCAATTTTTTGGAGAGATTGTACCTGAAAGTCACCTGGAGAACGTCTATCATATAGAGAAGTGCATCTTTCTTGGCACAGTTCTCGTCCAACGGGATCACCGGGTGTTTGTGGTGGCACAATTTCCACGTGTTCTCGTCGATTTTGTGGTCGTGGAGCTCGCCCAAATTACGACTCTTGAGGGAAGTCAACTTGAGCATCAAAAGAAGAGAGACCCTAGCGCCAAAATTGTTAACCGCTGACTTGTACTGGTAGTGGTGCACGTAGGAGGACACGCACAACCAGATATCTAACAAGGCAATATCGCCTTGTCCCGCCACCGTGAGATGTTTGGAGAATTCCTTGTTATGCAAAAGCTCGAAAATCTGGAAGGTGATGGCGAGGTACGATGGGTTTCTTACGGCGAACTCCGATTCCGGCGCAAGCTTCAGATACTGGATCCGCTTTCGGTGCTCGTATAGCTCCACCTCGTATAAGAACGGGTCTTTCGGGTCTAACAGAATGTCGGAAAACGAGGTCACCTCTCCCGTCGTATTCGTGGAAAGATACAGCGCAGACAGGAGAGCGTTACCCGTGATCCATCCAAAAAAGGAAGAGTGTCGCAACGAGTGGCGGAGAATGTCGGGCGACAAGTGGTAGTAGTAATTGAAGATGGCAGCCAAGTGTGCCACGAGCCGCGTGTCCAAACGCTCGAGTGTTTTTTCGTCAGAAAAGTCGAGAAGTTCTAGCGCATGCGTGTAGCTATTTGGCGACGTGTCTTCCGGCGTAGTGATGTCGAGAGATAGTGACACTTTATCCACGAGAATGAGGTCAATAGGGCAATTTGCAAGCGAAAGGTATATTCCGTAAATCTTCATGACCGTTTCGTAGGAGAGTCTGAGATGGCCGTGGTCCAGATTTTCCTCGGATTTCTCCTCGGGAACGGGGAACTTCTTTCCCGTCGTTCTGTCCAATAATGCCTGGAGAGCATCGGAGAAGTCGACCTGGAAAAAGCAGAAAAGCAAGCTCTTCACCACAATAACGTCATTGGGATTCGCTTCGCCCACGCGGAGCGTCAACGCCACGAAAAGCGAATGCAAGATCTCGTGGATCAAGATTATGAGTTTTCTGAGCGAACCTGCCCTTTCGAGATCGTTCTGTTCGATCGCATTTTGGATGAATACTTTACTGTGCGCCAAGAGCGCGTGCAAATGAGCGTCGTTGGGCGTTTTCGCCGATCCTGGCGGGCCGAAAATGATGGAAAACGCGTCTTTGTCGTGTTTTTTTGCTTGTTTCGAGACCCTGGAGAACCAGAGTGTGAGAATATCCGCAATATTGCTGATCGCCGTCGTTTTCTGCACCTCCGAGAGCTCCTCGAAGGGGTCCTGATCGGTAATTACACGAGCACCATCAGTAGAAACATGGGTCAAGTCCACCTCAGTAAAGGGCTGTTTTTCGTTGTTTTCGGTGACGTCGACCGAGTCCGCCAAGTTTGGCTTTTCTTCTGGACTCGCGCCGGAGCTGGATTTTCTGTGAAAAGTCGTGAAGTTTGTGATGTCGTCGCCGTCTTCTATGCCAAAAGGGGACTCTGCGATTTTGGGCAATTGTGCCTTTTCGAGCGCGCCCGGAGACTCAATTTCACTGTCGGTATTCGCCAAAACAGCTTCTTTTGAGAAGCCGCCATTTTCGCCTTTTCCAGTATCGATGTCCATGATTTTGGCAAACCGTGAAACTCCACTGCTGAAGACGCGGCCAACGGAACTTACGGATTTTTCCAGCCCAGTCCAAATATGGGAGATGGCCTGATTAAGCGCTTTCGAGAATTCCGCCTCATCGACGGGAGATGAAAAAACGGCCAGCACCTCGTGGTCCGAGGCGTCGTGGGAAAAGATACGTGAATAGTCCATGGTCACTATTGTAGGCGAAGCAAGAACAATGTCTTTGTCTGGCGTGCTTATTGAGTATTTTAGCGATCACCTCATCCAGGGATTTCCAGTGCCCGCTTTGTTTCTATTGTTGCCTTTTGGTAACTTTCCAGGATTTGGACTGCCAAAAGAAGTGAATCTTATAAGGTTCTCGTGCATGGCACGGAGTCGCACTGCTGGCCATAGCCACGTAAGGTACACGTTCTGGCATTATAGATGTGCACTGTGTGCCTTGTCAGCATACGAACAAGTGGGTTTGCCTGCATTTCGTGGATTCGGGCACTTTTCAAGGGATATGTCTTCTCAATTTGGCTCGAAAAAACTGGCGTTAATATATTTCGGCCAGTTTGGTTATATACAGGAACAATTAGAGAATCAGAGATTCGGCCGTATTTACAGGCAGTTGCGAGACCACTAGCCCGGGCTGATCTAGTAGACCCAGCCGCGGTGCGCAATGGGTGTAGGTGGTGCTTTTAGCCAGTCACGTGACGGAATGGACAAGGTGCAAGATGGTCCATGTGGGCACTGGTATGGCAGGTTACCAATTTGCAACTGGGGCAAGAGAAGGAATATTTCTTGTTTTATAATTTGGACGTTATAAAAAAATACTTCACCCAGAGCTCCCATTTCCAATCCCAACTTTTAAAGATCTCGTGCATTTCGGTATTCCTGAAGTGCCCATTTACGGTGCGCGTCGCAGATGGCCCTTTAAAGGCCCAAACGGGCTAGGTAACAATCAGGCGTATATATCCGAAAAGGCCCCAATCTGAAACAGGTTCGAAATTTCCAAAACACAATATTGGGATAGAAAAGAACAACCGTGTGTTGACTTTCTTTTCATCGTACCGTCTGTTAGCTGAAGCTGGCCACGATCTCAGCCTCGCGAATCGGTACCACCAGATTCCAACACTTACCATCCTCAATTGCCCATTGACACTTCACACCGAATAAGGCGATTTTCCAAGCCTTAGAGTATGGTAACGAGTTTGGAAGCGTCTCAATATTCTTAGCTCCAACCGGCACAAATAACCACACCCTCTACACTATGAGAGCAGGCTCTTATAAGAAGCTCGACCAGATCGAACTAAACGAGGCGATCCCGCTCGAGATCATGAAGCCGTCCGACGGCAGCACGGGATCACGTGACGCGGACGCCGAGAACGACCCCTCCGACTCCGACGGCTCCACCACGTCCCAGTTATTTGCAGATATCAACGACTACTCGAAGTCGGCAGGCGAGGAGAGTTTTGAGAACGATGTGGGGTTTCAGAAACAGATGCACCAGTTCAAAGCGGGCGCGAAGCCGGGGAAGTTGCCCGCTATCGTCATTTCTGTATTCTGTATATCACTATGGTTGGTATTTCTAATAGTGTACTCCAATGGAAATGCCCGCCAGAAAGCGGCGTCGCTATGGCACGGCGCAGATACCAATATTGTGGGCTTGGACCACCGAAACGTGTCGCTAAACCGTTTCGACCCTAACAATAGGAACGTGTCGCTCACAGACTACAGAAAGGGCCTATATGCGCCATCCTTCAGCCCCGTCCGGTGGCTAGAATCGCTGCAGTTCCCGCAAGCCCGTGAAAACGCAAAGGGCTTTTATATCACCAAAAAGGGCGACAAGCTTGTGGTGGTTCTGGCGGACTCCAGCTACGAAAAGACCATTCTAGACTCCAACCAGTTCTCCTACCAGAACAAGTTCTACTATGCGCAAGACATAATTCTCAACCCGGGAACACCCGTCGACGATCCCGGAGCCGTCCATTTGCTCCGGTCTGACCTGGTCCAACAATGGCGACATTCTTCCTTTTCGTACTTCTGGCTATGGAAGCCGGTAACGGGAGAGGTTTTCCCTGTGCAGGCTCCATCACAGAAACGGCCAGGGGTGCTAGAAAAGCTCCATTTTGCCAAGTTTGATCCTGCTGGTAAGCACCTCGTTTTTGGCTTCGAGCATGATGTTTTCATCATAGACTTGGACACCCGCAAAGTCGACGCTATAACAGAGAATGGCAGCCCCAATATCTTCAACGGAAAGCCGGACTGGGTGTACGAGGAGGAAGTGTATCCGCAGGACAACATGGTGTGGTGGAGTCCAGATCTGAGGTTCTTGGTGTATGCACAAATCAACGACACCAACGTGGAATCGTACAACCTAGATTACTATGTGAAGGGCTCTGGGGAGGTGGCTATGGGATACAATGACTTGGCGCCAAAAGAGGCCACGGATGTCAACCAGTACCCCAAACACACGTCGCTAAAGTACCCAAAACCAGGGACTGCCAATCCAACAGTCAGGCTCTTTTCGTATGATCTAGAACTGACATCAACACAGGAAATCGCGGCGCTAGCAGACGACGTCGTAAAGGAAGACTTTATACTTTACGACGTGGCATGGGTGGACTCCACAAACCTACTTCTCAAAGTATCCGACAGATGCAGTTCTGTCCAAGAAAGGAAACTATACAACCCTGTAAAAACAGGAGCAGCCGAGCTCGTCTCTACGCAGAACGCATCCGCCTATAACGGATGGATCGAAAAAGCAACGCCCATCACCTTGGTGAAGAGGAAGGACAAAGTGCACTACCTTGACCGTGTTGTTGTGGATAACTTGGTGCAGCTAGCGCTATTTGATCTGGCTTCCTCCCAGAACTACTCAAAGCTACTTGGACCAGTGAACTACGAATCTGCGCTATCATATGATGAACTAGAGGACTGCGTATACGGAATCTTTGGCACCAACTTGGAGTCAAATCTAGCTCTTGTGTCCTTGGCAGATGGGGCCAAAACCGTTCTAGGCGAAGACGGCGAATACGGTCTTAATTTCAGCCCTAACGGCCAGTTCGTTGAACTCAAATACGAAGGGCCAAAACAACCGTGGCAGAAGATCGTAAACTTGGCGTTCATCGCCGAGAACGAAAACCACATTGCAGAGATCGGTGCAATTGACGACTCGACACGCCTTTCTGCCGTTCTTGACAGCACAAACCTCCCAACGAGAATCCGCAGCACGGTGGCGGTGGGACAGAAATCCGAGAAAGTCAACATGCTTGAGATCTTTCCCCCAAACTTCAAAAAAGACGCTAAACACCCGCTTTTGGTGCACGCGTACGGCGGCCCCGGGTCCACCACTGTAAATAGAGCGTTTGGCGTGGATTTCCAGGATATAGTAAGTGGCCAGTTGGACGCGGTGGTTCTCATTATTGACCCCAGGGGCACGGGCAGCGACGACTGGAAAATCAAGTCCCACCTGAAGGGAAACATGGGGCTCTGGGAACCGAAAGATATCATAGCCATCACCAGAGATTATATCAAGCAAAACAGCTACATTGATGATCAGAAAACAGCCATCTGGGGGTGGTCCTACGGTGGGTTTACGACTCTCAAAACGTTGGAATACGACAAGGGCGACGTCTTCAAATACGGAATGGCAGTGGCGCCTGTGACCAACTGGCTTTTCTACGACTCTGTGTTTACAGAGCGGATCATGGGCATTCCCGACGAAAACCAGAACTATTATGCGATTTCGCGCATCAATGACTTTGCTGATTTCAAACTGGTGGCCCGGTTTTTGATCATGCAGGGCACGGCCGACGACAACGTGCACATGCAAAACGCCCTATGGCTCATGGACAATTTCGATAGGCACGGCGTGGAGAACTACGATGTACATTTTTTCCCGGATAGCGACCACTCGATCTACTACCACAACGCGAACACCATAGTATACGACAAGTTGTTCTGGTGGCTCGAGCGGGCCTTCAGGGGGTACTACGTGTAGGGCTGGAAGTCATGGGGAAGGGCTATTGAGATAGCTATGGGAGTGACTATGGGAATAGCTATTGGGAATAAGAACTAATCTGACGTCCTGGGTTATGCACTCTCCACTGTTATCTCCTGTAACGATATGTGAGGAGATTGTAGAGGTGAGAACTCAGGGAAGAGAGTAGAAATAGTAACATCGGAACTGAAATGAAGTATCCCACGACATAAAACAAACCCGCCAGCAGTACGCAACAGACTCCCACTGAACCAGACTTGCCGTTTCGAAGCCAGTGTCAACACGAAAACGGTTGGATTTTTTCCCCGATTTCTTCAGCACTCCAACTTCGAGTGTATGGTCTTCTTAGACCCCTTGGCCAACTTTTCACTTAAATGAGTCCGGATAATGCTGTAGAACTACACGATAATATCTATCAATAGAACTAATGTCTGTTACCTGGTGCGGCTGCGATTACGCAACGGTACCTTGGGGACCATTGCCGCGTGTGGCGGTGGAATCTGGGCAAAAGTAAACATCTAAATTTAGCTAATACTATTTCTAACTGTCTAGCAGCACCTTTGTTTGCCCAGGTTGAATCCTACCATGAAGCACTATTGGTCACAAGGCTCTATTTACTGTTCCAGCTCACGGATGCTGTATCTGCGAGTCTTCTTGCTCTTTTTCTATGTGAAACACGTTGTCTCATAAAACTCACACTCCACTGTGATGCTCGAAAATTAATCATTAATGGATGATCTAACGGGTTCCAGTGTCTTGCGTGGGCATCCTGGTACGCTACGCTCTCCTCGACTACGCCCAATCGTAATGACAGAAAATGCTTCCCTTGACACTAATTAAATAAATAATATATACACATATATGTTGCTTTCACGCTTTAAAAATCAATTCATCAGTTGATTTACGGAAACATGCTGCCCCACTCGCCTATTCACGACCTGCACACAGCGCCCCAGAAAAGCATCATCTCATCTCACGGTAATTTTTCGTTCCTATAACTGCAACCAAAATGGGGAAAGCCGCCAAAGCCACCAAGAAGTTCCAGAACAAGCACTTGAAACACACGATCGAGCATCGTCGTGATGTGCAAAAAGAGAACAAGAAGATGGCCCTGAGGAGGGGCAAGGGCACCGGGCCAGAGCCTAAAGTGAAGAAGGCCACCAAGCCCATCTTCGACGACATGTCTGTAGACGAGTTTTTTGAGGGCGGCTTCGAGGTGCCCAAGGCGAAGAAGGGCACGGCCCAGGACGCCGAGGGCTCTGAAAACGAGTCGGAAAGCGACTCTGACAACGATTCCGAAGATGACCTAAACGACTCAGAAAACGAGCTTGAAAACTCCGACAACGAGCACTCCGACGAGTCTTCCGAGGAGGAGGACGAGGATATGATGAAGCAGGACATGGCCAACTTGGCGGAAAAGGACCCCGAGTTCTTTGACTACTTGAAGAACAACGAAAAAGAGTTGCTCGACTTCGAGGGCGTGAATCCGCTAGATGCCATGTCTGACGGATCGGACGCCGAGGCCTCCGACGCCGAGGACGTGCCCCTGAAACCAGCCGCCGCGCCGCAGAAACGCAAAATCGTCATCACAAAAAACCTCGTCGCCAGCTGGGACACGCAGTTGCAGGGCGAGCCCAAGGCCCGCACCATCCAGAACGTGATCGCCGCGTTCAAGACCGTCGTCTACGCGAACTCGGACGACAAGCGCAAATCGCGCTACGCGCTCGAGGACCCCGACGTGTTTGGCGACTTGATGTTCGTTGGCCTCAAGCGCGTGCCGCAGGCCGTGCAGAAGTTGGTGCCCTACAAAGTGAACCAGAAGGGCACGCGTTTGGTGGACGCGAAGCACGAGCAGTACAAGTCGGTGGGCCGCTTGGCGCGCAGCCAGGCCGGCTCGTACATCACGCTTTTGCAGGACATCACCAACACGGAAACTGCCGCGGTGGTGTTGGCGTCTGTGCAAGAATTGCTCCCCTTCTATATCTCGCAGCGCAAGGTGCTCAAGCAGATCGTGAGCGCCGTCGCCGACGTGTGGGCATCCTCCACGGACGTGGAGACGCAGGTGGCCACTTACGCGTTTTTGAACAACGCGGCGCGTGAGTACGTGGGCCCCATGTTGGAGCTCGTGTTGCGCACGGTGTACCTGGCGTTCGTCAAGAACTGCCGCAAGACCAACGTGCACACGATGGACCTGCTCAACTTCGCCAAGAACTCGGCCGCGGGCCTCTTCGGCATCGACGAGCGCGTGGCATACACGGTCGGGTTCGAGTACGTGCGGCAGTTGGCGGTGCACTTGCGGAATTCGATCTCCGCTACCAGCGCGGTATCCGCCAAGCTGGGCAAGGACGCGTACAAGTCCATCTACAACTGGCAGTTCTGCCACTCGTTGGACTTCTGGCTGCGTGTGTTGGCGCAGCTGTGCAACCCGGAGCACGAGTTGCAGACGCACGCGTCCCACGAGTCGCCCTTGCGCCCGTTAATCTACCCGTTGGTGCAGGTGACGCTCGGCGCGGTGCGCTTGATCCCCACCGCGCAGTTTTTCCCGTTGCGCTTCTACCTCGTGCGCTCGTTGATCCGCTTATCGCAGGGCCTGGGCGTGTACATCCCGATTTTCCCCATCATCTTCGAGATCTTGACCTCGACCGCGTTCTCGCGCCCGCCCAAGAACGTGGCGTTGCCGGCGGTCGACTTTGACCACGTGATCAAGGTCAACCAGCAGTACTTGGGCACCAAGGCGTACCAGGACGGCTTGTGCGAGCAGTTTCTCGAGTTGACCAGCGAGTTCCTCGTGTTGTACTGCAAGAGCATTGCGTTCCCCGAGCTCGTCACGCCCGTGATCTTGTCACTCAGACGGTTCATGAAGAAGTCGCGCAACTCCAAGTTCAACAAGCAGATGCAGCAGCTCGTGGAGAAGCTCAACAGCAACGCCACGTATATCACCGCCAAAAGGAGCAATGTTGAGTACGGGCCGCTGAACAAGGCCGAGGTGCAGGCTTTCCTCAAGGAGGAAAAATGGGAGGCCACGCCCTTGGGCCAGTATGTGGTGGTGCACAGAAAATCCCGGGAAGAACGTGTGCGTATCTTGAAGGAGGCCGTGGCTGCTGAGGATCAGGCCAGGCAGAAGAAGAAGAATGCCGACGCGGAGATGGAGGACGCTGTGGGCGCCCAACTTCTCGACGAGCTGGACGAAGAGTGATGTAGAGTAGAGTAGTCAATATAAACGTGTTGTAATGGCTAAGGATCGATAGGGATGAAGTTGCCCACGATGCAGCTGGGGATGTTGTAGCGGTCACGCCGGATGGTGAAGCTGAAGCAGCAGCTCTTGCGCCGAAGTCCGTCCTTGGTGCGGAGGTTGCAGCTGGTGAGCACGGCCTTTTGGCCCTTGTCGAAGGCAATGGCGCCGTACTTTTCCCAGAAGTTGACCGCGCTCTCCTCGCTCATGAGCTCGTAGATGGCGAGCTTGCCGTCCTTCAAGTCGTCCGTGGTGACGCCCACCAACGACGCAAATTCCTTGTTTCCGCGATAGATCTCGCCCGTGCGCCGCCAGAGGCACGCCGGGATCGCCATCGACGTGAACACGCGGTCGTAGTCCAAGAGCATGCGCTCGAAACTCTCCTCCACGAGCACCAAGTCCACGTCCTTCAATGTCTTCGCAATGGCTCGGAACGCTGGCCGGAAGATCAGGAGCGGCTTCAAGATCCGCTGCCGCGACGACTGGTTCATAAAGTTGTCCATGTAGCTCTGCAAGCGCGCGTAGCCCTTGGCGTAGTTGTACGGCTGGAGCAACCCTGCCTCAAGCTTGGCCTTGATCACCTGCTTGAGACGCTCCTCCGGCGAGATTTCCGTGGTGGGGTCCGCCGCGGTCAAGAAAAACTTGTCACGTGCCGAGTCGGAAATCACCGGCTGGTGGTTGGGTCCTTCTGCTGTGCTTCCAGTGGGTTTTGCCTGCACGCTAGACTCCGCCTCGTGGAGGTGTGCGTTGTTCTGCGGTAGCACCTGCGGCTCCTGTCTGAGCTGGCTATTAATAGCAGGTTCTGGGAACGCGCCTAGCGTATTGGAGGGCGAAAACTGGAGCAAACCGTTGAGGTTGGTGGCAGATGTTCCGCCATCAGGATTCATCAGAAACGGCAACAATGAGTCACCGTTACCGCCGTCGTCATTGAGCGCGCCGTTCACAAGCTCGGGGTCGTCTATGATCGACAAGAAATCGTTGAGCGAGCTGAACTCACTGCCCGCGTGTTCCGAGTAGAAAAAAGGCTCCTGGTTGAACGGAAGCGCCTTGTTGAGGCCGGAAAACCGGGGCTGCGCCTGTACACTGCCCTTCTCCGCTGGGCCGTGCATCTGGCCTGGTGCCGACATCTCCTGGGAGAAAGGCTCCATACTAGAACTAGTCATGATCGAGGCGTTTTTGCCGTCTTCGCCGCCCACGTGCATCTCCAGCGGTGTGGTTCCACGCGAGTACTCCCCCGTGCCTTTTTTCTTCTGTTTTGACGCCGGCTCGTCATGGCAGAGATGGCCGATCCCGCGTTTTATGCACCTCAGACACGGCCGCACATCGTCGCAGATCATGTGGGAGCGGCGGCAGTACACACAGGCCATGTCTACCTTCTTCCTGCGTTTTCGGGCCTTCTGGGCGTCGCTGTCGGTTGCGGTATTCTCGGCCGTATTTGCAGGCTTCGTAGTTGGATTGGACGCTGTGTTTCCCGGTGCTTGAGGCTGCACGGGGGCGTCGAACGGCTGGTCCAAGTGCTCCAGTTTCATGATAATTCAAAAGAGCGGGAATCTCAGGGATCTGTCGAAAGAGCGGATTTTCAGAGTTGAGTGTAGGTTCAGCCCTGCCATACGTTGTGGCACCAGTAGTATGCGTTTTTTACTGGGTGCGCGTGGAAATACTGCAGGTCACGTGCGCGTCTCAGTGTGGGGTGTGTGGGGCACCAACGTAGAAGTTTTCCTGATGTCAGTTTTTTTCAAGAAAAAAGCTACTGAAAGCGGAGCGTGGACCTGCTCGATTCGTACAGCTGTGTGTCGCCGTCGCTGTCAGGTGCGGCCTCCGTAGACGTGTGGTAGGAAGAGACCGACGTCCCAAGCGACTGCTGCGATTTGGTGGTGACAAATGAGTCCGAGGTGGACACCCGTGCATCCAGGAAAACCTCATATGGAGAGTTGCTTTGCAGGCCCAAGAGGCTCGATTCTCGCTCTCGATTATTGGCCCGCGTTGGCACAGAATTGATGGGCTCCGACGCCACCAGCTCCACCTGTAAGCTGCGCACCGCGGTGTTGGAGACGTCCTCCATGTCAGGTTCGCGGCGCTCCAAATCCGCACCGAAGGTGCCGTAGTCGCTCGCGTGTTCGAAAAAGGGCTGGCTCTCGCGCACCTGGGGCGTCTCGTTGCACAACGGACACGTCTTGCGGAAATTGATGAGCCAGTTGGAAAGACACTTCTCGTGGTAGATGTGCTTGCACCCGAGCACCAACACACGTGACTTGAGCGGCACAAAGCGCGCGAGGCAAATCAGACACTTCTGCGTGGCGTAGAAGTCCGCACCCCCGAAAAGGAGGTCCATGTCGCCCAACGAGTAGAGGTCCGTGCCGCCAATCACGTACGAGGTACCCGCCTCGAACTCCTGCACGGGAATGTCGTCCGTCGACGACAGCACCAGCGGGATGTCGCTCGTCTGGTGCGTTTGCACGAGGTAGTCGTAGAAACTGGCCGTGGGGATGAGGTGGTTTTTGTTGTAGATGTGCACCGGGAGCAGCTTGACATATCGCTGGTTGAGCCTGTTGCGGCGTCGGCGGCTGTAAAGCTGCATGCCCCGGACTATCAAGTAGCACGCCAAGATCATGAGCGGAGGCGACACGGCCATCAGGAGTACTAGTCCGATGAACCCGTCAAACGAGGCCGTGCGGATGGCAAGCACCACGTGACCATCCCGCAATTTGTAGAGCTGCTCGTAGTCCTCGTAGGTCATGAAGAGGATGGGAAACCGGAGCTCCTCGTCGCGGTTGAACGTTTTCAGGTACATGGTGATGAGTCCGCTGCGGGGCACGTTATTGGCTATAATCACCGCACGGGGCTTGAGCAGCGCGTTGTCAATGTTGTTCAATTTCTTCACGAAGGTGCACTTTCCCCGCTGCACGATGAGGATTTTGTCGCTGTAGTCCGGGTGGGTGTGGGGGTCGATTTCCGAGCACGCACTGCCGGAAATAAACGCATAGTTGCCCCTGATTTCGTCGCTCAAGACGGGGCTGAACAGCGCGTACCGTGCGATTATCACGCTAGTAGCAGAGCTGTTGGAGGCGTTGTACGAAATAATCAGATCGATCGGAAACACCGAGTTGACCACGTTCGAGAACGAAGGGTCGAGTTCGCGGCCCCAGAATGACGGAGGGGGTCTGAAGAAACGCGCTTTTTCCAGATTTGCAGCATCGGCGGCCGTGGGCGGGCACCGGGCCCGAAAAAGGGCGCATGTCCACCGGTTTTGTGTGTTTTTTGTGGGGTTTATGGCGGCCATAAGGACACCTGCGAGGTCGAACTGCGCAGAAAACGAGTGGGCGATCACGAGCACGGCCAAAAGCGAAAACACCCCGAGAAGGGCCTGGTGGACGTGCCGCATGACTTTCGGGTTGGTTTTGGATGACTTCTGGCGTTTTTGTCTGCCGCTCCAAGGGAAAGTGTGGCCTGTAGTTACTGTTAGTGAGTATTAGTGAGGCGTGTCACGGTGTGTGCGGGTGCAAATTCTGGGTGGGGCGGAGAGTGATGGTGAGTTTGGCGATGGCTAATTAGGAAGTGGGGGTTGAGATCATTAAAAGAAAAATGGAGTGGCCGAGAAAGAAAGGGAGAAGGACAATATGAAAGAAGCAAAATATAGAAAGAAGTAAAACAGAAAAATAGGTCAAGAAAGAGAATGTCTCAATCACATCCGTGGGTTTGGTTGTATTGACAGGTAGTTTCTGCCTGGTAATGTCTCACTTAGTGGGGTTCAGTAAGCAGACCTAAGTGGGCGAGGAAGCTCTTTTTGGAAAAGGAGAAGAGAGTTACGAGAATTACATCTAACCATGAGAGCCTGGAAAACAAAATTAGTAAACTGTTGAACACCGCTTGAACTCTTCTGCTCTTTCCTCCAAATTGCACCCATAGATCTTCTCAGTACAGGCAAGCGCAGGCTCCGGATTTTCGTGAGTTTTGGAATAAAAAAATAATCAGAATCGAAACCCGATCCCCGACCCCCAACTCGATCTCCCGTTTCTGTTACATGCCTGGTAACTCCAAACTCACAGCCCACTAACGGTGCGGCTGAAATTGCCCATACTGCCATTGTGAATCCAGTCCGATTCCCATTCCCAAACGGCCACCCGCACGAGTGTAGACAACGAAAAATAAAGGCGCACAAAGATTCCAGGAAATCATATTAAAACGACTTATCACTCAATTTTTTACCTTAAGGTAAGTTTTATATCTCGACCTACCTTGCCATTCTGACGCGTCGGTGCTGCGGCCTGCACACTGCTGCTTGCTGTCATTCCTGCTTTTCGCCCGCGCACGTCCCGCAACACCTTACATTCTCCAGCTCTGTTATCTTCCCTTAATACCACCCAATTCAATGAACTCCGCAGACGTGGCCACAACGGTGTGTAAAATGAAACCAAAAACTCAAAGGAATTGCCCAACTTTTGTACTAACCCCCAGCCCGCAGAGGTCTTGGAGCCTCCCAAGCAGGAGCAAGTAGAGGATCTAGACTCGTCCCAATTTGACGCCGCCAAGGACGACGACGACGTCCGGGAAACCACCATTGACTGGACCGTCAGCGAGGACTACGACATGAAAGACGCCACAAAAAAACCTTTACCCAGACAGCCCGTGGAGCCCACCTATCGTGGATGGAAAGAAGTCGGTGGGTTTGAACAGGCAGACGAATTGACGGGTGACGACGAGGCCGTCGATTTGTTATCCAGGGGTTCTCTTTTCGACATCTACCTCCCCTCCGTGGCCTACGGCGACTGGTACCACAACGTGGCGTACCTTATTCTTGGCGGTACGTTATCGTGGATTGTTGGGTGGTTCCGCTTTTCGTTGGCGCCCGTTTTTTTCATCATGATTGCCACCTCGATTCTCTACCGTAGTTCCGTGAGAAAGTACAGACAGGGCATCCGCGAGCAGGCGCAGCGCGAGTTCTCGATCAAGTCCATCGAGAACGACTACGAGACCATGGACTGGCTCAACGTGTTTTTGGAGAAGTTCTGGCACTTTTTGGAACCGTCCGTGGCACAAATCGTCACTGAGCAGGCCAACCCCATCTTAGCCGCCAGCCCTGCCCCCGCCTTCATCAAGGCTTTGTGGCTAGACGCCTTCACCGCAGGCACTAAGCCCCCTCGCATCAACATGGTCAAGACGCTCGCGGGCACGGCCGACGATGTCGTGGTCATGGACTGGGGCTGCTCGTTCACGCCGCACGAGGTCGCGGACACCAACCATAAGCAGACGAAAAGCCGGGTGAACGAGAAAGTCACGGTGAAAATGAACCTTTTCGGGCTCGAGATTCCCGTCACGGTGTCCAACGTGTCGTTCCTGTGCTTGCTCCGCGTGCGCTTGCGCATGATGTCGGCATTTCCGCACATCGAGACCGTCAACGTGTGTTTGATGGAGCCACCCAGCTTTGATTTCACTGCGAGGATTCTAGGCGACACGCCCTTCAACTGGGAGGTCTTGGCGTTTCCCGGTTTGTACCCCTTTATCAACGAGATGGTCAAGAAGTACGTGGGCGCGATGTTGTTTTCGCCCCTTTCGTTCCAACTAAACGTCCAGCAGTTGATGGCAGGTGCACCCTTGAATTCAGCCATTGGTGTTTTGGTGGTCACCGTCAAATCGGCACGCCACTTGAAGAATTATGGCCGTGTGGACAATACCGTGGACCCATACTGCACGCTTGGTTTCTTCAAGACTGTTTTGGCCAAGACTGAAGCCAAGACTTCGACCAGCAAGCCGGTGTGGAACCAGAAGTTGCACATTCCTATCTCGTCCTTCAGTGAGCCCTTGAACATCACCTTGATGGACTACAACGGTAACCAGCTCCGGAAAGACAACCTCATTGGATCTGTGCAGTACGATTTGGACGTGTTGATCCACGAGAACAAAATCCCCGACATCTCCGCGCCGATCTTGCGCAACAATAAGCCCGTGGGCGAGATCCTGTTTGGCTTGCACTTCATGCCTGCGTTGGTGGCACAAAGGCAGGCCGATGGTGCAGTTATTCCACCTCCAGACTTGAATACTGGAGTCGCCAGATTGGAAATCACCGCTGCCAGAAACTTGAAGGGCGCAGAGGGAAAGCCTGTTTCTACCTACGCAGAAATGTCCATCGACGACGAGTCGTTCATTAAGACGGCCGTGGCGAAAAACAACAACAACCCTTCGTACAGTGAGGGCAAGGAACATATAGTGTTCAACCGAGCCAAGACCAGAGTGAAGATCGTGGTTAGAACTGCGGACAAGAAGATCTACAGCGTCATCAAAACATCTTTGAACAACTTGATCGACGCCCTGCAGGTGGACGATCCGTGGTTCCAGCTTTCTAAGGGTGGTGAGATTCAGCTTAGCACGGTGTGGAAGCCCGTGATGTTGGAGGGCGCCTCTGGTGCTGGTGGATACACACCCCCTATTGGTGTGGTGAGAGTCTCCATAGATAACGCAGAAGACTTGCGCAATTTGGAGACCATCGGCAAAGTGGACCCCTACACGCGTCTTTTGGTGAACGGCACACAGAGAGCAAGAACGACCGCCATGGAGTCCACATTGAACCCCACATGGAACGAGGTCCATTATGTGACATTGGCGTCGCCTAACCAGAAATTGACAATGGAAGTCATGGACGTGGAAAAAACACGACCAGATCGCACGTTGGGCTCGTTCGACGTGATCTTGAAGGACCTCATCCACAAGGACGAGAAGGGCAACTACATAGAGACTGTGGACCCGAAAAAGCGCACGTCCAAGTTGATCCACAAGAGAGGGCCCAAGGGAACCTTGACCTACTCCTTATCGTTCTACCCGACGTTGCCCGTGATGACGTTGGATGAGGTCAAGGAGGAGGACGATATGAAGAAGAAGTTCTTGGAGGAGAAGGCCAGAAAAGAAAAGCAGGCCGAGGAAGACAAGGCTAGCGGAAAGAAAGACACCAAGAAGAAAGAGGACGAGGAGGAAGAGGATGATGCAGAGTTCGACCTGTCCAACAAACTTCGCTTGAGCTTGCCCGAGTTGCAGGAGTACAAGAGCGGCGTGATGGTCTTCGAAATCAAGGAGATCGACGCTGCCAAGAGCGACTTATACATGCAGGTGTTTTTCGACAACCACGGTCTCCACGACTACCTGACGCCCAAATTGAAGGAAAAACACAACAAGGTCAAGACCACAGGAGATGTTGTGATCAAGGAGCTCGACTGGTCCCAGGCACACTTCAGGCTTGCGAAGAAAGCGGACCACAACCGGGCAGAAAAAGCGATCGCCGAAACGACTATTCCTACATTGCAGTTGTTGAAAAATGGCTTCGACAAGCCCATGACACTCGATTTGTCTGGCGCGAGCTCCGCCAAAGTCACCCTCCAGGTGTCGTGGATTCCCCTCATTTACGCCAGCGAAATTCCTCCTCAGGACACCGCTGACAACTGTGGCCACGTGCTCATCGACGTTTTGAGTGCGGAGCACTTGCCCGCGGGCGACCGCAACGGCAAGTCCGATCCCTACGTGAAGTTGTACTTGAACACCGAGAAAGACAGTTTTTTCAAGAGCAAAAAGATCAAGAAGACCTTGGACCCCACCTGGAACGAGAGCACCCAGGTGACCACCGCCAACAAGTACGACTCCATCATCAGAGTCAAGTGCTACGACTGGGACGTGGGTCCCGAACCGGACGACTTGTTGGGTATTGGTGAGATGAGGCTCTCGGACGTCAACAAGGACGACAAAATCGAGATCGATGTTCCTTTACGCGATGAAGACGATAAAGACGCAGGGGTGGTTCACTTTAAAGTGGGTTTCAAGCCCGATTTCATCATCGACGTGCGTCCTGAGAGTGCCACCAATATTGGCGATGCGTTTGGCGTTGTCGGTTCTGGGGTTGGTGCTTTTGGTCACGTGGGCAAGGGCGTGGGCAAGGGAGTCGGAAAGGGACTCGGCAAGGGTGTTGGAACTGTGGGCAAGGGGCTCAAGAAGGGCCTCCACCTCGGCCGTTCGAAGGAGTAGAGCAGGAGTTGGGTTTTTGCTACGGAGCTACTGTTATTGATGATACATTGATGTTTTATTGGTATATTAGTGATGTTTTGATTGACCCTTTACTGAAGTTTATTGATGTTGTTTATTGATGTTTTATTTACTATTTCGTTATCGTTATCGTTATATTGAACGTTTCGTCTCCTGGACGATGTGCTTCCTATAAGTTTCCCTTGATTAGACCTCTCTCCGACCATTAGCCCTGTTGTTGTTGGCCATTCATTAAAAGTTTTGTTTATTGACCATCAGCTCACCAAGGAAGTCATGTCTGTCTCTTCTAAGATGTATATATCCTGCAGATCTACAATATCTGCATAGATGGACACCTGGATAATTCACTATACCATACTGTACACCTCTTTTAGTAGTCTATTTCTACGCCCTATATCCTCTACTATCTCTACCCTCTATTATGTCTTCGCTGTATAACTCTTTTACTAGGTTCTATCATCCGTATACCCTTACTATATGTACTCTATGTCGGAATCTCTATATGTCGGCAGGCATGAGTCAAAGAGTACCTGATGCTAATATTCAAAGACTGCTTCCTCGAGCGATACGGAGAAAGAATCGGTGAAGCTAAGAGCCCCAGGAATTAGCTCCAGGAGCCTGTTAATATGCGAAGAATAAGAGGTCAGTACCACGATATAGCAGTACATTCACAGCATCTTTCTAATATCTGTATACCTCTTCTATACCTACGTAACCGAAAGTTTCCTTTACTGTTACCCTTTTGTCCACCTTTGTTCGTTTTTCACCTCTATCCACCCTATACTCCAACGAAACCTCAAAACACATCGCCCAACTTCAACCGCGGCGCGATGTTCATCGACAAAAGCTCTTGGAACAACAATTTCGCCGCGTACGGAATAGTCATCTTGATCACATGCTCGGAGCTCTTGCACGTGTTGCACCACGAGCTGTATCCCATCAACCCACAGTTGTTGCACACGTCCACCTCGAAAGCGTCGGAGGAGATCATCAAACGTTCGAGCAAGAGCTGCGAGGCGCCGTAGGCAATCACGCAGTCTCGCTCCATTTCTCCCAATCTCAACCCACCGTCTCTGGACCTACCCTCGGTAGGCTGTCTCGTGAGCACTGCTCTCGGACCCCTTGCTCTGGCGTGCATTTTGTCCAAAACCATGTGCTTCAACTTCTGGTAGTAGATCGGACCGAAGAAAATGTACGCTTGCAAGCACTCACCCGTGATGCCGGAATACAACATGTCCTTGCCCGAGTAGTTGAAGCCCTTGTCCACGAGGATCTGCGACATTTCCTCCAACTTGGACCCACCAAAACAGGTACCGTATTCGAGCGTTCCGTTCAACACACCCGCTTTTCCGGAAATCAACTCTATCATCTTGCCCACCGTCATACGTGAGGGAAAACCGTGCGGGTTCATGATGATGTCCGGTACGATACCGGTGTCGTTAAAGGGCAAGTCCTCTTGCTGGACGATGATTCCACACACTCCCTTCTGCCCGTGTCTGGACGAGAACTTATCTCCCAATTCTGGTCTTCTCGTCTGCCGCAAAAGAACTTTGATGAGCGCCTGATCGTTGTCGCTCACAGACATCATCACTTGGTCCACGTACGATGGCTCGGGCCCCTTATAGTAAGCAGGCGTCTCTCTATGTGACTCGGCGCTCTGCATCTGGTTGTGTTCGCCAAGCACGGACTCGCCCGCGTTGGTGGGCACCTGCTTGTTGGCGAAAACCTGTCCGTTCTCGACCCTCATTCCCACTTCTCCCAATCCGTCTGGGCCCAACGCAGCATGTGCAAAGATGGGCTCGCCTTTCTCGTCAACACGCATACCGCCAACGATATCCTTGGTGTGGTTCGGGTAGCGCTTGAGCTGGATGGTGTTTTTTCTGACGACCTGGCAACGGCCAAAACCACGGTCAAGTGATGCTTTGTTTAACACCAACGCATCCTCAATGTCGTAGCCGGAGTACGACATCACGGCCACGGTCGCGTTCTGTCCGGCCGGTAGCTTGTCGTAGTCGATCAACTCGATGGTCTTGGTTTTGACCATGGGCTGCTGGGGGTACACCATAAAATAGAGCAACGTGTCGATACGCCGGAACTGGTTGTATGCAATGGCACCAATGGCCTGTTTTCCCATAGCGCACTGGTACGTGTTACGGGGCGACTGGTTGTGGTGCGGGTAAGGGATCAAACCGGCCACTGCACCTAGCACAGTGAATGGTTCGATTTCCAAGTGCGTGAAACGGAGATTGGGGTCTTCGGCCATGTTTTTCTCGTACAACGCGATCAACGAATCGTTCTCCTCGTTCACGTCCAAGTACTCGACGAGGCCATGCTTCAAGAAGTCGTCAAACGCCCACTCTCCACCTAGTAGTTTCTGCAAATGGTGGGCTTTCACCCGTGGTTCTCCTGTTTTGGAGTCCACAATGATAAGTGGCCGACACACTCTGCCACCGTCTGTGGCAATGTGCACCGCGGCCTGGTGGCTGTTGGTGAAAATAGACACGAATTCAGAAAAGCGGCCCGAGCGGCGCAACGCCCGGAAATCACGCACAAATTTGACCGGAAAACGCGTCACACCAACCATGGTACCGTTTAGGAAAACACCATAGTTCCCGTCGGAATATATCGTGGCGGAGTCCACGCTCATGATATCCTCGCATCCCAAAAGAAAACACAACCGTCTGATGGGAGCCTCCTCATCGTCCGTAGTAATGTGAGTCATCAAGGCCAAGTTCTTCACCAACCCACAGGCCTCTCCCTCAGGTGTATCAGAGGTACACAACATGCCAAACTGCGAAGGCTGCAACGCTCTGGGTCCCGAGACTTTCCTCGACTTTTCAAACTGCGACGAAATCCGCGTCATCATGCCCAATGCTGATATATACGACAATCTAGAGAGCACGTGGGTGACGCCCGCCCTTTCCATCTTGAACCGCTTCAACGACCAGTTTCCCGTGGAAATGGCCCTGTTCATGCCCATGGAGATGTTGTTGGAGTGGATGTTGATCGACAACAACGCGTCGAATTCGGATGTTTTGCCTGGTTTTTTCAAGATCTTATCAATGTTGAGCTTGAAGTCCGAGTTGAACTTCTTGAACAAGTCCTCAAAAAGCAACGACATCAACTGCCCGGCCAACTCCAACCGCTTGTTTCCCACATAATCTCTGTCGTCCACCATGGACGGGTCGTGCATGGTCATCAAAACCTTGCGTGCCATGGTCGCCGTATACAAGGCCTTTTCACGGAAGTTAAGGTCCGAAACCGTCAAATGCGCAACCACAGTCGTGGCGATGGCCTCGATACCTTCCTGGAGTTGCGAAAGTTTGGGGGCACCCGCACGTCTAATCGTTTTTACTCTCTTTCCAATATAAAGAAGCGCCTGCTGCTGCGTGAAAATCTCGAGTTTGGCTGCTTCTTCGAAGTTTATCGCAAAAAGGTCCTGGTACTGTGAATTAGGGCCGCACACGAGCTGGAGAATCTCGAGGTCGGAGGTGATTCCTGCAGCCTTCAAGAAAACCACGATGGGCACGTCCTCCGCAATCGAGTTGTGTTTGAGGTAGATTTTGTCGTTTTTCGCAATCACGTATGTTTTCGATTTTCTCTCGTGTGTGGACGACGTCACGGATGCTTGCACTAGGCCCTTTTTCTCGTCCGCCTCCACAATGATTCTGTTCTTGGAAAGCTGCTCCTGGATCAAAATGACCTTTTCGGTACCGTTCACAATGAAATAGCCGCCGGGGTCGATCGGGCACTCCTCGAATTTGGCCATCTGGTTCTCGTCAATGCCGTCCAAAACACACTTATTGGAACGTAACATAATGGGCATTCTGCCAATCTCCAAGTCCTTGTACATGATGATTTTTCTTCCCCTGGTGTACTCCACGTCCACGTATATCGGGGCAGAATACGTCAAGTCGCGTAGCCGACATTCATGGGGTGCCATAATCACCTCCTTAGTACCTGGAGCCAGAGTGGATTTGTGGCCCACTCGGATATCTAAATACTTCAAGTAGAATTGCGGGTCCACATCAGATAATACAAGCTCGTTGGCCTTTATGATTTTCTTCAAGTCCACGTCCACGAAGAAATTGAACGAGTCCAAGTGCTGCTTCACCAAGCCCTTCACCTTGAGAAATGCTGGCAAAAGATGCCATTTGTCATCCACAGTGTTGATGGCGTCGGTCAATTTTTTGCCCTTGTACTCCTCCTGCAAAAGCGGCAGAAACGAGTCGTCCACCTGGGCACTGACGGCCTCGGAAGCCTTGCGTTTGACCATTTTTGGGGGGACTTAGAGAGGTATAGATGAGATGGGTGGATCAATTTTTTTCTAGACGCAGGCATGCTTACAAACTTGGTGCACGGGTGCGATCGGGGTACCTGGAAGGTAATACCGGTGTAGGTTAAGGTGAAAGATTATTTTTTCTCGCCTGGTGAGGCTGATTGAAGGGTGGTGCTCTTTGTTAACTTCATTATCCCGAAAAGCAGTATCAAAAGCGAAACCAGGTAACCAAATACGCACCTAATGACGGCCCCCACACTGGACTCCAACAAAAGCAGTTTTTTTAGGTTGATACAAAGCTGGGCTTTTTTTTTTTTTTTGCTTGATGGGCCATTCTGGTGAGCGCGTTATGATAGTACGGCACTAAAAGAGCTTTCTGGGGGTATAAATAGACGGTTCCCGCAAAAATCGAGAATTTGCACTTATCACTGGCACAGCCAGACTTATCACGGCCTAACTGTCAAAACTGCGCGTAGCTCGCGTGGCGCAGTGGTAGCGCAGCAGATTGCAAATCTGTTGGTCCTTAGTTCGAACCTGAGCACGAGCTCGCTTTTTGCCGGACGCCGATGTCCGTTGATTATAGAGTAAACAAATCAGGGTCGTGCCTGTGTGGGAAAGCTTCGTTGGCGTTTTCTGATGAAGAGTTGCGAGCATTCAAGCATAGACTTCATCCGTTTTTCTGGGTACCAAGTTTTCACGAGCCACTGATAGGTCAGCACCACTTCGAATTTGAAAACTAGCTAGTTTTTTGGTGTTTTCCACTGATCTTGAACCTACAAACCGATCTTTAACTACGAATGTCGCTAGTCTCTGCGACGCGTTGGAAAAGTGCTTGATTTCGTTTAGGACTCAAGTTCCCTTATGATGGCCCAGGAAAGAATAAGGTAAAAGAGAACCGTGGAAGAACGATACGACATCGCCAGATTCAGTGCTCTCGAGTGCTACTATTTCTGTGATTGGAGGCGAAACCACAACCGTCTGCGAGACTCGCCCAGGACTTCAAGTCGCCTTTTTGAAGATTGAAAAGACCCTCGATGAACCACGCGTTCTCAGGACCTAGATCGCCCCTATCTGGATACTCAACCATAACCGCACCAACATACGGCTATCACGGTACCGCTTATAGTACCAATTATTGCTCCGACGACACCCATGGCCTGCTCCTTCAGTCTCTTGTGTCTTTATCTTTTTCAAGACACATCTATTCACCGAACCACTCCCAACAAACACTCAAGCCAAGGTACAACCTCCATGTCAGGGTCGCCCGATGCGCAACACCCGTGCACCCGACACATCGTTTCAGGTGCTGCCGCCACAAAATCTCGTCTCCCCACCGTTTGGCTGCAAACCCAGCAACACTCTTTCACCCTTTTTATATCTTTCATGCTGGTGGTCACGCACGAGAACGGCACGCGCACGTCCTTTGAACGCCGGCGGCTACTCTCGTTGCTCTCTCGGCTCTCGGAGCTGCTAGACCTTCCAAAGCTGGCCGTAGAACTCACACTTGCCAGTATCGAGACGGCGCTTCCAGACCATATTTCCACAGATGAGCTTCTAGGTCTAGCCGCCGAGTCTTTGGCGCTGAAGGTCACAGACGACCCGGCGTTTTCCGATTTAGCAGGCAGAATAGAGGCACACCGTATCAGGAGATTAGTGCCCGGGCTGTTCTCGCAAAACTTCCAGTTTTCTCGGGACTACGTGCACCCCAAGACGGGTGCACACCACCCGCTCGTATCGGAGGCAGCCAACAACTTTGTGCAAGAGCACGCTGACTTTTTGGACCGGGTTTTGGTGCCGGAGCGTGACTTTACCCTCTCGTATTTTGGCATTCGCACGCTTTCCAACTCGTACCTTCTTAAACGGAAGGGCATAATCGCGGAAACACCGCAGTATTTGTTTTTGCGTGTCGCGGTGGGAATCCATGGCATCCAAGCGGATGAGCGCTCCCTCGAAAAGGTCCGCGAAACATACGAGGCCATGTCCTCGAAACACTTTGTGCACTCGTCGCCGACGCTTTTCAACGCGGCCACCGAAAACAACTACCTCTCGCTGTGCTTTCTCGTGGCCATGGGCGACGACTCCATAGACGGAATTTACAAAACGCTTCACAAGGCTGCTCTTATTCTGAAGGGCTCTGGTGGTATCGGTATCCACATGCACAACATACGATCCAGCGGGTCGCTAATCAAGTCTTCCAATGGTATCTCCACTGGCTTGGTGCCCATGCTTCGTGTATTCAATAATACCGCCAGATACGTAGACCAAGGCGGGAACAAACGCCCGGGGGCCATTGCCATATACTTGGAGCCGTGGCACGGCGATATCCAGGAGGTGTTGGATCTCCGAAAGAATCACGGCCAGGAGGAGCTTCGTGCGCGTGACCTCTTCTACGCTTTGTGGATCCCTGATTTGTTTATGAAGCGTGTGGAGGATGACGCAAACTGGTCTCTTTTTTCTCCCAGCGAGGCCCCTGGGCTTGCTGATGTCTACGGCGACGAGTTTGTGGCGCTCTACGAAAAGTACGAGGCAGAAGGACTCGCTTCGCGCACGATGTCGGCACGAAAGCTATGGCTTCAGATCTTGGATACACAGATGGAGACCGGAATGCCGTTCATGCTCTATAAGGATTCGTGTAACCGAAAACTGAACCAGAAGAACTTGGGCACCATCAAATCTTCGAACTTGTGCTGCGAGATCGTGGAGTACTCCTCGAAAGACGAAACGGCTGTGTGCAACTTGGGCCTGTTGGCTCTTCCATCGTTCATCGCGACATCTGGTGATCGGATCTTTTTCGACTTCCCTAAATTGCATGCCTATAGCAAGATCTTGGCCCGAAACCTCGACAAGGTGATCGATGTCACATTATACCCCACTGACGATGCGCGCCTGTCTAATAATAAACACAGGCCCATTGCCATCGGTGTTCAAGGTCTCGCAGACGTATTCATGGAGCTCAGATTACCCTTTGAGTCGCCTGACGCCTCGGTCTTGAATCGCCAGATTTTTGAGACCATATACCATGGTGCCATAGAGGCGTCTGTGGAAATGGCCATTGAATTAGGAGCTTATAGCAGCTTCCCTGGCTCACCCGCGTCAGAAGGCAAACTCCAGTTCGATTTATGGGGTCATAAACCCGAATTCTTTGACGACTGGGATACTCTCAAAGGTCGCGTAATGGCATCTGGGCTTCGAAACTCGTTATTGGTTGCGCCTATGCCAACGGCATCCACTTCGCAAATTTTGGGATTCAACGAGTGTTTCGAACCCTACACGTCCAATTTATATCTGCGCCGTGTTCTTTCAGGTGAGTATCAGGTCGTGAACCGCTTTCTTATTAAGGATCTCAAGGAGCTTGGGATCTGGAATGCCGCCATGAAGCAGAAAATTGTTATAGACAACGGGCTGATACAACACATAGAGGTGATTCCGCAAGAGTTAAAAAGCCTATACAAGACAGTTTGGGAAGTCAGTCAGAAGAACCTCGTGAACATGGCTGCTGACAGAGGCTGCTTTGTGGATCAGCTGCAAAGTTTGAACATTTTCATGAAAAGTCCCAGTGTCGGGGCGTTGAACTCCTGCCACTTCTACGCCTGGAAAAGGGGTCTTAAAACGGGTATGTATTACTTGAGAACACAGGCGGCGTCAAGAGCTATTCAATTCACAGTGGATGAGAAGAGCACCCTTTCGGAGCTATCGACCATGAAAATGCCGGACATTCTGCAGTTGAAGAGAAAGAAATACCTCACGCAAACCACATATCAAAACACCATTACTGGACAGCGCGATCAGCCGACTCCACAACCACGGAAGAGAAGTCGGGAGTCTATTCACGCCATCAGCACGAAGGCAACAGTGCACCATAAAGCTCCCAAACTAGATACGAAACCCGGACCGAAGGCGAAAGCAAAGCATGCTCGGAAAATCCGCACCAACTCCTTTGGGCCAAGCCTAGAGCCCGAGTTTGATGAACAAGCAGACATCCAACACGATATCTTCGACCTCACCCCGAGGGTCTGCAACATCAAGTATGTGGAGGGCTGCGACTCCTGCTCCGGCTAAAACCCCCTTGTACATAACACCTGTAAATATCAATAATATCCAGTGCCCCGCCTTGGAGTTCGCTCCCAGTGCGCCCTATGATCATTAAATAGGGCTAGTCCATTCCAGACCCATTCTTACCTGAATTTGCGTCCCGCAAAATCGGCCACTTGCGCCATGCCGTCGGAAGTCACGAAAAACCGCAACTTCGACTTGTCGGACCACAACAAAACACCCACCTCCGTGGCATAATTGCACAAAACGTCGTACTCGTTCTGGTTCTTGAAGTCCTTGAAAAGGTAGCCGTTGAACGTCTGGATGCGGTCCAATTCCAACTGCCATAGACGGATCTGGTCCACGACATTTGGCGGGAGAATCTCCAATTTGTGCTGCGCCACGCCAGAGTCTGAAGACTTCGACTGCGGTGCCCCACCTGCTGTGTTGATATTATGACTGGCGTCGAACTCGATCTTTTTATCCAACTTCTCCTTGGCCAAAAGGCGCATCTGCGAGTGAGCGTGGGTCTCCAAAAAACGGATAATTTGGTCTGCGGTGATGCCGTTGTAGAGCGCGTTTCTGATGGACTCTCGCGTGAGCTGTCCAATGACCATGTTGGAGAACCGGATTTTGAGCGAGACGAACAAGTTGAGAATGGCGATTTCCAATGGCGAGTTGGTGTACGCGTACAACTTGAAGTTTGTTTCCAACACAATCTGTCCCAGCTGAGCGTCTGCTTGTGGCTCGATTTCCGGTGCCTTATTTTCTGCATCCTGGACAGCCCGGTCCACGGCCATCGATGGTGTTTTGAGGCCAGTCGATTCCGACGTTAATGTCGTGGCAAGCCGCGTCGGGTAAAACCGGGACAGGCCCTCCGACCGCTGGTAGACGAGCCCGTAGTCGCGGAGGTCTGGCAACATGGAAAGCTGTGTTTCGCTCAAGCTGGACACGGAATACGCCTTGCCTAATTCGAGCGAGCCTAGAATGAATATGAAGTTAAGCACGTCCACCGGGTCCATGTGGAGGTCCTGCGTCAAGTTCAAGTACTCGAGGAGAATGGTCCAGATCTGTATGTTGACGTCCTGGAGGAGGAACTGGAAGCCGCTGTTGGTGATTTTCAACGACGCTGCAGAGGTGCCGTTTCCCTCCATTAGGCCACCCAGTTTGAGCAACGAGAGCACGGACCGCGAGGGCACCGCCGGGAGCTCGGAGCCGACCATGAAGTGGAGAATGGTTTCCCATTTCTGCAGCGCAAACTGGTCGAGAAACACGGAGTCTACCAGGTGTTTTTCGGTCGCCAGTGCAATAATGCCAAACGCGTTCGGCGCCTGGGTGCCGGTCAAACAGCCGCGGAAGTTGTTACGAAAAGTCTGGTGCAAGCGCACGTGCGTGCCGCTGGAGTCCTCTTCGAGCAAGTGCAATGCCCGGAGCCGCTTGATGGCCTCATATTGGAGCTTTCGTGCGTGTGGCTGGCACCATTTTTCCAAGTCCTTGACCGCGACGGGGCTTTCCGTGAAGATCATGGACACGATGTAGAACTTGGCGAGCGGCGGGAGCAAGCGGTAGATGGAGAGACACGTAGCGGGCGCGTGGTAGAGTTTGGACTGGACGACCTTGGGGAGCCCTTCGAGGTACTCGTTGACGGTGACCTTGAACAGGCCGGACATGGTAGAGGAGTGGGCTCAGACGGGTTGTTGCAGGGTGGTTGGAGGGCGGAATCGGGAGTGTGGGTTTTGAGGTGTTTTGAGGTGTTTTGGCGTGTTTTTTGGTTGGGGATCAGAGATCGGTGATGGTTCCGGTGAACTTCATATGGAGTGCGAGAAGTGCGGAACTGGCCGCGCACCTTCAATGTGGAACCTGGACGTCTTGTCGGATGGCCAAGATGGTAGAGGAGGACTTGCTCGGACTGGTTGTTTGGAAAAGGCAGGATTGAGATTGTTCTACTTTTTGCGTTATTCTGTTATTACGTTTTGGGTGCGGGGATGCTGTGTGCCTCTCCTAACCCAGTTTAACGTGGGGTTTTGCAGCCGCTACGGGGAACAACGTCGGAAGAAAATAGTTGTCTTTTGGGGCCTCGTGTCGCTTCGCCGATTCTCTGAATTCTCGTGGCCCATTAACCGAATTTTGGCTATTGCTTTCCGTGATGTGATCTGATGGTTCCTCCTGCGCCCTCGTGAAACGACAAATGGCCCCAAAATATTTAGTGGCCCACCGGATACCGGTAATGTTGGCATTCCAGTAGATTTATTCTGTGAATGACTTCGTCCACGGCTTGAAGTTCATGCCATTCGGGTTATTAGGAACGCGAGGACGGCTATAGGAAACTGCACAGCCAAACCAACTAAAAAGTAGAAAGGCTACATGGAGAACCTGCGAAAACAGCTCAAAGCTTAACGACAAGTTGATCCAGCCTAATGATCCTTCACCAAAATGCTCGATCCCAGTTCTCATAGACAGACATCTCAACACGCCCGAACCAAGTCTTATTTTTCCACTTTCACGGTCAAAATCCAGAAACTCACAATTTTCTGAGGATTTCGGTTTGGGTCTCTGGTCAGGGAACAAAGAAAGGTGGCAGACAATACACCACCAAAGGTGCCCCTGCAAGTCCCACAGACTCAAGCATTCCACTATTTTCAGGGGCAAACGAAAACTTTGGTGCTTACAACACTGTACAAGATTCAGAATTCCATCTGCCACAGTATCACCAAATGGGCACATGAGGCAAATGCTGGCAGAGTTCTTGACACCTGCATGCGCTTGCACCAGAAGAATTTTAATCTTGTCACCACAGATACGCCAAGAACGAAAGTCTTGAGCCCTTGCAATTCCGCTTCCGAAAGCGCAAAATGGCAGGCAGCAGAAAAAGAATTTCCTCCGATATCGCAGACATGAGTTCTATACTTTCTGGAACCAGACTTACTCAAACGTGGAAGCCACAACCGCGAAGGCGTGGATTTGGCGTGGAACTCCGGTGTTATCTCCGGAAGCACTGGAATCACATGCAGGTATACGGGTGCAGGACGACAGGGCGAGCCAAGACAATGTAAATTGGATAATCCGAGTTCGCGGAATCCTGGTATCCATGAGTGTGTTTGGAAGCTTCACGTGATACTCTTGCCACTTGTGGAGTACCTTAAATCCACGGGTTGCACAGTCGAGAAGTGCTTCATGAGGGGCTCATGCTGACGCCGGAGATGAGATGCGCATGCCGGAGATGAGCATCACTAAATGGCGCCAAGTTTTTTGATCCGCCCAACAAGTGGTTAGCAGCCAGGGCAACCCAAGCAATGGAAGCGCATTCCACAGGAACTTCATAACCGCGTTCATGCAGCGAACACGCTCCAGTTGCCATTTTTCCGGTGTTGCTGCCGCCAAGTTTTGGCTTTTGCTATTTTCTGAACTTGGTCTTGGCCCAACCAGGTTTTTAACCAGTATTGATGGTAGGAGACACTAGCCTTCGACACCGGTCACTAAGTCATAACCGCCCTGCCACCCGAGAAGTCACTTTTGCAGCTTTCCCTTCTTCTCATCGCCCTTTGCATCTTACTTAGCCACGTCTGCAACTCCAGGATGTCATCAAAAAGGGAAGGCCCAGAGCTCGACCCAGCGAGGCTGACTCAGCTATGCTTGCTGTGCGCGCGCCACGTCTGCCTCGTAAAACGCGGCGTGCGGACGCAGTCCTGCATCTCACGGCGGAGCGAACGTCAAGAATCGCTGCCATTGTTGAGTTGCTTAGGCTAATTAGCGAAGCCAGTGGTGACGGAATTGGCACGGCAGAACAGTGGGAAATAAACTTGGCAAAGGCCAAGCTTGTTTGCAATACGCCCATGACATTACTCAAATCCCACGAAAACCCGGCAATACTTGCCCTGCGATGACAGACGTGCACACTTTGCACTTCGAGCGTCGCGTAGCTGAGCTCCCGATGGGCAACAAAAGCCATTCTCGACCCGGACGTACAGATGTGGATTTCCGCCACTGAATGCCAATTCACGTGCCGTTCCCCGACGATCCACGGGGAAGCATCGTAGTGGCTAATTAGGCGCACGATGAAACCTTAATCTAATCAGGCCCCTCATTCCCGGCCGGGTTCGTGACGGCCCGCTGCATCCGAACATTCTAGATCTGGCCATCGGGAGCTCTGCACACCCGTGCACCGGTCCCCTTTGTTATGGAGCCAAACACCAACAGCACCAAAGTGATCAATGGCTCCAGTAGCCACTTCAGGGAATCGGGCCGGTCTGCGGATTGGTCGCACGAAAATCACGTTTTTCGTTGTGGTCATCGGCACAGATTTTCTTTTTCACCTTATCGCCCTGCGCGCCCGGTTTCCATTAAGCTTTGGGCAGAGCAACCGAAGCCAGGAGCAACCCCACTCCACGTATCTTTATTCGAAAGATACGGAAAGAGTGAACCTTCGTGGGGCCAAAGTAAACACCAGATGATCGAGGACGGAAACCCAATTCCGGCTGCGACGTCCCAGAAAAACACGATAATTCCACCAAGCTGGGACCCAACATCCGGCACGCCCTGCTGCGGCGCCCGGCCGGGCCGTTGCCGAGCACGAGAGGCGAGCTGCGGGCGCGCCGCACGTGTGGCTTGTGTGCACGCTCCGCAGATACAGCCCCTGGTGCATTGCATGAGGCGACCTCGCCCGGTCTCGAGCGCCTTGCACTGGTATAAAAGCACCCCGGCCCCCACACGGCCAAAGGCTCCTGCTAACGCAATTTCAAGCACCGATCGAGTTCATCACCATGATGATTTCGCCCCTCGCCGACACAAGCCCCTTCAAACTCGACCCGTGGCGCATGAACAACCCCCAGCTCGACGCCAAACTTCGCACCACCGTGCCGCAATATTCGCTCCACGCTCTGCCCAAGGCAGGCCCCGTGGCCAACCAGAACAAGTACCGTTTTTTGATTGTCGACGACAACGAGATCAACTTGCGCATATTCCGGCGTGTGCTCAAGAAGCTCTTCCCCAACAGCTACATCGACACGCTCCAGGACCTGTGCCAGATTGAGCCCGCGCAGCTCCTGCTGTACAAGATTGTGTTTCTCGACATCGAGATGCCCAAGGTCACCGGGGTGGAAATCGCCAGCGCGGTGCGGCTGCGCGCGGCCTTGGACAAGCTCGGGCTCATTGCCGTGACCACCAAGAGCACCGCCGCAGACCTCAAGATATACGAGCAGTGTGGCTTCGACATGACCATACCCAAGCCCGTGCACCGGGGCTATGCTGGCATTCTCCGCGACATCGAGCTGGTGCTCCAGCGCAGATGTGGGGAGGACGTGGAGTGCCCGATGCTTGGTGCGGACGTGCGCACCCCCGATTTAGTGCCGGACACCGAGACGGACGCGTATGAGACTTTCCCCGAGAACGTGGAAACGGGCTTCCCGGGTGTCTACGTCTCTTCTGGCGGCGACGCCGCTCCGCGCGGGCCAGACTCCTTTCTAGGGTCCAGTGCCGCCACGGCTGTGTCGGAGCTCTTGCTCGCAGTCACGCTGTGCGACTCGGCCAGCTTCTAGGGCCTACAGCGGCACATCAGCACACTTTCCTTAATGACTTCACTTCGTTCGCCTTGACAGGCTAGGTTTTGGTTTTTTGGGTCCCGGCGCGGACCGTCTATAGACACGAATTACGACTTTTAATCCGCACCATACCGTAGAAGGGCAGCGCCCGTCCAGATCCGTAGTGGGATAATCCACGTGCTTTGAATGTATGTGAGTTTTTAGCACCTTACGCCTGCGCCGCCGTCTCTCCCTTCACTCTTCCCTGTCTCCGCTCACGTGGGATCCCCACTGTCTCAACCATTGCCCCGTCTTTCTTGGCAGGCGTAGATCAGCGTACGCACCGCGGCTATCCCGAATGCTCACACTGCCTATTTACATTCTGGTGGGTTTGGAGGCCCGCCCGATTTAGCAACTACGGCCTGCATGGAAAAGATATATGACGGGGGTCTAGAAAACTGGCCCGAGAAGCCGACAGAAACCAACCACACCTGACCTTCATTTCGAAGCTGTCCATGTTGTGCTTGTTCCCCATTCTTTGGGCCGCTTCGAGTAACAATGGCTCCTTTGTCTGCACTCCGCTAAGGTCTTGGCTGGGGTCTCCATAACCCTAACCATTTCGGAAAACGCTTCCACTTCCTGCTTTGCTAAGCTTTTCCTTTTTTCATGGAGACGCTATCGGAACCCGGCCTGGGCCGATCGCCTCATAGAAAAGGGGCGTATTACGAGATTGCAAAGGATCTCCCGCTTTCGGAAACCGCGAGTTCCGAGTCCGTCTCCGTTGCCCGTTCCTGGAACGCAGCGGGCTAAACTTCGTACTATGTGCAGGTATTCTCCACACATTATCTCCCCCATCCGTACTCTAAATAAAGCCGTTAGGGACCTTTCGTTCTAGGCCCAAACCTTATTTTCCTTTTGTTTGGTTTCTATTGGGTTTTTTGGGTGGGGTGCTTGCAGCACGCATCGCCGCACCGTACTCTATTGCGCAATTAGTCACATGCGGCGGTATCCGTATCTGACCATTCACTATACCACCCAATTCCTCACCACCTGTAGCAAAAAGGGAATGTCCTGAGATACGACTCAAATCCTGCTCCTGCTCTCTTCTCCTCTCTTTGCTACGCCTTTCTCGCGAGCTCCCCCATCATATGAATACACTCGTTGATGTTCTCGCCTTTCGGTGCACACACGGGAATACACTTCCACTGGTCGTGGCCCGCCATGTACTGTAGCAATGCCCTGTAGCCTGCAGCGTGTTTCACCAAGTCGGCCTTGGTGGCAATCACCATCACGCGTTTGTCCTTCATTCTGCGAGGGCCGATTTCGTCTATCAATAGCTGCAAATCCGCCACGGGATCCTTGCTCTCGAGCGACACGACAAACACGATTCCGCCACTGCGCTCTATGTGCCGGAGGAAGTCCATGCCCATGCCCTTGTTCTCGGAGGCGCCCTTGATGATGCCGGGAATGTCGGCCACAGTGAACGGCTCCTGGTCGATTCTGGTGAATATCGTACCTATCGTCGGCTGGAGCGTGGTGAATTCCCAGTGCCCCACTCTGGGCCTGGCCTGCGAAATCGCACGCAAAAGCGTCAGTTTTCCTGCGTTGGGCAACCCTACTAGCCCTAAGTCTGCAATCAATTTGAGCTCTAGGAGAAAGTGCTCGCATACACCCATGCGGCCCAGTTTGCTGAAGCGTGGGTTTCGCACGTTGGCCGTGAGAAAGTGCATGTTGCCCATGCCGCCCTTTCCCCCTTTGACAATGAGAAACGGCTTGTCGTCGGGCTTGTCGAAGTCGATGCCTGCCAACGGGAAACGGTCGAAGATAAGCTCGCCGGCTATGATCTCCCGGTCGTAGTCCTTGACCTGCTCGTTGAGCTCAGTGAAGTACGCGCGCTCCTGGTGGTACTCCTCGTCCCTTTCCTTGAAAAGCCAGCCCTCGCCCGGCCTGTAGTCCGGCTTGAAGAGCTGGATGTCCATATTCCGCGACGTCTTCAACCCGAGCATTACTTTTGATATGTCGCCCTTCGACTCCTGCAACTGGTCTCGGACGGCAGCTGGATCCGGAATCCACCGCATCGTCGTGCCTACGGGCACCTCGATGATGATGTCGTCTCCTCTCTTGCCGTCCAACTGGCTGGAGGCACCGGCCTTTCCACTGCCGGCCACATACGTGCGTTTCACTTTGTGCAACAGACTAATGTTGCTTTTCGCCTGCACGTAGATGTTGCCGCCGTCGCCGCCGTCGCCGCCGTCGGGGGGCCCGATGGGCCGGTGTGCATCGCGAAGAAAAGACACACATCCATGGCCTCCATGTCCAGTTTGCAACTTGACCATGCGCAAATCCACGAACGTGCGCTGCTCTATGCGCAGGCCCTGCTTGTAATTGTGGTTGCCGCCGCTAAAGACCTTGTGTGTGTGGTGGATATCGCCGTTGAAGTACTGTTCCATGGATACCTCCACGTCCGCGAGACCTAGTTCGTCGGTGCCTTTTTTGTAGAAACTTAGACCGTGGCCGTGCTCCTCGGTGGCGCCTTCCGATTTGGTGCCACTCAATTTACACGTTTCAAGGGGGATTTCCGCATACGGGTCCCGGCGAACTGGCGGTTCTGAGCTGAGTATGGTGCTGTACGGGCACCTGCGCAATCTGGCTAGTGAAAATGCCGTTCTTAGCATAGCGTGATATAGGGGCCGAAGTGGGGGATTTGCCAGCGACCGAATGCAAATGACCTCGTACGTAATGAGGAATGTGTGGACTAGGAAGAAACTGGAGATTCTATGGAGTACGCTCGTGAGGTCGATCTGGTCACGTGACGCGGTGGCCAGACTGGGTCCACGCCACCACAGCTGGGAAATTTCCGCCGAAAATTAGAAGAAAAGCTAATCCTAGCGTGATGATCCTCCTTATCTTTTTTTCCTTCGATTTCCCCCACTTTCATCGAAGTGCCTCCGCCCATAACTTCCCTCCGCACTCTACTGCCCGATGAGCATCGAAAAACTCGCGGCCCTACCGGCCAACTACTAGCACATATCTATTTAGACCCCGCTGGAAACCCACCAGCGCCCCTTTCATCCAAAAAAAAAAAACGTATCCGGAGTCTCCGCACCCAACAACATGTCTTTCTCCGACCTAGGCGTGGCCAAGTGGCTCGACGAGTCGCTCGCCGCCATGAAGATCTTCACACCCACGCAGATCCAGAAAGCGTGCATTCCCGAGATTCTAAGTGGCAAGGATTGCATTGGAGGCGCCAAAACGGGGTCGGGAAAAACGATTGCCTTTGGCGCACCGATGCTCACCAAATGGTCCGAGGACCCGCTGGGTATTTTCGGGCTAGTCTTGACGCCTACGCGGGAATTGGCGATGCAGATCGCAGAGCAGTTTGCAGCTCTCGGGGCACAGATGAACATCAAGCTAAGCGTGGTGGTAGGGGGCGAGGATATCGTGAAACAGGCGCTAGAGTTGCAGAAAAGGCCCCATTTCGTGATTGCCACCCCAGGCCGTTTGGCAGACCACATCTTAAACAGTGGTGAGGAAACCGTACGGGGCCTTCGTAGCGTCAAGTACTTGGTGCTAGATGAGGCGGACCGTGTTTTGAGCAACACCTTCAGCAAGGACTTACTGCGTTGTTTGAGTGTATTGCCGGACGCCCTGAAAAGACAGACGCTTCTCTTCACGGCCACCGTCACAGACGCGGTAAGATCCTTGAAAACCAAGCCGCAGGCCGAGGGAAAACCACCCGTTTTTCTCCACGAAGTCGAGAGTGTGGATAAGGTGGCGATACCTGCCACGTTGCTGCTCTACTACGTGTTCGTGCCGTCGTATGTGAAGGAGGCATACCTCCACACGATCATCTCGCTCGAGAAGTACCAGAAAGTGAACATCATCATCTTCGTCAACCGCACACACACCGCGGAGCTCTTGCGCCGCACGTTGCGGAAGATGGACTTCCGCGTGGCGTCGCTTCACTCCCAGATGCCCCAGCTGGAACGAACCGGTTCTTTACATAGGTTCAAGGCGCAGGCCGCACGCATATTGATCGCCACGGACGTCGCGTCCAGAGGCTTGGACATCCCCACGGTGGAACTCGTGGTGAACTTCGACATTCCCGCCAACGCCGACGACTTTATCCATCGTGCTGGTAGAACTGCCAGAGCAGGCAGAAGAGGTGACTCGGTGTGCATAGTTACGGAGCGAGACGTGGAGCGGATCCACGCGATCGAGGAGAGAGCCAACAAAAAAATGGAGCTTTTGGAGGACGCCAGTGACGATAAGGTAATCGGCTCGTCCCTCACGAAAATGGGGCATGCCAAGCGAGAGGCCTTGATGGATATGGACCGCGAGCACTTCGGCGAGAAGCGTGATATCAACCGGCGGAAGAAGGAGATGCGCGACGCAGACCGGAAAGGGGAGGAGCCGGGGAAGAAGCTGGCGAAAAGGGCGAAAAAGTAGGGACTGTGGGCCACCACGTTGGTGGGCCCTTCTCATCAATGCTTTTTGCGTGTCGGCGATGGTACGAGTAGAGTCCTCAGGTTTTGATTCTCGGTTTGGGAAAGATAAGAATAGAAATACATTTGGATGTTCAGTCTGGGTATTGAGAGTAGAGTTGTTACCTTCGGTTCTCACTTTGGGTAAGATGGTACACGTTTGCTTTCTGTCGATCCACCGTGCGGGAAGAAGCTGCCACTTGATCAGATGCATGGGGAAAAGCAAAAAAGTAATCTGGTGTACGTTCTTGTGATGAGGTTAGTTGTTTCCTGTTCAGTACTGTTCAGTTTACTGTATCGTTAGTGCGGAGTTTGGTCGGTGATAAGTTTAGAGAAGATGGATATGAGATGAGTTTGGTCATCAGGTTGGTTTTACGTGTAGTACTGCGTCCAGACATAAGATTGTGACAGCCTCTGATCGTAGCTTCAGTGCCAAGCTGTGATCCTTGAGTTCTACAGTCCTTGCAATCCGCAGTGCATGCATACGTTAAACCGTGGCAGCAACTCTCGTGCCCTTTTTACGAAAGATAGTCTTTTGTTCGGTTTTCGTGAAACCCACGGGAGCAACAAAAAATGAAATCGCTTGGTCGAAGCCTTTTGCCGTTGTTGACCAAAGGGCCTACTAAGAATTTGAACAGTGTGGTGAAACTGGAGCGAAATACCGTATGATCAAATTGCAACACATAGACACAGGCGCAAGAAATGACACATTTTTTGCTAGAGTATGATATCGAGCGTGAAGCTCTCACACGTTAGTTTCGATCATTTTGGTGATCCAGTCACCGGGATGTGTTGTGTCACATCAAAAGATCATTATGGCCACTGCTGGTACAGAGCAGTTCCCTTCGTAACATCAGTTCCTTGTGTACAAACCTAGTCTTGCCACACCCCTGGAGGACAGGCTAGAATACGTCCTTGAACCACTCGGGAGATCTGAGAAACGACCCATTTCCACGGATATACACTTTGTGTTATTCATTAAACATGGCCCTGTTGTGCCAGACAACGTGGGCTCATTCTATGGAGTCCGGAACCTGCAATCTTCCGTCCTCATAAATGCATGAGTAAGCATATCCCATAACAGGTTTCACCTCAGTCTGATCCCGTCATACTGAACTTGTTACGCTGATCCCATTACACCAAAACAGCCTGAGCCCAAAAAACACCCCTAGCTGTCTTGGAGGTACCGCTCCACGATAAGCGACACGTTCAAACCCCCCAACGTCACCACCACCAATGAAACACACGCTACCAGAATCGCGTGGTTTCGTCCGGATGTCCGTATTTTGTGCTGCGAGTAGCGTCTCACCGTTTGGAAGTAATTTACACCTGCCATGATCAACGTCGAAAACGCGAGAAACACTAGGAGAAACGACACGACTTTATTGAATAGAGGGAATTTCAAGTGCGGACCGTCGTGCTTATCTTTGTCGCTACTGGAGGTCAAGTGGAACCCCAAAATCAAGCCTATGGCGGTGAAGTATAGCGAAAGCGCAAACCGAATGAACCCCAAGAACGTCCGCTCACTCTGGAGAACATCTCGTGGCTCACTAAGATCGACTCTGATGATGTGCGCTTTGGGGAACCACACGTGACGAGACCCGGGGCCAAATTCCTCGATTTCCTCGGGGGCGTTATTCTCGAGAATCCCGTCTACATTGACGGCCGTGGGCCGGCGCGACGCCGTAGTGACCGCTGACGGAAATGGACTAATAGACCGAGGAGAGTGTACCAGGTAGCGCAGCGTACGTGCCTGGTCTTCCGCTAGTGGGGACAGGTCTCGCAGATGAGAAAACGCATCGTTCATACTGGTCATTGAGTGAATTGTGGGTGCAGTTTTGCAGCGATGTAGTTTTTATTCTAGGGTGAAGGAGATTGTAGATATTTGGTGGAGCACGCCGCAGCCACAGTTCGCACATGTACTGTCTGATGGTGTATTAGCTCGGGTTTATTAGCGTATTGGTAAGGATCTGCTTTCCAGTGAACGTTGAAGGTTAGGAATATTGAGATAATTGATCTTTTTTGAATTGACTTCTTTGATTAGATTCTCGGGATTGCTCGGTTTTGGTGTCTTGGGCTCTCTTCCCTAATTGCTGCAATACTGGTGGTGAGACTGGGAACGCACAGTAGGATAAGATAACGTAGGGTTCTTTTAGATTCTACTTCATGTATCCGCTTGGTATTTAGGTGATTCTTTGCCATAGATAACCAGCTAGTGCACGGCGAAACCTCGTATGAGAGACTACGGGTGATCTGCAGTTTCATTCTGTTCAACGGCATGGAAGGGTAATAAGATAAATAGCATAAAAAAGATAAATAACAACGACAAACAAAAGAGGAACGATTAGCAACAGCGATAAACAAAACAGATAAACAACAACGATGAATAAAAAAGATAAACAACGCTAAGCACGAATGGTCACCTCTGCATTTTATCTTCAATCAAGAGTAAGGGAAAATAAGCTCGTTCAGATGTAATTAATTCCTCGGCTGGCCCTTGCACCCAAATATTCGGTCCATATCCTACACCAGTTCCAAAGTCTGGGTAAAGATGGTAGTCCAGTTAGTTACAATTTATGTGATAAACGACTCCTCTTTATTCCAACATCGCTATTTCGCTTCCGCCAATTATCATCCTAACCTTCTGGGCCACGCCAAAAACGCGTCAAGAGCCACCGAAACACCTAAAGACCAAAACACCCAAAACACCGAAAACACCTAAAGACCAAAACACCCAAAACACCGAAAACATCCAAAAGAAAAAACACCCAAAACACCCGAAATCATCTGGAAAACACTCACGCAAATCCAACCCACACACAGCACTCAGATCCCCTCCAAAATCAACAGTCATTTCCCAGAAGACATGAATACAATAGTAGCCTCGATGCGCGACGCCAATCTGGGCGCGGGCCTACTCCATCTACATCGACCTGCACCGCCAGCTGTTTACTGGCCAAAAAAAATACCCGTCTATACTACAACTAAAACTGCAGAAAGTGGCACACACAAACAAGCGCAAAAGCACAAAACACCCGCCACACCGCCCGCCACCTTTCTGTCTGTACCGCCCAAAAACAGTCACCGACCGGGCCCCAGATCAGAGCTTTCGCAGACCCCTTCTGTAACAACACAGGTCTACAAACGCCCTAGAATATCCACAAAAACCACACAAAAACTACAAAACCTCACAAAACCATGAGCAAAGTAGCCGCCGCCAAGCCCTGTGCGGGCTGTGGGCACACGGAGTTCACACGTGACTTTCTGGCAACCGCAGGCGACATTTTGTGTCTGCAATGTGGAATGGTACAAATCGAAAACCCCATTGTTTCCGAGGTCCAGTTTGGAGAATCTCTGAGTGGAGCGGCCACGGTGCAGGGCGCCATGGTCGGCGCAGACCAAGCCAGAGTGTATAACATGAGAAACTCGTTGGAAAGTAGGGAGCAGACCTTGATGAACGCAAAATCCAAAATCAAGCTCCTAGCCGCCGCCATGCGAATCCCTGACTATATTCATGAATCCGCGTGCGGCTGGTTCAAGTTGGCTCTCGTGCAAAACTTCGTGCAAGGACGGAGATCGCAGAATGTTATAGCTGCGTGTTTGTACGTGGCGTGCCGGCACGAAAAAACGCCGCATTTGCTTATAGACTTCAGCTCCAGACTCCAGATTTCGGTCTACTCGCTCGGTGCCACATATCTCAAACTTGTGCGGGCACTCCAGATCCAGCGGTTGCCGTTGGCCGACCCTTCTCTATTTATACAGCATTTCGCTGAACGCTTGGATTTCAAGGAACACACCGCAAAAGTGTGCAGGGACGCCACGAAAATTGCCCAGAGAATGTCGTCTGACTGGATATACGAGGGCAGACGCCCCGCAGGAATTGCTGGTGCATGTCTATTATTGGCTGCCAGAATGAACAACTTCCGGAGAACACACGCAGAAATCGTGGCGGTGGCGAAAGTGGGCGAGGAGACGCTACAGAAAAGACTCAACGAATTTAAGAAAACTTCGTCGGCGCTGCTTTCGGTTCTGGAGTTCAGGGATTCTGCACACACGAATGATTCCCAGCCACCATCGTTCCAGAAAAACAGGGCCATTGAAATGAAAATCGAGAAGTTGCTCAGACAGCGGAAAAACACGTTGAAGAAATACAAGGAGCTAGCGCAGAAGCGGGAGCTTTTCAAGCACTTGAAGTTGAACAGCGATGGGCTGGTGATGGAGGGCGAGAGTACGGAAACACAGGAGAAGGAGACTGGTAATGAGGGTGTTATTGGTGCAGACAACGGAAAAGAGAATGAAAGCATTGATAAAGACCCAAAGGATTCTTTTGGTGTTGCACAGGGTGGTGATCTGACAGAGCCAACTGAGGTTCAAAATCCGCAAGAAACTCGGAATTCTCAATCTGACGCACAGGAAAGCACGCAGCCAGTGACGGGGACCGAAAAGGTGAAGGATACTCAAATTGCTGTTCCAGAAACTGCGCCTGACTCGTTAAAAGATACCCAATCCGTTCCTGAGGCTCCCCTGAATCCCCCTACGCAAACTGATTCTTCAACTTCCAATGAGAAGGACGTGCAAAACGAAGAACCTCAGAGCGAAACCCAGCATGAAACTCAGAATGAGCTCCAGAAAGATAAGCAAAAGGACGGTCCTGCAAACCCTGCCACCACTTCTGCGATCACTGATACCCCAGCCCAAATTGAGGAAGATTCTGTCCCTGACAAAGTTGCTAGTGCGGAAGAAGAGGGAATTAACCCCATATTTGTTCCCGCCTCTGACGATGAGGATGGCTATGGATACGATGCCCTTCCCGACAATGCTGATGATGCCGACGAAGATTACGAGCAGCATCACAAAAAGATCGTCGAAAGCAGAAAAAGAGCCCTCCGTCCGAGCACACTCAAAGCCTCTGCAAAGCTACCCAAGCCTAAGAAGAAGAGCAGCAGGCTAGGGAGCATCGCCAACTCTCGTCGCACCATCCGCACCGCACCGCCAAAACCCAAAAAAGTCGTTCCGGTGAGACAGAAGAAAGATGAAGAGGAGTTGAAAAGACAAAAAGAGCAACAGAAGGCGGAGGAGAAAGAGGCCTTGGAAGACGAGTTCTTGAAAGCGGTTCTCACCGGAGGTGACATCAAGGAAGAGGACTTGGAAATCGCTTTGGATAAGATCCTACAGGGCCAAACTAGGACTCTTGCTTCCTCGTTATACCGAACACCAGCCGAGCTTCAGAACGAGACAGATTTGCTCAAACAGATCGACTGGGACAGGCCGCGGAACTTGGTGCTTAACAATCCTACCACTAGTCAGATTCTCGCCAGAGTCCCGGATGATGAGACTATTCATTCGGGGGACGAGGACGACGAGGTCCGCGATGTGCAGCTCACTGACGAGGAAAGACAGCAAAAAGAGCGGATCTGGATCGCGCTCAACCATGATTTCTTGATTGCGCAGGAAAGAAAACGCTTGAAAATCGAGGCTGACGAGTTGACGGGAAATACCTCCGGACAACCGCGTAAACGCCGGAAGATCAAGGAGGCCGACCCGCTTTTGGACGATGCTGCTGTTGCGAATGCGATACATCTGATTGGGGAGGGTGGCCGGATGATTACGCCCGCGGAGAATGCGAAGCAAATGCTCCAGAAGAAGCTGTTTTCGAGAAAGATCAACTACAGCAGCATTGGGGATTTGTTCAATGAGTAGGTAGTGTGAGAAAGGGGTGTGTCTTGGGGTATTATTCATGAAATAAGCTAATTTTCATGAACAACCAGTGACCGATTTTGTTCGTCAACAATTGAACTGTGAACCGTTGTCAGTGTCAGGGCTTATACGCTTGCTCCCGGCCCTTTATGTCTTACCAGATTCTCAGAGCTGGGAAGTCATATGGCCGTCTGTTGTTACAGCATGACATCGTTTCAGGTATACATCTACGCACGACAGTAGGAACGACAGCGGAGGTTTGGGACGGATGCTGCGAATAGCAGGCTTCTATTGTTTGAGAAGTTCAAAGTCATGATTAGGATGTATTATCTAGCGATTGTTGCAGCGATGGTCACTGTGGGATCCTTACGTACAAGACTGTCCTAATGAGTATTCCGATACATATTTATCATACGTAACTAAAGCTATATTGCTCTGAGGGAGGCTTTACGGCAATTTACCACTGCGGTGTGTTTCCCATCGTGTAATAGTTATTCGACCGATGAGTGTCTATAAAACGTTGATTGACTGACTTTTTGCAGACCGGGTTGTTATCTAAAAATTGATTTTTTGTGTGGCGACTAGCTTGGAAATGGTTTCTGGAATCATACAAACGGGACTGTAACACAAAAGCTTTTTAATCATACTTTTTCGGTACTTTTATTCGTCCACCCTAGTGCCCTACGGCCGGATAGACATGGGCAGTATTCTTGCTTGCGAAAATGCCTATCTACTTATTATACTTGATCAGGAAACATTTTTTCAATGCAACAGAATGTTCTTCTTTCAAGCCAACAGAGTGCTCCTCTTTAAAAACAACAGAATGATCATATATCAATGCAAGTGTTTCCTTCCTTCTGGAAGTGCCTTCTTCTGTTATATATAGATACTACTACCCTCGAAGTTGGGTGCCACTGGCCGGTTTTTCCAGCGAAGCTTCAGGTCAGAGAAAAAAATAAACATCCAGCAAGGTTGTGATTTCTTTCCATTTGCGCTAAAGTATAAACCACGAACGGACGAGTTGTCGAATGTTTATGTCAAGACAGGGAAACGCCTTTTGATACAGAATTGCGTGAGGAGTGTTGAACGGGCATAGAACCAAACTGTCTCTCACCAAAGAAATCTTATTCTAGTTTCTTTTTTCTTGATAAGGCGACTTTTGAAGAAGAGTCAACGCCACTTAATACTTAGTTTGGAAGAGGCTCCACGCCTATATCTACTAGTGCTTTGCCCCAACTAACTGGTTGTTGCCGTAGACTAAATACAAATTTTGGAGTGTCATTCAATCTTGAATCAGCTACTGTGGCCCTTTTGATGCCAAAACTGGAGAACATGACCATTTCGGTGTTCCGGCTTTAGCAGCCTGCTCTATGAGGCACTGGTGGCTAAACTCCACCAGAACCACCCCAAAACACAAAAAAAAAAAAAAACTCTTTTTCTACATCGTCCTACAACCACCAAAATCTATCCCGCACAACCCACCAAACGCTCTTTACGTTTTTGTTCCCTTTCATACACCTAATAGTATTCGTGACCTGCACACAGCTCTATTCCGACTCTGCCCATTTACCACCCCAGTAGAACACCCAAGAATCCTTTAATTCCGTGTTTGAGCAAATCCAGTGTTCATCAACGACGCCAAGCCCAGATCTACCCACAAACTCTCCTAAAATAAAAAGCTAAATTTGCACCATCTTCAGCCCCACGCTGGCCCCGTCCTGTGTGCAGCCGATGGCTGCGATGAGCACAATTTTCCAGGCCCCATCTACTCCAGATTCTGACCTACATTTCAACACACCAAAACACAGAAAAATGGGCAAAAAGAGAAGAGCCGCGATCCTCCCGACCAACATCATCTTGCTCCAGAATGTCGTCAAGCGCGACCCCGAGTCCTACCACGAGGAGTTCGTGCAGCAGTACTCGCACTACGAGTCGCTCAGAGACATTTTCTTGATGAATCCTGCGGCGGAGCAGGGCACGGAATTTGCCGACTTGATCGGTTTCGTCAGTGCCGTGTGCTCGTGCTACCCCAAAGAAACAAAGAGCTTCCCGGAAGAGTTGCAGAGCATCCTCTTGAACAACCACCGAGACTTGCCTCTGGACCTCCGCGAAAAGATCGTACAGTGCCTCACCATGTTGAGGAACAAGGGCATCATCAGTGCCGAGACGCTCATTCTGACGTTGTTCCCGCTTTTGCAGTCCTACAGCAGCACGCTGCAGAACTCGCTGACGTCGTCGCAGAACGCCAAGGCCGTCCGAAAGCAGATCTACTCCACGTTGGTCACGCTTTTGAAGGCCATGAACACGGGCGGAAAGAACCAGAAGTTGAACCGGTCCACCCAGGCGTTGCTCTTCAACTTGTTGGAGCAGCGCGACGCACAGGGGTTCTGGGCCACCAAGTTGACCCGTGAGTTGTGGCGGCGGGGAATCTGGGACGACACCCGCACGGTCGAGATCATGACCCACGCCGCGTTGCACCCGGACATCAAGGTGGCGGTCGCCGGCGCACGGTTTTTCTTGGGGGCCGACAAGGAGAGAAACGACCACTTGGAGGACGACTCGTCCGACGAAGAAGGCTTCGACATGAACGCGTTGAAGCACAAGGCACAGCACAACAAGAAGTCGGGGAAACGAAGCAGAAAGGTGGACCAGGCGCTCAAGACGATGAAGAAGAAAGGCAACGCGCGTGTCTCGGCCACCTACCTAAACTTCTCCGCGATCCACCTTCTCAGAGATCCGCAGGGGTTCGCCGAGCAGCTCTTCCAGGGTCAGTTGAGCCACAAGAACGCCAACCGCTACACGTTGGAGCAGAAGATTCTCTTTATGAATCTCGTTTCGCGCTTGGTGGGCACCCACAAGTTGACCGTGTTAGGCCTCTACTCGTTTTTCCTCAAGTTCTTGACCCCGAAGCAACGGGACGTGACGCAGATTATGGCCGCGGCCGCACAGGCGTCACATGACTTGGTGCCTCCCGAGTCGATCTCGCCCGTGGTGCGCAAGATCGCCGACGAGTTCGTCAGTGACGGTGTGGCCGCAGAGGTCGCCGCTGCCGGGATCAACACTATACGCGAGATCTTGGCGAGAGCACCCTTGGCGATCGAGGCTCCGTTGTTGCAGGATTTGACCACCTACAAGGGCTCCAAGTCCAAGGCCGTGATGATGGCGGCGCGCTCGTTGATCTCGTTGTACCGTGAGGTGGCACCAGAGATGTTGCAGCGCAAGGACAGAGGCAAGCTCGCGTCCATGGAGTTGCAGCACGGCGAGAAGAAGGGCATGCCTATGTTTGGTGTAGAAAGCACCACGGTGACGTCTGTTCCCGGCCTCGAGCTCTTGGCCAAGTGGAGGAAAGAGCAGGGTTTGGGCGACGATAACGAAGACGACGCCAACTGGGAGGTCGAGCAGGACGACGCCAGCGACGTCGAGGGCGATTGGATCGCGGTGGAGTCCGACAAGGAGATCGAGATCTCGTCTGGCTCGGACAGCGAGGACGAAAACAAGGACGTGGAGGATGAAGAGGAGGACTCGGACCTCGAGCTTTCGGGAGATGAAGAGGAAGCTGGCGAAGACGGTGACGTTGCTGAAGCCGGCGAAGAAGGCCCAGCCAGGAAAAAGGCCAAGACCGGCACCAAAGATGCCGCTCCCTCCGCTGACGAAACCATGGCCGAGCTCTTGTCCAGCAGATTCCTCACGCCCGCAGACTTCGCCAAGTTGGAGGAGTTGCGTGTCCAGGCTGGTGTGGACAAGATCTTGGGCAACAAACAGCAAAACGAGGAAGAGGTCGACTCCACGAAGTTGGTCGGAAAGGTCAAGTACAAGCAGTTGCGTGAAGAGAGAGTTGCTCACGCCAAGGAGGGCAGAGAGGACAGAGACAAGTTTGGCCTGAGAAGAGGCAAGCGTGAGGCGGCCCATTCCACCACCAACAAGGAAAAGGCCCGCAAGAAGAACTTTGTCATGATGATCCACAAAAAAGCCGTGCAAGGCAAGCACAAGTTGTCGCTCCGGGACCGGCAAAAGGTGTTGCGGGCGCACATCGACAAGCAGAAGAAAAAGGGCCATTGAGTGTTCTTCTGCCCGCGGCGCCCGGCGTGGGTGTAAGGTTGTTAGCAATAGAAATACATATTATATATGGAACAGGGAGACCCCAGAAAGTACATCAAAACAGAGCAGAACTGAAGGTGGGCACTGTGTGGGCACGGTGCGTGCACTGCGTTTCTAGGCCGTCGCGACGGGCGCCTGCGGCTCGGTCGTCTTCTTCTTCTTCTTCGACACCTTCTCGGAAGGGTCCTTGTCCTTTCTCTTTTTCGACGGCTTGGGCTGAACCGAGTCATGGTTCTGCACGGCCTCCGCCGCAAGCGCGGCTCTCGCTGCCTCCGTGGCAGCGGCGGCTACGGCCTCCACTTCGCTGAGCTCGGTCTTCTTTGGCTTTTTGTTCTTCTTGCGCTTCTCGTTGGTTTGAGCAGCTGGCACTGGCTGGTTAGATTCAGCGGCTGGCGCTGGCTGTGCTGCCGGTGCTGTCTTGACTGGTGTTGCTGGTACTGCTGGTGCTGCCTTGACTGGTGCCGCTGGTGCGGCTGGTGCTGCCTTGACTGGTGCTACTGGGGCAGACGTAGAAGGCTCTGCTGCCAGGGCAGGTGCAGGCTCCTGCGAGGCAGGCACGGTGCCGTCGGTAGCCTTCTTAGCCTTGTACTCCTCAAGCGCCTTTTTGTACACCTCGTAGTCAGCCTCGTAGTCCTTCTGCAACTTCAGCTTCTCGTGCTCGCCAAGGTTGGCCCATCTGTTGGAGATGATCTGGTTGAGCTCGGTGGCCTGGAGTGTGGGCTGGCCGTTCGTGTCGCGCTCCTTCTTGTACTCCTCGCGCACGGCGAGGTTGAAGCGCAAGTACGACGTCACGGGCTTCTTGGGTGCGTTGGGGTCCTTTTCGGGGCGCTTTTTCTTGGGCTTCTCGGCCTTTTCGGCCTTTTCAATTGCGCTGGCCTTCACCAACGCGGGGTCGGTGGTCGCAAGAGCGTCGGGCACCGCAGGCTCAGCGGGCTCGGCGGCCACGGGTGCGGGAACCGGTTTAGGGGCACTCACAGCGGGCTTTTCGAGCACGGCAACTGGGGCAGGTGCAGGAGCCGGTGCTTCTTTCTTTTTCTGCTGTTTCACAGGCGCCTTTTTCGGTTCGATGGAGCCGTTGGTGAGCGAGCTGGACGCCGAGTTGGCAGCCGCGATCAAGGAGCTGCTCAAGTTGTTCAAGGAGGCGCTGGCATGGCCTGCATCGACGCCATGGGCGCCTGCGGCCTTGTAGAAGTTGAGGGCGGCGGTGGCGGTCTGTGTGGCGGCGGTGGAGAGTTCACAAAGCGAAGACACAAGGGCGTTTTTCGCGCTTTGGTACGAGTCGTCGGAGTCGGACGACGTGGGTTTCGAGGCGGCGTCAGACATGGTTTTTCGGCGGCTAGAAGGGTAACGTTTGTGGACAGGGCTCGGGGGCTAGGTTGATTTGTGTTTGGAATCTTTTGTGATCCGGTTTCGTGTCCTTTTCAGCGATGTTGATTCTGGTTGAACGCTAGGGCAGGAACTGAAACAGGCGGGAATACTAGATGGGCACAAACAACAATAGGGTAAAAAATACGTCAATGGCCGCTGGCGTCACTAGTCGTGGATTGTCTGGGTGGGGAAAATGCACCAGGGGAAGCTTTCGGTGGCAGAGTGTGTCCTTTGTTTTCCTGTTTTTACTGGGGGAGTCTCCAGGAAAAAAGCACGGTGGGAATAAACAAACAATGGGTGGGCAGTTGGGGCAGAGGGCGAGCAGCAGGGTTTTTAGGGCGGGCGACGGCGAGAAAAGGCGCGGGTCGGTGGGCGAGGGGGGTGCGCGGGCAGGGTTGTGAGGCAGGAAAAAGAGCCGAGCCAGGGCCCCGGCCCCGCCGATCGGGGAGCTGCGCGCGGATTGTGTCGAACCTAAAAAATCGTGCCAAATCTTTTGCAGATTTTTGCCCATTCCGCCAAAACGCAAAATTTTCGCACTGTTTGGGTGGCTGGCGCCTGGTGGGTTTTTCGCGCCACTTGGCTGGCTGGCGGTGTTTTGATACTGGGTTGGATTTGCGGGGACTGTGGGAACGGGAACGACCTGGTGGATAAGGAGAATGGGCAGTGAAGACCAAAAAGAGGAGAGGTGGCGCTGAGGGTGCAGAGGGTGCACGTATTTGACTTGCCCTAATGTTGTTGTTCTTGAAAATTACTGGTGTGGGTTTACTATGATAGGGAGAAGTTTTCTACTTTTTAGTGTTTCTAAAAGTATGGAAAATTGTAGACTCCAGGTGGATGTCCAGTGGATGGCTCAACTGGTCGAGGGTCTAGGCGCAGGCATTTCTAGCCTAGATGGGCAACCTCGGTCGCGAGGGCCAGGCTGGAAAAAAAGGGCGCAACTTATGGGTTTCAAATAGTGTTTGGAGTGGGAATTTTGCCTTTTGGTTTGTAGTGACGCGTTTACTTTTTCCAGCGTGCTTCGCTGCTCCAATTGTCGGCGTGGACCCATGCTTGGGCACCTTCTGAGTGCCTCTTGCGTCGTTTGGTGAGTCCGCAAGGCTGGCCCCGCCGACTGGATCCAGGCTCTACTTGGCCATCTGATCGGTGGGCGTGCAGATTGGACGAGACGTCTTGGAGCGTATTTTTCCTAGATCGTGATTTTGTCTTTTTATTTGTTTATCTTTTTATCGTTTATCTTTTTATTTTTTTATCTTTATCTTTTTTTCTTTTTATCTTTTTATCTTTTCATCTTTTCTCCATGGTCACTGTCGCTAGCTCAAGGCCCGGACAATGATCCAGCTGGCCCTATCCATGTATACACCAGTGGCAGTACTGGAGCACAAAATACAACATTGCTGAGAGACCATATTCTAGGTTCTAAAATCTCTAGTTTCAGAAACAAGCAAAAAAAGGATTTCCCCTATTCACTCTCTATATCTGTCCTCTTCGGTGAATCTCCCAGATCGTAACCACGCGACTGGCCCCACTGGCTCCAAGCGGCCCCACATTTCAAGTACGCGAACAACGAACCCGTCCCAAAACACACCTTCCGCCCTTCTTTCATGTCGAAACTCAAGAAAATCACGTCTCTTGCTGTGGCGTGTCCGGGCCAGGGGATCATATCACGTGGGTGTCTCTATGGTGTCCGCAAGTACCAGCCAATATTCCAGAGCACCTTGGACTGTGTAGATCAGGTCTTTGGCGAATCCGTATCCAACGTTCTCCTAGACAAACCGCCCTCAGTGGCCGATAAGTGGAGTCTCTCCACTGCCAATACACAGCCTGCTATAGTAGCGTCGACGTATGCTCTTGTGCAAATATTAAGAGATGTACACGGCATCGACTTGACCTCCGACCCGAGAGTTTCCTTCTATCTTGGCCATTCGCTAGGCGAGTATACTGCTCTTTTGCTTGCAGGTGTGCTCACGCTACCGCAGGCGCTTCACGTGGTCCGCCGGCGGGGGCTCTTGATGGAAAAGGTGGTACAAGAAAGGGCCCACGAAATGCGGGTTTTGATGTTCAGATCAAATGCGTACGATCGTATTTACGGCGCTGCTGCTGCCCGGGGCGTTCTTGCGTGTGCCAATAACAACAGTCAGATTCTGATTTCGGGTGAGCCTGCTCTTCTCGATTCCTTAGTGGACGACTTGAACACACCTAAGAAAACCGTTCTCAAACAGGTAAAACTACCTGTGGCGATCCCATTCCATAACCGCATTCTTGAGCAGATTGAGCCAGAATTAAGGACACTAGTGGGAGTGACAAAGCTGGCCACAAAGCCTGTAATAAGCAACTACACTGGTGGAATCTCGGAGGGCAATCTCTATACTAACACTGTGGACTGTAACTCTGCGCCCGTGCAATGGAAGAAGTCCATGGAGTTTTTGGAGAACGCGGCGGTGGACGGGGTCGTGAACTTGGGGCCAGGAAGTGCCGTTGATGCGATGAACTCCAAGTTTGGCATAGACAATTACCCTGTGAAAACGGCAGAGGACATGCACAGGCTGGCTGAGGTGTTGGGAATCGACAGTTGAGGAAGAGGGATGTGGGAAAGGGGGACGAGACTTGTGCTTATATGAGAATACTCTAGGTGAAGGGAAACTATTCTTTGTTCTACAGGACGGTCACCAAAAGACAACTATATGGAAAAGACGCACAGGATGAGAGGAGTTAATGATCTAAGATTAGAACACTGCCTATGCTGTCAAGTGTCGTGAAATCCAGAAAAGTCATGAACACGGTATGCATGTTATTCATGAGCCTGCCTTTCTCATATTAGCACAACATCTCACCGTACACGGATCTAAAGAGAGGGGCCACGGAACAAACAGCACGCCGGAAACCCAATAGTCTTCATTAACCTTTGAGTAAATGAGTAACGCGAAGTCGGCTTTTAATTACGATACCAGTTATTGCAGAACGTGGCCTGTTTCCTATCTCCTCCGATACACCGACCAACACCGATCCGCAAGCAAAACAAATCAGATCTTTTCTCGTCAAAGTCACCAGATCATCTCACTAGCCTTTTTTATATTGTTCACCTACCTGGTGCCGAGTTACCGTCAGCGGAATTTTTCATGTCACGTGCAAGCTCATTATCCACCGTGCAGCCGTGCAGCGGTGGAGTCACCGATAAGATGCGACTACACGGCACCACTGACCACAGCCAATGTCATAAGCAGAAGATAAAAGATAGAAACAAGGCCCCATAGAGTACCCCATTTCGTCTCACAACCTCGGCTGTCTCAACCAAGAACCCTAACACATACGCCAAAGCCCCCTAAACTCCCCTGTATTATCGAACCACTGGATCTAAATACGATCTGGATATTGTACCTGACTCCGCGCACCGAGTCAGAGCACCCAAAGTATAAAGCAGTCGCGCCCGCGCCTGCCGGATCGACACCAAGAAACAGCTCCGCTCTTTTTTCGTACACCTTCTTTTTCGTACACCGTTTTCGTTGATCGTTTTCATGAGTGCCCAGTTGATTGACGGCAAGGCGATTGCGCTCCAGCTCCGCGAGAAAATCCACGCCGACATCCAGAGCGTGCAGGCCAAACATGCGGACTTCAAGCCCAGCTTGACTATCGTGCAAATTGGCGACCGTCCAGATTCGTCCACATACGTGAAAATGAAGTTGAAGGCGGCCGAGGAGGCCGCAATCACGTGCACAGTGGCGAAGTTACCCGCCGAGGTCACGCAGTTCGAGGTCCTCTCGAAAATCGCCACGTTGAACGCCGACATTTCCGTCGACGGAATCTTGGTCCAGTTGCCCCTCCCTGCGCACTTGGACGAAGCTAAGATCACAAACGCTGTAGCCGCCAGCAAGGATGTGGACGGCTTTGGCCCACACAATGTGGGGGAGTTGGGCAAAAAGGGGGGAAACCCCACTTTTTTACCATGCACTCCTAAAGGTATCATGCAGTTGCTTGAACAGTCAGGGGTGGCCGTCAGCGGCAAGAACGCCGTGGTTTTGGGCCGCTCCGACATCGTGGGCCGCCCCATTGCCAACTTGTTGACCAAGGCAAACGCTAACGTGACGCTTTTGCACTCGAAAACGTCGCCTGAGAATTTGCAGGCGTTTTTGGCGACCGCTGACATTGTCGTGGTGGCCATTGGCGTTGCCAACTTTGTGCAGGGCGCGTGGTTGAAGAAGGGGTCTGTGGTGATCGACGTGGGTGCCAATTTCGTCGACGACAGCACGAAGAAAAGCGGCTCCAGAATGGTGGGAGACGTCGATTTCGAGTCTGCTTTGCCTGTGGCGTCTTTGATCACGCCAGTTCCGGGCGGAGTCGGGCCCATGACCGTGGCCAATCTTTTGGACAACGTCGTGATTGCCGCCAAGACACACTACCAGAAAAACAACCAAACTCCTCAGTTTACCAACCCCTTGAAGTTGGACTTGCAAACACCCGTGCCATCTGATTTCGAGATCTCGCGTGCGCAGCAGCCAAAGCGCATCAACCAGGTCGCGGAGGAGGCCGGCATTTTGGACTCCGAGTTGGAGCCCTTTGGCTTCTACAAGGCCAAGGTATCCTTGGATATTTTGAAGCGTTTAGAGAATAAGGTCAACGGGAAATACGTGTTGGTCACGGGTATCACGCCCACGCCGTTGGGCGAGGGAAAATCGACCACCACGGTCGGTTTGGCCCAGGCCTTGGGCGCCCATTTGGGCAAAAACGTCTTTGCCAACGTCAGACAGCCCTCCATGGGGCCCACGTTCGGCATCAAGGGCGGAGCCGCAGGCGGCGGCTACTCGCAGGTGATCCCCATGGACGAGTTCAACATGCACGTGACCGGCGATATCCACGCGATCTCCATGGCCAACAACTTGTTGGCGGCCGCGATCGACACGCGTATCTTCCACGAAAATACCCAGAAGGACGCCGCATTGTACAAGCGTTTGGTGCCAGCGAAGAAGGGCGTTCGCACGTTCCCCGTGGCGTTCTTGAACCGTTTGAAAAAGCTTGGAATTGACAAGACCAACCCTAACGACTTGACCGACGAGGAGATCTCCAGATTCGTCCGTTTGGACATCGACCCAGACACCATCACGTGGAGAAGAGTCGTGGACTGCAACGACCGTTTCGTGCGTGGCATCACCATCGGCGAGGCGCCCACGGAAAAGGGCATGACCAGAAAAACCGGGTTCGACATTTCCGTGGCCTCGGAGTGTATGGCCATTTTGGCCTTGTGCACGTCGTTGTCCGACATGAGAGAGAGATTGGGCCGCATGGTCGTCGCTGCCTCAAAGGCCGGTGAGCCCGTCACCTGTGAGGATATTGGCTGTGCTGGTGCGCTTACTGCGTTGTTGAAGGACGCCATCAAGCCCAACATTATGCAGACCTTGGAGGGTACGCCCGTGTTTGTGCACGCCGGACCGTTCGCCAATATCTCCATCGGCGCCTCGTCTGTTTTGGCCGACAAAATGGCGTTGAAGTTGGCCGGCACTTCTCCCGATTTGACCGAGGAAGAAAGACAGAAACAGGAGGGATACGTGGTCACCGAGGCCGGCTTCGACTTCACCATGGGCGGCGAGCGGTTCATGAACATCAAGTGCAGAGCCAGCGGCTTGGCGCCCGATGTGATTGTCATTGTGGCTACTGTTCGTGCCTTGAAGGTGCACGGTGGCGGCCCAGAAGTCAAGGCTGGTGCGCCGTTAGCCGCGGAGTACACCCGGGAAAACGTCGACTTGTTGCGTGAAGGCTGCTCCAACTTGGGCAAGCACATCGCCAACGCTAAGGCTTACGGTTTGCCCGTGGTGGTGGCCATCAACAAGATGTCGTCGGACTCCGAAAAGGAGCACGACGTGATCCGCGAGGAGGCCTTGAAGTACGGCGCTGTGGACGCCATTGTCTCCAACCACTGGGAAGAAGGCGGTCAGGGTGCGGTGGACCTCGCCAACGGCGTCATTGACGCGGCCAATTCCATCGACAAGGACTTCCATTTCTTGTACGACACCGCGCCCTCCGTGGAGGAGAAGATCAGCACCATCGCCAAGGAGATGTACGGTGCTGGGGAGGTCGAGTTCTTGCCCGAGGCGCAGAAGAAAATCGACCTCTACACCAAACAGGGCTTTGGCGACTTGCCGATCTGTATTGCCAAGACGCAGTACTCGTTGTCGCACGACGCCGCTTTGAAGGGTGTGCCCACCGGGTTCAAGTTCCCCATCCGGGACGTGAGAGCGTCCATTGGTGCCGGGTACTTGTACGCGTTGGCTGCGGAGATCCAGACGATTCCTGGCTTGCCAACGCACTGTGGCTTCATGAACGTGGAGGTCAACGAGGACGGCGAGATCGACGGCTTGTTCTGAGCGCATACGAGAGTTATGAAGTTCAACACTTTATGATGTTACGATACATAGGATTATTACAATTCACCATAGGTAATAAAGGAGGTAAACGAGAATCGGTAGCGAGTTGTAGAAAGATAGAACGACGAGAAGACAAAAGGGTAGAAGGTTGGAATGATGGAATGATGGAACCATAAATTGATCAATGACAGAATAATTGCATGTCAAATTAGAGATTGATCAAACGGTAAAAGGATACATTGATGAAAAGTTAAAAGGAAGATCGATGAGAGGAAACAGATAGGCAGGAGGAATGATAGAATGAAGAGTCTTAGAATGGTAGATTGACAGATTGACACAAGGATCGAAGGTTTTAGATAGAAAGATAAAGTGACAAACTATAGAATTATCGAACGACAGAAGACATCATGTTAAATGATAGATTGATGGGAGGTTAAAACGATAGATCGGTCGACAGATAAAGGAAAGAAAACGAGATAGTATCGTAGAATCATGAATCGTTGAAACGTAAAACCATGAAACACGTGATTAGATATTATTAGAGGAGCGAGGACAATGTGAGGAACTGTAAATTGCTTGAAAGAACAGCAATATAGGTGTGGCGTTTGAAGCGATGCTTCCGTTCGTTTAGGCTAATAATTGGGGTCCGATTCAGAGACACCAGGAATTGAAACAAAGCAAAATTTCACCTTGGCGGTTCTACCACTTTTAACTCAAAACCTCACCCTACCTTACAGCCCACAGAGGATCACAATATACTTCTGGATCATACCATGAATCAGCCTCCCATCTTATTAGCATGGGTGGTCCGGCTGCCGGCATGCGACACTGGAGACCCAATTAATCCACCCCCACCAATTGCAACATTAACACAAATTTTCGAAAATAAAAACCACCTCCCCAAAGCCTCCAACGCACCATCGTAAAACGAAACCCCGTGTTTTCCCACTCTCCCCCAAAAAAAAAACGGCCATCGCCCATCACACTATCTTGCTAATAAAGCCTGCAAAGATACGCCCTGCACGCACCACTTGCGCGATTGTATCTCCTCCCACAAAAAACCCAGAAAAAACCCACGCTATCTATACCCTCCTTTTGCTCCTCATACAACAGCCGCCAGAATCGTCTGAGTTTCTTCGAATAAGGCACAATCTCATAAGCGCAGCCAATGTTCCACTCCATAAAGTTTGCACCGCTGGCCCGTGCCGCTGTGTTGCGCACGCTCCCCAGAACCGCCGCCACTGTTCCCGCCAGGTTTCTCGCCAGTGTCCCGGGCAAAACCGGGTTGCAACGCTTGAATCTCTCCAGAACCGCCGGGGCTCAAAAACTGGGGGTCCCAGCTTTCAGACACTATAGCGTGTTGACGCAAAACTCCGCCAAGGAGTACAACTACGAGGATGTGAAGGCGCTCTCGCAGGGGCCACAGAACGCGGGCACTTTGCTCATTGACGTGAGGGAGCCTGCCGAGTTTGAGGAGGGACACATCCCTGGTGCGAAAAACGTGCCTTTTAAGTCGTCTCCTGGTGCGTTTGACTTGACCGAAGAGGAGTTTGAGGAAAGTTTCGGGTTTCCCAAACCAGCCAAGGACCAGCAGTTGGTGTTCTACTGTTTGGGCGGCGTGCGCCTGACGGCCGCGGAGGAGTTGGCTAACTCGTTTGGATATACGAAACGGGGTAACTACGTTGGATCCTGGGAGGATTGGGTGACCCAGGAAACCGCGGCCAAAAAGGCCTAGAACGCTTCAAACGCTTTGAATGATTTGTAATCTTCAAACACTCAAGAAAGCTTAGTATGCTTCATATGCCTGGGGCGTGGCCCTGTCTTTCCTTATAGCTAATTTCTGCCACTGTACATAAACGACTTCTGTCAATCCATATATATATTGAAAGGTGTTCGTAGGGGTTTGGGATGATGTGAGGCAGTGGTGGGGTGAGGGCTGGGGTTAGGGCAGTGGTCCAGGGTGTGGTGATAGTGCAGAGCAGATGGTTGTGTTATAGATATACATTATTCTAATGAAAGGAGAAGAATAGGTAGGTCATCGGGGTGTATTGGAGACTATGGGGGTAACTGGTCTCTGTTGCATGGAAGTTCTGTTCCAACTGATCAAAGTGTAGACAATTCGAAGGTTTTGAAATCAAGAGAACTAGTCCTAAATCAGGATTGCGTACATTCTAAATAACATTCATAAAGAGTGGCCATGGATTCCATGCACCAATTGATGAAATACTTCCACCGAAAGCTATTCCTCCATCTCTTCATAACATTCTACACAGCGTCTAGGTAACCATAGAAGAACTTGGCCCTGGCGGATCATATCACCTCAATTGTACGGTAAGATCTAGCCCTGATTCTCATACAAAGCATAGACTAAGTGCCTACTACTAAGAATTTTCATCACATCATTCCCAAATACTTCGATTCTTTCCAATACAATACATACACACCTACTCCTGGTTCCTGAACTCGAGCTGCTTGAACTCCTTCCCCAATCTTCTCTTTCTCTTTCTCTCCATGACTTTCTCTCTCTGGTTCGACCGCATGCCCTCGAATTTCGCCTTCTGGATCATCTTGCGCTGCTCCGATTTCTTCAAATAGTAGGGATTGACCTGTTCGCCCGTTCTCATCTTCTTCATCTGGTCCTTCTTATGGCTGCTCACTATATCGTTGGACAAGTCTCTGTTTTTCAACGTATCCAACCGGGATTTGAGCGACTGCATTTCGAACTTGAGGTCCTCGGATTCACGGTGCGACAACGTCAGCATGGTATTTTTGTTTTTGAGTGTTTTCTGCATGCTCTTGATTTCCTGCTGCCTGTATTCGTCGAGAAATGCGTAGTCTTTTCTGATTCTGTTCCAGTCTGCTTTCCCGTACGCCGCGTCGAACCGGATATCGTGGTAGAGGGTGCTTTCCTTGGGTGTTTTCAACCCCGGGATTTCCCGGATTTTCGAAACCGGCCTTTTCGAGCTGGATTCCGCCGGTGCATGTTTATGTCTGCGTTGCTGCGAAGAGGTTTTCTTGCTGGGTGCTTTTGACGAAGATTCCTCAAAAAATGCGCCGCTTTCCAGCCCGCTCGAGTCCTCGCTATCTGAGTAGTTGGATTTCTTTGTTTTTTTCGACTTTGCCGTTTTCGTGGCCGTTTTTGGCTTGCCACTATGGGCGCCGTCCTCAGCCATTAGCTTCTTCTGCGCAGAGCTCAACGCTCCAAAGGATAACGACGAATAGTCATCGTCACTGTCGTTTTCGAGTGTTTTCTGTGAAAGCACAGAGCCCAAGTAGTCGTCTTCAGATTCCAGATCTGAGTCGGCGAGTCCTGGTCTTACACGAGAGTTCATGATAAAGAAGAGATAGTGGAGTAGAGATGGGCATCGCTGCTCATGCAGGCCAGCGAAGTGCGAGGAGAGGAAGGATACTGGATAAGGTTCAGGAATGTAACGGAATGATTAAAGGCGATCAGATTTACCATCATAAAGAAGTGGATACTGGAAGTTAAAGAAAAGAGGATCATTATATTCCCTTTCCTGTAGATGTTCTTGTCTCCTCGGTATCTACACATGTCTAGTGATCAGTAGTGGAGAACTGGGAGCCTGACTAGGTGGAACCAGTATTGAATGTGCTAATAAGGTTGGCTCAGTGGCGCGTTCTGTGATATGTCGTGGCAGTAGCGCACGCTCTTGCGGTTCCAGAAACCGGACACCGCGATTCCATCGTCACAGATCGCAACAAGAGGGGTACCAAGACGGTATTAGAACACGAACGTGGCATCAACCTACTACCCAGATCAACCGTCCATGAATTATGAGAATGCTCTAGTCCAGAAAAAAAACAGTAATGGTAAAAAGAGGAATAATAATGATCATGATAATGATAATGATATCAAAAATAATAAAAAATAAAAATAAAAATAAAAACAACGGAAAGCACTTCGAAACTCGCAACTGAACTCGTGCCGAGTCCTCTCCTCTGCCACGGCGTTCAGCGGCCCTGCTCAGCCAATGGACAGTTTTTCCAGCCCGGCTCGCACTAACCGCACCTGGCCGTCCACCACGAGAGCATGGAGACATTGCGAGCCAGGAATGGTGCAGCAAAAACAACAAAACACAGGAAATTAGAGGAATATAAAGATGATTCAACAAAAAAAAACGCGTTCTTATTCCTTTTTTTTCTTTCTTTCCTACAATGCCCATCTTGCACCCAAACTGTATATCCTCTTCTCCCTCTTCCCTGCCTCCTCGCTTCACTGATTCGCGCAGTGGCCCTAAAACGCCCGGGCCGCCAACCCTCACCGCTTATGTAAGCAAGGACCAGACGTGTCCGAGGTTCGTGGCGTCCTGGTGCCGCACCTCATAATCTTCCATCACCGCGAGAAATTAAGCGTGCGTTCCGTTGCCCAACGTTTCTGGCTTTTTCACATTACTGTTTCTTTCAGTTCCACCATACATTCTAGAATCATGTTGACCAGAGTCGCCCGTGCCTCAAGAGTATGTTTATTTACGAAATCTGAATAAGGATTGGGAGTTCAGAGCCTGGGTCTGCTTATGTTTTTTTTTCTGCTTTTCGTCCAGTCTCCGCTTTTGAGCATTGGACTATGCTTGGGTCAAGCCACGCTGAATTTTGGCTATATTTCATAAAGCCAGCGTCCGCTTCTGGCCTTCTGTTTACGTTTGTTTGTGGGCGTTCCAAACGTGCACTCCCATTGTTTAGGAGGTTTTCGTGATTTTGCAACGAAATCATAGAAAAGGGGTCAGCGGCTATCACGGCCTTTTTTCCCCCATTCCATGCCAGATACCAGCAAGACAGTGATGGATCTGGGTCTAACCGCTGAGATTTGATCGTGGCCAAACTGGTTCACGAAAGTCCACAAAAAACAATGGAAAGCTTTCTAGTCTACAAGTCTTTCCAGTCTACAAAGCTTCCACAGAGCCCACGAAAATGCCTCAACTCTTTAACATAAAACCAACCCCTCAAATTCTCCGAATTACCTCTGAATTTGCCGCCGTTTTTACCCCTAATTACCCCTCCGTCCACGATACTAACCCCCAGGTTGTGCAAAAAAGATTTTTGTCTTTGCACGAGTTCCGTTCCGCCGCCCTTTTGGAGTCCTACGGCGTGGGCGTGCCTAAAGGCTACGCCGCCACCACCCCTGAGGGTGCCTTTGACGCCGCCAAGAAATTGGGCACCAGCGAATTGGTGATCAAGGCCCAGGCTTTGACCGGTGGTAGAGGCAAAGGCCACTTCGACAACGGCTTCCAGGGCGGAGTCAAATTGATCTCGTCGCCCGAGGAGGCCAAGGACTTGGCCTCGAAAATGTTGAACCACAAGTTGATCACGAAACAGACCGGTGCTGCAGGAAAGGAGGTCACCGCCGTGTACGTGGTGGAGAGAAGAGACGCCAGAACCGAGGCGTACTTGGCCATTTTGATGGACAGAGCCACGCAGCAGCCCATGATTGTGGCGTCGTCGCAGGGTGGTATGGACATTGAGGGAGTTGCTGCTGAAAACCCAGATGCCATTAAGACTTTCTCTGTAGACTTGAACGCCGGTGTCACGGACAAGTTGGCCACGGACATCGCTTCCGTGTTGGGCTACACCGACGCGGCGATCCCCGAGGCTGCCAAGGCCGTGCAGAACTTGTACAAGGTGTTCATTGAGAAGGATTGCACACAGGTTGAGATCAACCCATTGTCTGAGACGCCTGACCACAAGGTGTTGGCCATGGACGCCAAGTTGGGCTTCGATGACAACGCGGAGTTCAGACAGAAGGACGTGTTTTCCTGGAGAGACCCCACTCAGGAGGACCCCGAGGAGGTGGAGGCGTCCAAGTACGGCTTGAACTTCATCAAGTTGGACGGTAACATCGCCAACATCGTCAACGGTGCCGGCTTGGCCATGGCCACCATGGACATCATCAAGTTGTACGGTGGCGAGCCCGCCAACTTCTTGGACTGCGGTGGTACTGCCACTCCCCAGACCATCGAGAAGGCCTTCCAATTGATCTTGTCCGACAAGAAGGTCAACGGTATCTTCGTGAACATTTTCGGCGGTATCGTGAGATGTGACTACGTGGCCGAGGGTTTGATTGCTGCCACCAAGAACTTCAAGTTGGAAATCCCCGTTGTGGTCAGATTGCAAGGTACCAACATGAAGCAAGCCAAGGAGTTGATTGAGAACTCCGGCTTGAAGTTGTACGCGTTCGAGGACTTGGACCCTGCTGCCGAGAAGATCGTCGCCTTGGCCCCAAAGGCTTAGAATAGCTAGTCCTCAATATATTCAGAAGAGATAAAAAGAAAGACGGTCCAGAAATGTAGGGCGTTGGAAAAAGAATGTACAGAAAATGTGATTAGAATGAAAAAGCGTTGTCTCATAGTGGAGACGGTGAGATGTAGTGAGGAAGATCGTAGCAATATGGGAAATTACAGACCTTTCAACTTTTCTTTTTTCCACAAAACTCGATGTTCTGATGAAATAGGCTGAGTTTAGATCGAAGCACAGAACGTGTCGGTTGATTGGGTCAGAGGTATTGGTAACCACCCACTGTATTAAACTTTTGGAAGTCGATGTTAAACTTTTGAAAGTCGATGACGCACCACATGGTTCCGATAGCCAGGCAAGGATTCGTCACAGAAACCCTGGGTCTGGCGAAGTAGCACTGAATAGGTTCTAACATTCCCGCATCGTAAGAAAGGACGTCGACGGTAACACTTGTTCTTCGTAGTATTTGCTATGGATCGTCCTTTCTCGATCTGGTATGAAATTCATTTTAGCAAGACTTTCAGGGAACAAGCAAGCTTTAAGTATACAATGTAGGGAAATGCCGACTTAGTGAAGATTTTCAGTTGCTACTTCATAAAATAATGGGGACTAAGAGGTGTCCTCCTCCAATGTTACAGAACGTGATGCTATTGGCGGACACACCTAACGTTGGAGCCCCGCTATACAAAAGTAGTCTTAGAAAACCAATTTCGACCTCGAGCAGTTTTTGTTCTAACTCGGAAGAGCCCCTATAGAGACTCGGTATTCTCACCACCTCACCAACACCGTAGTAAAAGTGTGGAGATGGTACAAGCAAATGAAGGCCAGATTAATCTTCACAAAATCTTGGCCAAGGGGGTCACGACGTGACAAATAGTTACGCTAAGAACCCCGAAACGGTGCAACAACTAGTAACTGCTTACGAAAAGCGTAACGTTGTCGTAAAGTATAGGTGAGTCTTTGGTCATATCGGATGGATCAGTTGAGCCAGCGCAGGCTTCTAATTGAACGTCCAAAAAAGGATCATGAAAACGATGGCGATTAGACTATACTATTTAGTTTCTTTAGTATGAACGTATAAACTCACGTGTTTCGTTATGAACGTTTATTGAAGTTGAGCACAGCCCAGCTATATTGGACCATGAACGTAATAACGACTTCGGTCACGCAACCAGACTTCATAGTCAATATACAATTATGCCATTACGAACTCGGCTCCGGCAAAAAAAAGTCGTAACACCGTTCTGATCCCTACGTTACCAGCGTACTACGATCGTTTGGATATCTCTGGTACAGGGTGAGCATGACGGAACCTGCGGGCAAGAAACAACTCTAGTGGATATTATTTCTCTTCTTGTCTGGTCCAAGAAGACAGACGACGTACAAAAATAATAAATATCTGTGGCTTAGTCTTACCATGGATCCTCTTGATTCTTCCCTGTTGTCCCTCCTAATCCAACGCGGTACTGCCCCACCGATGCCTCCCGTACGAACAACCAAAATTCAATCCTTCTAATCAAGCAGCCCCTTTCCCAAGCTTTTTTTATCACCTTTTTTTAAACACCCTTTTTCTAAACACCCATAAAACTCTCCCTTTCTTTCTTCCCCCACCAGGTGTCGTTTCGCAGCCAGATGTCGCAATGTCGCGCTTGCCACTCTAACTTACTCACCTAATCGAGGCCCATACTCCATATCTACATCTACAAGTCACACAAAAACACACACAATCGCATGTTTTTGACCAGATCCGAATACGACAGAGGCGTGTCCACGTTCTCACCCGAAGGCCGTCTTTTCCAGGTCGAGTATTCGCTCGAGGCCATCAAATTGGGCAGCACAGCCATAGGCATTCTGACCTCTCAGGGCGTCATTTTGGGCGTCGAAAAAAGGGTCACCTCCTCGCTTTTGGAGTCGCTGTCGATCGAGAAAATCGTGGAAATCGACAAGCACATTGGATGTGCCATGTCTGGCTTAACCGCTGACGCTCGTTCCATGATTGACCACGCCCGAGTTTCGTCCTTAACCCACAACTTGTACTACGACGAGGACATGCAGGTGGAAAGCTTGACGCAGTCCGTTTGTGACTTGGCGTTGCGGTTTGGCGAGGGTGCGCTGGGAGAGAAGAGATTGATGTCGCGGCCGTTTGGCGTGGCGTTATTGATTGCTGGCGTGGACGAGAAGGGACCCCAATTATACCACGCCGAGCCCTCCGGAACATTCTACAGGTACGACGCCAAGGCCATAGGCTCGGGCTCGGAGGGTGCACAAACGGAGTTGCAGAACGAGTACCACAAATCGTTGACTTTGAAGGAGGCCGAGCTTTTGGCGTTGAAGATCTTGAAGCAGGTCATGGAGGAGAAGTTGGACTGCAAAAACGCGCAGTTGGCGTCGGTGACGAAGGAGGGCGGGTTCCAGGTGTATGATGATGAGAAGACGGACGAGCTTATAAAGGAGTTGAACGCGTCGGCGGCGGACGAGACGCAGCTTTGATAGTAGTAGAGAGTAAAGAAAGGAATACAGAAAAGATAAAGAAAGAAAAGAAGAAAAGAATGAAATAAAAAATTATACATGAAAAGAGTGACAAGTAGGAAGCAGATGTCTGAAAGAGGAAAGATGAAAGATTAAAGGTTGAAGATTAAGGATCAAAAGAAGAACAGATGTCCCCTTTTCGCTTCAGGTACTCCTGATGACGATGACCCTAGGTGTCTAGCAATGTAAGATAAAAAATTTCGGGCTTGCTTCGTGCTTTTCACCCAGTATCGATAGCCTGGGCCCGTAGTCCCGTTCGTTGAAACATATTAACCAGACATTCATTTTCCTAATATCGGCGTAAAGAAGTTAGTTATATCTCCATAGAGGACATCATTATTTATCTTCAAAACATATCTTCAAAGAGGAGAACGTCATGTATATTCATCTAGAGGAATCGTAGGGATCATAAAGGCTTCATTAACCTAGCTAAGGTGACTATCTTACGCTTGTTAGCAAAAGTAGAAGGTTCTCCAGAAAGCCGTCACAATCGACGTCATTTGGCTTCAACTTCTCTCCAAGGCTGCCACAATGCAGAGCCCAGGTACGAAGAGGCACCCACCTTTCGTAGGTCTCGACCAAACTTTGAATATTCGCAAGCCACCTGAGAATCCAGTTGGAAGACGGAGAAAGAACAAGAAAGAAGTGAGAAGTACGAAGAACGACGAATCAGCGAATCAATTAGTGGCTCTCCTAGATTGTTTATTATACCAGCTGTACCCGAATGCTACTCCAGCCTCTGCTTCGCCAAGTATCCACTCTAGGCAGTATGAACAACATACATGATTGTCCAAACTCACCAAGGGCACACCTTCGTTCTCGGCCCTCGTGGCTTTCGCTAATAATAAGCCTTTTTCTCGTCAAAACACTTCTGCGATCCCCAAAATGCCCAATACAAAAGGGAATCTCGTAAAAGAACTTCTTGTAAATAGTCTCTTCCTCCCACCTCCGCATGTAGCTGAAAGCTCCATAGTCGTGTTGAAAACCGCAGACGCACATCGACGAAACCTGGCTTCCATGCTCCTGGCAGTTTCTGCAATGTCTTTTTGAGTACTTGTGTCACTACCGAACGGTGACAATCACTCCCCAGCGAAATTCGCCCTCATCAGCTTTTCGCATCTGCATTCTCTCTGCCATGAGTAGCCCCTTCTCCCTATATAGTCGCCAACTTGTCCCTGAGCGCCATGAAGGACGCGTTCTCCGTGCTGGCCGTCCGGAGATCCTGCGTGAAGGTCTGCAAGCCCGCATTGAACTCGGTCCAGAACTTGGTGATCACGTTGTTGAGCCCGGCAATCCTGCTTCTCACCATTCTCTCGCTGAATTCGATGTTGTCGAACCGGCCCGGGTAGTCACGTGCAAACGCCTCGAGCAACGCGGCGTCGGTCAGGATGAGTGTTTTTTTGAGTCTGCTGGTGATGCTGGTGAACTCCGTCACGACTGCCAACGACGAGCGCAAATGCTCGAGGAGCCTGCTGTTGGTGATCATGGAGTCGCGCAAGATTTTACTCAAATACGTGCCGATGCTCAGGCTCAACCCGTGCACGTCGTAGCGTGCGGGATCATCACCAAAAGCGTCGGACGCGTGCTGCTTGCTGGACGTTATCTTGATCTTTTCGTCGAAAATGCTGTTGTTTTTCGTGGCGTGTGCTAGCGGCTGAGCGTCCTTGAAAGGAGAGCACGAACGCGTGGTTCTGGAGGCCGGTCGCGGTTTGTCGAGCGACACAACAAGATTGTTTATGCTCTCTCTGAGCAGGCCGTAGCTGGACCCGATCACGAAATGGTCCACGTAGTTCTGGAGCTCAGTGACGAAGTTCTTCATGCGGAAAATCAACACCCGGCTGCGGAGAATGAGTTTCCGCAACGGCTCGGAGAAGTGCCGGTAGTTCCACACCGTCGAGTACATACTATCGCGCCACGACGCGTCGATGAGTTTGCTGGTGTACTTGAGGATCATCTGGAGCTTGAACACGAGCTGGAACTCGAACATGTAGTTCTCGCTGATCATGAGGTTTATGGGAAACGGCAACTCACAGTCGATATTGACTGCGGCGATCACGCTTTCTTTATCGGGCTCTTCGGGTTCGTTTTCCAGCGACGCGCTCTGCTGCCGAAGGGACCGGCTGACGAGTTTGCGGACCGCACTGGATGCCTGTTCGTCTCCAGTTACACTGTTAGCATCGAAAGAGCGGTGGTTGATAATTTCCTCAGAGAGGTCGTAGAAGTTGTTGGAGTCGATGCTGAACTTCTGGAGCGTGCGGAGGAGAGTGGAGATGCGGGCGTGCGTGGATTGTGTTTGTGGGGTTTGTGAAGCTTGTGAAGTGTGGTAGGTTCGGCTCTCCCCAAGCGAAAACACATCGTTGAACGTGTCGATGAGCGTGAGCGTGGACGCGGCAGCCTTGTTTTTCCCCAATTCCCCGAGCGTCTTGTCGAAGAAGACATCCACCTTGGACGACTCACATAGTAGGTATGTCTCGTGGAGGCACGTGAGCATGTCGCTGAAATGGTACCCCCGGAAGAGCGTCTTCAACAAGAGGTTGTTGGCACGGTCGTAGAACTGCAGGATTTTGAAAGCGAGGTCCTGGGCGAACAAGCTGGTGATATTTTCGGGGCACGCGACAGTAGAGACATCTTCAGGAAAATCGCGTAAACTAGCACAGCCAACACAACGCCGGAATATGTTTAGGAATTTGCCCGTGGCGAGAACCTGCGCCTGCGCGTCCTTGGCCCGAAACTGGCCGATGAGCCCGTCCACCTTGATCACGTATAGCTCCTCCCAATACCGCTCCACATCTGAGTAGAATATGATCTTCGGTAGCTCGTTTTTTTTCACGAGGAATTCCTGGAACTGGTCGTCGACCTCGCCCTCGGAGAGCCACGTGTTGAGCAGTGCCACGTAGTCGACGCTGATGGCCTCGAACAACGCCAAGAGAAAGGACATCGATTTCTGGTCGCCCTTATGTTGGGCCATCCTATTCTCCACTATTTTCAACACTAGGCCCCCCTTGCAAACGTCAAACGCATTTGGGTCCGACGAGACACTGGCGCCTAGACTGACCTCTGTTCTGATCGAGTCTAGGAACGCATTGAACTTGGGATCGGTACCCAACAAATCACCCGATATCGCCAGCGAAACGTCTGTAGCACTGACAAACTTGGCGTTTCGGGCCTCCGTATCCGCGTGCACGGCACCCACGATTTCGTAGAGATGCTTCAAGTTGTCACCGCACGTGTTGTGGATCTCGTTGTCCATGGCCGAAAGCGTGAAATGGGTATTATTCTGGAACGAGTGCTCCAACGACAACACTAGCAGACGAAACCGGGAGAGCTCCCGTGCGACTTCTCCGCATAGCCGCTGGTTGACCCGGCCGAAATGCAGCATATTGTATATCTGGGCAAAGTTGCAAAGTCCCAGGTAGTACTTGCCGTATCTTAGGAGTTTTTTGGTCACGTTCTTGAGACTGATATCTAGCGGAGCAGCTACCTTGAAATCGGGACCCCGGATGCGATCTCCGAGCAGCTCGCCCAGATAGCGCTCGCTGAATCTCACATAGTGGCCCTCACAGCCAAGAAGCGCCAAAAGCATGTCCTTGATCACCAAGGCTTGTTGGGTAGAAACGTCGCGGATTTCGCTGAGCAGCACCGGTTTTATCGGGTTTGGCAGCCGGCTCGCAAGCGCAGAAAAGTCGAGGTGAAACAGCGGCTTTAGGCTGACCGCTCTGGGTGGAGGCTGGGCCATTATTTGCGGCCCGTAAGGACTCTCTGCCATTTTTGAGTTTGTATTTGTGGAGTGATGGAGCATAGGCAGCGAGGCTCTGTTGATGTGAGATGCTGTGTACAGGTCGTGTATTTGGGTGGGTAGTGACGTCCGTCTTTTAGGGCGACGGGTCTGGTGGGGGATTTGTTTTCGTGATTTGGGACTGGTGTGAATTGGTGCTGTTCTGTGGGGCCTCTTTATCTATGTAGCACCGTTGGTGGGTGTTTTTGGCGTACCCTCTGTGAGTCTTAGTGCGCCACGTAGCAGCTCAGCAGAGGAGGCGGAAGATTCGTGTGAAGGGGCAAGTTTTTGTATAAGCGGATTTATCAGCTCTCTGGCATTCCCAGATTCAAAAGCTGACTTTTCATGACTTTGGCTTGGGCACTGGCGAACTGGTAGAGACTGGATCACGTGACCGGCCTACCGTGACGTAAACAAACATGCGACGCGACTTCCGCAGCTCTTCATGGACTAATTGAGTAGTGAAAGGCTGCCAAACGCATTCCGAGCACGGCAAGGGTGTGTTTTTTACGGGCGTCGTCCAACCAGAAAGATAAAGGTCGATGGATTTGCTCGGAGTGGTGTCCCTAGACGCAGAGGATACTGAAGCCGAACTAATCGCGAACTTGGAGGAATTAAAAGAGGTGGTAAATGTGTAGAGTAAGGATCGATAATTTGGCGTTTCTTCTCGGCAAACAGGCTCGACAACAAGCAAGGCATGTTTAGCTATCGTTGCCGTAGTTTGCAACCGAGTGCGCGAAGAATCTTTCAACCTACCCTGAAACTCAACGATCAAAGAGGTTGGGGTGGTATAAAAACCGATGGCTTGCTCATCGTGCTTCCTTCGATACTAGAATATCTGGCTGCGGGCACTTAAGAATATGATGCCTCGCTTATAAACTCCTCCCTGTTTAACACGTGAGGATCATGACTAAAGAGGCTCTGCTGCTGGTGAGAGTGCGAACAGTTGTATTGATTTAAACCTCGAAGCGAACTCCTCGCTCTTTTGGGCGCTTTTGGAAAAACTAAGACAAACACGGCCAAGTTCTGGAGTGAGGTGATGCAGTCCAGAATGCCCAATTGGAACCAGTGCACTGATGGCCAAGCTGCTAATTCTGGGTATGGTCAACTCATTCCACCTTATCCTCCAATACATGCCCGCACATCGCTCACGGTTTGTCTGAGTGAGAGGCGCGACGTGCTTTCACTGTACGTCACAGAATGACAGTGCTATGTCCACCACCTTTACCTTCTTCTTCCCCTTGTTGTCCTCTTTTTCTTCATTTCCCTAGAACTCGTCCTCTGACAACATCTCGTCCATCATCGCGGCTGCAGCCTTCTCCGCCTCCTCTTGCACCCTCCTCAACCCGCACACCTCCTCCAAATACTCCGTGCTGTTGAGACAGCTCTTCACAAACTCCCACCCGCCCTCTTTGTACATCTCCACCACGGTCTCCGAACACGCAGAGCAGTGCTGGTACGCGGGCGTGCTGAGTTTTGTCTGGGTGAAATTGTGTAGATACCCTCGAATTTGGTGCGGCACCTCGCCGAATTTGGATGTGCCATTGTGCGGCGCGTGGTTTTTCTGTTCGTGCTGGAGAATCGAAACCAAGAGTTCCACCGCAAGAGACGAGGCGACGAGCGCGCCGCCAGGCCGCGTGACCGTGCACATCTGGTCCAAGCTGCGGTCCGAGAGCGAGTCCGTGGGTGCCACCACGTCGTTGCAGTAGTAGCAGCCCAAGCGCGGGGCCATAGTGAGCGGACTGTGTCGGAGCACCAAGTACGAGTCGAAGCCGAGCGCCGCGTTGATGACTGTTTTGTTCATGGCCACCCCCATCACCGTGGGGAGCCACCTGGACTCACGCGAGTCCATGAGGAGGAATATGGCGTCGTGCTCCTCAAAGAGCACCTTCAACTTTTCGAAGTTCTGGCGCGTGTCGCTCTCGCTGCCACTGCTAACCGGGTGCCCGATCATGGGGACCTCCATGTCATGGCCGCGCGACACCACTCCGGGGAAAATGTCTCGTAGCACCTCGCTGGCGCGCACCGCTTTTTGCGCGCCCTGGTTGCCCTCGCCGAAGCAGTCCTTGAAGGCGAACAACGGCTGCCGCACGGGGTTCAGGTACGACACGTGACCGCTGTCGACAAAGGTGATTTCACGCACGCCCCACCCCATGAGCGCACGTGACACGTAGCTTCCTAGCGTGCCAGCGCCTAGCAAGAGCACCTTCTGCCTCTTGATGATGTCCAAGTCCAAGTCGGGCGCCACGCGCCATTTCATGAGCTTGAGATTCAAATCCACGGCCTGGTCCGCGAGCTTCTCTGGGTTGATTAGCGAGCCCAAGTCGGCCATTTTCGGGCCGAGCTTGCCCTGCGCCGTGCGCTCCCATCCGGTCACGTGCGGCTCACCACTGGCACTGAAGTCTGGATCTAGCTGGAGGTGCAACACGGAGCTGAGGTTGTTTTTCCTGAATATCACGAGCTCAATGGCCGTAAAGCCCTGCACTGCGAGCAAGAAAAGGTAGTTTTTGAGCTGTATGGCGGGGCTGCCGTCGCCACTGAGACATGCGTCCACGTAGACAAACGTGCCGCTTTTGGCAAAGCCAGACTCCCGCACCTCCGGCCCGTTTTCTGTTTCTGCCACCTGGAAAAAGAGCGATTCCGAGCGGCTCACGTGCTTCTCCACGAGCGGCAAGTACCGGTGTTCCAGGCTGCGTTCACGGACGAACCACGTGGAATGAAGCACCGGGTACGCAAGCCAGTAGTAGAACTTGTACTTCTTCAAGTCGGAAAACGCCAAGAGGTAGAACTTCTCCGCCACACGACCGGTTTCTATTTCAGCGGCTAGTTCCTGGCCCCACTGTCGGAGGAGTGCTTTCTTGTCCAACGCCTTGAACTCTTCAATAGTGTTCACATTATATAGCGTCCCGGCCACGGTCCTGGTGAGCGCATCGGTGTTTTCCTGCTCGAAGCAGTTGTAATCGAGATTTAGCACAGGCTGACTGTTGAATTTATTCAATTTCATCGGCTGGGTCATGAACGCATGGATGCGCCGTGGGGTGGAGTCCAACTTGTAGTCGTTGAGCTTTCGGTGGGACAAGTTGGTGAAGAACGACGAGTCTACGAACGACTGGATCGGGTGGAATTTGAGCGGCTGTGTCTGGTCCATTCTCGAGTTTCGGGTGTTTGGAGGAATAGTAAGCAGTGGCTAGATAATGTGAGATCTGTATACTGGGGGTGCTCTGCGCAGGCTATCAGTGGCGAAAGCAGTAATATGCCGTAGGATCCAGGGGAATAAATAGAGTGGATTCTGAGAGGAAATTATTAGCAGGTACGGAAATGGTTTATTAAAGTGTTTCTTAACCGTCACTTGCCGTTATCTTGGCCCACCCCCGGTATGTTCTCCGAGAGAGCCAGTATCTGTGGTAAACTGGGAGTTTGAGAAAAGCTGTATTAGTCCGTATTCGTGGACTTGCTCATTAATAGCTACTAAACACTGTACACCGTACTTTTCCAGATATCTAGGAGGCCCATTGGGGGTAATAGATTACCTAGCTAGTAGTTATACTTGGGTTCTAGGGTTTAAGCAAGGCTTGTCGTAGCATTTATCTGATTGAAGATGTGTGGCACCGTCAGCACATAACCATGTATCCACTGCCCCAGTGTCGATCCCCAGCCTGGATTTATGAACCAGGGCAAACTGAGTGATGATTGGTGATTATTCCGTGAGAACTCCGTGTCTGAGAATCAGCCTGGCACTGGTGGTCACTGCAATAAATGGAATGCAAACACGCAGCTCACTAAACAGCAGATTCAGCATTGCACGCCTATAATACCCCGTTGTTCCGTATCAAGGACTACCCAGTTTTCTTGATTTGTCTGTAACGTAAATCCAAGAGTGAATATGGAAACACCAGACGCTAAATGTTAGCCTGTCCAAGTCATAGCTTATACTACGGTGCATGGATCTGTAGAGCTACGACATGGGAAAAGGAGCAACCGGGTCCACCATAAGACTGGTATCAAACAATTAATAGTATTATACTAAACTATCAGTGGGAGATTCTCCTTCAGTGATATTGTCTGCGCTAGTACCACGATACTCAGCACTGGGTAGAGGTTCATGGATATCGTGTAATCCCGAGGTTTTCAGGACTCCTATCCACTTGGCTGAAGAACGCATCCGTGGGACTCGAGAACGTACTTCCAAGATGCATATTCTTTCTTTGCTTTGCTTTCTTCAGTGGCGCTACAACTCCTGAATAGACAATGCAGCGAACAGATGCAAGTTGAGCCACCACGACGAATACACTCGTTCTTAGATTGTGGATGGAACCCACTGGAAGCCGATATTACTCTTTTTTCTAGATATTCGATGTACCCCAATTATATGTAGTCTATCTCGCCGGTATGTCGACCTCCCCAGTATACCGACTCCCCACTATCGACTCCCCAGTATATCCTGAGGTTAGGTTTTCCTAGCAAAGAGAGTCAACCAAGTTAAGCACTGACGTAGCGTGACACCCACAACAAATTATCAATATACTCATAGTGTTATTTGAATGCTCCTCCACCACATGACAGGCGGTGGAGGTCGGCTATGTATACTATTGGGCTCTGTAGGTGTGATTAGTAAAGTGCACGGTACGTCCTGAGACGTCTTAGCATTGTGCCATGGTTGTGGAAGAAGCACTGGGACGTCTCAGAATTGCGCTATCAGTATGCTGTGGCATCACATAACATGAATCCATCGTAGATCTAGACCACTCGTTAGAATGTCCCTCATGTAACGATAGTATCAGCTTACTGCCGTTCTGAGTAGTATATCTATACAACCGCGGCAGGATACCGGAAACGGGGCCATTTTTTGAACTTTGAGTGTTCTATCAGATTAGAGTTGATCCGCCAAAACCCTCTCTTCGACATCGAATATGTTGTACTTTTTGCTAGGCCTAAGCGATGATACCGAATCCATCCAACGCTACTCGTAAACCAACCTTTGCTTGGTCGATCCGATTTGGAGTCTTTGCCTCGCGATATTTCCCAATCCTTGAAAGAGCTAAAACCTTTTTAAAAAATTGGACGTTTGCAAATAAACCTCAGTGGCCTGAATATCTTTCGTCATGACACTAATTCGTCTTAAAAGAGTTCACAATCGTAAACCTAAGACGATAAAGTACACAATATTGCAATATATTATTACAATGTTTTAAACCTATTCTATTACCATGGTTTTCCTAGAACGTACCAAGAATATTCTCAATTATTAGCACGCAAACACTGCTCCCACTCATACTTACTAACCACAAATCAATCTACTTTCTCTGCCTGTACAATCTTCCCATCACGCTTCGTATATTATTCTCAGTATTCCCCTTGTCCAAATCCCCCTAACCACTGACCCCTTTCTTATCTTCTCCTTACTCCAACGTCATTCCGTCAATCTCGTCCAACAACTCGTCGATGCCGATCTCCACCGCCTCCTCGTCGTCCTCCTCCATCTCGTTCTCCGTGTCCGCACGAACAGGCTCTTCGCCTGCCTTGTACAAGTTGATGGTCTGTCTCAACTCCTGGTCCTCCTCCAACTCCTGCAAGAACAACTCGTAGTCACGCTCCGCACGCTCCTGCTCCTGCTTGGCCTGGCGCGAGTCGTCGTTCGCGACAATGTCGTTGTGCTCGCGGGCCATTCTCTTCAACTTCCACTTCCGGTTTCTGTGCTTCCTCGCCTTTCTCGTGTAGTGCTTCTTGATGAGCACCACCTCCGGCGTGTTCTCCGTGTCCAAGGAGTCCCACAAGTCTGAGTTGAAGTTGGTGTTGGTCAAGTAGTAGCCCATGACCGAGTCGCCCGCGTGCAAAAACGCCCCCAAGTGCGACCGCACATAGAAGGTTCTGTCGTTGACACCCAAGTCGCACGCACGGCACACGGTGACATCGGCCAACGCGTATTTTCCCTTCATATCGCCCGTGGGCTCGACGTCCAAAACGATGAACTCCACGAGCTGGTTGACGTCCAACAACGAGAGGAACGGTTTCTTCCAGTACAAGGCTGCGGGCAAGTCCGCGGTCTGCAACGTGTTCGGGTCGATGAACTGCAACATGTTGGTGACCTTGTGGCACACGACCAAGCGCGACACATTGCCGAGCTGGTTGGCCAATTTCTTGGGAAGCACCACGAGATCGTCTCTACAGATGGGTGCGATTTCGATCGAGAAGGTGAACTTGTACGAGGACAGACCGGACTGGGTGTCAATACTGACCAACTCCTCGGAACGCTTGTTCTTGATGGGGGCCACCGCAGACAAAAAGTCCACCATTTTCGTGGCGTGGTTGCGGGCCGAGTAGAAGAAGTCCAACCCGTCCTTGGCCTCCTGGATGGAGATGGTGTCCACGTGCGCGTTGTGCTTCAAGATCAACTGCTCCAAATAGAGAAACGTGCGCTTGTGTGCAACCTTTTGTCTGATCTGGACAGTGGCTCTCCACGTATTAGTGGTGAAACTCTTGGCACAGTCCGGGCACTGCATGGCGATAACCACGTACTCCACCTCGAACGTCTGCTGCACGATGGTGTTCTGCAACGCCTCGCCCTGGACGGTCAACTTGACCCTGATACGCCTCGAATGCGGTTCTGTCCAGATGAAAGAAGCGTCGACTAGCCGCACCTTGGACAAGCCCTTCAAGCGGCGGAGACAGATGGCCAAGAGCTCACGTGACTCCAACTCTGCGCGGATCCACTGGCCCGGCGGCTGCAAGAACCGCTCGCAGTTTCTGCAGAAACTGATGTTGGCTTCTCTCGGGATGCCTTCGGTGATGTCCACGTTGAGTTTTATGCAGTCGTAGCACATGACGAGGCCCAGGGATCCGTCCATGGGCACGCCACAGTTGCAGCAGAGCACGGTGGCGACACCTGCCTGGTGGCTGTGGGGCTGTAAGGGGGTGTAAGACATTCTTGGTATTGTGTAGGTGTAGTACCAGCGGTAGTAGTAGAACAGTAAGTAGTGCAAGAGTGAGCGTTGCGGTTTCGCTTTCTTGGTCAGGATATACTCAGTGAAACTCAGTGAAACTCAGTGCAACTCAGATTTATCAATATATATGTAAGCACTTCTTGCCACTGGTACGAAAAAGCTCTGGTCTGCGCATCTCGAAAAAAAGCGATGGCAGGGCAGGCAGATCGCACACCCGTACACCAGCGCTTGGAGTGCACATTCCCCACGGCAGCTCACCAGCACTAGGCTGATCTTTATACTGCCCACCACAACGCGTCGATTTGCCATGGTGGAACGCAAGCGAGCAGGCGGGAGCGTCCCGGAGGCGCCCCCTAAAAGGGTCAAAAAAGACGTGCTGGAAAACGTCGAATCTGAGGAATTGGAGCCGTCTCCGTCGCCCAGTCTAAAGCTGGACTCGGAGCACGACGATAACGAAAAGGACGAAAAGGACGATGACGACGAGGTTTTCGAGGACACGCTAAATGGCGACGAGGGCGGAAAAAGCGACGACGATGAGAACGGCGAGGATGAGAATGATGAGAATGATGATGACGAAAACGACGAAAATGATGAAAATGATGAAAACGACGAAAACGAAGACGACGAAAATGAAGACGACGCCAAGGACGACGAGGACGACGACGAGGAGGAAAAGCGCCGCATCACCGTGTTCAATTTCGACGGCGTAGAGTACTCATTCAAAGAAAGACCCTCGGTACTAGAAGAACGAGAGGGAAAGATCGAATTCCGCGTGGTCAACAACGACAACACGCGCGAAAACATGATCGTGCTCACCGGGCTCAAGAACATTTTCCAGAAACAGTTGCCCAAAATGCCGCGCGAGTACATTCTGCGTTTGGTCTACGACAGATCCCACCTCTCCATGGCAGTCGTGCGCAAGCCACTAACGGTGGTGGGTGGAATCACATACCGCCCGTTCGACAACCGGCAATTTGCGGAAATCGTCTTCTGTGCCATCTCCTCCACAGAACAGGTGCGGGGGTACGGAGCACATCTCATGAACCACTTGAAGGACTACGTGCGTGCCACGTCCCCAGTGAAATACTTCCTCACTTACGCGGACAACTACGCCATAGGCTACTTCAAAAAACAGGGCTTCACCAAGGAGATCACCCTCGACAAGCTGGTGTGGGTGGGCTATATCAAGGACTACGAGGGGGGTACGTTGATGCAGTGTCTGATGCTCCCGTCGCGGCTCCGGTACTTGGACTCGGGCAAGATTCTCTTGCTCCAAAAAGCAGCAATCGAAAAGAAAATAAAAATGCGCTCGAGATCACATGTGGTACGCCCCGGGCTCCAGGTGTTCAAAAACGCTAAACCAGGGTTTAGACTACAGGCGCACGAAATCCCGGGGCTCATAGAAAGCGGGTGGCTGGAGGAAATGGACAAACTTGCGCAGAAACCGAAGCGTGGACCGCACTACAACTTCATGGTCACTCTACTTTCCGAGCTCACGAACCACCCGCTGGCGTGGCCTTTTGCGGTGCCCGTGAACAAGGACGAGGTGGGAGATTACTACGACGTGATCAAGGAGCCCATGGACCTCTCGACCATGGAGCTGAAGCTCGAGAACGACAAGTACGAGGCGTTCGACCAGTTTTTGTACGACTGCAGGCTCATTTTCAACAACTGCCGCTCGTACAACGCGGAGACTACCACGTACTACAAGAACGCGGCCAAGCTCGACAAGTTCCTCACGAAGAAGGTGAAGGAAAGCGCCGACTACGCGCACTACTTGGAGCTGTGAGGTCGCTGCCCTGACATGGAGGCGCGGCGCGGCGCGCTCCTGCAGAATGCACTGGGACAGTACTGGTCCGACAGCCGTTGAGCAACTACTGGCAATTTCAGTGCAACTCTACTGCAATTCTACTGCAACTTTAAAACATGGCTCACATTTACACCAGCTCCACGTCGTCGGAAGTGGCCAATTCTGTGGCCGCGTTCATCGTCAAGCACCAGGACGACGCGCTCGCCAAAAACGGCACCTTCAAAATCGCAGTCTCTGGCGGCTCTATGGGCAAGGTATTGAAGGCCGGATTGGTCGATAACGCCGACATAGCACCCAAAGTGCAGTGGGAGAAATGGGAGGTTTTTTTCTCGGACGAGCGCTTGGTGCCGTTGGACCACGCGGACTCCAACTCCGGGCTTTTTAACGAGTCTGTGGTGAAGTATTTGACCGGTGGCAAGCCCAAAGTGCACACCATAGATGCGTCTCTTCTCACTGGCAAAGACGGCAAAGTGGAGGGCGCGGACCACAAAAAGGACGAGGCAATTGCCGAGGCTTACTCCGCTCTTCTTCCTGCAGACTTGACCATTGATTTGGTGCTTTTGGGCTGCGGTCCCGACGGCCACACGTGTTCTTTATTTCCCGGCCATGCGTTATTGAAGGAAACAAAAAAGAGCATTGCGCTCATCAGCGACTCGCCCAAGCCACCTCCTAGAAGAATCACCTTCACCTTTCCCGTTTTGGCGAAGGCCGGTGCTGTGGCCTTTATTGCTGAGGGCGAGGGTAAGGCGCCGGTGCTTGACGAGATTTTCAACGATAAACTGTCGCAATTGCCATGCAAGCTTGTGAACGAGCTTGGAGTGCCTGTGGCGTGGTTTGTGAACGACGCAGCACTCACTGGAATCAGTGTGCCTGTGTCAAAGTACTAGGTGGGTGGAATTGTGAAGAGTATAGGCATATAGGGAGAGCTATATGAAGAACTATAGGATAACTTTAGGGAGAGTTTATGGTAGAAGAATTATTAGACTGTGTGAGTTAGTACCCTGCTGACTTTCTGCTCGATACGAATTATCGTTTCTTCTAGTTTAACCTTCGTGTTTCACGTACTCTCTTCTGGTTTCTGTATACTGTGTTTATGGCCTTCTATGTATGACCCTTCCTCCACGCACACCTTTAATAAGCCAACATTTGTGAAAGGTACCATGACAATCGTATGCCTCTATAATCTTCGTACGAAACTGACAACTCGAATGTATGTGTGAGCCCTGAGAAATGGTGACCTCGGCTCCACAACTGTCTTCTTCCTGGATCCTCACACCCGTCTATGATGGCTCAAGCCCAGAATAGCATCACCAGTGAATATAGCTGACGCGGCCGTGGCTCACCACTGGTGACATTGAGTTGTCTTTGACTAGTACCTTTGTCAGTATTGATTGAGTTCCCACCAAATGTAGCACTAGTGGTTATAGACTCAACGTGAACGGAAAAACGGCCAAAAATGTCTCTGAAGCAGACGACCTTCCATAATTTCTTTCAATGGGGGAATGTGTTGACCACTAGTGCAGCTACAAACTATACCTATAACTTAGAGCCAATTCATCCACCTGAGCCAGCTCCATACTTCAGCTCATATCGAAACAAAAAATAATTTGCTTTCCCCATTCGTCTATCCTACAAAGTGTTTCAATTGTAATTTCCCGATATTAATGGTGCGGCACCTAAGCCAGGGCCCGGCATTCGCGCAGCACCAGTCCAGCACCCAGCACTAATCCTCATAATCATGGGTACGTTCTAATATCCCAAACCACATCCATTCAAAAGCCAATGAAATCCAGACCGCCGCCCCGGCCCGATACTAACACGCACAACCTAGGCGTGGCACTCTGGCTCTGTCCGAAAAAAAACACCCCGCTTTACGATAAGCTACTGGTGTTGATGACTTCTCTCGCCACAGTGTTCCCCGGCCAGCCGCCGCTGTTCGAGCCGCACATTACCATCACCACCAACATTGCTGTGGATTTGGACAATGCTAAGGACGACGTGAATCGCATTCTTTCCGCCTGCTGTATTGCGCTCGACGCGCTCCCCAGAGAATCCATGGAGGAACCGTGGATCCGGTTGGGCCGCGTGGCCAGCCAGAAGAAGTTCTTCAAAAAGCTCTATTTCCAGGTCTTGCGCGACCCGACGCTCGTGTCGTTTGCACGCATTGTGCGAGAACTTTTCGTCATTCTTCCGGAAAAGACAGAGTTGGAGCATAAGGTGAAAAACCCCCACTTGTTCCACACCGACCAGCACGGCAACATCGTGCGCCGCAAGGCGCTGCGCAGCCGCAGCCACAAAGAAACCCCTGCGGAGGTTCCGTTGGACACGCCCAGAATCCAACACGAGCTGGCTCTCGAAGCTGCAGACTGGTCTGCAGAATACGACCCCCATCTCTCCCTCGTATACAGCACCTTGCACCCGATCGACAATGCCTTGTGGCACACGATCCGCTCGCGCGTGTCGGACTACCTCTCGCTAGAAGACTGCGATCTGGAGGAGTGGGACGTGCAGGGTAGTGGCTTTTCGTGGGAGGGCGGTGTGTTGAAGTTGGTGCTCTGCGAGGGCGAAGTGAGCGAGTGGCCGGTGCTCGGCTCGGTAGACTTGCACGTGAGAGAGCGGTAGTGGTGATGGCGCTGATGTTTGGGTAGTGTAGGATTAGTCGGGAGAGTGGGTCTTGGTCGGGTATAGTGGATGAAAGTTATCAGAGATAGTACAAGATTTACATGCAAAAGCTTTATAGCTGGGGTTTACTGGTAGATCTGCCTAATCCGTAGCAGTGTAGCCTTGTGACACCTGAAAATGGAAACAAAGGTGATCCTTCTGTTTGAGCCTGTTTGATTACGGACTTTAAAGCAAACAGAAATTTAAATTTTAATAGTATATGTATATTTTTTCCTAGAAGTCCCGGTCTTGTAGCTGCAAATTACATCAGATCCCAAGCACACCATCATTTTGCATTTCTCAATTACCATCTTAAAAATCGAATTCCACGGCTACTTCCCACCTAAGCACCTCACGTGCCCCTTTAACACAAACAGACAAAACACCCCAAAACCCTCCCCTTTTCTGCCCAAATTGGGGTGCAATTTCCTCAACATCAGTGTATGACCGGATCTCTGGGTCGCGCGTCTCAACATGATATAACGCGCTCCAAAATACACTAACAGCTGGCTCATATAACCACCATGACCGAGTCGCTCTCGAAATTGGCCCTCAAGGGCTCGTCCAAAATCGTCGCAGACTACTTTGAGTTTGCCATCCACAGCATCTTGTTCCAGCGTGGCATCTACCCCACCGAGGATTTCATCACCGTACGTAAATACGACTTGCCCATGCTAGTTAGTGCAGATGACGAAGTGAAAGCATACATCCGCAAAATCATGGAGCAGGTCAAAAAATGGATCTATGGCGGCCGGCTCTCGAAACTCGTGGTTGTAATTATCAACAAGGCCACCACAGAAAGCTTCGAAAGGTGGGAGTTTTCCTTAGACACGAGTGAGGATGCAGAATCCGAGCAGCCCAAGACCAGGGCCGAAATCCAGAAGGAGATACAGGCGATTATACGCCAAATCACAGCATCGGTGTCGTATCTCCCGTTTTTGAGAGACGACGAGTACACGTTCAATGTTCTCGTGTATACAGATCCGTCGTACGAGACCAAGAATATCCCCAGCGAGTGGGCAGACACTAACGGGGATGGGCGGATGATCGAGGGAGGGGCTGAGTCGGTCAAGTTTTCTGCGTTCAACACCAGCTTACACCATGTGGGGACAGCTGTGAGCTACAAGTTGGGATAGGAATAGGTCTGACGACTCGGTAGGAGTAGGTGAGGTTCCTTTTTCGTAAGGAAAAGATAAAAAGGGTGAACAGTTTCAGGGCTTATGGTTCACTAAAGGGCTATTCATTAGAGACATAAGGGTAATAACTATACTGGGATATAGAGGATGATCTGCAGAAAACACAAGAGTAAGCCAGAGACACCCTTTCTGAAATACATACAGAGATCCTTGGTAATCCGGGAGTTCAGTGAGGGCTGCAACATCCATTAAGACTACTGCTGATACTGATGTTCCAAGTACACATGGTCCTCGCTATATTCGCTATATTCTCCTAATATTCCCTACCCTCTCACGTCCCCTGTGTCTTATTCGGCCGGGGCGGGCGCAAAATGGCATACTCGTGATCGAAGCGGCGTCTCTTATTTCCTATCATGAATCTCGCCGCACCCTTACTACCAACCTTGTAGTCCCATTTCCGCAAGTAGTTGTCCTGCTTAAGCAACCCGGGGTGGGCCACCGACTCCTCGCTGAGAATGGTCAAATCGTTGAATCTCGACTTGAGCTCCATAAACTTGAATATCTGCTCCTTACCAGTCTCCACATTCACTGTGGGTAAATAGTCGTTCAATATCAGGAAGTTCATCTGGTGCACGTAGTAGTCCAAAACGTAAACAATGCCCTCGTTGACCAACGCCTCGGGGCACCGGAAATCCCGCATGGAGTCGATGTTCTCTAGGATGGTGCCGATTTTTTCTAGGTCTCCGCCCTCACCGTATTTCGACACCAAGTCCATGGGCTTCAAATTCAACGCCACAATCACAATGGCGAGTGCTATGCAGTGTGGTGGGATCACCAAGGATAGAGGCGTGGACATGATGTCAAAAGCCACGAGCCACGCAAAAAAAGTGAGCTTATAGTCCAAGTCCAACTGCTTCAGGAAGATCACCACTAGCTGGTCCACGGAGGGGATGTTGGCGGCACCGCTGAGAAAATCGAATTTGAGAACCTGGAGCAACTTGAACTCCAAGCTCATGATGACTTTTCGCTGCACTTCAAACACGGTGTTGGACGAGTTGTGGAGGTTACGGTAGTAGTTACGGGACTCGCCGTCGATGTCCCTGATTTTGTTGGCCACGGCCTGGATATCCCTGAGTTTTTTGATACAGTCTTCGTTTTTGGTGGCGAGGAAAAGACACGTGTAGGCCACCATGTAGGGGTCCTTTTCGAGCTCCACTAGAGGGTCGTTTTCTGGGTTCATGTCTGCCTGTTCTTCAAAGCTGTTGAATAAATAGTACCGCTGATAGTAGTTCATAGCCAAACTGAGGACTCTAAGCGGGAATTTCAATGCCTTTACCACCTGGAAAAGAAACTGGTACATCTGGTGCTTGCGCTGGTTATAGGCGATTTTCTTGTTGTCTGGGATGGTGCTCGCATGGAGATGGGAGAGCTCTGCGTGCGAGAGAAAAGGTCGTGAAACCTGGAGGATCGTGGGCCGGTCGGCCACGGGTTTGGGCACCGGGGCCACGCCGTTGGAGTTTTTGATTTCGGACATATTGAAAGAATCCGGTACTGGTACTGGTCTGAGATGAAGTACGGCGGAGGGATGTACGGGTGTGAAGGTGGGGGTTGATAAATGTGATAGCCAAAAATGAACAATGATAATCAATATGTTGATCAATGTTCTGGTGAGTATAGATTAGCCCTAATAGGAGATTCAAGAAGTCTTGGTGTTGTTTCGTGGTGCACCTTCGTGGTGTTTGCTCGTGGTGTACTATCATGGTGTACTATCATGCTGTGACTTTAAAGTCCTTTCATGGAGTCCTTCCATGGCGTTTTTCATGAGATTTCTTCAGGTCTCCTGCAACGGTACAACGTTCAAACCTTCCCCATTTTCACCTACAAAACACCTCCGTCTTACTACACTTCTGCCAAATATTGCGATTTGACTACATACAACTACAAACACCGGCAACTAGGCGGTGAAGGACAAGGACACACCCAACTTGTGCACGGGCTCGGCCAACTTCAAAGCGTCGAACGACGCGCCCAAGCCCAATCTCACACCGGGTCTCAACTCTTGCGAGTAAGCCAACGCGGTCAAGCCGGAGTCGGCGATCTTGGCCTTGACGAACGCGGACGAGTCCAACTTGTACTTGGTGGCGAACTCCACGTTGACGCTCTGCGCCTTGACGGAGTCCCAAGTGGCCTTGGCACCGGCCTCCACGAAGGGCGACACGCGGTGGAAGTACGCCGCAGTGAACACAGAGAGGTTCTGCGTGGAAGTCACGCCCACAGTGTACAAGGGGTTAGCGTAGCCCACACCCACAGAGTACTTGTTGAGCTTGGCAGACGCAATGTCGTAACCCAACTCAGCACCGGCGGTGAAACCGTCGTGCGCAACCGCCAAGTCGGCGGTGGCCACGGGACCCTTGAGCAAGTCGAAGAACAAGCGGGCGTTGACCGCCAGCTGCTGGTAGAAGAAGTTCAACTTGGCGTTCTTGGCGCCGTTAGGCACAACTGAGGTGTCCAACTCTCCCTTCAAACCGGGCGTCAACAACTCGGCCAACTCGATTTTCGTGCTCAACGTGTTGGCGTTGTTCCAGCCCTCGGTCAAGGTCAAGCCCGTGGCCTTGTCGGCGTACTTGGCCTCCACAGAAGCGGCAATGGAGTTGTCCTTGGCGGTCTTGCCCTTGACGGTGAACGCAACACCATTGGGGGCCACCGTTTTGACGTCGACCGCGGCCGAGGACAAGTGGAAGAAGTCCTTGTTCAACAAGTCGTTGGAGGGTTTTTGGAGGTCGGAGAAAGCAACAGGGGCCATTTTAGTGTGAATATCAGTGGGGAATTCAAAATCCGCGAAAGCGCTGGCAACGTGGACGAGCGTGCGCTTTTATAGCGGCGGGCCTGGGGGGTGCATACTGCACAATGGCCCCGTTTTTTGGGCTTTTCGCCGGGCTTTGCTGGGGCTCCACCACAGGTGGAGAATTCGGGTGGGGAGGACCACGATATATATAGGGCTTGTGTTGAAAGAGCCGGCTCTCTCTTTTTGCTGTTTGTTTGTTCTCTTCTCTAATTCCCCCTTTTTTCGTGTCGCTTTCCCGTTTTCGTCCCTTGTGGATGACCTTGGGTGGTGACCGGTCATGACAGTAATAGACCATCCCACCTCCGCTCTGGGTCTGTTCTACGACTCCACTTCCACCGCTTCTACTACGTCTACATTTTCAGTCTGTAGTCTACGTTTTTCCATTCTTCATTTTTGTTGTTTTTGCTGCTCCGCGAGTTTCGCTTTTGGTTTATTGTGGCGTGCTTCTGCCTTATTAGCTATTCGCTGTCGGTGTTAGGCGTGGCCCCGCACAGGGAAATCGGGTGACTGGTTCTCCATGCACACTTGCCGAATTTAGCACCGGGTTTCTTTTTTTCCATTCGGAGGTTCCATTGATCTTAGCAGAGACTGGTCGTTTGTATAGGATGTCTTATTTGTATGGGCCACGAGGTGTCAATTCCACCCCGGATTTCCGTGCTCACGCACGTGCGCAGGCGTACGTGACCCAGCACGGGTTATTAGGTTATGGGCAGTATCAGGCTGTGGCAATGTTTTGTTTCGGCTTTTTCCGTTCTCTCCTTTCCTCTGTTCCTGGTCCTCTTCCTTTTCCTCCTTTTTCATTCTTTGTCTCTTACCCGATTTGTCAGGTGACTCCGACTCACTGCGCATTCTTCTTCTCCTAGCACCTCCATCATGTGATTCGTCATTGTTGAATGAGACCCGTCATTGTGAAATGAGATTCGTGATTGTCAATTCGAACCCTGCTGCGGTCCTGGCGTTCAAAGCCGGGATCGCCCAAGTAAAAAACGCCATGTCCGGCCGTGCCAGCGTACACTGCTTTGAGGGAACCCTAGGCGAATACGTAGCGTCCGTGGGTGCTTCCGCCACGCAAAAAACAGCGGTCGTTGCTCCGGCAAACTCCCTCTGTTTTATGGGAGGCGGCTTTGACCGGGCCATAGCGGAACTATTTACCGAAACGGGCCAGGACTACCGCACCTTCGAGGTCGTAGTCCAGAGCCACGCACTAGCGAAGTACCACGGCTTCGTCCCTCCGCAGTCCACACATGTGGTGGACTTGAAAGAGGCGTATGCTGCTTTTGGCCAGCCGTTTCCCACACACACTACAATCACACACCTAATACAAACCCCTTCCATGGTCGTGCCGGAGGCCATCTCGGCTACGACTGTTTTCCACTGCACGTGGAACACGCTCGTGGCAGCACACGCCAATTTCGACACCGTGATTCTACCTGCGTTTGGTGCTGGCTATGGTGCGGTGCCCGTGCCAGTGGTGGCCCGCACGATGTGTGGAGCATTAGGACTATTCTACATGGAAATGGAGCCTCCAGCGAGACGCGGCGCGGCCGTGTTGCTCTTTTTGAACAAAGACTACAGGGCACTCGGCGACGCCGAGGATATTGCGAAAGTCGAGGAAATACTATCGCCTGCGGGAAGAGACGTTTTTGGAGGACGCGAAAATCGCGGAGAAAAAGCCGCAGACACTGACGAGAGTCCTCTCGAATGGCTGGTGTTCTCGCGGTGCCTCCAGTGCTAGGCTGAACTTGGCGGGCTGATCTGGCCCCACAGAACGCGTCCCGCTGCGTGCACTGCATACGAGCCAGTAGCCAGAGATACAAGTACTTCTTCAATTCTCATTCTCTTTTCTTATTTTATAGCTTTTCTTATTTTATAGCTTTTCTTATATTATAGCTTTTCTTATTCTTAGCTTCTATATAGCTATTATTATATCCCAACCTTCCATCCCCTCCCATGACGGTCGCGAGACAGAAGTACACCTTGGGGTTCATCCGCTCCGAGTCCGGCCATGTGCTCTTTTTAAACAGACAAAAAGCTCCGTGGATGGGCCGATGGAACGGTGTGGGCGGCAAGCTCGACCCCGGGGAAACCCCCTACGAGTGTATAGTGAGGGAGACCTTCGAGGAAACAGGGCTTCTGCTTCCACAGTACACAGATAGAGGAGTGATGCGCTGGTTTAGGGACGGCGACGACCATGGCGGAGTGCATATTTTCACCGCCGACGTGCTGGAGGAGGAAAGGACGCAGTACAAGACGCCACGGTGCCATTGTCACGAGGGCATTTTGGACTGGAAAGCCATGGACTGGCTTCTCCATGAAGACAATACAGGTGTGGTAGATAACGTGAAGATCATGCTCCACGACTTGTTTTCCGCCGGCTCCGACGCGCTATGGGTGTCGAGCTACGAGGGAAACGACTTGGTAAGTTGCACCTACAACGGCAAGTGAGGGGCCATATACGGTGGCCGGTACGTGCTGTGGTGGACCTAAGAGGATTATTACAGTCCTTCCAGTCCTTCACATCAGAAATATCATCTCAAACTGCGAAGGAATCTCGACGACGGTGCTTGACTACGCTGTACAGCGGATGCCAGTCATGTGGCTAGAAGGAGATACTAGATACATCTGTCATATCAAGGCATGCCTATCTCGAAGACATACGTGCTGAATTCTCAAACTGGGAAGATCCTTGTTTCGATTCCCTGGACTACATGGCCACGAACTAACTGGTCAGGTATTGCCGAGTACACAGGACGTAATGGATAATGAACAGACTATAAATACGAATAGCGTCTGGATACGAGGAACCTAATGCGTCTCGCACATTACTGCCCACAATCGACTCGACGTGTAGGATGATACATTTGCTCATAGAACGAATGGCCATTGATTACTAGATTCTATGTCGATCGCGAAAACGATCAAACGAGGAAGCACCCATGTACAAATAGTCAACATCAAGCTAAATTCCGGGGTTGGCACCCAGAGGGCATTGGAGGAAATGGGCCAATCCATCTCAGAGCTCTCTGAACATTGAATATATACAGAGATAATGGAGCCGAAAACTGCCTCAACGACTATCTAAGCAAACACATAAATCAGCTATTCGAATAAAAAATGACGTACTACAAAACAGCCCGGGAAGTGAAATACGTGAAACCTCAGGGGATGTGTTGGATTTGGGGAGAGAGCTTTAGAAAGACAAGAACAGAAGATGATCAATCAGATGGGGAGATTGCTTGAGATCTTGACAATTGGAGATATGAAAAAGTAGGAATACGCATATTCATCGACGGAAAGTAAATTAACTCAAAACATTGTGACATTGATGACGTTATGAAAGTAAATTAACTCAAACCATCGTGACATTGATGACGTTATGGGCCACTGACGCAGAACTACGACAGGAAGAACAAGGCACAAGGTATCGAAACGATTTACTGGAGGAGGAGGGTGGTGCTAAATATAGCCAGCTGGTTCGGTAGCTGTACTGTCGCCGAACACCCACCCTGGTTTCGACATCCGACCATATACACACCATTCAGATATCAGGCAGGCTCACATCAAGCAGGCTCACATCAAGCAGGATTACATCAACCAGTGGCCAGGAGGGGAGATACGTATCCTATGACCTAGACCACGGAGAAACTAGCCCACGGACGATTCTCACACCCATCTCGAGAAAGCATAAGTGGCATATTCTTGGCGATGCTAAACAGACTCGTGGCACGTGGAGACGGGGTTATGGGCGTGGAGTTCCAGACAAGTTATAGTTAATATTATGCGCATCACAGAGAAGAAGAATTCTGCCTCTGAGCTGCACGCGCCGGTGACGGACGATCACGGATGCTTCTTGGGGTTCGGTAATGTGAGCGATTGGTGCTATACGAGACAAGGTCTTTTTGATAAGTTAGGTCAGATCGCCGATAAGAACGCAACCGACACCACCACGTGTCGCATTGCATAGCGGATCCAGGAAGGGTGACACCCAGTACGTACCATTGTATCTCCAGCAGCAACTTCAGTCAAGACCTCGACCGCAGTTGTATTATGTAACACTAATAGTGGTAGGCATGAACCCGTTATGGTATCTGGGCCAAATGTTGTCCCACCGTTCGGACCTAGGTGCCACCAACCGTCGGAAGAATAGGAGAGTTTGCAGCGATAGATTCATTGTGCCGTCTTCTACAGTAGATATGCGAAGAGTATTCTCCAGAGTTTGAGAGCGCGGGTTTGCAGCTGCAACCACTTTTTCATAATAAGGAAGAGCCAAATAAAAGCACGAGAATCACCTTATATGTGAGTAAACCTTCTATTACGCAGCGGTTCTATTTTACACACTATCAGACGCACCTGGACTACTTACAATATCGTAGACCATAGACGCCATGACACAACTCAATCACTCTGTCCCAAAAACCATCAATCACTGACCCAAACTATCACACAACAACGCACCTAGGTGGTCCAGAGCCGCGCGGTGCCGTCTGCTCCCGCGCTGAACAACCACGCCTCCTTCGGGTGCCACGCCAACGCCAACACCCCGATGCTGGCCTCCACCTTGTGGCCCGTCAACTTCTTCAAAGGCACAAGCAACGGGTTCGTCATGTAGTCATCGTACACGGTACCGTGGAACACGTGGATGGACGCGTCATCGGACGCTGAGGCAAAAAGGGGAAGTTTCCCCTTGTGGAACAGCACAGAACGCACAGCGCGGTCGTGGTATCTCAACGTCTTGTATGGCGAAGCACTCAAGTCCAAGTCGTGCCACAAGACACGCTTGTCGTAGGAGGACGCCAAAAGATGGTCGCCCCGTGGGTGGATGTCGATGCCCGACAACATGCGGGCACCGGGCTGCAACTTTTTGACCAACTGCTGCTGCGCCAAGTCGTAGATACGAATGGTACGCTGCGAGGAGACGAAAAGCTGTGGTTTGGAGGGGTGGAAGCGCGCGTCCACAATGATGCCCTTGGATTTACGGAACGGAGACTGCGACAAGTGCTTCGACAACTGGTGGATGAGCACTGCGGTGTTGTGGGACTCGGGCGAGACCGTGACAAAATAGTCACCTTTTCTGTGCCACGAGAGCTTTTTGACCGGGGTTTTGCACTCAATCACCGCGGCCACTCCGTCCTGGGCTTGGCCGGCACTGGGCGTAAACCACTTAGCGACGTCCGGAGCTTCCAGCCCAGATTTGGCTTTATCATCTTTCTTGCCCTCGTTTTCGTCATTGTCGTCCTCCACGTCGATGTCCGTGTCCTTGCGCTTGGTTCCGAACGTAGCAAAACCCCACCCGGCCTCGATCTTGACACGCGCGTTGTTCTCGATGTCGAACCCGAATATCGGAGGCACCACTAAATAGACACGCTCGGCAGCAGCAACGGCCAAAATCGGCACTGCACTATCCGGGTGCCACTCCAAGGAGTCGATCTTATCCTCGGGGTTCTCTTGCACATCGACCACCACAATCTTGTGCACCTGTCTGCCAGTGAGGACCTCCCAAAATCTGACCGACCCGTCGTCAGAACCGGTCGCCAACCACAACCCCAGAGGGTCCACGGAAAGCGTCCGCACACGACCCGTGTGTCCACTGAATACAGTGGAGCAGGTGATCGGGAACGGGCGCAAGTCTTTGGGCGACGGCAACTCGGGAATCAACGACTCGGGGTCAATGTCCAACTTATTGTGGCGCACACGGGGGGCCAAGTACAAGTCCAAGCACCGCTCGAACCGCTCACGGACCGACTCCGGGTAGCCGGGCACCTTGCGCAAGGCCAGGTACTTCTCTGGGATGAAGGACGTTTCTCGCTCGGAGGGCAAGCTGTCTCTCCACTTCTGCTTCTCCTCGTCGTCGAACAAGTACTCCTCTGGTGGATTGTAGGACTCGTCGTGGGTAGGTGGTGGCACCTTGGGCGCCCGGAGCGTCATCACGTGATCACCGCTGTGGTCCTCCTGGTCCCACAAGTCGAAGTTCTGGCGCTCCTCTTCACGCTGTTCCTTCACCTGGCTGGGGGGCACGATTTTTCCCTCGCGAATAGCTCTCACGATCTTCATCACGCGCTGCGCCTCGTGCTTCGATGGCATGAACCGGCGTTTTGGCTCCGGTGCAGAATTGAGAGGCATGATCTCGGTTTTGGAGGTGAACCACTCAATAGTGGGCTCATAAGGGTCGATCGAAGAGTCCGTGTTCTCCTGGTTCTGGATCTTGCGGATCAACTCCAACTCCTCGGGCGAGAGGTTCAACGCTTCGCCGGTGTTCTGGTCCAAAAGACCGGTCCACCCTTCGGGGAGATCGATCTGCTCCAAGAGCTGGTCCAACGCGCTGCCCTTGGCGGGGCGCATGATGCGCTTGCCGTTGATGTCGTAGCCTATATGTGGCATTTCCTCGTACGCCGAGAGGGGCACGTTGCCGATGGTGTTGAAGTTTTCTGCGTCCGAGTCGTCCGAGTCGTATACTGGCTCGATTTCGGGCTTCAAGATCCGGGGTCGTCCGTCCGAGTACTTGGTAATCACAGCACCGTCGTCTTCGGTGTCGAGAGTTTTGAGGGACACCCCGCTGAGCCGGTCGTAGAGAGATTCAGGCTCAGACTGGCCCTCGGAATCAGACTCTGACCCACTTTCGTCCTCTTCTTCCTGCGCAAGAAGGCGGTTCAATGCGGCCTCGTCATCATCTTCGCTGTCCTCGCTATCGCCTTCGTTGTCAGAATCGGCTTTGGAATTTTCGGCGGCCTTCGCCTGCTCTTGGCCGTCTTCTGTGTGCTCTGCAATGTGCTCTTCCTCGTCTTCACTCTCCTCACCCAAGTCTAGCAAGCCCGTGACCTGGAACTCGTCGGCAGGAGTTTCTGTGTCGTCTTCCTGTTTTCTCTTTCTTCTAACCTCCTGGCTCTTTTTCATCTCGGCTGGTTTGGTAGTCATGTTTACACGGTGGGGAGTAGTGCGATGGAAATGGAAAAATCTGTGAAGAGCATCGCTGGGTGCGACTGCAGACTGTGCGCAGGCGATGAGAGCTGATTGAGGTAGATGGGTGTCGGGAAAAGAACGGGGAAGAGGGCGAGGGAAAATTGGGTTAATCTTTTGGAATTATTGCGGGGATGCAAAGATAAGAACGGGTTTTTATTTTTATTTTTTGGTGGTGTTTGGCGCATTCACTGGGCCCTTTACTATTACAGCGAAGGCTTAAGGCTTCATGCGCACTGCTCGGGCTCCCCACAGTTAAGCCAGATCCAGAACCCATCTACCCATCGCTCTGCCATTACTTCTACCTAACCCTCCTCAAGATTATTCTAATCTCCCTCCAACAACAACCTTTTTTATGAACGCAATCCACAAGATCATCGCCATCAACGAGAAGGAGTTGCTGCTGAACGTCTCGGACCAGGCCTCTTGGCATGCAGACTACAGCGATACCTCGTATATATACATCGGCAATCTCCACGAGCAACTAGCAGAAAAAGACATTTTGATCATTTTCTCGCAGTACGGCAACCCCACACACATCAACTTGGTCAAGGACCGCGAAACTGGCAAATCCAGGGGTTTCTGCTACCTTAAGTATGAGGACCACCGATCGTGCGTGTTGGCCATAGACAACTTCAATGGCACGCTTATCTATCAGAAACCCCTAAAAGTGGACCACACATACTATAAACTCGCCAAGGGGCAATCTGAGGATGATTTCAGGGTAGAGTACCCGAGAATGGAGAAGAAAAAGAGAGATAGAAAGCAGATACAGAGTGCACCCAAGCTTTTGCCGTACGAGCCTCTGGGAGAAAGTAAGACTGAGGATCTTGGGAAAAAAGACGAAAAAGATCCCGCTGCTATCTTGAACGATGATGATTTCTCTGATCCAATGAGAGCGTTCAAAAAAGACGACGATTTCTCTGACCCCATGGCAGCGTTCAAAAAAGATGACGATTTCTCGGATCCCATGGCCGTGCTCGCTAAAGATGACGATTTCGAAGATCCTATGGCTGGATTTGTTGGGTCGAAGTCGAAAAGTGAAGAAAGATCTACCAAGAGCCGTAGAAGAGAAGGAGATTATAAGGGCCACGATCATCGCACCAAAAGACATCGCAGCGACAGGGATTCTACACATACTGGATCAACCAATCCGGAGAAATAGGTAAGATAGTGGGAGATGTTCAGATATATATGTCGCACCCTACTTACTCACTTCTTTCCTACTACAGCGTAATCCTGGAAGTACTTGAAAAACTCGGCCTTTTCCTGCACCCCCAATTCCACCTGGTTCAAGCCGTTTTCCACGAACGCCGTCTGGCACGCTTTCATCGATGGTTTCTCGAGTGGCACCAACTTGACTTTTACAAATGCTTTGCTCAAAGTGAGCAATTTAGAAACGTACCCGGATCTGGAAATGTTGGGGACTGGAAGAGACAATGTGCCTGGATAGTACCGTAAAACCACCACTTTCACCGGCACAGAAAGGGCCAGGAAAAGCAGAGAGCAGGTGGGGTGTAAGGGCAAAATGGCCCTGTTATTCGAGGGCGTGCCCTCGGCGAAAACTACCACCAACTTGTCCTTCAATGTTGTGTATGTTTCTTCGTCGATTTTCTTGCCTTTCGCTAAGGAGTGCTCCAACGGTCCAAAAAACACGGATATCGACTGCCATGCGGAGAAAGCGTATAGGTCATTTTTCCAAGGCACCACCACCACTATGGACGATAACGAGGTCACCTTGGAGATAAGAAAGACAACAAAAACGTCGAGTGGAGATACGAGATTCAGCACAATTACCTCACCGACTTTTGGCCGTCTTGCCGAGATCTCCTTCACATGAGATTTGCGCACGCCCTCCACCAGCAAATCTATATCAGCAACCGAAAAAAGCCACTTGAAGATGACGTTGGTGGCTGTTTTAGGGGCCACCGATGCGATACAGTAGAGCACTAGGAAGAGTGGCCATTTTACGGCCAAAAGTGCGGGATTAACAACGTATCTTTTGAGGGCTGTGACCGGTGGGTCCACGGGAAGAAACGGCGAGATGCCCGTGCCTTTGTCTCTCCAGTTGCTGAATTTCTCCATTGGTGTAGTGAGTACTGTCTACGAGGACAGTGAGTAGTACGTGGTCACGTGATACAAAGTACTCGGTGGTACAGAGTTCGTCTGTTTGTTTCGAGTTTCCCAACACCTACACAGATTTGACAATAAATACATCTTAACATTATATTGACCACATACTAATATACACAACAACAAGGCGACCATTCCGCCATTGCGTCAATTATAATATAGGAACGAGGAAAAATCAATTCTCAATCGCAACCCATTTACAATTCCTGAGAAGCCTTGGCGGCAGCCTTCTTGGCTGGCAACAAGGACTGGTGGATGTTTGGCAAAACACCACCCTGGGCGATGGTCACGTGGCCCAACAACTTGTTCAACTCCTCATCGTTTCTGATGGCCAACTGCAAGTGTCTTGGGATGATTCTGGACTTCTTGTTGTCTCTGGCAGCGTTACCGGCCAACTCCAAGATTTCAGCAGCCAAGTACTCCAACACAGAGGTCAAGTACACTGGCGCACCGGAACCGACTCTCTGGGCGTAGTTACCCTTTCTCAACAATCTGTGGACTCTTCCCACTGGGAAGGTCAAGCCAGCCTTGGAAGATCTGGAAGTGGATGCTTTTTCAGTGGAACCTGCTTTACCTTTACCGCCGGACATTGTGTGTGTTTTTGTAATAGTTAATGGAAAAGAGGACACTGATACGGGGTGCGGTTCGGTTTTATATAAGCTTTTTTTACGCCACTTGTGGAGCGCGCTCCACCCGAGCTGCCAGATGCTGGTGGTGCATACAGTGCGCGGAGCGTTCCTCGCGCTCTCTCCACGGGCTCTCCTCGCCCAGATTCCCATACTAACGCGCGCGCGCGGCGTGCTCCAAGTTACGCACTTCCGCTGGTATGTCTCAGCACGCGCGGCCACCTCTGAGTGGCTGCGAGCGACCGCCGAGTGGAGGGCAGGCCCAGAGACGGGCACCCAATAACGAACCAAGGGCCCAGCCAAGAACAGCAATAGGACAGCAAACGAGGGATCCCCTCGACGTTCTGGGTATTTTTTTCGTGCTCCGGTATGCATGCAGTCGCCCGTCGTAAACAGCCGCCCCGCCAGCCGCATGTGGCCGTTGTCCCCGTGTCTTGACCGTGTTTGTTTGTTATTCTCCGCCGCGTAACCACGATTGGGCCAGTAACAACGGCGGGCCAGCGTGGATATCGCGCGAGGAGAGCGCGAGAAACGTGCCCAGACATACACCCGTGCGCGCACACGTCAGCACTAACAAAGCTTTGTTTCGCGGGGCCAGTGGCGCCGCCTAGTTGCAGGAGCGCGCACCGCGGTGGCTCCCATGGAACGCGATTCTCTGCACGCACGCTTGTGGCAAGTAGTATATAATTTGGAGCGAATCCCCACGTCCTAGGCTTTTTGGACTAGTTTTACACAACCTATTTACACACAATCAAAATGGCTCCTAAAGCAGAGAAGAAACCAGCATCCAAGGCCCCAGCAGAGAAGAAGCCCGCCGCCAAGAAGACCGCCTCCGCCGGCGAGCCTAAGAAGAAGACCAAGACCAGAAAGGAGACCTACTCTTCGTACATCTACAAGGTGTTGAAGCAGACCCACCCTGACACCGGTATTTCGCAAAAGGCCATGTCCATCATGAACTCGTTCGTCAACGACATCTTCGAGAGAATCGCCACCGAGGCTTCCAAGTTGGCTGCGTACAACAAGAAGTCCACCATTTCTGCCAGAGAGATCCAGACCGCCGTCAGATTGATCTTGCCTGGTGAATTGGCCAAGCACGCTGTCTCCGAGGGTACTAGAGCTGTCACCAAGTACTCTTCTGCTGCCAACTAATCATGATGTTAAGGTATGTGGGAGGTGAGTAGCACTGTGTGTCTCGCCCCTCATTGTTTCAGTGCACTGACGCCAAGGATTGGCGAGTGTGTGTATTTGTATATTAGTAATGGAACTTATTATTGTATTCGCTCCTGTACTCGTAGCTGTCATCTTTTGGTCGCTACTATTTTTGTTGGCTTCGTGGTTTATTATATGGCGAAACTATGACCAGTTACTGCGTTTTTTCGGTGACATCCCCGTACACCCCGTTAAGGATCGTGACGCAGACGCAGCAACACCAGAAATTGAATAAGTGGTGGAGCCAGTACGTGTGGCGCGTTCCGTACACTATGCTGTACACCACCAAGTATGACAACGTGGCCAAGGAGATCTTGCTGGCCCAGCTCCCCCTGGTTTTCTCGCTGCTCTCTGCTGCAAGCGGAAGTGTATTTCCGAAGTAGCTGCAGAGCTCCACCATGATGAGCACCGGCGCAACCGCAAGGAAGTTATGGTGGGAAGAGAATGGCGTCACCCAACTCACATTGAGGTTGTGCACGAAAACGATCAACACGGGGATGTTGATCGGGAGCACCCACGCCATCATCATGAGAATGCTCGCGTTGAAATTCCAGCACGATCTGGATCCCCGATTGAGCAACACCTTTATGCACGTGGTGGTGTGGATGGCGAATGAAATGACGAATGCAAATTGGTAGGGGAGGTATATTGGGATGAGGAGGAGAAGGAAAGCGGACGCGATGATCTTCTTCCCCATGTTTTTTTCTTGAAGCTTGGGCTCCTTCTGTGGGCTGGAGGACCTGAGTAGCATTGCGCACAATTTTGCAAGTAAATCGACCAAACTCAGAATGACGACGCCGAGATTGGTGAGTGTGTGGTACGTCAAGAAATTGATGCCAATGGCCATGATGAAGAAAAGCGGGCCGATGAAGGAAAGGCAGTCCTCCTCCAATCCTAGGTAAAACGAATTCAACTTGAAGTCATCCTGCAAACTCAAATTGATCTCGTTCAGGTCCTGGAGAACCACCGGGTCTATCATGTTCAACAAATACTGCACTGGTCTCAATTTCGTGGCAGGAGACAACACCCACAAACCTACAACCACCGGCACAAAGAACTCCAACGTGGTGACTCTGGACAACCCGTATGTGTAGTCTGGGAACTTGCCGGTGGCATTGTATCTGCGGAACTGAAAGATCATTACCAACACCGTCACTGCTAGACAATGTGAGACCACCGCAAGACGGTAGCGCATTACTAGGAGCTTGAGACTGTTGATCCAGTCGACGGAAAGCGTCAACTCCACTGCCGCGACATTGTCGTCCGACCAACCTCCCTCGGGATCGGACCAAAACTGCAAGTTCAACCCTTGTTTTGGTTTATGGTTCATGAAGGGCGTGAAGGGTGCAACGCCGTGCATGTTGATCAGAAACCTGGACTTGCCTCGCTTGTTGATAATCCATTTTGTCTCGTATGGGTCCTCGATCCACTGGCGGATAAAAGGCTCGAAAAGATCGCCGCTGCTTTCTTTAAGTTCGACTTTGTATGCTAAGATACTGGACCAGGCCCCAGGTATATTGAAGTTCACTGCTAGCGGGCGATTTGCTAACAAGGACACTTCCACGCCTTGGGTAATAAGCGAGAACATGTCGCCGCGAACCACGTGTTCCGAATACTCGTTTTCGCTGGCCTGGGCAAGCATAAACCCCGTTTCTTTTTTGACTTGGTCGTGGTTTCGTACAACCAACAAGGTGTCAAACTCCTGGATGTCCTCGCTTTTGTAGTGAATGGCCCAAAATGGCGGGAGCTCGCCGTCAAACGCAGATGTTTCAAGGTGCTCCACGTTTTTAGCCGATCTGGGGATTTTGTTGTAGTCTGAAGATATGTCCACACACGTTAAGTCTAAGAACTCCTTCGTATTGGACTTGGTGAGATCAAACACTCGCTCCGCGTCGCCGCTTTTTTTGCACAAAAACGCACTGTATGGGGACAGCTGCATCAGGTCGATCATGTCAAAAGCTACCACAGGCTTGTCTGTAAGAATCAGCACCGTAGACGCATTTGTGAGGGGCAAGATGTTGAAGGTGAGGCCCACGGCCAGTGTGTCGGAGGATTTCCATATTCCGTTGGCCCCACTCTGGATCACCGCATCTTGAATATCAAACTTGAGTTTGAAGGGATTCTGCAATCTGCTCGATCGTGCCACCGATTCGTCTCTGGAAGTTTCTTCGAATCCCGAGAGGAGATTCTGCTTGAACACGGACATCCGTCTTTCCAAGGGGTACACTCTGTGAGGAGAGGAGAAATCCACAACCTCCAATAATGCCTTGGCAATGCTACGCCTTAGCTGGCGGCACCACACAATCGCCAAGTGGTCCATGGGCGTCCACACCCCAGGGATTCCAGTGGTGTATACTGTGAATCCATTCGAAGGAGGCACGAGGAATCCTAGCGTGGTGTAATCCGCAGGTAATATGGCGTCTGTGATTCCTCCAGTAATAGAAATGACAGATACATTATGGAGACGCTCGTGAGCCATCGACGTCTTATCGTTGAATGCGTCGTGCCAGAACCGGTCTGCCGCCAGGTATACCTTTAGAATGTCTCCATCAAAAGTTAATGGTGCCGCAGAATGGGGCGATGCTAATGTGACCATAGTACTGATCGATCCTGGTAAGTACGAGGGCATAGTGAGCATCACACGCGCCACGATCCCACCCATAGAATGCGCAAGGATCATCACGGATGTAGGAGCGTTTTTCAGCGCATACAACAGTAGAATAAAGCGTACTGCCTCGTTCAAATACTCGGCCTGGTCTAGCAAAGTACGGCCATGGAACGCCGTGAAATCCTCGTTGAAATCTGCAGCGAAAAAGTCGAGATTACGCCCGTTCTCGTTCTTCACCACATCGATATTTTCGTCGAAATGAAGGATCAGACACTCGGCGGCAATGGACCGCACTTGCCTGTATGAGCCGGCGTTTCCCGGGATAAATAGCACCGGGATGCCGTCGAGCGATTTGAAGCCTTCACCCACTTTCTCAGGCACGGTATCCTTACCTTGTTCACGGTATAAATATAACGAGTACTTCGAGGCAAACTTAGTGTGTGTTTCGTCGAACGATTTGACCCGTGCGTAAGACGGATACATGTACACTGCTTTACAGGTTTTGGCATCGACGGTTTCCTTCGATCCCTGGAGGTACAAGTGGGCTGTTAGGGCGAATAAAAGGAGCCCCAATGCGGCGATGGGATAGAGCGGTTTTCGTAGGCTCTCTCCGCGAAGCATGATGTATTTTTGCGGACTTTGCTTTTGTGGTTTGTGTTTGAGTGGAAGAAAGTGAATAATTGACCGATTTCAGGTCGGATTTCGGGTGGGTGTGAGCCAGCGTGGTGTAGTAAATTCTCTGGTGGAGGTGATCTGACGCCTGAGAATATTGATGGTTTTGGTGATAGCCGCGAACAGCAGAATAGGAGTAGAGCGGTGGGCAAGATAAACCTTCATATGAATACATATATATTTATATATATATATTGATTCATTCATCTGTTTTTTTATTCACATATCAATATATATGTGTACATGCATATGTATATGGCAAAAGGGAGAAATACGGAGTTTTCACCTCTTGCTTTCGTTTTCCGTTTTTGTCTTAGTTAAATTGTATACCTAGTGCTATGTCCAGCTGGGCCGCGTGGGCCGTGCCGAACAGCACGTGCCAGCATGCAGAGTATACTGAGAATGTATTCAAGAAGTAAATAATAAATAATAGAACAGATCGGGGAAGGTAGAAGAATAGATCGTGGAAGGTTCTTATGTCTGCCCATAGTTGGAATAAATGAACCAAATGACCGTCCTCGTGTCCATCCTCGGTATGAGGGACATCTGCTCAGCATTCGCACGCGGAGGTATCGAATTGACTCAAATAAAAAGACAAACTAAACCTGAAAAAAAAACCTCTAGGCCGTTTCCAGGTGCGGCTCAAACACCTCCAAGTGCTTGGCCACGTCGTTGCCCTCCGCAATTCTCACGTCGATGTCGTCTCGTAGAAGCCCCTCCTCTTTGCCCAACTCCACCAACTCCTCCAATTCCTCGGTCGAAAACTGGCCGTCCAACGGGATCTTCCCCATAGGAACCCGGAACCCGTCCTCGTCGTAATCGCTCAGGCTGTCACTGTGCTGTTCATCTTGAGCTCTTTTTTGTGTGTTTTGCTTTGTTTTGTGCTTGGATCTGCTTTCGTGTTTATGTTCGTGTTGTAGATCGTGCTGGACCAATTCCTGCAACTTCCGTATAGTGGTGTCTCTGACCTCGCTCTCCTTCTCGTGCGTGGTGGGCTGAGCCACAATCTCAATTTTATCCTCAGTCATGTTAGTTTCGGTTTATGTTTATCTATTACGTGTGGATTTCTGCGAAGATGGCTGCGGGACCTCCGGCATTATATATGCTGGCCATAGCCCCGAATGACATCACGGGTGCTTATATGCCCTCTAATTCCCCTTGCGGTGACATGGGGACCGCATATTGTGGAGAGGCCTGTATGGAAGTGGCCGGGAGTGACCGGGTCTTGAAAGCGGTTGCCCAAACTGGAATGAGCGAATTTCCCACGAGATAAACTGGCCCAAGCTGATTCTACGGGCCCAATTTGGAATAAACTACTCAATCCCGCCGTTCTTTTGTTAGATAGTACACTAGTGAAAGTGGTGCATAGAAGACTACTCGCTACTGCAAACCACCTTACAAACAAATAAAATTACCATAAAAACAAAGAAAACAAAGAAACCCCATAAGTGGAATCCAGAGCTACTGCCCTATTGTTAGCGACACTCGACTGGCTCTGCTTTCTCATCGCCGTACTCGCGACCACCGCACGGCCTAAACATGCGTCATTTTAGGGTGCACCAAGCGTTGCTGGTCCATTCTGTCTCTCAAGGCCAAGCCGGCAAACGCCACGAACGAAAGCGCCACCGCCACCCACATACACACAAACATGTCCCTGCCAACTTCCGCCCGGAAGCCGGCCCGGTGAAACACCTGTACACCCTTCACGTGAGCAACCGAGTCGAGCGTGGCCGCAATTGCTGCAAAGAAAAACGCCATAAACAGCACGGTGCTGGCCGGTGAGCCAGAACGGGCGCCCACGCAGCAGCCGGGCAAAAGAATCAGCATCAAGGTGAGCGTGGCAAAGAGCAAGCCAAGCAAGAAGAACCCGTACGCCACTCTCAGCAAGTAGTAGTATGTCGATCTGTCGACGACAAACTCCCGTGGAGGATTGGTGAATGCGAGATTCTCAGCAGGCGAGTATGGAAAGGCGGGTGCTGGGTTTGAACAGTGGTACTGGCCGTCTGCTATTTTCTGGCAGATTCCATACATGGTCCAGCGGTAGCTCCCGTCCAACTCCGAGAAGTAAAAACGGTCGACGATGCTGTTGGTGGTGGTGCCACTAATGTTGATGAGCACGAGTGCGGTGATTGCAGCCAGCACACACAACAACGGGATTAACGTGAGCACTCTTCGATACATTTAGGTTTGGTTTATTTTTCGTTCTCTTTCTTGTTGCACGTTTTTCGTCCGAAAGCTACGAATTTATATTCCGCCCACTTTTGTTGTCTTTGGCAGACCACATTATCTAACAATAGCTCACAAGCCGAGCAGAACGACTTGCGCGTGCAGGGCTGTGCTTGTCTTGTATGCTGGGAGTGAGTGGTTGATTACATTTGGGGTCCGGCCATAAGAAATGGGAAATGTGGAGGTGGACAAAAAGTCCAAAGTGGACCTGCTCAAGCAGAAAACATAGCATTCCATATGTCTGTTCTATGTATCTTTGTAGTCCAGTCTTTTTGGAGCTCTCAGCCTGCGACCAAGCCCCAAATAATGATCGCGCTGTTCTCACATCAGTGATCAACGAACAATAGACTAACAATGGGGAATCAACATTAGTAAAGCGAGGTGTCATATTTGTAATCATTAGTAGCTCCACTGACGCTGGCTTATTAAGACTTTAGAAGTTTACACTGGTGAATTTCCAAAGGACTGATTTCAAGTAATGTATTGCATACATCAAATGAATACACTCGCAGACCACAATTTGTGAAAGTTCAAAACAGACTGGAAAAATACTAAATCGACGAAAAAGGTGACTCTTTCGCTGTAACCTCATGACGTCATATTGAAAGTTTCAAATGATGGCTACGAAAAGACTACTAACTATAGTGTGTGTGGTGAACGGGATATTTTAATGATTTTGGGAATTTCTAACCCAGACCCGAGGTGCGCGGACAGGTCCTGGGGGTTTCCACACATACAAATTTTTAGCAGTCATACCATCAATGCACACGTGACCCGGAGGAAATGCAAACGTCGTATGAAAGAGAAACTCTGCATGAAAATCTGGTCATTTCTTCGAATCTTTCTCTTGCACGTGACGTACAAACCAGGTGGCTGCGATTCGCAGCAATTGCAGGTGCAGATTTCGGCTTAAACAATGGGTACATGAAATACAAGATTGCCAACTTTAATCAAAAATAGTATTCAACGAGACAGAGTCACATCATACGTAAATTTTGGGTTTAATTGTGCGCAAGGGATGGTATCAACTGGGCAGGTAGTACACCAACTCGCAAACCTTCGAGATGACAAACCTCCGTGGATGCTCATTGGATCATAAACCGTCCTCACAAAGCATTTCTTTCAGCCTCAAAAGGGTTTTCATTATAAGAATCCTTTTCCTCCTCCCATCGTCTGTCATCAACTTTCCAGAGAAACGCCACCATCACAGACGCAAGCTGCAACACCACAGGAAGCCATATGAACGCTATCATTGTTTTTCCCATGTGCGCCGTATACACGCCGTCTTTGGCAAGGTTTTTGGTGCCGTAGCGATGAAGAACGGTATCTATCAATGCACCAAGGAAAATCAGCAAGAGGGCAACTATGGTGGAGTACCTGAACACATCAAACAACCTGTTGGATCTTCTAAGAAGTGCTCCAAGATTGGCCACATTCGCTATAGTCGTAATGAGAAGCGCCATGAGAATGAAGGCGTACGCCGCCCTTGAGCCATTTTTGTAAGTGCCAAATCTCGAAAAGCCGGATCCCCACTCGTATGGTTCGTATGGAAAAGCTGCCTTCGAGGCAGAGCACGTGCCGTGGTCCGTTAGCTCGTCCCCTTCGAACGAACAGAAATTGTACATTGTCCATATGTACTGGCTATACTGGTCCTCAATTTTGGAAAAATAGAGATTCCTCACAAAGGGCGCATTTGCTCCGCTTAAGTTGGCCAAAAGGAGGAACATGAACGCTATAGTGGAGAGGAAGAACGTCAACACACTGCGACCCGCAAACATCTTATTGGTACTTTTGTGAGGAAAATAAGAAATAGGGAAACGAGAAAGGAAACGAAAAGCAAGAAAAAAAATGAAGGCTGATCCTGGATCTCAATTTATATGGGTCTGGCGAGATCCCGTATTCTACCGACTAAGTCCATGCTCGGCTTTCCATAAAGTGGCCCGCAGGTAATATACTTAAGCGCAGTGCGTATGCCTGTCTGCATAATCTACAATTGGGTCCGCCTAGCACATTGCAAGAACATATACGAGAGTGTTTCGTAACAAAATTCATTATATCATAGTGGAAACAGGAAGCTTTGGGGATTCATTTGATTGTTTGTTTTCCTCTGTACTGGTGAAATGCCCAGAGATGAAAGTGCGTATCTGAGTGCCCAGAAAAGCTCAAGTACCAAAAGGCCGACATGACCGAAAAGTCCGAAATGCAGAGAAAAAGCAAGGGGTTTGGAGGATTACTACTGCACTTCATATTCCGTTTTCTGGGTGACGGCATCTTAAAGTGGGGTCAAGGGGCTGTGTGCCTCTTTCCTACCCGGGCATTTTCGGCTATAAAAAGTGTTCAATATTTGTCCTGTTCATTGGCATTATCTGGTCTTCTCATCTTGTTTCTTGTGACACCAGTAGAGCATATATGCGGCTCAGTAGTCTTGTACAAAAAACGTAGGTTGTTCTCGGTAAAGTATCACTTGACGTGACGAATGATTTTTGATACGAGGAGGTTAGAGAGTATTATAGGTCTAGTTGGTACGATGATGATTGTCTGTGACGAGTTGAGACGAAAGGATACCGGTTTGAGCGAACCCTAGCTTGTTAATAAGCAGCAAAATTCGCTCAAGAAACCCCAGGCAGGCTTTCATTCAGCAGCATATTAGGGTAATTCTTAGAAAGCAAATCTGATTCATTAACAAAGCACCAGCCACGAGGTCATATTTCTGATTCTCCAATCATCGCACGAAAGAGCTCCAGGTACAAGAAGACCACCACTATATCAGTAACAGCTTCACGTAAAATAAAAAAGATCCTTAATGTTTTTGAAGCGTACGTGGACTTTAAAGCAGACCTCTCACTGCAAATGATGCGCCATGCCTAGATAATAACATCAATAGCAGAAGTTACTCAACTCGAATTTCCTTCAGAAAGCCCTAAATGCAAATATCCAAAGGAACTTAGCATAAACAAACCACCCCATTCTTCTCCCGTTGTTGCAAAGGAAGGCCCAAAAAAGAAGCACCTAATATCACCCTAGAGTCCACGCCGCGCGTCGCATACATACCAAACAAACTCAGTACGCGAAGTCACCAAGCAATACTCTTTTCTTGATTTGCACCAAAAACACACAAAACACACAATGTCGGAGTCTTCTAATGATCTTGCCCAAAAAGTGCAACACCTCTCGGAGATCGTGGAGAAACAGAGCCAGATGATTGCCAAAACCGGCAAGCAGCTCATGGAAATGCAGTTATCGGACGTCAAGTCCAGAATGGCACAAATGGACACGTCGACCAAACAGCAGAATATCAACGTGGAGGATTTCGCCACAAACGAGGATATTGTCCAGTTGGTTTGCGAATTGCAGGGCCAGCTAGACTACATCGAGGACCGTTCTATTGCCAGAACGTTCAACTCACACTTGACTAAATCCAGCGAAAACACGGCAAAAATCGCCCCTTTGTGTAACAGAGACGGCACGCCAGCGCCCGAGTACTTCCCTAAAACTGTGGGAGAATTAAACAAAATCGATGCAGCCGATTTGCTCCGCTTGTGTGAGTTCTACGAGTTGATTGTGGAGAACGAGGCAAGCCCAGAAATCGAGGCCATCATCAAGTCGGATTCCTTGACCGCAGAGGACGCCGAGAAATTGCTTAACAGCTCTCTGGATAAGACTGTCGAGCAGAAGTTGCAACAGTTCACGCCCGAAGATATCGACAACTTGTTCGACGAGTTAGCGAGATACATCGGGGCGAGAATCAGAAGAGGGGCAGAGTGGTAGAAGACCTTTGGAAACCGCAAAGAGCCTGAAGAGCTGAGCGGAAGGGATTATCCCCTCTAAATGGGGTTGTTGCTTTCCCCGCCGGTAGTCTGTGTGTCACGTGCGCGAGTTATCACAAGGGCTTAAACCCTAGAGGAAAGACTATGTGCCGGACACGCGTGCGCAAAAAACTTCTCGCACTCACTCGTGAAAATTGGCTGAAGGATTTCTGAACCTCTCGAACATATTGCCAAACATCAACAATGGGTAGAGTTATTCGTAACCAGAGAAGGGGTGCTGGCTCCATTTTCACGGCTAACACCAGATTGAGACAGGGTGCTGCCAAGTTGAGAAGCTTGGACTACGCCGAGCGTCACGGTTACATCCGTGGTGTTGTCAAGCAAATCATCCACGATGCCGGTAGAGGTGCTCCATTGGCCAAGGTTGCTTTCAGAGACCCATACAAGTACAGAATGAGAGAGGAGACTTTCATCGCCAACGAAGGTGTGTACACCGGCCAATTCATCTACTGTGGTGCCAAGGCTTCCTTGAACGTCGGTAACGTCTTGCCTTTGGGTGCGTGCCCTGAAGGTACCATTGTCTCCAATGTCGAAGAGAAGGCTGGTGACAAGGGTGCTTTGGGTAGAACCTCCGGTAACTACGTTATCATCATCGGACACAACCCAGACGAAGGTAAGACCAGAGTCAAGTTGCCATCTGGTGCCAAGAAGGTCATTTCCTCCGACGCCAGAGGTGTCATTGGTGTTGTCGCTGGTGGTGGTAGAATCGACAAGCCATTGTTGAAGGCCGGTAGAGCATTCCACAAGTACAAGGTCAAGAGAAACTGCTGGCCAAGAACCAGAGGTGTTGCTATGAACCCAGTTGATCACCCTCACGGTGGTGGTAACCATCAGCACATTGGTAAGGCCTCTACCATTTCTAGAAATGCTGTTCCAGGTCAAAAGGCTGGTTTGATTGCTGCCAGAAGAACTGGTTTGTTGAGAGGTACCCAGAAGACCTCCGACTAAGCGAGTTGCTAATTCGAATGTATAAGTAGTAATGATGCAAAAAAAAGTAATCGAAGGTAATATGCGGACGGCGTTTCTGCGACTTGTGTAGGCACGGGACTCGGTAGTTTTTTTCCATAGAGCTATGTGAGATGAAGCAAATTACTTTGCAGAGCCGTAACTACTCTGCTTTGACCTCAGCTACGACTGCTACAACCGGCGGCTGCTCATCTGAGACCACATTCGCCTCATGCACTGCTTTGCCCGAAACATTGTCTTGGTCAAAGCTCTGCATCGTGTGCTCCGTGGAATCGCCCTTAGATACCTGAGCATCATCAGGTAATATGGTAACTTCATCGGCAGGGGCAGGGGCCACATCCGGTGGGCCTGCTTCGGGTGTCTTCTCCTCTGCGACAGGTTCTGAAGCTGGGACCTCGTCCACGACCAACGCTTCTGAGCCGTTCTCTACCTCCTTCAAATCGATGCCCCGATCACCGTTTAGATAAGCCCTAGTGATGGCAATCGTATTGCCACAGCACTTTTCCCCGCTGTAGGCATCGATTACTTCATCTAGTGTTTTCTCCTCGGGGAGATCGAATGTGACTATTGCATTGTGCGAGCGGTGCTTCAACCCCCTCATCCAGCCTCTGGGCTTGAAGATCCTGACCTCGGTTGGATTGAAGTCTTTGAAGAGCGCTTTGAGGTCATCCTCCGAGGTTTTAGCCTTCAACCCTTTCACAAAGATCCCGTTATCGGAGTACTTCTTCTCAACGAGTGAGGGTACGGCCTCAACATCCACATTCTCCTTATCCTCCTCTTTGACTTCCTTGGTCTCGTTCTTCGCAGATCTCTTGATTGAATTGATGCTTGAAAGACGGGAGAGCTTCTGACTGGGCGTGTAAGGGACATGGAGTCTTATTTTGAGCTTTCTGTCCTTGAAAAGTTTGCCCTCAAAAACCTTGATGAAGCCCTCGGCATCTTCGGAAGTGGGAAGGTCCGCATAGGCGATTCCCAATGGCTTGAACCTCAGACTACCAAACCCTACAAAGTAGTTGGGTATAAATACATTTGTTCTGGGCAATGTTAGTAGAAAGTTCAGCTAAATCCATGTATTAAATAATCGGCAAGCTTGAGAAATTACGTACGCCTTGGTGTCAGCTAAGTATTCCCGTAACTCATCCTCCGTGGTGTGGTAGTTGAGGTTGGAGATGTAAACTTTGATTTGAGAGGTCATTACTTGGAGTTGGCTGGGTATTCTTGATGTGTTGGCTCGGGAAACGGAGAGGCTAATGTGGCAGGTTCTTTTTGAGACGTGTTTCACAAATACGTTATTTTTCCCGAACAATGGGGTGCTTCTTATATATGGCGCTGGGCCTGTTTTTGCAGCCTCACGCTTTTGTGCCAGGTGCTGCACAAGCCGACCTCCACAGCTAGGAAACAGAAACCGCAGCCAGGATCTATTGAGCCGAGTCTAGGTGGAGAACTCACACCGTCTATTGCAGCATATTGTAGTTAGCATTTTGTAGTTAGCATATTGTAGTTAGCATATTGCAATTGACATATTGTAGTATGTTTTGCAGTATTATAAAGTATACTCGATTTTCTTGTGTTTTTTTGATGTCATTGGAACCCTTGACTCAATTGCCTTGTTCTATGTCAGCTCCACGTCCTTAAATTCCACGTCCTGCTCTATTGTTCGACGAATTTGCAGTTACTTGCAGAGCACAGGCTGACTCCAAGACGGACAGTTACTGAAATAGGTAAATAGAGAAAAGAGAAAAAATACGGGTAATCCCGTAGCCACACCAGAACCTATGAGGTGCTCAAAATGTGCGAGCAGTTCAATTACTGAAGCAGATCCAGAAGACACCAACCCATCGACGATCCACGTATTTCTTGAAATGCTTGCAATGTACCCTGTTTCACTAGGGACCATCATACCTACAATACTAGTGATCAATTTCGACTCGGCATCAACGTTCACTGTATCAACATTCACTGTGGCAGCATTCACTATATTAGCATTCACTGTATCAACATTCACTGTATCAACATTCACTGTTGTATCAATATCGTCGCGGGCTGGTGGCCCGTCCAACAAAAGCGCCAAATAACACACTCTTCCCCAGATCTACACTACATTTCGTGTCAGGATTAAAGTAACATTCGATGCTAAAGATTCAACTATACAAGCAGACTGCGGAACTCTTAATTTCCACCCTTGCCCTCAGCGATAGCCTTGGCAGTACCTTGCAAAGCGTATCTGTGGTTTCTTCTGAACTTGGCGTCGACGTTCTTCAAAGATCTGTATCTGTGCGTCTTAGGCTTCTTGATACCGTTCTTGTGGGCCTTCTTGGTCTGGTTGTGGTTGGTGTGGTTCTTAGACTTGGACATGGTAACTGGAATGTTAGTAATTATTGGGCATGGGATGTTTGCTTGTGTAAATGCCCTTCTGGCGCTCCGAAAGATGAAACTAATCTGGCCATTCATAGTCTCGTTTCCATAGGCGAAGTTTGGCTGGGTGGCTCATCACTTGAGCCATAATAGTTTACGTTTGGTACCGCATCAATATGAGTTCTGACGAGGCCTGGGTCATATTTGTGATATCAGTTATTCCGCTCAGAGGTCGTGGTCGTTTTCAAGCACGTCGATTTGGACATACCTTTGGTCTATAAGGTAGAAAAGTATAGTCCCAGCACCGGTGAATTTTTCTGAGCGTGGAGTGGGTGCGCCGAAAATTTTAGGGACGCGCGCACGACCGCAGTCACGGCGCGCACGTGATGAAATGGCACGTGATCTACATGGCCAGGTGTAGTGTTCTGAGTGGACTACAGGCGTATTTAGGAGTAGTTGGATATGGTCGATCGGACACGCCTTTTCAAGTTGGCGATTGTCTGTGTTTATTAGTGGGACAGACTCAGGGTGTGCTTCCTCGTCCGAGACTGACGAGTAGGAGCCATTCACAGATCACATAGGCGTCTACACTGACTTTTAAAACGATTTTCTATGTTATTTATGTAAATACAAGCAACACATCCTGGTCCCAAGTGAGTGGTTTCTGCTCGTGGGATGACGGCTTCGTGCGTACCATCTTGACGTCATTTCAGAACATAGGCGAGCCACCCAATGACGATCCCAATGACGAGCCACCCATTCACGGTTCAGCAGGGTGTCTGCGTTTTCCCTCAAATGCTCTTTCTTATATCTTCAAAAAATCACCAATTGAGAAGCGAAACCTTACGTTTTGCAATTAGGCAGTTTATGCTTATTGCATAGACAGTGCGCAGTGCCCATATACTGCCTAATAGACGACTATAACGAACCACCATCGACAGGTCCGATTCTCTAACTTTACTTTTGACATGCTTCGAAATACAAGAAACTCTTCTCTCTTCTGTTTTCTGGATGAGACCGACTCGGTACGTCCGCCTAGACATTAGGAAGCCTACGGAACTACCCATTTGCAGACCAACGTTAGTCTCCGCTTGTAACATAAAAATCCTTTCAAACTGAACATTCGAAAAACAACAAAACCTGTTTCCTCTTTATCGGTTTGCCCGTTTTTATTGGCCTTTGAGAGATGAGCTCCCTTTCTTATCCCCAACAGACATAACATGGGCACTCACGAAGGAATATTAATCTCCACACTATGGAAATTTTCAAGCCATTGAAAGTCAAACCTTCATCCAACTCCATGTTCATACGTCATCAGTTTGCCTGTTTATTGGATATTCAGTACTTGACTAGCCCTTATGCCTAATGCGTACGAGTTACCTTCAAATCAGCACCCACGCTACACTTTTCTCTACACCCACCTTGATATCTTCAATATCTTCGATTCTCGTATTGTATTTATACAACCGCCCTAGGCCTGCACAGGCGCAACGTCCATCTGCCTGGCCTTCTTGGCTGCCTTGTCGTTGTGTCTCTGGCTCATGATTCCTCCACCCCAGTGCTTTCTGGAGTCCTCGTACTTCTCAATAAAGTTGGCGTTAATGGTAGACACCAACTTGGCCAAATCGGCCTCGTCTGCCGCGGCAACCTCGGTCAAGGCAGCAACAGAAGAGGTTTTCTTGTGCACCAACGTTCCCAATCTGGCCTTTCCCTTGACAATGGCATATGGCACACCCATCTTCCTGCACAAGGCAGGGAGGAAAATGACCAACTCGATCGGGTCCACGTCGTGCGCAATCAACACCAACTTGGCCTTTTTGTTTTCGATGAGCGAGACTACGTGGTTCAACCCGTACTTGACTACGACGGGCTTGGCGGAAACGTCAAACGCTTTCTTGCCCTCGGCGATGGCAGCGGCCTCCTTGGTCAATCTGTCCTTTTTCTCGGCGGCTGTTTCCGGTCTGTACTTGTTGAACAACTTGAAAGTTTGAGTAGCCGTGTTCTTGTCCAAGGTGTTCTGGAACTGCGCAATAGCAGGGGGGACCTTCAATCTCAAGTTCAAGATCTTTCTCTGTCTCTGCAACTTGACGTATTTAGGCCACTTCACAAACCTGGACAAGTCTCTCTTAGGCTGGACACTTTGGCCAATCCCGTAGTTCTTGGGAGTGGACTCGAAAAGAGGGTTTTCGGTCTTGGTGACCTGGCTTTTGGAAGCCAAAGGGGCTGGGGCAACTTTCTTGGAGGCGGGCTGTGTCATTGAGTTAGTTTTCGTCCACGTAAGATCTTCAAAAACGTCACTCTACAGTACCACGAGGGTACTCAGCCTACATGCCAAGAAGCGCTGCGCATTCTTGCAATACTAAAATGTTATGTTGGAGACGGCCGCGGCCCGGGATAGATAGAAAATCAAAAAAAACACAAAAAGTTCGTGACTTTTAGCATGTCTAGATCTGGTCTGAGATCTTTCTGAGATCTGGTCTAAGACTGACCGGGTCTGGCTCATCTCTCACATTGTTAGACGAAAAATGGCACCGCTTCTTGCCACGTAATCCGTAAGGGTACGTGCAGAAGATGTCTAGGATTCAGAACATACCATTATTGATGAAAAAGGGTGTATGAAGTAAAAAAGTGTAGAAAAATTTTCCGCGAAGGTCTGCGAAGTATTGGTGCACGGGAGGTCCGGGTGTTTCCATGGGTGCAAAAACCCTCTAGATTCATCGCCTTATGGAGTAAACAGAACGGAGCTACAAGAGAATAGAAATTGTGGACAAGAATAACTTGGGCAAGGGAATGAAAAAGAGTGCCTATGGTTTGGGGCTGTACGCTGCACGTGACCACTCCCACAAGGGCACACAGTAATACGTACGCACATATCTCGCTGGTTCATAAACCACACCTGTTTGGTCGATAGCCACAGAGGTTCCTCCTCCACTAAAGAGCTCTTTGTTTTTTGTTTTTGGTCTGTTGTAAGAGTCATGGGTCGACTCGTCAGGTGCGGAATTCTGCGCACGTGACCTGGCCCGACAGACTATACGAGCCGTCGGCCACGCCGCTCCTTCACTATCTAAACTTAGTAAAGATTAAAAGTCGGAATTCAGCCGAATCCACCCAAAGCCAGGCGCTCTTGGCCATCCTCATCCACGTTCCTGCATATAGCCCATCACCCAATCGCGCAGCCTCGTTCACCTGCACCATTTTTCTCTACTCTTATCGATAAGCCATCTTTTGCCAATGTTTTCCTTGCTCAGCACCGTGGCCAAGCACCTGGCGCCATGGAGAACCACCGTGTCTGGAGTCATGGGGCTGACCTCGTATGTTGTTTAATTTTCTTTCCAAACGACCAAGTGACCAACAGGATCTGCGATATCGAAAAGCATACTAACTATTAGGCTCGCTTGTTGGGTGGTGTTGCTCATGCCCCAGCTCATTGAACAGTGGAGAATGAAGTCCGCGGACGGAATCGCCATAGGCTTTATTTCCATCTGGTTTTTGGGCGACGTCTGCAACCTAGTTGGTGCGCTTTGGGCCAAATTATTGCCCGAGGTAGTGTGGCTTGCTGTGTGGTTCTGTATCGCCGACTTCATGATGATCGTGTCCTATTTCTACTACACCCGGGTGTACCCGAAACAGCACCCTGCCAAAGACGCGGCAAATGCACATGAGAATGCCGAAATCCCGTTGTTGAGAAGAAGATCGTCTGCTCTCACAGACATTGCCCTTGAGCCAGAGGCACACGGAGTATTTACGAAGTACGTGATGCCCATTCTTTTCGTGGTGGGCGCGGGCTGCTTCGGCTATTTTTTCTCTGGTTCCGAGCCCTCTTCCGATAGCGGGGACCAGGATTCGGAGATCGTGATGGGCCCTCAAATTGTGGGCTATCTCTCTGCGTTCTTGTACTTGGGCGCCAGGATTCCGCAGATCATCCAGAACCACAAACGGCGTTCCGTCGAGGGCTTGAGCTTGTTGTTCTTCATGTTCTCGACCTTGGGGAACCTCACGTATGCGGGCCAGATTCTCTTCTACAGAAGCGACTCGCAGTATCTCTTGTTGAACATGAGCTGGTTGTTGGGGTCCCTCGGCACGATCTTCGAGGACTGCATCATCTTCTTGCAGTTCTACATGTACAACGGCCACCACGAGACCGTCCTAGCATAGAAGTCACAGGCTGAGGACTTTGGTGTAGGTAACACTTCAAGCCTATAAGAGGTCTTTCCATTTTTATTGTAGGCGGTAGAGGCAGCTGGGAGATAGGTGGTAGACGAGGCTGTAGTTGAAAGGGGGTATGGCTTGGTCTGCTGAATGAGGTAGTGTTGAGAGATGTTTCACCATGCCCAATCGCATTCTGAGTGCACTAAGTGTAGGCCCAGATGATGAGTGTTAAGTAAAGACACTGATAGATTGGCAGCACCACAGGAGGCCGGGACGTTCAAGCAGCAACCATAGGAAAGACAATCCGAATAAGCGGACTCTTGTTTCTTCCAGCGAAACAAAAGCACTCCTTCTGGAATGGCACCATAGGTATACAATGACCACCAGACATTAGATCAAAAAGCCCAAACCGACTTCAAGTATCACACTTCCAGACATATATAATTGGATTCGGGACAACTGCAAGCCTCCTTGTACGCACAAATATATCGTTGAAGTGAAGCTTGAAAAAGTGTGTTTTCACGTGTTGTGAACAATAATCCCTTAGCATGTTCATTGAGTCGATCGCTACCGCCGTGAGGTAGTACCGTGAAAGCACCATGTAAGCGCTTGTTCATGGACTGTCCCATAATATGTTTGTAACGAACTGGTATTATGATGGAAACTGCGACAGGATCCAGATACTACTTCCATTAGTCTTTCATCAGATTCGACGATCGTGTGGAGCATTTCTGGCAGCAACTAAAAGCATTCACCTCGTGGCTTTTTGTCACGCCCTTACGCAGGATCGACACTTTACAGTCCAAGCGAGAATTGAGCAGAAGAATCGCTGGATTGTGATGGGCGAAACTAGGTGCATAGAGCGGAGGCAAGCGTTTCAGTCTAAGTCCAAGGGAGACATCTCCGAAGGGATCTCTGAGACGGGAGGATTCATAACGTCTTGGAGTCCGGAGGTGCACCAGTACCACTTTGGGGATGTGGACTTGGATAATAAGAGCCGTGGAATTGGTCTCCACCGTTGGATCGTTGTGCCAAAGGAGGCAGGGAAATGGAAGGATATAGCAGGAAGTTCAAGTATACAGATGGCAGGCCGTCCAAGTATCGAGATAGTTCAACATTTCAGAGAGCTCAAGTATCCATGTCCAAATATCCAAATGGTCCAAGTATCGGGATACCCCAAGTATCAACCAGCTCAAACATCCATGCCCCATCATCAAATACCCAGGTAATCCTTATAAGCCCAAACATCCCGTTATCCAAACATCCAGATATTCTGATTGTCCAGGCAGTCCAAGTACCCAGTCACAATACTACATATCAAGCATATTAAGATAGCCCAAAATGCAGATATCTCAAATACCCAGATATCCAGATATCCCTAACGTCTCAACCCTTTTCCCACCCCCTATAGCACCTTCTCATGCGCGGGGATCACGTCCCCGAACGCGTCCTCGATGCGCCAGCTCCCGCTGAACATGTTCATGTCTAAAATCTGAAGCGTGCTCGGTTCGAGGAGCGCAGTGTTGGTGGGGTCGAGAATGCCCAACGGCAACGGCGGTTTATCGTGACTATCGCTAGAACCCGTACGGAGATCACCGAAATCAGACGACTTTTCGCTCCTTTGCTCAGACAAATAAAGAGACGCGTACTCGCGCTCGGCCAACGTGTTGAGCACGATCCAGAAGTTGTCTGTCTGGAGCGTTTTGTACAAATCGGGCCCCTCTAGGTCCGCATCGTTGCCACTGACCACGTCCTGGTAGCACAGCTGGCGGAACTCCGTGGAAGAGGCAATAATCGGGGTATCTTCGCGGATGCAGTCCATCAACTCGGCCACCTGCTCGTCCGTGTAGAGAAGCGCGGCGTCGTACAACTTTTTCGGCTCCACCATATAAAAGACCTCGTCGCTCACAAGCTTGAAGCCAAACAGGTTGATTTTCACGCACTTCCACGCGTAGAAGTAGCGTTCGCTGAGGAGCTTGCTGGCCTTTTGCACCTGCAAAGTGAAGTTCTGGATCTTGTGGCAGAGTGCCCGCATTAGCTGGGTGTTTCTGGAGGTATCGTTCCGCAAGTTCTGCACTATGATTCCACACTTTAACGAGATCGAAAACGCCAGCGAGAGGATGAAGGATGTCTGGCGAATGATCAAGAGAATGGGCGAGATCATCACCGCGAACGACGTGTCGAAATACTCCTCCTGGCAGAACATGAGCGCCAGCGACAAGTGGTTGAACTCGTTCATGTGGATCAACACTGTCTTCTTTAGGAAGAAAAAGCTCAACCGCTGGTTGTTCTTGTACCGGTAGTAGAGGTGCAAGAAGTAGTTGACGTAGGAGATGAAGATGCGTAGTGTGAGGAACACCTTGAGTCTGGCAATGGCAAAAACATCATGTACGGGTGCTTGCAGCTTGACAAAGTGGTCCTCTATGTAGCCAAAGCGGTCCCGAACGAGGCACTCGAAGTCGTTGAGCCGCTGCACCAAAACGGCGCCACTTATGGCCAGTGTAACATCTAGCGTCAAGTCCAAAACGGGGCTTCCGGCCTCCATAATCGCGTGTGTGTCGCAGAGCTGCTCAATGGTTCTTTTTTCCAAGGCCAAGTCACGGACATTGGCGGAGCTGGGGTCGAACACCGGGAGTTTGGTGCGGTACGCGTTTCCGGCCACCGTCTTGGGCGTGAGAAAAAGGTACGACATGGTGTTTTCGATCTGCAAGAGCGTGTACCATATCTTGCGCCGGAGGTTGCGCTGGCGGGCGTCCCCGGGGAAGTTCACGATATGGTCCGGGTCTCTTTCGAGCATCAAAGACACAGCCAACTGGAGCAAGGAACCCGCACCGGAGATCCCGTCCACGTCACAATACGCAGTCTCGTTGTCCAACGACAAAAGCCGGTGGATCATTTTGAGCGTGTGCGCCTGGAGAAGCACAAACAGCGACTTGGAGCGCGAGTGGCCCCGCTGCAACATGGCCCCTGCTAAGTCTATGCAGTTGAGTGAAACCAGCACATGCTTTAGTAGGACCCCTCCCACGTGCACGGAGTTGAGTTTCTCTTCATTGTGCACACGGATGTTGGTCAAATACGAGAGATACGCGAGCCGGAGCATGTACAAGATCATGGCCACGGTGGTGACGTCCTCACGTGACGAGAGGTTTGCAGCGTGCACCATGCCGTCGGCGGAAAACTCAAAGAGCCGGTCCACCAGCGCAAGCACCCAGGCCTCGTCCACGATCGGGTACAACGGGTAGATCTTCGCGAAAAAACGCTCCAAATATGCCAACATCACGTGCCGCAGGGGGAGGAGCTTCTGGAGGCTCGTCTGGTACGGGTCGTTCTCGCTATACGACGGCGTGTACGTGAAGCCAAGCAGCTGCCCGTACAAGGAAAGCTGGTTCATGGTCATGGTCCTGCCCAAGCGGTTGCTGGAGAGAAAAAGCGGGCCGAAATAGCGGCTTGCCGCCTTTACGGCCTCGTTCCGCTTGGCCGCGTCGAGGTTCTGGATCGTCATCAACTTGACCTTCTCGCTGATGGCACTGTGCGCCCAGTAGATCTTGATGGCGGGGTCCTGTTGTGACAATTCGACGGCGTAGGTGTTTCTCAGGGACGTTTTGAAGTTGTGGAAAACGTGCACAAAACGGGGCTCGATGAACGCCGGCGGCTCGAGCGTGTTCCCGTTGTCCGCCAGCTGGAGCAGCGAGAGGCTCATGTGCATATTCATCGAGTCCAGCGACGATACCATGAGATTCTCCCCCACCATGTACTTATTAGCACCCACGGGGCCCAATACCGGCGGGCGCGAGCTTTCAGCGGGCCTTTCGCGGCAGAAGCGCAACAGCCGCTCGACCACCCCCTGAAAAGTGCCATCTGCTTCGGTTTCCACCACTTCGGGTGAGAAGTGCAGAGGGTCAAACAGACACTCGTCCGTACATTTGGCCCGCACGCACTGGTTGCACGGGTACCGCTTGTCACACTTTGCTTTTTTCTTGCGGCAGCGGTGGCACACGATGGTCAGGCGGTTTCTGCGGCGTTTGGGCACGGGCTCGGAGGTCATTTGGAAATGAAATGGGTGGCACGATGGAGCAGATATGGCCGTTTGATGCACCGGCCGGTGCAGGAAAAGACCCGTGCACCACGAACACGAAGCTGGCGGCGGTGGGCTGGGAGAGGATATGGATGTTTCTGTTTCGGGTGCGTTTGCGGGGTCTGGGACCCGGTGCGTCGTGCTTTTTTTAGAGATTTTATAGTGCTACAGGCGGAGATGTGGTCCAGTGGCTGTTGCATCGGCTTCGCGGCTTGCCGGTAGGATAATCCGAGTAGGCTGCGTGAGAGAGCTGGGGATATCTATTACTATGAAAAGTGAACCTACTACTCTAGAAAAAACTCCTACGAGGGGGCTGTTAGGAACATGAGGTTAGGTGACTACACGGGCAAGTCCGGATAAGAGGGGTGCCAACCACAAGCAGGCAAATCTGGTAGGTGTTACACCGGTGAATCGCTTCTGGCAACCTTTCCGTAGCCAAGAAGCAGGACTCTCTGTTCAATGATCGTTGTCTTGTCCATCGTATGGCTGTAGCAAAAACATGCAGTTTACTTTGCGGACTCGTGACTGACACCTAGGGGTTCTGTCTGCTTATTGAATTATCAAAGGCGTCGTGTTGTAAGTTCCGTGCTGGCCTCAGACGAGTTTCAGCAGCCTGTTGCAAGTTGCGACCATTGCGAACATGGAGCTGGCGCTGATTTGGACAGAAAAGTAGCGTGGCACTTCATACCCAGCTTATGGACCAGCCGAAGAATTAGCATCTACAATGGCTGTTTGGGTCGTAAGCCCGTCCATGTCCCATGGGTGGCATATAGGACAGATGAAAGACGGTCCAGTATGGACAGAACTGTTTACACCAAGCACTAGAACACGAGATATGGAGACGTTGACAGTTCGTTGGTTTACATTATCACGTAGTCAACTGAACCAAGTTTCTCGGCAGCAAGTTGAGTCTGTGCTCGTCGGGGGTGTCCATTGGTGGTTCCATGGCGGGGGGATTTCATTTGCTTCTTTTTCGATCTCGCGTATTATCGCCATGGGGTCTGTCTCGTATATTCGATCAACGGTCCCCGGTAAGGTCGTGCAGGTGTCTTGAGTAGTAGGGTTCTGGAGATGTGGTCTCACTAGACATCGGGCTACCCAGTCAGAAACCCCCAATCTTCTCACGATACCTTACTTAACGATGCGGAAGCACGAATGCCGTTCATCCATGCGTGGTTAGATCTTGCCTTAGCCTACCGATCAGTACGGCTATGCTATCAGAGCCAGCAATCTCACCAGCATCGCCCATCCACTGGACCCGAGAGCCAGCAGCAGAGGCGCTTTCCAAATATCTCCCGCACGGCTCAAACAGTCCCACCCACCATTGGCAATGCAACCACGCCGGAACCAACCTTACGGTAGCCCATAACCACGTAGTCTCACCTCTAGTCCGTTGTTCTCCCTCAAAATCAAAAGGTTATTTCGCACCATGACTTCCACAAGCCGCTCCTCCGCGGTCCCTGGAACCACAGGGGTCCATTTGCCACCCAGATTTTCACCTATATTCGATACCAAGCCCTTGATTAAAGACACGGACAGAGCCAAGCTTGCCTTGAACGTGTCCTCGTCCATCAAAAGCGAGTTTTCCCAGTCCATCATCGCATACACCTTCATTATCACGCGTTGCAAATGCTGGTGCAATCTATCCTCACGGGTTTTGACCGTTTCTGATAGTTCCTGCACTTGTGTGAGTTTTTCTTCGATTTCTGCCTCATAGGTTGTGCAATTGTCGATCTTGTTTTGCATTTCCGCCATTCTTTTCGGATGCTCGGCCACTCGTTGTTTGACCAAGTTGTTGGCGAGCTTGTAGTCCGCTAAAATCTGCTTTAATTGTGCGATTTCATCCTTTTTGGTATCGTTCCAGAGCTCTAGTTGCTCTGAAGCCAAAGCCTGTTCTTGCACAGCCCTCAGAGTTAAAGTGAGCGCCGTGGCGATGCCTATCAGATCGGTTTTCAGTGGTTGATACGGCATTTGCTTGTACACTTCATAGTGCGCAAGAAGGTGCACTTTTTTCAACGTTTCCGGGGCCCAGTTTTTGCCCAGAGGTTCCGTACCGCCAGCAACACTCCCTCTCTCATCGTCATAGAAATCTGGACAATCCCCGTACTTTTTTTGGAGCGTTTCAATGGCTGAATTGGCCTGATTGATGTACTTTTTGGTGCGTGCGATGTCTGCGGCTAGTTTTCGGCGATATACCTCCTGCGAAAGATTGGGCGGCGGCTCCAGGCCCGAAAAAGGCTGTTTTCCTAGAATCTTTCTAAGTTTCTGTTCCTTGGTCTCCATGAGTATATAGTACTGGATAGCACGTTTGAATGTTTGCATGTTGTGCCAAGCACCCGTACACCAAGCACAAGGTGAAGAGAGAACTTGGAATCAAACTGTTACTCCACGAACACCCATCGAAAATGTCCCAGATCTCGCAGACCGCGTTGCAGAATCTCGACGAGTCCGCCAGAAAGGAGATTTTGCAGTTCATCGAATCGGAAAACTCAAAGTCCAAGGTGCAAATGTCCATCCATAACTTCACCGACATGTGCTTCAAAAAATGCAACGACAACGTGTCCATCACCACAAACACATTGACCAAAACCGAGGAGCAGTGTTTGTCGAACTGCTTGAACAGATTCTTGGACACTAACATCAAGGTTGTGCAGGCATTACAGGGCCAGAAGTAGAAGATTAAACGGATGGAAGCTGTGTCCCCTCTTGTATATACTAATAGATGGCATCTGGTGGTTCTTGCTAGTTTTAGAAAAGTCTCATTGACTGCCGTTCTGGAAGAAAACGGCCTCCACGTCAGGCACTTGTTTTTGGATCTCTTGCAACTCTTGGCCCACTTCGGAATTCCCCGTTTGGTTCGCTATTTCTAGAAGCAAAGAGACATTTTCCTGGATGTTTCTCCTGATTCCAGAAGACCCGACCCCAAACCTCGCTATGCGCTTTGCTAGAATGGCCCACGCCGCCAAAAAATCCAACCTGTATTGCAATATTAGATCCTTAGGCTCATCCCGGTCCATTTGGCACAACCGCAAAACGTCTTTTTGAACACCTAATGCCGCCTCTACCACGTGCCCTCCATTTTCACTCTCTATTAGATGCGGGTTTGAGATTGTTTGGCAGAGCAAGTAGTTCACCCTGGAGAAACATGCTAGAATTGCGAGCCCTAGATTCTGCTGAACAAGCACAGAAATTTGAGAAAAGAAAAACACAAGTAACTCGCTGGTGGCCGGGTCGCTGTTTCTGCCCAAAACATGAGAAATCAGCGCCAAAATTTGGCTGTCGAGCACCTTCAAATACGTGACATATGTGGTGTCGGTATCCACGCTGAGGATCTCCAAAAGTGCCGGGTATGCTCCGTGTTTTAGCAAATGGAGCGATGTTACCGCGGGTGTGAGCTGTGGCAAATAAGTCAAGCACGTCTTTATGGACTCCTCGAACACGGAGAGAAGTCCCGCACGGGCCAAAAAGTCACCGTGGCCAAACAGGAGCAATTTTTGGACCAAAAAACAGCCCTGCGCCCGGAAAAGCGGGTCTGGATCGTCCAATACATTGAGTGTGAAGCTGGCACATCTGGAGGCGTACTCTTGTGATTCACGACACTTCATGAGCAAAAGAACCGACGAAAGAGCCGTCACTTTGGGTGAAGATTTCCACTCTGAACGCTCACCTTCTTCCGTAGAGCTCGGGATTTGAAGCCCGAGCGCGGGCCGGGCTATTCTGGCCCTTGTAAAACGGGATTTTCCGTCCCGTCGACTCGAAACCGTGGCCAATCTGTGTCCCGTGACCGATAATAAACGCGCCGAGATGGCCCTGGCGAACTCCGCCATGTAAGGTCCACACTTGTCTATATTTATCCTCATGCTAATCTCCGAGAGCTGGCCGTTGCTCCACGGCACGTGCTCGTTCATGTAAACAGAAAGAACAAGCACCAAACGCAGCAAAAGCGCATCGCTAGTGCAGTTTTCAAAGCAGTTGATGGCTATCTCAAGCTGTAGCGCAGTCACCGGATTGGGCTTTGCGGCGCGGAGCCAGTCGTGGTCAAAACGCGTGATTTGGAGTCTCTCACAAAGCTCGGGCACTAGCTCCGTATACGTCTGCTCGTCGCCACTGGCCTGCTCCAGCGTATACTTTTTCAAAAGGTGCAACAGAGAGGGCAGGTTTTCCCGTAGTAGGGCCACCGGAGAAGTCGCGTCCAAGTCCGAGAGGAGCCCCATTTTAGCTGTAGGAAGATAGAGCCTCGGCTAACCTATACGTATGGAGTGGGAGTTGACTTTCCGAGGGAGTTTCTGGTGCTTACAAAATGGTGATAGAGTACTTCGCATTCTAGATACGCGCACGATACGCGAGGTAAAGTGGAGACGACTTCCACCTTCTTTTTAGAGTTCTTTTTTTGATCCGTGTCACTACATATTTGTTTCAAGGAGCGAATCCGCCATGCTCCGCTTTGCCAGGACGCTCTCCAGCCAGCGGCTTCCGCTCAAAGTGTCGCCTGAAATCACCCAGGCTATCCACGACAATGTGCCCGTGGTGTCGCTAGAATCTACCATCATCACACACGGGTTCCCGTTCCCGCAGAACCTCGACATGGCGCGTGCCGTGGAACGGAAAATCAGACAAAATGGCTGTGTCCCTGCCACTTGTGCGTTCATTCAAGGCGTGCCATACGTGGGGCTCAATGACGCACAAATCGAGAGTTTGGCTGGGCTCGCGCTGGCCAACAAAGTCTCCCGACGGGACATAGGCGCCACTATGGCACAGAAACTCAACGGCGGAACGACCATTGCTGGAACCATGATTTTGTCGCATATGGCGGGTATCGATGTGTTCGCCACGGGGGGCCTAGGCGGCGTGCACCGGGACGGACACGTGACCATGGACGTGAGTGCCGACTTGACGGAGTTGTCGCGTACGCCGGTCACCGTCGTGTGTGCTGGCCCGAAGCTGATTTTGGACATTGCACGCACCATGGAGTATTTAGAGACACAGGGAGTATTTGTGGGCACGTACAACGACGACGGGCGCGGCCGGGTGGAGATCCCCGGGTTTTTCTGTCGCTCCTCCGGCGTGAAATCGCCATACTCGTTTTCCTCGTGGAAGGAAGTTGCGTCGATAGTGCACCACCAGAACCGGGTCATGGGCCTAACTTCCGGAAACTTGGTGTGCGTGCCTCCACCAGCAGAGTCGTCACTTGATAGTGATTTCATTGAAGACATCATCACAAATGCTAATGCGGAGGCCGTCTCCAAGGGTGTTCTGGGGAAGGAGCTCACGCCGTTTTTGCTCAAGAAAATTGCCCTGGCCACGGGCGGAAAATCCGTCGAGTGCAACAAGCACTTTGTGATCAACAACGCCGACGCGGCGTGTAAGATCGCGCATGAGCTCTGCGAATTGAGGAGGGATAAAAAGGAAGATGGCGCCTCTCAGGTATGTATTTAGTGAGTCGAACATGACATGGAGGTCGTACTAACCGCAGCCCGCTTTCCAGCCCAGCACGGGCTTGACGCAGTCCCAAAAACGGGTCGAGGAGGGAAAAGGAAAAGTACCCAATTTCGCCGATAGAGCAGACACGCTAGTTATTGGCCTGGTGGCTCTAGACACGATATGTTCGTTCATGCAGGAGCCCGTCATGGCCGATTCCAACCCCGGGAATATCAGCAGTTCTTTGGGCGGAGTCGGATATAACGTCAGTCTAGCGCATGGCTATGCACTCGAGAACCAGAAAATCAAAACCACGCATCGGTTAGTGTCATTTGTGGGCAACGATCCGGCAGGCCAGAACATCGTGAACAGTCTTCAAGCCATGGGACAGGACACCTCTGGAATCAAGGTATGCGAGGGTTTATCGTCTGCACAGTATAATGCAATGCTAAACTGTAACGGGGAATTGCTTTTGGCGTGTGCAGACATGAAGATCTTCGAAGATGCCGCAATATTGGACCACTTAACCAAGGAGCTCAAACGGGCACAGCCAAGTGCCGTAGTGGTGGACTGCAATCTTCTGGGAAAAGCCCTCGATTGCGTTTTCACTGCTATTGCTGGAATGGCCGCCAAACCCACTGTCATTGTGGAGCCCACGTCCAAGCCCAAACTGGCCAGATTGAGTCAGGTGAATTCCGCCCATCTCCAGGTATTCCCCAATAATATCGTGCTGTTGATTACGCCCACGGTAGCAGAACTTGAGCAAATACACTCTTCCTTCGGAGCCCGGGAATTCTTCGACGACTACGACTCCTGGTTTCCTGCTTTGGACAGTTTGGGCGTGGATTCGATGTTCCGAGAAAAGTTGAACGCGCTTGGTCTAAAGTTTCCTCCGTTGAAGGAACTCGCAAAAAAGGGCACTTTTCAGCAGGCGTTCCAGCTTTTGCCATACGTCCCGAATATCTTGGTCAAACTAGGAAAACAGGGGTGTGTGCTCATCAAACTCAGTACCAATATTGGGGACTACAAGTCGATTCCTACTACGTCTGAGTATAAGCCCACCGCGACATTGGTCTCCAGCGGGAAGCCACACGAGGATGATAAAAAGTTTGGCGTGCTTGTTGAATACTACGACATTCCCCCGGAAAACAGAGACATTGGTATTGTGAACGTCACTGGCGCAGGCGACTCTTTTTTGGGGTACTTGAGTGCGGCGTTGATGAGAGAAAACTGGCTAGGATCTGAGGTCGAGTCTTTGGAGCAGGAGTGGGCGAAGTGGGAGGCTGTGTATAAGTCCCAGCTTGCGAGCGGAAAGAGTCTCCAGAGTCCGTTGGCCATCTGTGGGGATATTGTGGAGATTTAGGGTTATTACACATGTCACGTGACTAAATCGATCAATACTCCGGTCAATCTGCTTTCAGATGTTTGGTAATGGCGAAGACTGAGCAGACATCTCTTTTATATATCTTCGAAGACACGTTTCCGGAAGCATGTACTCGACCAGACCTTGTGCCATTCTAAGTACACAACTCACAACACTAAGAAGGACGAGCTCGAGACCAGTTCGAGAAATCATCAAGATTACAACGCGTCCAACAATCTTAAGAAAAAGTTCGGTAAAATCTTTATTCAAGACCGGAAGTTTCATGCCCCGCAATAACCAATTGCCTCACTACCAGATTACTGTGCGCACTATTGGCCCATATTCACTACTCTCCAGTATATACTACACTACAATAACCACCATCTGTTCTCCAGCATGTGGACTCTTTTCAGAACGAGCTGGCCCAGGCTCTCGTCGGCGATCCCCAAGAACTCAGCGTCCGCCAAAGCATCTTTGGCTGCCTTTTCGCTGCTCTCACTTTTCCTTGGAGGCTCCATTATAGCAAACGACCAGAGCGCCAATTCGTTGGAGGGCGTTTCTGTGGACTCGTCCATCGACCCGTTTCCCACCAGAATCGCCCCGGCTGACAATGCGCTTTTTTCCAGCAACTACAACTTGATAGCGTCCGGGGTTCGCTCGGTCACCTTTGTGGGGTTCAAGGTGTACGGCGTGGGGCTCTATATTCCCGAAAAAAGCGAGGCCACGCTTGTTTCTGTGGTGTCTGACTTCTTGAAAAGGCACCCCCAACAGACGCCGCAGAGTGTTTTTGAAGACAAGACCGTGTCGCAAGAATTGGTGGCGGAAATATCGCAGAAGGTGCCGTATGCCATGAAACTCACCCCCGTGAGAAACACCGACTTTGGCCACTTGCGAGACGGGCTCACCAAGTCGATCTTGGCAAATCCCATGGCGAAAACGATCAGAGAAGAGGTGTCTGTGGGCGTGGAGCAACTTCGAGAAGTGTTCCTGGGATTCAGAGGATCCGTGCAGAAAAACGACACGTTGTGGGTACTTTCCGACACGCAGAACACGACGGTGGTGCACGAGGGAAAGACGCTCAAAAAGTTGGGAACTGTCACGGAACCGGCCATTGCCAGGGTGTTGTTGGTGCTGTACTTGAGCAATGCCAAACCATTGAGTGAGCCTCTCAGAAAGAACTTTGTGGGCTATGTGACCGGCCACTTTTAGGAGAAATGGCGTGGTGGGCAGTTAGAGGTGGCGATGAGTGGGGAAAACGAAATGGATCTGGCAGTTGTATGGTGAGAAGAATATACCGAGGAAAGACAGGGCTATGGACCCATGCAATAGAAGAGGAGGGACAGGAAAGAAAGAAGAAAAAGTGGCGGAAGTATCGAAGCATGGATGAATACACGAAGAAGTGGTTTCGCAGAAGACGAGGAGATATCCAGAACTGTCTAACTGGGGAGCAGAACCTGCGAGTTCCACCCAGTGCTTGCCCTAGTATAGAACATCATATCGAGGCCACTGGGAGTGCGTAAGCCGGGTATCTTGATTTGGCTGAGCGGTCTTTAATTCGTAGTCCATTCTAGCTTAAATGTGGGGCATCCTGATGTGGGTCCCTGCCCTGAGAAAGGTTGATGGGAAAGTCGACACAAGGTTGACACAAGGTTGATACGTGTACTTTGCCGAATTTGCAGTTATTACAACAAAGGCCCGTTTTCGCTGACCCTCCCTGCTCACCGATCGATTCCCAGGAAAGATAGGCAGTAATAGTCGAGAGTAGAGTACCATCAATGAGTATGCACTTTCTACCATATTTTTCGTCTCTAGGATCATGAACCACGATCTGCAGCTACATTCGCCAAAATCCGCAAAACGAGCTCACAGTGAAGATCTTGCACAGTCTCCATTAGACTGATGATTTATGTCTCTGGTCTCGCGCAACCCAATCTCCAAACTAAGAAACACTAGATATAACAATACTCAAATACATACATCCCCACTAAGCAGCACTACATCAGTCGGCAAGCATATATGAGACTACTTACCCAATAATCGTAAAGTTAAGTACGTCAAAAAGTAAGCGATGCCAATGAGTGAGCTAGACATCAGTCGAGCTTATATATTGTCTTACCTTAAAACGACTAACCCAATACGGCACACACCGAAAAGGCTGTCAGCTTCGGGTGGGCCAAAAAACAACATGAAAAACGACAATCGACCCTGCTGAGGAATCTTGGCGTCAGAAGCACCTTGCCAATAGAGTGCCCATAATAAGCCATCGCTACTACCCCTCCCCATATATTTTCCCCTATTACTATCGATTTTATTCATTCTGAAAGGTAATGTACAACTAGAAACACGCAGAGCATCCGGCCCCGCCTCGCGCGGCTCTTGACTCCACTTTTCCACATCCCTAAGCTCTACTTCTTACATGATAATGGCCTCCAGCTCCACGTTAGCAGAAATGGTCTTGTGGGGCAACACCTTGGCGCCGTTGACGTAGATCTCGTTCTTGATCTCCACATCGTCACCCAACACCGTGCAGCCCTCGGTACGCGCCCACTTGCCGATTCTGGAGTTCCAGCCCACAATGGTGGACTTGACCCAAGCGTGGTCTTTGACCTGGGAGTTCGCCAACAACACGGATCTCTGGATTCTGGCACCCTCGCCCACAATCACGCCCGGTCCAATCACGACATTTGGCCCGATCAAGGCGCCGGGGTGGATCTGTGCACTGGGGTCCACCAAAACATTACCTTGGTGCACGAAAGGCTCGCTACACATCTGTTGGGGCTGTCTCTTGGTCAAGGACGACAAGTACGAGCACGTGCCGGTCAAGAAGTCCTTGGGCTGGCCCACGTCCATCCAGTAGCCCTCCAAGTCGAAGGAGTACAATTGCTTTTTCTCGACCAACTGAGGGAAGGTCTCCTTCTCGATCGAGGTGGGCTTCAACTCGATGAGCTCGAGCACAGAGGGGTTCAAAATGTACATACCCGCGTTGATGCGGTTGCCTACAAACTCGACGGGCTTCTCGACGAAACGGTCGATCAAGTTGGGCGTGTCGCGGTCGTGCACAATGACTCCGTACTTGGAGGGCTCGTCCACCTTCGTGGCCACGATGGTGCCTGCGGCGCCGTGCGCGTTGTGGAACGCCACAAGCTCCTTGAAGGGGTAGTCGCAGATGACGTCGGAGTTCAACACAAAAAAGGGAGAGTCGTCCTTCGTCAACACCTTCTCCGCAAGCTTCAAAGGACCCGCCGTGCCCAAGGGCTCCTCCTCCTTGGAGCACGAGATGTTGATGCCGTATTTGGCTTTGTACTCCTCCAACAATGCCTCCATAACCTCGGCTTTGTACGACACCGCCAACACAATGTCGGTGACACCAGCTTCGGCCAAGGCCTCGATTTGGTGCTGGATCATAGGACGGTTACCAAACTCAACCATGGGTTTGGGCAACGTGAGCGTCAATGGTCTCAAACGGGTACCGTACCCGCCAACAAGAATAATGGCCTTCATAGTGTGTGTAGTGTGGGAAATGTTCAGGGAGCAAAAAAGACCGGGTGCGTGGGCTGGTTTATATAAGTTGCGTGAGGCGGAAAAAAAGAGGAAAACGCCAAACACACCAACAAAAGTCGCGGTGGGACGTGGGCCCGCGCGCTGTGTGCAGACGCCGCGTGTCTCTCGCTGCGGAACTGCAGGCAGCGAGGTTGTACCTGCAGACACAATGACAATGTGCAGGGCATACGTTGTGTCGGGTGCACTGGCCACGGCGCGTCCAGGCGTGATCCGAAATGTCGTTTTATTTTCTGACTGTTTATCGGCGTGGTTTCGACGGGCCATCGGTTGGCTTCCAGCGGCACGTGGCGGACGCGTGACCACCGACCGGGGCTGTTCTTTTTTTAGATGCTGGCCCGGCGCGCGTTTCTTTTTCCCAGATCGTCCCGTTACGGAGATCCAAGCATTCTGGAACCGTTCTGGTGTTCTAATTTAGTCTGCGTGGCGCGTCCGAAAAAGGACACGTTGCTCGAAGCGGGCCAGCGCCGCGCACGTGACCAGATCTAATAATTGGGTCAGCCTCGCCACACCCAGCATTTGGGTGTTCGAGTTTACTGCGGAAATGACTCTCGTGGTGTTTTCGTCGTGTTCTTTTTCTTGTTTTCTTTGACGCTTTTTCTCTCCTGGCTGGGCTGGTGTGGCCCGAGCTAAATTTGGCCGTTCCAGTCTGCTATGCGGCGCAGGCCTAATGTGGAATGTGCGCTGGTGGCCCCATATCGAGCCAGGAATTGCAAATTAGCCGGTTGGAAGATCAGGCGGAGCCGCAGAAAGAATGCAGCAAAAATGCAGAAAAAGAAACCAAACGTAAATAAACACCGCCCAGGCACAGATCCACGCTGGCTGCTGCTCGTAATCGTTTTATTTTTCGTGGGCTCGTACTTCGGCCTTTCATACAAGAACCGGTGCAGGGCGATACTTGCGACAAGGCGTTTCGCGCCATGATACGAGCGGAAGCGACTAAAAAAATTCGCGTAGGCGAGATAGGCTCGTTTTCTGATAAGAAAAAAGCCTTGGTTCTCGTCGAGAGGTCGGTTTTGTGCGCTGGTAGAGTAATAGGGAAGCACGACTGGAGACTGGAAGTTACACACGCTTTGGCCATCGTTCCACAAGCTTTGTCGAAGGCTATGTTCATTAGGGTATTTCCGCACTTGGCCCAGCCCGAGCCCACCTTGGCCAATATTGATTTCAGAGGTGCATTTTGACCACTCACCATTGAGCGTTTAAGGCTGTATGTATGGGCAATTGGGATGTGAGTTCTCTTTATGTTTTAAATTGACAGCTCTAAATGACCGTGGATGTGGTGAACATTCACACTAAGAATTATTCTGGAAGCCGTAGTGTCCCCAAATTTGAATCTCGTCATTCCCCCGCAGATATTTACTCTCGGACCCGAAAAGTACTTTCTTGATCTCTATATAATGCTCTACAACGCTCTATATGAAACTCCAGCAGTACTCTATAAAGTACTCAATAAGTGCTCTACAAAGACAACGAAGTACTCTTCGTAATACTGTGCTCTACAAGTATTCACGCACTCTGTATAAATCCATAAGCACTGGACAAAGTACTCTATATATTACTCCATTACTCTAAGTACTCAACAACACTCTACAAAATATCCTACAAAGTACGCTACGAAGATCTCTCCATAGCACTCTATAATACTCTAGCACTCTCTATAACACTCCATAGAGTGCTCTCTATAACACCACACATACTCCACAAGTACCATCAAACCACTCCACACAACACTTAGCCACTCCTATCCCTCAAAAACACTTCATTCCTCGCCTCCACCACACGCCGCGCCAGGCCAACACTATGAGAAGAATGCCCACGCAGAAACACGTAGCTGTGAGTTTGAAGTACTGGTCCAAACAGCCCAATTGCCCGTTTTCCGTTGCACACACGTCCATGCGGTAGCCATGTAAAAGCGAAAACGTGATGCTGCCAAACGCAGGCGCTACCATGAAAGAGCCCCATGTAGAACCCATCATATCGACGCCCCAAATGGACGCAATCACAGTGGGAAACGCGGTAAAAAGTCCACCGTAGCAGATCCCGTTGAGCAGCGCCACCACGCTGAAATCAACCAGCAATAGCAGCGATATTTGGCCCAAAAACCCGATGGCCATAAGCGCTATTAAGAACCACACTTTGCAGATGGGATATCTGCGTTTTTCGCTGGATATCCAGTCAATTACCACTCCAATAAATAAGCGGATTCCCGTGGACAGGGCCGCAATCACCGAAACTTCGTCAGATAACTGTACAGAGTTTCCAGCCGTAGCCTCTATAATCAGCCCCAAATTGTTCTGGAAACTCTCCAACGGGCCGATGGAGAAAAAAAGCGCCACTAAGAGAATCCACGCCAGCTTGTCCTTCAAGAATTTGAGGTATCTTTCGTGGTGCTGCGCAGGTTCTACTGCTGAACGTTGTGGGGTCAAAGCAGGTTCTAAGTCCTGGTCGATTTCGGATAAAAGCGGCTCGTTTTCGCCGAAAATCACCTCCTGCTCGATGCTCACGATCGAGTTGGCCACGAGATTGAGAATGCCCACGAAAAGGTAGAGCACGGAGAAGAACAGGAACACCTTATACAAGTCTAGCACCCCCTCACGGTGGAAATAGTCGAGCTTCAAGATCTGCGACCCCAAGAGCGACGACACCCCGTAGCAACTCACGGGCAAGGAAATCGCCAAACCCTTGTGATCCGGGTATATCCTCGCACACGTCAAAAGACTGGAAAAATAGAGCGAACTGGTGGCCAAGCCGATGAAGCAGAAACTGACCGCCATGGTGATCACACTACCACGAGACAACTCCGTAGCACTGGCACTCAGCGCCTTCACTATGGTGGCGTTCACAAAATACGCGGGGCAGAACGCCCATATGGATATTAACGACAATAGCGCAGGCCCGTAGCAGTCGGCCAAATACCCCAAAACAGGTAGGCACAAGTACATTCCCACGGCGGAAAAGGAAACGATAAGGTTAATTTGGGTGTACGAGAGGCCCACGGCGTGGTGGAGCGCCAGCGAAAACAACGAAAAAAGCATGATCGACCCCAGTGAAAGACAGCTCAGAAGCGCTATGAAAAACGCCCCTCTTTTGAGGTGCACCAAGTCGTAGCGCGCCGCTAGCGTGTGCTTGATTTTGTATGTGACTCTGTGAAGGGACTTCATCGAAATGGGATGCTGACAGTGTTTATGAAACGTTTGTGGGATGCTAAGTGCAATAGAGCCTGGGGTATATGAATAGGCGGAGCGGTGCCGAAATGTATGCAGTGGATAGTTCAGTCTTTTCTGTGCGCCGGGGCTCTAGCAAAGTCCAGAGCAAAATCCTTAGCAGATGTTCGAATTAACAGATGGGTAAAAGTATGGGGAAGTAGGTGCAAATCTGGTATGATTCATCCGAGCGTCGTGTGACCATTGTGTGCAGGTCGATATAGTCAAAACCAGATTTGGCATGAGATTTGGGTGGTGGGGTGGATAGAGCGAACGGACGGAATAGGAAGTTTGCGTGACGGTACGGAGGAATGTGTGAAATTCGGTTTTACATTCATGTGCACTGCTGATCTAGGATAGTGTGCGCACCGGGCTAAGCTTGATCGTTCGTATCCGAGTTTTTAGCTATAGTTCTTCCAGAACATGCTGGAGAATGGCTCGGTGAGTGACTGGGATTTCGAGTGATAAGGCAATGTTTGACTGGAGATACTCACTATGGATACACCGCTTGCCATCCCCACAAAAGATAAAGGACCAAGTGAAAAAGGGACGACCTCCATGTTAGGTTCCATCTGACCAGCAGTGTTTGGTTCAGCAGTCTGGCTTTCTAGGGAGAGAAGCCGGAATTAATAGCAGACACCGCATTGGGGATCCATGCAATAGTCTGCTTCCGGAATAACTGAACACGATAACCCCGTTTAGTAAGCCCAGCAATGTTTATTAAAGCAGAGCGAGCACCAAATACGCATCACTGTCCCGTACTAACAGAAATATGCCATTTTCAGAAATTTTGTGAGGTTTCTCAAATGAGCTGTTTTTGGACGTATCCTAGTCGTCCCTGCTGGCACAACTCAAAAGATCGAATGGGTCACACACTCCATCATAAAGTATAAATGTAGACTCTTATTAAAAAAAACGACCGAGCCTGCTTTTAGCAACGAGGTACACACCATACATACAGTAGAGCTTTATTGTTGTACTTCACATACCATCAATCGTTCCAGTCTCAGCCGTCCATGGCATCAGCTCAATCCACGGCATTGGTGTAACCTTACCATATTGATGAGATTTGGAAGATATACTTACTTATCAACGTTGATTTATCCATATATGAATATACAACATTGTTTGCAGAAACCTACATCGTCATTCCTACTCAAGCACCTCGAAAGTTACAATTTTCCCTTTTATTCAGCTCTATTTCGTCCTGGTCTCGCTCAAAGATAGCTCAAGAAACGGTCGATCTCGCCCTTCGAACCCAACCAAATGCCAGATTTCTCGTGGATTCCCTTGGGCAAAATGTCCAAAATACGCTCCCCCTTGTCGTTCACCGCAGAACCACCGGCCTCCTCCATCAACAACGCCATGGGGAAGCACTCGTACAAGACCCGTAACTTGCCCGCTTTCAGCTTCGAATCAGCAGGGTACGCGAAAATGCCTCCATATAACAACGTTCTGTGGATGTCTGCCACCATCGACCCAATGTACCGTGCAGAGTAGGGCTTACCCTTCAACTCTTCCTGTGGCTTCTTCAAGTCGTCGACGTACTTCTTGACGTTTTCCGGCCAGTAGAACGAATTGCCCTCGTTCACCGAGTAGATGGCTCTGGAGTGGGGAATTCTCAAGTTAGGCTGCGTGAGGATGAACTCACCCAACTGGGTGTCCAAAGTGAACCCATTCACACCATGGCCAGTGGTTAACATAAGGTGCGCCGAGGCTCCATACATGGTGTAGCCTGCAGCCACCATTTCGGTGCCTTTTCTGAGCACATCCTTGATGGACCCGTTCAGGTCGTCCTTCAAGCGGTAGACGCCGAAAATAGTGCCCACAGAAACACCAGCGTCGATATTGGACGACCCATCAATGGGGTCCGTGCATACTGCATACCGGCCGCCGCCTTCGAACACAATAAGATCCTCCTGCTCCTCGGAAACAAGGACTTTGACGTTGCCACTCGATTTCATGGCGTTGATGAAAATCTCATCGCCGATGACGTCCAACTTTTTCTGCACGTCGCCGGTGGAGTTGGCCGTGCCGGAAATGCCAATAAGATTGACCAACTCGGCCCGTCTGATGTTGTGTGCAATGAATTTGAACGCAAACTGGAGCCCGTTCAACAAAAGCGACAACTCGCCCGTGGCATTGGGTGCGAATTTCTGCTGTTCTTCGAGAATAAACCGGGTCAAGGTGATGATATCGGTTTCCACGTTCATCTGCTCGGAGACGGACTGCGACATGATAGCGGAGTTTTTTCTGAGGGTAATGACGATCTGAGAAAAAAGAGAATAAATAGACTTGGTTTTACAACAAACTAAACACAGGCGGTATCTGCTCACTGAAAAATCCTGGGGGGCAACACTCGGAGATTACCCCAGACTTTTATACTTGTCCCCGGCGAAACGAGGGACCCTCGCGCACGCGTACTGCATAGAACCACTCCGCCCGCAACTCCCCGGGTGGGGTTCCGGATGAGTGGGTCGGAGATCCAGCGAGGGTGTTCCACTTTTCAGCTCTATACTCCATATATTTACCTTTTGCATACACTACTGTACAACGCTAGCTATCCACTTGTTTAATTTATTTTCATGTCTCTTTCGCCATTCATTGCATGCCTCTTACTACAGACCCCACTCGCCGACGGGTGACGCTCAGGCCCGTGCAAATCGCAACCGCGGTCGTGCGAAGCTCAAATATTCCCGGGGCAGCAATAAGCACGGGCGATTTGCCCGGCGAATCCGCATGCACGTGACCAAAAAGATAGTGGGTGTGCTTATCATGTGGATGATAGGGGCTTTAGTAGTTAATATTACGTACCGTTTTTCTTTTCGCGTGGTGGCCGGTTGTACTGGGCTGTACCCTCCTGTGTGAAGCACTGTTAGGCAGCACTGGAGCCTATGCAGACATCACGATTGCGGTAAAGCATACACTTTCATTGGTGAAGCGTAGCGTGGTTCTGGCAAGTGTGTTTTTTCTGAACCATTATGCAGAGAATAGTGAGAAACATGGTAGTCCCCCAACACTAGCTTTTAGTGCGGTGGCTATACGGTGGCAGAACCTAGCGCACTCATACCACAATAATCGGGTATTCAGCGCATTTTATGATTCGACACTTTTTCTCTCAAATTTGATCGCTATTCCCTCTCTTTTCTAGTAGTGCTCGATAGTCTGAGCTCTCTACACAAGCCATACAAGTGACTACTCAACAAGCCAGTAATACCCCTATCTCCATTCCACATAGCCCTTTTCAGTACCGCCTCACCTTGGCCTGAGAGGTGCGGTTGATCTCCAGCAACAAGTCGTACCTGTCCTCTTCCTTTGCGTTTTTTCTTCCGGAACTTGGCCCCTTCGTTTTCCACGAAGACGACGATTCGAGCGATCGGTATACCAGCGCATGGTCTCCGGATTTGTCGCCATGGGCCTCTTCGAGATCGGCACTAAACCGCTTATTCAACCATGTCAAGATTTCAGTACCATTGAATGGTTCCGGCAGTGCCGATCCACTATGTGGAGAGCCCAGATTCGAGCTCCTGGCCAGCCGCTGTTTCAGCTGTTTCAGGGTATTTTGACTATTCTGGTTTTGCACATTCTCATTTTGACTTTGGTTAGGGTGATTTTGCACATTCTGAGTCTTCGCTGTAACGACCGGTTTAGGGCTGTTTATGGACTGAGCACTCGTGCCAGATGATTGCGCTGCCGGCTTTTGCAGTAGTTTAGCCGCCCAGTCAGACATTGCCGGTGTTTTTGGGCGTCAAGCCTTGGTGGTTGTTGGGTGTTTGCGCTAATTTTGGTGCATTTCACCACTCTCACGTGTCCTCACATAGAAGCGTGCGACTCCATAGAAGCAGAGCGAGAGAACGAATACAGTAACAAAGGAAAAGAAAGCGGTGTCGAGATGTTTTTTTTATTCCAACAGAGACGACTTGGTGACTGCTTTTTTTACTTCCCACTGAGTTCTCGTTTCATATACTTTGCCATTTCGCATTCTTCCAGATCTCGACTGGCAATGGCTGCAATGGTGTAGAGAGGGAGCTGAGGCCAGAGTAATGGGTTACGGAATAAATAGGGATTACACTGGAGAAGTTCGTTTCTAGCGTAAAAGCTCCGGGAATACCCGGGGAGACGTGCGCCCAAAGTTAATGGTACATGAGACGTAGCTCTCCCAATTTGCCTCCATTAGCGTTGGCTGTTTGATCTTTATCTCAAATTTATCAACCCGAAGGGCAGGAGCTTCAATTATATAGCCTTTCACCGGCGTTTCTGCGGCTTTTCTGCCCTTAATTTTCTATGGTGTATGTTTGCTCGCGTTCTTTGCCTGAGAGTGCTCCATACACCATTCCTAGACTCATACAGCAAGTTCAATACTCGAAGGTGGTTGGTAAACAAAACTTTGGAGTTTGATTGCTTTCATTGCCTCTTTCTTCATCAATAAATCTCTAGGTGCCCGAGAGCCAGAACAAGCCAAAGCAGAACGAGTGCTAGAATCAGATGCCAATTGAGGTAGAATGCTGCCAAACTTGACCGTAGTAGCAGCCCATAATCCTCATAATGGCTGAAATACTCCCAAGTGTGATCAAAATGACCAACAAATGGTGCTTCATAGATGAGCGCCCGAGTACCAAGCAGAATATGTCCCCGACTCCGCTTTCTTCAGCATGACTCGTGTTGAGGCTTCAAGCCAATGGGAACATCTTTCAAAACGAAAGTCTCCAATCACAGAAACTTCAAATAACTGGCCAATCTGAGACACCTAGGCAGTCTCACTGCTCAGTGCCACACAAGTGGAGTTAGAAGTACAGGATATTGCGCCCCGCTTAAACCTTGATATAGGAAATACACATTCCTGCCCCCAGATTCAGTAGAAAAAAAAGCTGCAATTGCCCTCAACTTTGCTCTGCTAAATAGGACCTGCCCCACAGGCCGAGTACTGCGAAGACAATACCAGAACGACTCCAATCCACAAATATGAGTTCTAAAGTTCATGCGGAAAGACACTAAGCCTATGATTTTCCCCACTTTGTTGTCATTAAGACACCCCGTCGAATTTGTCCAAGACTCAGAAAGTAGATCCTCCTCTCGCAGCCACCTGCCCATTCTCGGTGCGCGACGCGGCCCAATTAAACTATTCCCAGTATTGCTCTCTAGGGCACGCCAAAAGCGCAAAAAAACACAGAAAAAAGAGAAGTAAAGGATTTCACAGCACTAATCATCTCTCACAATTCCCGGCAGCCCTCAGAAACCCAGAAACCCCCTCTACTCCTGCAAACGGCAACCTCCAAAAACGCTCCCCTCTCCGTGCCGCGTTCTCGTCATGTGACCCGAGAAAGAACACGTCAACCCGCGAGATTTCCAGCGCTCGCTTTTTCAAGCTTTTTCTACCTCCACTACCTTTCTCCACCAAACCACGAAAACAAACCCCATTTCTCGCTATGAGTTTCCGTGTTTTGGACCTAGTCAAGCCCTTCGAGCCCTTGGTGCCCGAGGTGATTGCGCCAGAACGCAAAGTGCCTTTTAACCAGCGGGTAATGTGGACCGGCGTCACGTTGTTGATTTTCCTTGTGATGTCGGAAATCCCCCTTTACGGGATTGTGTCCTCGGACGGCTCCGACCCCTTGCTTTGGCTCAGAATGATGTTGGCGTCCAACCGAGGAACTTTGATGGAACTAGGAATCACCCCCATAGTGTCTGCGCTGATGGTGTTCCAGTTGTTGCAGGGCACAAAGTTGATCCACGTGGACATGTCCAAGAAGGAGGACCGCGAGCAGTTCCAAACAGCACAGAAGCTTTTTGCGATTGTTTTGGCGGTGGGGCAGGCCACCGTCTACGTGTTGACCGGGATGTACGGGCCTCCTAAAACCTTAGGCACCGGCGTGTGCTTGTTGTTGGTGTTGCAGTTGGTATTCGCGGGCATCATTGTCATTTTGTTGGACGAGTTGTTGCAGAAGGGCTACGGGCTCGGGTCCGGTATTTCCTTGTTCACTGCCACAAACGTGTGTGAGCAAGTTATGTGGAAGGCGTTTGCACCCACCACTTCTGCGTCTGGCAAGGGAGCCGAATTCGACGGTGCTGTGGTGGCGTTGTTCCACTTGTTGGGCTCGAGAAAGGACAAGAAACGTGCGCTCTTGGAGGCCTTCTACAGACAGAACTTGCCCAACATGCTCCAGGTGTTCTCGACCGTCCTTGTGTTCTTTGCCGTGGTCTACTTGCAGGGCGTCAGAGTGGACCTCCCCGTCAGCTCGGTCAGACAGAGAGGCCCTTACATCTTGTACCCGATCCGCCTCTTTTACACGTCCAACACGCCGATCATGTTGCAATCCGCGTTGTCATCGAACATCTTCCTTATTTCGCAGATGCTTTTCTTGAGATGGCCCAACAACCTCTTCGTGAAATTCTTGGGCTCGTGGGGCGCCAAGGGTGGCTCTTCGCAGTTGTACGCCACCAGCGGCTTGTCTTACTACATCCAGCCCCCAACCTCGGTTGCGGAGGCGTTGGTGGATCCTATTAAAACGGTCATTTACGTGACGTTTGTGTTGGGCTCGTGCGCGGTCTTTTCCACGACGTGGATCGAGATCAGTGGTACCTCGCCCAGAGACGTGGCCAAGCAGTTCAAGGAGCAGGGCTTGGTCATTGCAGGCTACAGAAGCACGTCTGCATACAAGGAGTTGAAGAAGATCATCCCCACGGCTGCGGCGTTGGGCGGCGTGGCCATTGGCGCGTTGTCCGTGCTCAGTGACATGGTGGGCTGTTTGGGCAGCGGCACGTCGATTTTGTTGAGTGTCACTACCATCTACGGCTACTACGAGTTGGCGGTCAAGGAGGGCGGGTTCTCCAAGTCCGTGGTCAACGGCTTTGTCGACGGCATATAAGCTGGCGACCGTGTCCTGTAATGAAGATCACTGGACGTTACGGCCCTGGCCGGACAAGAAAAACACACGAGCACCGCTCGGCATATTTATGCAACGTCGATGTTGAATTGATAGGTGGTACACCAATGCAGAATATAGATCTTAGAAACGACTTTGTAGCTACGCGCCCGAAGAGCCAAACTTCAGCGCCCAGCTCGCGTACTCCCCCAATCCCTCGCTGGACACCGACGGCCGGATGTACTTCAAGCTCTCGACGAAATCCTCGAGCTTTATGGGCCGGATTTCTTCTGTAGGAGTGCTCAAGAGCTTGTCGCCCAACGAGCGCAATGGGCCCATGGCACTATCCTTGGCCAAAAGCGTGATGTCGCTGCCACTGAAACCCTGGGTGAGGTCGATGAGTGCGCTGAAGTCCGCGTCCAGTAATGTGTGGTTCTGGTACGCCAACAACTTGGAGATCTGGAGCTTTCTGGTCTCGTCCTCCGGAAGCGGAATGTACACTCTTTTCGCGAATCTGCGCCGGGCGGCCTCGTCGATGCCCCAGGGCAAATTGGTAGCACCAAGAATAAGCACTCTGCTGACATCTCCGTCGGTAGAGTCACGACCAGCAGCAGCAGACGAAAGCTCGGACCACTGCACCAAAAACTCGTTTTTGATGCGGCGCATACTCTCGACCTCGCCCTCGTTTCGCGTGCCCAACAACGAGTCGATCTCGTCGATGAACACGATCGACGGACTGAGTTTCTTCGCCAACAAGAACAACGCCTTGACCAACTTCTCGCTCTCGCCCAAGTACTTGGACGTCAACGACGACGAGCTGATGGAGAAAAACGTGGACTTGGACTCCGTGGCGACTGCTCTTGCGAGCATGGTTTTGCCTGTTCCGGGAGGTCCAAACAAGAGCATTCCTCGAGTCGGTTCGCGGAGACCGCGGAACAAATCCGGCCGCAAGAACGGGTAGACGACGGCCTCCTTCAAGGAGTTCTTTGCGGCCTCGAGCCCGACAATGTCGTCCCAGTATACTTCGTCGCCACGCACCACAATGTCGTTGAGGATCTGGTTCGCAGATACCTCGTCGATGCCTTTGATCGAACGGATAAGCGCGGCCTGTTCCTCGGGAGTCATGTCGCCAGAATCCTTGGCCACTGCCACGGGTGTGGCAAAATCCTCGTCGGACTCGTAGTCGCTAATAATGTTGTTCATGTACGGGGAGGAGGGCGCAGCTGCATGCGGTTTCAGCGCTGCTTTTGGCGTAGCTTTTGGCGTTGCTTTCACCCCTGTTTTTGCCCCTGTGCCTGTGGCCGCCTTTGCGCCTGTTTTTGCCGCTGCGGGCCGTGGTTTCGCTACCGGTTTGGCCCGCTCAACCGGCTTGTAATTATACGTGATGGTGGACTTTTTCGCCGGTGTGGCCGCGGCTTGTGGCCGGGCATCGCTGGTGGAGATTGCTTTCGCCGCCGGGCCCGGTGTGACGCCCGGTCGCTTGCTGTTGCCGTTTACGGATGGTTTTCCCCTGGCGCCCTGTTGCATCATTTTCGACACGTTGATCGGCTGTGGCTTTTTGTAAACGTACCTTTTCGCCTCCGGCGCCAGATCCGCGATGTCGGACGTCGACTTGGACACGGCCTTAACCGCTGGCCGGGCAAGAGAGTCCATATGAGCCCCAGAGGTTCCAACAGTCGCAGAATTACCATTTCCTTCGTCCGCTTTTCTCGCAGAAATGCGCAACCCGCCCCGTTTCGGCGGTACTGGCGGCGGCACCTTCCTCGCCTGTAGCGAGAGGTCCTCGACGGAGCGATGCAAGGGGCCGCTGTCACCCGGATGACGATCGTCCAAATCGATCAAATTATACGACTCCGGCGACGCGGACTTTGACGACGCCGAGCCCACGGAGCCCACGGATCCAAGCCGCTCGTACCGTGCACTCGGGATCTCCGTCTGGTCGAAGTCCTCGAAGATGTCTGCGTCGAATTTGCGGGCAACGCCGTTCAGGGGCTTTGGTTTTGCCCACGAAATGTTGGCCGCCGCCTTGACGGTGTCGCGGTTTTGTGTGGACATCTGGTAGTTGCCGCCGCTGCCGCTGCGCAACGACTTGACCATGTGCCGCTGTTGCGTGCTGTTCAAGGATCGGCTGGAGGGGTTATTGGAGCGCAAGGAGGGGATGCTCATTTTGTGCAGAGCAGCCCCTGAGCTAGCCGCCGACACATTTTCCTTTTTGGCCTTCCGTGTCTGTTCGTCGAGCCGTAGCTGGATTCTCACCAAGTGCTTCACGTTTTCGTCGCGGATGGCTTTAAGATCGGAAAGCAAGGCGGATTCTTCCACGCTGAACTTCACCGACTTCCGCTCGAAGGCGTCGATTTTGTAGAGCAACAGTGTGTGCAAGGACTTCCAGCCACGCAATGCCTCACCCAAGTGGCCCTGGTCCTCCAACGTCAAGTTTTTGATCGACGTATCACTGACGTCATTGTAGGTCTGCTGGAGCTCCTCTAGGAGGTAGCCCTGTGGCGGTTTTCTCCTCAGAAACATGGGAAGAGCAGAGCAGATATTTTATATGGCGGGTTGGTTCTATGGGAATGGCCGCGACGGGACGAAGAATCGTGGCGTGGAGAAATACCGGGTCCAGGAAAAAAGACTGGTGGTTGGCGAGTGCATGCGGCTGTTTGCCAGACAAGCTGGTGAGCGCACTGTGTGCACGACGCGCCTGGGGCTCCACACGAATATTGCTTTCTGGAAAAGGGAAGCAGGGATGAAATGGGAAATATCGATTCTAGAATAACGACGACATGGCAAAGAGAAACAACGCTTAGGGGAAAGCACTAGGGTGTACCTTTCCTGTGTACACTACCTGGTGCTTTCGTCCTTATCTCTCGGTCGCACTGAAACTGGCACTACGGAATCTACGGTAGGATGTAGTGATTTAACGGGATACCCTGTGGTTTCCGACCCCCAGGATATTCTGTATAACCAGCGTTTATCTGACCGGACACCCCAAACCACACACACATTGTCCAGACCTGTACCTGTCAAACCTCCCCTAACAAGCACCCCCATATGTGCCTCCCTAAACTAATAGGCGAAACACGGGGATGCAAGCTTTCGGCACGAGGCCGAGCGGGAAGGCCGACGGGCACAGGACAGACGTGTCTGCAGCAAAAAGCGAGACGCCCGGAGTCAACTTTCTGGAGAAAAAAGAGAAGGTGGAAAGTGCGCGATGTGCGCTGGTATATATAGGGCGCTGCGTGCCGGGTAAGTCCAGCAGGGCCAAGCCGGGCTCCGGTGAAGTGGAGGGGTCGATTTTTGAGGAAATTGCGGGCTTTTGGGAAGTGCATTTTCTGAAGGGTTCGGTGATGGTACTCGCGTTGGGTTTCGGGGCCTTTTGGAATTTTGTGGCCGGTTTAGTTGAGTGTGGAAAAGACGAGTGGAGATAAACTCGCGTGAGAAATGAGATGTATAGTGAGGTTTCAGTGAGAATACAGTGATTATTAAGGGATGATTTATTACCGCGGTTAGATGGCAGTTTCAAAAAGGATTTACTAGTTTCAAAATGTTTTTATCAATTTCACAATGTTAGCTTCACAATGTTTTCAGCGTAAGTAATAGTTTCATGGGTGTGGGGTGGCCACAGCAGCATCAGCTCGCGTGCGATATCAATACTTTTAGGTGAACTCGATAAAGTCTGGAATGAGCAATAGAAGAGGAATGCCTATATATACATAGATACATTTGTATATATATTTGTATATATATATATATAAATCTTTGAAAGAACACCGTATTCCGGGTCCGTTCCAGGTATCTCACTTACCCTATTACCCTAGATATATACAAAACCCGTAACAGATAGCTACGTGTGAGGCCCGGAGCACCAGATTTCCAGAATGATGGACTACACAGGAAAGCCCAAAGTATGGACCTTTAGGATGTGGTGGATCGACCGCGCAGGCGTTGCTGAGTGTCCTTGTCAATAGCCTATTGACGGAATGGGCACGGGCCAAATAGACCACCCAAAGACTTGACATTGACGTTTCGTATATTTCCTTAGGATCTGTATTCTCTGACCCCGCATTTGAGACCGACCGAGCTGAAAAGTGAGCCCCTCTAACTGTGGATATATCCTTGTGGACATGAGGTGAATTCTTCCACGTATCGCCGTATACTAAGTACACCGACGTTGTTTCATAAACATGCTCAGCATTTGAAAAAAACGTCCCGAGTTAGAAAAGAATGCTTCGTGTCAAAAGCTCGAGGAGCCAGAAAATGGGTTTCCACAGTAGCCACTGCTACGGCGTGCCGTAGTAATGGAATACGCAATTCCAAAAGGGGATTAATGGGCAAAATATTGGCAGAAAAAGGGATAAATGGGCAGAGATGTAGTCTCTGAGAAGTCCTGCCACCAAATTTCCCAGAACCATAATAAGTAAGAGTAGACATTAACTGCTGGTGGTTTGCATCAAGATCTGCCGATACGGACCAGCAACTCCACCATGAGAAAAATAGAGGAAGAAGAGATCGAGAAATAGCAAAAACAATAGTAGAAAAAAATAAGAATCCACCCCACGACCCAACCAATACCACCAATATATCCACCCGAGTTGGTCCTGCACATAACACATATCTTGCACACCCCACAAAGCTCGTCTGGCCAGCTGTTCATTACCAACCATGTCTTCCCCCACAAGTGCCCTAGAGGCCGCCTTGAGCACCCTAGTGACGTACGCCGCCATAGTATTGTCGAACGTGCTAGTCGCTGTGCGGTACTTCTACATCAATTACCCGGACGCCGCGAGAATACTTGCAATGCTCGTGGCTGGGTACGTTTTGTTCAAAAGCTTCATGAGAATCGTGCGTTTTTGGTGGGGCATGGTCAAGCTCGCAGTGAAGGCGACATTGCTTTTTGTGGTTGTCGCCGTGGCCGTGGCGTCGTACTACCGGGGCCCACATTTGTTTTTCACCAGGGACATTCCTCTCGTTTATAGGTTCTGTCAGCTGGTCAGCCAGAGACACCAGGAGGCGCTGGAGAACCCGCTTTCGTATGCGGACATCTTGGGGAAAACAGGCCTAGATGCCGCTGCTATCAAGAAAAGTGCAGCAGGCTGGATGGAAAACGCCGAGCATATCGACACGCTCAAAAACAGCGCCCAGCACTTGGCTTCTGAGAACAGGGACCACATTGAGAACTTCGTGCGAAGCAACAACCTACAGAATTTGTTCAACTTGGGGTTCGGCAACAACCGCGGGCTTTAGGTGAGCTGGGAAAGGCCGTTAGGGCGCTGACAGCAGTACTTAATCAGAGTGCACGACTTCGAAAAGAGCATGAGACACTCCGTTGTTCAAGTTTGGTCCTGTAGCCATGTATGACAGCTGGCTGAATTGGCATCTTTGTTTGCGGTCGACAAATCTGAAGCTGGAAATGCCCGTGCTTGCACTAAAGATCGTGGAATTATCCACGGATGCGACGGTGTTGTTAGCGTCATTGGATGGAGAACATGTATCAGGATTGATTGGGTTTACTGAAGCAGTTGTCCTCTGAAAGCAATCGATTCCCACACAAAGAAAAGCCTTTGAACTCACGGTCTTAAATGAGACGTTTGGTTAACTTCGGGCCCAAGACAGCTTTTACGTGGAAGATTGCGAGACTGCAGCGGAAATCACAATTTGCTTGAGCCCATGCTGCTTGTGTTGCCCAAGGTGGCAAAAGACACATGGTGAGTTATATACGATGGACTTGGTAGATGAATAAGCTCTGACTGCTTAGTCATCACAGAGTTCGGAGGGTTTACATTCGCATTCTGGATCGAGGTGAGTTTTAAGTAGCTGAAGAACAATAAATGGCGACCGAGAAAAACTGAGTAAGAGTCAAGTGCTCACAAATATGTCCGTTTAGCAAGAATATCCTCCGCAAAGCAGTTATGGATGTCGTCTCTATCAAGCTACAGAGAAGCAAATGGAGAAGTGGATTTCCATTTCTGCACTGGTAATAGAAGAGAAAAGTCGGTACCAAATTTGCCGGATTGATAGATCGTGGTAGAGTGATGGGAAAACATTTCCAGAAAAGTCGTTTCTCGTGACCCATATTGCTATCCAGAGTATTACAGATTTCTGTAGATATATGGACTCACTGTATTCACTATATTCACTAGATGTCCATATTCACCATATTCACCATAGTCGCTAGAATCCCTATTATGTACACTACAATAACTACTATCTTCACTAGACTCACTAGAACACCATAGTCCTTAAGTTCACTACTAAGCTAGAATCACTGGACTTACTATATTACTAAAACGTCCAAACTCATCATCACTACAACCGACACTAGCATCGATAGGAACGCTGGGTAAGAGCACGAAAAATGCTCCTCCAACATGCCTTTCATGTGCTTGCCCATGACCTTCAAATAATTGTAGAATGGACCAAGGACCGTTAACATGGCTTTCTGTCCATTGACTGGAACAGCCGTGTAGATACCTGTAGTCACAGCCAATGTAATTGATGTTGCTACAGATAGTGAAATATCTACTTTGACTGTATCTACTGGCTGTATATACTTTGAGTGTACCTAATGGCCCTGCTATACTGGGAGCCACTTTGAGCCCATAATAGTTCAGGTGAAGACGCAGGTATGACTAGCTCAGGAAAAGGCTCAGGAGGTGTTGGTGAATGTTCTGAAAACACTGCCCCTAATGGCGATGGTACTACGAAGCGCAAGACAGCACATGACTACGCAGGGCCTGAAGCTGCATCTTCGCCAAACCGATTTTTGGTCGTGGTATAGCGACTCTGGAAATTCGGTTTGTCAAGAGAAAGTGAAGGTGACTAATATTAGTTGAAGGCCGGTAAAATCAGTTCAATGTAGTGAAACTTTGAAAAGATAGTCAAGTTAGCAAGATAGCAAGATGCTAAGCCAGTACGATGGCAAGACAGTACGACAGTAAGATAGAAAGATAGATAGTAGAAAGATAGTAAGGTAGTAAGATAGTCAGGTAGTAAGATAGTAAGATAGTAAGATAGTAAGATAGTAAGATAGTAAGATAGTAAGATAGTAAGATAGTAAGATAGTTCGTTAGTTCGTAAGTTAGCCAGTCAGTTAGCCAATCAGTTAGCTGGTGTCAGTTTATCAGTTACATATTTAGTAAACGTGTATTATAGAATATTGCATAATCCTCTGTACCCTCCTATCTACGGAAGAACCTCCCGAAATCAATGCTCGCCCTCTTGTCCGCCCGCGGCTCGTCCAAACACTGCAAGCCGTTGTCCTTGGTGAAAAACGACAACACAAGGCACACGCCAAGAAGCGGCACCGTGAAGTAGAAGTAGTTTTTGATCGCCCCACTGTACATGTGCTGCACCACGGCGACCTGCTCCGTGGTCAATCTCGACACGTCGGGGTGCGAGTAGATGTGCTCCTTCATGTACTCGAGGTACAGTGCTGGTAGACTGGTCCCCTTGGCCTGTGTCTTGATGTCTTTAAGCAACGAATTGGTGATGATCAACGACAGGATCGCCGTGCCCAAAGCACCACCAAAAGAACGGATAACGTTTCTGGCACTGATCACCACTGCTCGCTGTGCCTTGCGTGAGTTGGCCTGTGCTGCCACCATTGTAGGCTGGAAGATAAACCCACAACCCGTGCCCAAAACGAGCATCGTGCCTACAATCATGCCGTCCGAGGTGTTTTCGTCCCACGCAAGCGTCATGGCGTGGCCGGCTAGCCAAAACGAGTAACCCGCAACCATGACGGGAAAGTACCGGCCCGAGAAGGTGATGGCGGAGCCCGCCACGGCCGACATGGACGCCTGCATGAGCACCAAGGGAAGCGTGAAGATGGCCAGCTTCATCACCGAAAGGCCCCGCACGAGCTGGAAGTAGTAGGGCACGGCAAAAAGAAAAGAGAAGTACGCCATGCCAAAGAGAAACGTCAGGAGCAAAATCGTGCTGAGCGTGAAGTTCTTGAAGATCGAGAGCGGGATCATGGGCAACTCCGGCACGGTGGCTTCGACCCACAAAAACACACCAAAACAGACTCCACCAAAGACAAACATGGCTATTACTAGCGCACTGTTCCACGCATATGTAGACCCGCCACCGCTCATGGGAATGAGAAAGAGAGTCAACGTGGCAGCGGCAAAGAAGATGCCAATGTAGTCGATCTTCTTCAACTTGGCCCTGCTCGAGAGCACGCAGTCCAAGCTCTTCTTCTGGCTGGACACGGAAAAGTACACCAACACAATTACCACCGCGATGATGGGCGGCATCATCCTGTAGAAGTCCCGCCAGGTGCGGTGCTCGGCAAAAGAGGCCATAATAATGGGGCCCACGGCGTTTCCGATGCCCACGCTGGACCCCAAGATCCCCTGGAACTTACCCCGCTGTTTCAACGTGACCACGTCGCTCATGATCACCATGGAAAGCGATGACACTCCCCCGCTGCCAATGCCGGCGATGGCGCGGAAAACGTAGAACTCGGGGCCGTTGGTGGCGAAGCCACAGAGGAGACTGGAAAGAAAGAGTAAGCAAAGGCACGAGAGGAGCACCTCCTTCCGCCCAAAGATGTCGGCAAAACGGCCGAAGAGCACCTGGCACACGGTGTTCGCCAACAAGCTCGCGGTGCCGGCCCAGTTGATGGTGTTCTCTGCCTTCAAGTCCTGGGCGATATAGGTGAGTGCCACCGTGACACTGGTCTGGTCGCAAAACGCGGCAAACAAGCTGAGCGAGGTGCCGAGGAGGCATATGACGAGTTTCTTGGTCGGCAAAAGATTCACGTGCGCGTTGCCGAGCTTGTCCTCCAAGAGCTCGGGGTGGTCGCTTTGTCCTGCCAGAGACGTGGCGTCCGACAGCGAGTAGAGACTGCTCTCGCGGAACTCGAGGTCCCTTTTCTCGCGCGATGGCTCCATGATATTGATCTGATTTTCTAACGTCATGGGTAGAGCCGTGGCGTTCTGTGGTCTTATCTGAAAGCGTGGTATTGGTCCTGTCTCAGAGTATTGTTCGGCAGCAGAGAAGATACTGCCAGAACAGGGAAGCAAAAGTGCGAAGACGTGTCTGAAGAAAACCAGCAAAAGTGGCAGGGCTGGCGGGCCCACGTGAAATACTTATACCCGACTCCCCCTATTGTGGCCCAGAAACAGGCGAACAAATGGAAGCCGGTCGCAGCCAATTGTTAGCGTTTGCAGCCCGGCCCGGAAGGCAGCCCAGGCGCTGCGCGGCCTGCACACAGCGCCCACCGCCGCACCTCCAACCGCCGCCAAAAGTTGCCGTATCGGTCTTTTTCTGGGCCTCTTGGGCCAAGAACGGGAAGAATGGGCCCCAGGGAAGGGCGTTTCGGGCACCCCAGGGGTGCGCACAGATCGGCGATCTGGCAAAACGGGCCTGGTTCTGGAACTGCCCCACGGTGAACCAATAGAGTGAGCGGACGGAAGCAGGAAATAGGTCTGGAAATAGCTAGAAAGGGCAGACGACCACATTGACAGAGAGAAACGCACATATCATATGAAGAAGGAGGGGCACGTTTCCGGCTCGCGGAGCCTTGCTTGGCGTTATGAAACTTCGTGGAACGGGTGTGAAACTTTGAGTGGGAAATTTGGCTCACCGCCAGCGCGGCAATTCCAGCGGCCCGGGCTCGTGGCCCATTTGAGAAGGTCGGGCCCGGGATGACGTCGCACAGAAGAAAAGGGAACAATGGGACGCGGGGGCCAGGCAAGACGGCAGGCAATATTGAGATTTGAGAGGTGTTGAGAGGTGTTGAGGGCACCCGGACACTGCTATTGTTTTTTCCGTTTCTCTACAGCGCCGTTGCTTGCTGCAAGGTTATCTAAATGATAAGCGACCACAGCCAGTGCACGTTTTAGGTGCATGCGAAAGCGTCAGCGAAAGCGCAAATAGCGCAAAAGTGCATGCCACGGCAGCACGAGGGCCAATCACACGGACTAGTACGTCTCCCGTCCACGGAATGTTCCCTAGAGACGAACAAGACACCGGACGCACAGCGTGAATGCGCAATCGTGAAATTGCCTGCGTGGGCTGTACGGCCACTCACGGCTCCCAAGAACTTTTTTATAGCAGGGAGGGCCCGACCCCCGGAGCAAGGTGCAGAAATGCCCTGGTGGTTTTGGTATGTGATCTGTGGCGCTGGGATTTATTAGGCTCGCAACCACGCACGGCACACAACTCGGATAATCTAGGACTAAGGCTCAGACCTAATAGAGTTAGGATTAGGCATGGGTTTTAAACCTCGGCATTAGCCATGTGCTTAAGGCAAATGTCAGACCTTTCCAATACTTGCCCGTGCTCGTTCCTTACAATCTAGAATAATGCGTGGAACTGCCGCGACAGAAACGGCCACGGGGCCACAGCCTCAGGGGTATGGAGAAAGGACAACGTTACAACGGGCAATATGCTCAAGCACCATGGAGGGGCTGTGTGGAGGACGCCGCACAGCTGACAAGACCTGCAAAATTAGAGGGTGCGTTCGGGCAAACTCGGGAGGCGTGCTGTGTACAAGACCTTATAAACCCGAGCCATTTATCATAATCGACATGACCAGGTTAGCGATATTGGTTGCGCTGTGGCTTCGTGCGTGTGAATCAGTGCTGATAGATCCGGGGCAAGTGCGGTGGTTTGGCCCGTACTGCACACAATGCACACGGCTTAAGTCGTATCCCCAGAAAATACCAAAATACAAAAGAGTAACCGGCAAAACATGTGAACCTTTTAAAAGTCTTTGGAAATAGACGTGTTGATCTGGTGAGGCGACCCGAGTCCAGTAGATCGTTCCGTACCTTCTGGTGCGCGCACGACCAGCAACGCACCCAAGACGCTCGTTGATCCATAATATCATCTTTATCTCCCACAAAATGGTCAAGGACAACACGTACTACGAGATTTTGGGCGCGGCGCCGACCGCAACCGACGTGGAATTGAAAAAAGCATACCGCAAAAAGGCCATCCAGCTTCACCCCGACAAAAATGGGAACGATCCGGGAGCTGCCGCCAAGTTCCAGGAATTAGGCGAGGCGTATGCGGTGCTTTCCAACCCAGAATCACGTGCCTTATATGATGAAGTAGGAGTGGACGGGCTAAAGGAAAACCGTGTTGCCGACACCGCTGCGGATATCGATCCCAGCGACTTTTTTAAGATGATCTTTGGCGGCGACAGTTTCGAGGAATGGATCGGCAAGTTATCCATGTTTGACGAAATGAACGAAACCGCAGAAATCTTGGGCGAGAGCGACGATGAAGGGCACGATCAGGGAGCGAAGAGCAGCGTGGCAGGCGCGTCCAGTAGCGTTAAGAACGACGAACACGACGTGAATGCCGCACATGGTCACTCGGAAACGTCTGTTTCGACGACATTAGCCACTGGGCTGGAAAAGGCCGCCGTCAAGAATCCTTCTACCACTCCCTACACGGACTTGAACAACGAGGTGAACCGAAAAAAGAACAAGAAGAAGGTATCACGTGAACAGAGAGAAAAACTCATGGAGGCCCACGAGGCGTCGCGCCGGGCCAAGGAGGAACGCGTGGAGAAATTGACTAAATCTCTTCTTTCGAGAATCGACAGTTTCCAGAGCTGCAAGACGCCGGAAAGTAGAAAGAATTACCAGACTAAACTACAGCGCGAGTTTGAGGACTTGAAGATCGAGTCTTTTGGCATCCAGCTCTTGCACTTGATCGGCAAAATATACGTGTCGCAGGCCAATGCCACGATCCTGTCGACGAAGACGTTTGGTGTGTCGAAAATCTTCACCAGCGTGAAGTCGAAAAGCGAGAGAGTAAAAAGCGGGTTTCTGATCATCAAAAGCGCATTGGATGCGCAGGCCACCGCGGAGGAAATGCTCAAGCACCAGGCCGCCATAGAGCAGAGTGGAGCGCAGCTTACAGAGCAGGAAAAGTACCAGCAAATGGAGGCCGAACGAGTCATTACGGGTAAGTTCTTGGCCACCGCGTGGGCGTCCACACAGTTCGAAGTCCAGGGCATCTTAAACAAGGTCACCCACAGGGTTTTGAACGATAAAGTGCTACACAAAAAACAACGGGTGGCACGGGCGGAGGCGGTTCTTTTTATTGGCAAGGAGATGCTTGCCACACGGCGTTCGGAGGAGGAAGAAGAGGAGGCACGGATTTTCGAGGAGATGATGGCGGAGGCCAGCGCCAAGAAGTCGCGGGGCAAGAAGAAGAAAATGGACCAGCAGGACTTCGAGAAGTACTTTGCTGCAGTGGACCCGGAGTCGTCCAAGGAGTAGGTGGGGGAAGGGGGAAAAGGAGAAAGGAGATAAAAGGGAGGAAAATAAGAAAGAGATGAGAAGAGATAGTCACTCTTTTTTTTTGACTTTCGATAGTGGACACAATGACGAAATATTCTCTGTCTTCGGCTCCATTATGAGCTTGCTGGGCCATGCTCGCACTGTGCGGAGCGCAATCCTGCATGCAGCGCTCCGTCAGAAAACCGTCTCCGTTTCCTTCCGCCTTTGCCTCACTGTTCCTCAGCAAAATGGCCCCCAACACAAAGCAGATCCTTGGTCTATACAGACAGCTTTTGACGAAAGCGGCGAAGTTCGACAACTACAACTTCAGAGAGTACTCGCGGAGAAAGATCCACGATTCGTTCAAGGAGAACAAGGGCCTCACGGACGAGCAGCTGATCACTGCTTTTTACAATGAGGGCGTGAACAACTTGGCGTTGTTGACGAGACAGACGACGATTTCGCAGATGTTCACTTTCGAGAAGCTTGTGGTCGAGCCCTTGAAGAGCCACCACTAGGGTAATTATAGATTTGTGGCAACATGGAAAGACAGGAGGGAACCGGTCCGATGCGAAAGGAGGCAAACTGCGCCGTTGCCGAGGAAACGATACGAGATGAGCAAATGAATAGTTTAATGCAGTTTCGAGAGAAGGAGCCCCCGAGCCCAGCGTAGATCTGACTGTGTATAACTATATGGTCTACCCATCCTGAGGACCCTGACCCATTCTAAGACCCCAAAAGTAACTTAAACGCTCTAATATATCCCCTTCTTCACCTCCACATTTCTCTCAACGCTTGTCCTGCCGCCACGTATTCCTCCACCTCTGCCTCCGTAGTCACAGGAAAGGGCCTGCCCAGTGTATCTGCAGGATTCTTCAAAGCCCCCAACTCACTGAGCTCGTTCATATAGTTCCTGGCCTCCTGCGCCCCAATCGTATGGTAGGACCTGGACTCGCCATGCTGCTTATACCGGGTCTGGAGCCACTGGTCCTGCACAGAAGGCGGAGGAAGCGCCACCTTGCCGGCCAAAAAACGGGCCACCAACACCGCCTGGAACTCAAACGCCCTGAAGGAGATGGCGTCCGTGGGCACCCCCACTATACTGAGGAGCGGCTCCCCCACGAGGAACGTGTGCTGGTACAACTGCGGCACGATGCTTCCGCGGCACGTGATGTCGCCCAACGCCCGCTGCAAGAACGGGTACAGGAACTGGTACCCCGTGGCGAAGATCACGTGATCCGGGTCCTCCACCACGGACCCGTCGGCAAACACCACCTGGAAGCCGGACGCCGTCGGGCGGAACTCGGCGATTTCTGGCTTGCTGTGCACGTTCGCCCGCTCCAGGAGCTTGCGTGCGTTGCTGCGAATCAGCTGGTACACCCGCGTAGCGTAGTCCGAGGTGAACCGGGTGAGGTCCGTGCCCAGGGCACGCAGGCCAACCACCACCACGGTCTTTCCCTTGTACCTCTCGCCGGTGGTGAAGAATTTGGCGTGCTCGAACACACCCGGGAACGCGTCCTGCACGGCCCTGCTGCCGGGCACCTCGGGCGTGTACGGGATGTGGTAGTGGCCAGTAGCGACCACCACGCTGTCAAAGGTGTCCTGGTACCACAAGTCAGCGCCGTTTTCGAGCTGCTGCCGGAGCGTGAGCCGGAACTGGTGGTCCAAGTCTGCGCCGGGCCGCGCCACCCGGGCCACGTCCTCCACGGCAGTGCTGGTTTCCACACGCACGCGGTCGTGGTGCTGGTTGCGCTGGATGTACCGGGCGATGTACTGCTGGACCACGTGGCGGTCCGCGTACTTCTCCGGGAGCTGCTGCCCGGACTCGAGCCAGTGTTTCTCGTCGCTGTACGTCATCATGTTCTCGATGATGTTGGTCTTCATGCGCTGGTACGCAGGCGTGAGCTCGAACCGTTCCTGCTTGGAGCGAGGAAGCACATACGACCGGTGGTTTCTGCCGTTTGCGTCATTGTCTGCGCCGTCACCGTCTCTTGTTTCGGTTTCTGTGCCGAACGGATTGGCCAACGGAGGGTCGATCTCCTCGCGTGTGGCCCCGGCCCGAATGCTGGGCACGGGGTCGAGCCCGGCCTTGTCGTCGAAGACCCAGACGCCGCCAAAGACGGCCCGGCGCTCGAAGAGCACGATCTCGTCGAAGTGGCCCTCGCGGACGAGGCTGTCGAGCACAATGGCCCCAGATGCGCCGCCGCCAATCACGGCTACTTTCTTGACCTGCGTCTTGGAGAGGGCCACGGGCTGGTCACGTGACGCGGGGACTCGGGTGGGCATCTTGTACGGGCTAGCGGTGGGGAAAAACACTGAAATTGACGGCTTGGCAGTGCTTTTATCCCTCGCTTACCTACGTTATCTATGCCGGCATTCACGGGTGCCCATATTACTCAGCTGTGGTTCGCAGCCACACCTCACGATCGCAATTGAGAATGAGAGTTTCGCCAACGTGGAAAATCGGCCGCATACATACTACAGCTCGGAGAGGGCAAGGATGCGTGGGCCGGCGAAGTGTGAATGGGGATGGACGAAAAGAGAACGTTTTTCGTGTAGTTTTGCGATGGCTGGACGCTGGAGAGCGATTTTCCAAGCCTGACTATGTGAGCCACACTTGCAGCTAAGCGAGCACACTAGTGGACCAAAACGGGGATTAGTCTCCAGCTAAATCGCGTGATTTTTTATCCTGCAAATCTGGTGGCTTTAGTCTCTTTTTAATATGCCTGAATTGTAGTGATCTAACTTAGGGTATGCTACCCCATGCGTTTGGAAGTGCCGAGAATGGGGCATTTGGTTCGACACTAGGTGCGTATGGGGACCTGATTACAAGGCTCTAGGAATATAGTTTTTGGGGTAGATAACACTAGTCATTCACTCTCCCATTAATCAGATAAATCAGGCAAAAAAAAGCCATATCTTTGTACAAAAAACATGCTCTGTCCAGCCAAATACGCCCAGTAATCTGGGGTATATTGAGGTCCAGAATATTCAGGGCAAGTGTGTTCAAGGTCCAGATATGCCCACTGCCCACTATGGGTGAGTACACATTTTCTGGGAGCTTAGGCTGGGAGCTCTTCAACTAGCGCAGACAAAGTACCCTTCAGGAAAAGTCTCAGGACAAGCCCACTGCGTACGAATACTGTACCTCTTACATAAACATACAAAAGACCCTACATACCCGCAAACCACTTGCCCAAAACCACACCCTGCACTACCAAAAACCACCAAACCCATCCCAAATGTCTCATGTGCTCATCGCGACATGGCCAATTTACCGATCCGAGGCGTGTGGCATGAGTCCACGCGCCAATTTACGACGTCTCTCTGCACACCTGCACTATTAGAGTTATCGCCCACGTGCAGCATAATACTTCGCTGCATCTCAACGGCGTGAAAATTGCAGAGACGTTTCCATAAAACCACGCAATTCCCCCATTTTCTCGGTCTTTTTCCGTCCCAAGTCTCATCACAATGGCCAAACAGCAACGTCTTGATCTCAACAAGCCCTTGGACGCGGACGCCGATACCACCATTCGCCGCGTGTCTCTAGAACCATCGTTAGCGACGGTGGCGCTCACTTTGCACGGCGATTACTACCGACAAGCGCAAGGAAAAACCAACCACCAGCTCGTGTGGCACCCCCTCACGCAGGTGTACATCTGGGTGGTTTTCGCCGCCGCCACGGTGTACGCATTCCATGAACTAGTGTCCCTTTCAGACTCGGTGGGTGAGTTTTTTGGCTTGCTTTTGGTCAACAAGTACGTGTTGACCCGGTACTTTCCCGCGATGATTTTCGTGGCTGGATCCATTGGGATCCTCAGTTTTACCGTGACCGACGAGTTCCGCACGATCAGCGACAAGTTGGCCACCGAAAACTACATGGCTCAGATCTTCAGATTTCCCTTGAGTGTTTACGCCAATGCGCAGCCAACAGACGCCACAAGCGCGTTTGTGGAGTCTGCGTCGCAGAGCACGGATCTCATCGAGTACAGAAACTCGCCCATCGCCGTGGTCACGGTCGTGCCCTTGCCCGACAGGTCCACCAAGGACACCTTTTACGCTAAGGTGACCGGCCTCCATGTTAGGAAAGCGTACCGCAGCGCCGGTCTTGAAAGTGATCTTTTGGGATATGCGAAGGAAAAAGCCAGACTGCTCTGCAACAGGTACGTTGTGGACAACAAGATCGCAACCACCAACATCCGCATTGTCTTGGTGGCGGAGGCATACTCTGTCGACAAATCGCTCACGCAGTTTTATGAGAAGGAGGGTTTTTATGTGAAAAACACCTCCACCAAACTCGACCCGTTTGCGCCCGCGGCGCCCAAGTCGTACTTCTACGTGATTCCCGCGGCTACTTTCCTCCGAGTTTTCGGCGTGTCGAGGGTCACTTACGAGCTACCCATGGAGAATACTGTGGACTTGGACACGGGGTCCACTGCGGTGAGCAAGAACAAGACGAAGGCCAAGAAAAGAAGTTAGGCAGGGGTCCAGTTCGGCGAGATAATGATGAAGTTACTGTTCAGTCGAGGCAACCTTAAGCAGAACTTTGAGTGGGACGGTGGTGTCCCAGTGGACGAGCACAGTCGACGTAATAAGTGCATTAAAGACAGCGCTCAGCTGATATAATAGATGAAGTGCACAAGAGTAGTGTCTGCCGTCTGCCTCTAACCGTGATATTGCCCTGTTTTAGGAGATCCCGTGAGAGGGGACAGGCCACTTGTAAAAAACTGAAATTCAGAAGTGGAAGTGTTTCTAGTAGTCCATCTGACTGATCTATCCCCCACCATTTTCCACTAAATCCTACCGGTCTGCCGCAAAAAGCCGAGGAAACCATACTTAACAGGTACCCATATATTGGTTGGTTCCACCGTTTCTGCCGTGGTGAGTCCACACATACGGTGGGAACACTTTATGCGATGGCGTGGCACCTTTGACAGGGTGGTCCGGAGTTGTTATCGCAAATGATTTACAGTGGTACTCATATATTGACGATCCACGAACCAATGATCGACCGCATGATGCCCACCTTTGATGCAATAATTAAAGCAAGAGTTCCTTCGTCTTTCGGTCCGTATCGAAAAAACACGAATGTTTCTCTTGCTGGTTCCTCCGCCAAAAGAAGCTAAAGATCTTCCGGTCTCTTTATGGGGTGCTGGCAAGTGTCTGCCCGTCCCAGGTTACATCGTTATAAGCATAGAGTAATAGGCATTGCTGGCTGATCTGCAAATTAGATACGGCCCTTTGTATCCAATTTAAGATGGTCTATTGACTGTATTTTGATCAACTCAGACATCCTTTGGCGGAGTATGTAGCAATATATGTTATAACGAGGGAATAGTGTGATTTTTGGTTTTAAAAGGTTACCCTCTGGATTGCCATTCTGACATCCCACTTTCATCCAGACCACGCTCCGATGGGCTGAAACAAAGGGCGATTCCAAGATGCCGTGGAAATTTGGCCACCTTGAAGTCGAGCTGGTTGCATGCAATCAACTGAAACCTTCTCGTTCGCTTTGTGCCTTTCTGGTGTTTCACTATTCGTACTTACCAAGGCAGAAATTCAGAACAATGGCAAAGATCATATAGATATAGGGTAGGCAGCCGTAGTAAACAGCTCAGGAACTTACGGAAAGTACGAAACTAAGATTGGTTTTGGGCTAGAGGAAAACACATCGATGCTGGGATCCTCCCATGGCCTACTCTAGAGTGTCATTGGTGTGAACTATTCTGGCTTAACCGCAGAAACCTATCGTTTCACTCTTTCAGCTTTCAACGGGCTTTAAAGGGTGCTCAACTAGTAGATGTAGGATCAACACTAAACGTATAGCTACATCATAACCGAGCGTCTATCCAGCCGTTACCTTAGCAAGCAGATGTCTTTCACACCCACCATAGTTGCACAAACATGCAATGTATTACCCGAATCTCTCCAGGCTCTTCAGACTCGTTCCAGACTTTTTCCAAACTCGCTCTAGACTTTTCCCAGACTCATCCCCAAGTAGCACGACTAATCCAAAAGGCCCGTCGCCCTCGACCTCCTGCCCTTCCTGCTCCTCACTGCAACCCATGCAACCCAAGCCAAAAGCACTAGCAAAGCCCCATATACAGTGAACTTTACCAAGGCAACGATCCGGCGCACCGTTCTGCGCACAAACGTGGCCTCTGCATCGCCGTACTTTTCTAGTCGGCGGGCCCGGGCCTCTTCCTTGATTCGTTTTTCTGCGTTTCGCAACCGCAACACCGATTTCCGCGTGCGTTTTTTGCCGGGGGAGTTCTCCGGTTCCGCTGGTGCCTGCTGCTCCATGATGGTCTCCAACTCATCGATGGAGGTGATATAGTGGTCGCCGTCCGGCAGATACAAGGCGAAAATCTTGCTTTCAATGATATCCACGTTCTCGAAAAGCTCTCCTGTCTCCGCAGAAAGGCCGAGGTACGCCTGCGGCGGGAGCTGGATGTTGGTGGTGGAAAAGCAATTGTGCCATTCGGTCGAGTGGTCCGGATCGTAGTTGAAGTCCACAGATAAGTAGCCGTTTTTCGTGTGCACAATACGCATGCGTGTTTTTTCTGACGCCGGATCCAAAAGCGCCTTTGACGTGCACGAGGCCACCGCGGTGTGCAAGCCATCGGTGTGCTTGTCGTAGTGCAAGTAGCCCTGCGAATACTGGGCACTAATGAGGGGAAAATCGCCCTGTTTTCCGTTGCGGAACGTGTCCACGACGATCGCCAAGCCCTTGAAGTTATTCTGGGCCCCGAAAACGTCCCCGAGCGGCATTTGCCTGTCGACAAACCACACCGCAAAACCGTCTGCCTTGAGCGTGGCCTTGCCATGGAGGTGGAACGTGAGCTCCATTTCGAACGAGTCTGCAGAGAGCGGTTTCTTCAGGAACATGTTGGCGGCCTGGTGCTTGGCGTCGGAGGTGAGACTGATGTGCTTTCCGTTCTGCACTATGATGTCTCCAGAAAGGTCCCAATTCGCCAGCTTGAGTGTGTGCTTGTCCAAATACGGCGACACGATGGCATGGTCGAGCAACTCGACTTTTTTGACAGACACCTCCGACTTCTTGTTCTGGAGCATGTCGTTGATCTCCTCTGCCGAAAAAGCGTCTGGAGTTTTGCCCGAAAAGAGCATCCAGTAGAGCGTCAAAAGCGACCCCAAAGAGACTAGCGCCACGAGTGCTCGCGTTTTTAGGGTGGACTGGGCCATGGAACAGATGGATATTATTGACGGTTGAAGTCTGTGCGTGGTGTATTTGACAGAATTCGTTTTCTGCTTACTCTTTTCAGACTACCCTGGAAAAGGCGTTGGTGATTCGTGGCCACTATGCGCGAATGTGGAGAAATGCAGATCGGAGATGGGTCGTCTATGCACGTCAGCCAAATAGCCCGATTTCAGCGGAATTTCGGTGGATTGGGATTCTGAGCATGTATTGGGATTTTGGAGTTGCGATTTCGGGCGCTATTTCGGAAAGAATGTGGCGAACAGCGACTGGGGCATTTCGCAACTGGAACAATGGATGCGAGCATGTCCGAGATCGGCCATGCGACGTTTCCAGGAGTGGGCTACTGAACTTTCATAGAGAATATTAAAAAATGAGGGAGGGGGTTTTCTTCGAAGTGTAAAGATGGTGTTTCTGTTGCACTTACTGTTGATTGTTGCCCGACCGTTTTTGGTTTATTGCACTTTGAGTGCGTCTCGACCAGCCAATATGGGAGGATAATGTGAGTGCAATTTTAGACATTCAGGGAGCTGCACAGTGGTGTACTCGACGGAGGATGGGAATGAGAGCCTTTGCTTAGTGGTGTCGTTATTTAGTGTCAATTTGGTTATTAGTGTCGAGTGTCAATGTTATTAGTATCAATGCAGTAGTGTCTTTGGAGTAGTGTCTATGGAGTAGTGTCTATGTAGTATCATCAATGTTATTAGTGTCTGGATTATTTTCATTAATGTTAGTGACTATATTATAAATGTCTATATTACTAATGTTTATGTTATTAGTGTCTATGTTCTTAGTGTCTATGTTCTGAGTGTCTATGTTATTAGTCTACGTCATCAGTGTCTATTTTATTAGAAATGTAGTAGTGTCAATCTCATAATTGTCTAGCTATAATTGTCTATGTTATAATTGCCTCTGTTATAATTGTCTATGTTATTATTGTCCATCTTATTATTATCTATGATATTGGTCTCAAGACTATTAATGTCAATGTTCTAAGTGCCTATGTTATTGGGGCCAAAAATATTCCCCTGGCGATAGATTGATTGAGTGAGGAATCGCTTAGTTGATTTTTAGAACAAGGTTTGAGACAGAGCACCGTATCGAGAGTCGTCTTATCTTTTCAAGACCTAGAGGTAGTGCCATTTTCCATGCCCTTTGCCAGATGATGCAGAACGACGATACGAGGAAGGAAATTTGTCCATACTCTAGAGCAGGAAGAAACCATCTTCCACGGGTACGCACCTCTTCTCGTTCCTGTGGCCCCAGAGTTCCTGAAAGAAACCCGAACCAGTGCTTCACAAGAAGACCGCTACGAACTTTCCCTTTCCGAACAGACCAATAATCGTCCCCATCTTCCACCCTACAACATCCAGCAACCTCCAGCAACCTCCACCACGCTGCCACCGTTTTACACGCCGCCAAATCCTCCCTTATCCATATAATATATTCCGTTATTTACACGCTTACCTTCCGAACACCACCGTTCTCATCGCACTCATCCACGTCTCCTTGCCCTCGCCCTTGATTTCCGACAAAATCCGCTCGTAATACTGCGGGTTGCCCTTGGGCTTCAACAACTTGTCGTCAAGCGCATAGTAGTTCCGGTATTTGTCGTTGACCAAGTCACGCAACGAAATGTATTGTAGCTTCAAGTCCTGCTCAGAAATCAGCTCGACGACGTCCGGTTTCTGGAACCGCTCGAGCTGCGAGTCCTTGAAAGACGCGTAGTGCTTGATTCTGTCCTTGGGAAGCGTCTTCAAAAGAGCGACGATTTTCTCTGCGAGCTGTGCTTTGGACATTTTGGGGAGAGAAGAAGGGTGGATGGAGGTGGATTTTTCGTTAGCTGGGGTGGGGTGTGTGCAGGACACGATATCGGTGGTATTATTGGGAACTAGACACCCGCCATTGTAGTGCAAATTGGAGAAATGGGATAATCGAATTTTGGAAAATAGAAGACTTCGTTGGGAATGTAACCACGCATTAGAGGAAAATATACAATATTGCGTTGGATGTGGGAGTGTGATGGAGCAGCCGCACGCTACTGCTCTCTACTGGAGCACATCAGCACTAGTAAATAAACCCAGCAGCTCAAAAAACACCCCGATTCCAAACTGACATCTCAGGTCGCCACTAAGAATAGCACGTGCCCTATTTTCACCCGTGCCCATAGCAGATCCTCCGCTCTGTTTCTTCTACATTATTAGGTCACGTGCCGCGGCCTCGGTGCTCCCAACTCCGAGATTTTCCAATATTTGCACCTCTCCAATCGTACCACCACAATCGCCTCAGACCAGAACCATGCCCAAGCCGACGCCCAGACTCATCTTTGTCCGCCACGGCCAGACGGAGTGGTCCAAATCGGGCCAGTACACGTCCATCACGGACCTCGAACTCACGCCATTTGGCGTTCGTCAGATGAGAAATACCGGCAAGCACTTGATTGGCAACACGCCTTTTCAGATGATCAAGCCCGCCAGTCTCAAGTTGATCATCACCTCTCCACGCAGAAGGGCCAAACAGACCGCGCAGCTTTTGCTTGAGAGCTTGGACGAAGACACCAGAGGAAAAATCCCAGTTTCCGAGGACAACGACTTGAGGGAGTGGGAGTACGGCGACTACGAGGGCCTCACGACCCCCCAGATCCTCGACTTGCGTAAGCTGAGGGGCCTCGACAACGACAGCCACTGGACGATCTTCCAAAAGGGCTGTGAGAACGGCGAAGACCACCTCCAGGTCACGGAACGGATTGACCGTTTGATTGCCAAAATCCGGGCCGTGCACGCCAAGGCGATCGAGGACAATGTTGCGTGTGACATTTTGATTGTCGCCCACGGCCACATTCTTCGCTGTTTTGCCGCCAGATGGGTCGGCAGACCGCTCAACGTGAACCCCGACATGGTGTTGGATGCAGGAGGAGTCGGAGTGTTGAGCTACCAGCACTGCAACATCAACGAGCCTGCGTTTTACTTGTCTGGCGCGTTCACCGTGCCGGTCGAGGAGGAGGGCGAGGAGCAGTAGGAGCGGAGGAGTGAAGAAAGACGAGAAGGAAGTGCAATAAACACGTTAAGAAGGTGGAGGATTAGGTTTATAGCTGGAATTGACGAGTGTGTTGAGTGAGAGGAAGGTAGCTGATAGGGTCGGAGCAGATGGGAGATAGTGAGGAGCGTGGAGGGGGAGTGAAGAACCATGTGGAAGATGTATGGAAGACGTAGAGGAAGTACGAGATATAGTGGTGTGTGGAAGTTGTGTAGGATAGAAGTAAATGATAGAAGTAAATGATAGAAGTATATGATAGAAGTACATGCTGGAAGTATATGATGAAAGTAAGGATTGAAGTATATGATAGAGGTATATGCTAGAGGTATATGATAGAAGTATGTGATAGAAGTATATGATAGAACTGTATGATGGAATGTAAATGTATAGGATAGAACGTAAGGGTATACGATAGAAAGAAAATAGAAAATGGTGGAGCATGACTCAGAGATAGTTTTAATATCTATTTCGAACAAGTCTAGCCAAACTTATACACTGTGTTCTCTCGCTCTACCCGCAATCTGTTCTATCGTAAGCTCATTATTACAACTCCTCCCTACACATCTGGCATGGTATATCCACCACTTCATGTTACTGCTCGGAATTCCGCTATCGTTTCTCTTTTTTGTCTTCTTTTTTTCACACTGGCACCATCCCTAACCGCTGCAAGATTTGCCCAGAGCGACAATAACTCTACAGCATGTCACTCACGCTAATTTGTGCAAAATACTACAGCTTGACTCTACCCAAAAAAAAAAAAAACAAAACAAAACACAACGAAAAACACAACAAAAAGCAATAAAACAGAAAACCCATCAATTCCCCGCCGGCACCGTCCAAGTCTCAGAGCTTATTCTGATACAGAAAGCACCAGCTGGCAATGCCAGGCAGATCCTGAAACACGGCCGTGTAAACCGAGAACTTTGCAGACGTTTTTCAAAAACAAACGAATAAGAGGCTTTTTAAAAAAACCCACCTGCTTTCTGGGGCCCACGTATGCCTTTACGCTTATTTTGCATTCGTAGACTGCCCGTATTCCAGATCTCGGAAAACGTCGCGGGTTTTCCGACGTGGCCACTAAGAGCATCTTCGGCCACACGCATACACGGTTCGTCTAAATAGTCCACACAGCATGTCAATGGTTGATCAAACTGCACAAAATACACGCTTTTCCTAAGCGTTCTTCCCTTCATGCTACCACGCACTACTCTTTTCCTCATATTTTTTTTCTCTTCTCTCCCTCTTATTTTATCTTCTTTACTTTCCATGGCTTCCCCGCGAATTCCGCCACTGGCACGGCATTTTCCGTTGTGCAGTCTTCTAACCGTTGCAGCCGATGACCCCGTCACCAACGGCGTCGTATTTAATCGTCCGCTTCCCGGGCCTCTCGATTCCGGTCGTTTCCGTTCTTTTTACCTTTCTTACTTCCATTCGTGATATTTCATTACTTAAATACCATTATTGCTATTCCCCTAATTGTCTCCATCCACCATGCCCTCTGCCGATCGCACGTCCCCATTTTCTGTGCCGATATGGCTCGACTGTGACCCTGGAAATGACGACGCTTTTGCGATTCTCCTCGCGGCGTTCCACCCCAGCTTCCACTTGCTTGGCATTTCCACCGTGCACGGCAACGTGTCGCTAGAGAAAACGACGCGAAATGCCTTGGCTTTGCTCGAAGCATTGCGCTTTTCACAGGACGAAATCTGCGTCTATCCGGGCGAACCGAGGCCGCTAGAAATCGAGCCGTTGCATGCGGAGTCCATCCACGGCAGCTACGGGATCGGCGGCCCGGACCTACCCGAAAACCCGGGCCTCCATGCGTCGTCCGAGTCATACCTCCATGTCATGCATTTGGCAGTGCTGGAGTACCCCGGCGAGATCTGCTTTGTGTGCACGGGTGCACTCACGAACTTCGCCAGATTCATTGCTGCCTATCCGCAGGACGCCGCCAAGATCAGGCTCGTGTCCATCATGGGCGGTGCGTTCAACTGCGGCAACATCTCCGCCTCTGCGGAGTTCAATATCCGCATCGACCCCCACGCCGCCCAGGTGGTCTTCAATGATCCAAACTTGAAGAATAAGCTTCTTCTCGCGCCGCTCAACCTCACCCACACTGCGCTAGCCACGCCGCGGGTGTGCTCGGTGATCTACGACCCGAAGGGAAAGAACTGCTCCAAAACGCGAGAAATGTTCTCCCAGATCTTGACTTTCTACAACGGCTCGTACATAAAACAGCACGGCCATTATGGCGGACCGCCGGTGCACGATCCGCTTGCACTTTTCTTGGTTTTGCCGCAAATCGCACGGGAAACCCCCGAATTGGTGGACTTTGCCGACGCCTGTGACTTCCACTACCTCCAGAGAAACCTCAGTGTAGTAACGGAGGGCGAGGAAATGGGCAGAACTGACTATATTAGCGGGAACATGAATCCGTTGCGGATAGAGAAGGGCGGAGTGTACGTGGGCCAGAGCGTGAACATTCCGTTTTTTTGGAAACACATATTTACTGCGTTGGAGCGTGCGGACCAGCAGGTGGCCAGTAGAGCTGGGTAGGGATTGAGATAGAGACCGGAGAGGTGTGGTTTGGCACCTTTCAGAAAACTTCGATGTGTTTCCGGGTGGTGGGTCGAGGGAGATACCATGGAGTTATCGGTAGCCTATCCTGGTGCACAGTAATAGCCGGGCTATAAAACATAGAGGTATATAGACATGATGCATCGATAACATGAAACACATAGACATTAGGATTGAGTGATAAGGGTGTAGCGGCACAGTCAGCACAAAGGTATGCAGACATAATACTGACACTGCTATAGACTGCGTTAACGGTAGAGTCTCGTGAACGATATCCATTGTTATAGAAGCCGGCACCTCACTATTAACCAAAATCTACTAAGCCTTTTGATTATTGTACATTCCCGTGCTAGCGTTTTTTTTCAATTCCCAACAATCCGAACGCTCTGAGACATGTACCTCCCGTACTCTTATAAAACGTACAGATCTCGATGACATTGCCTCCTCAGTCTTTCTCTGTAAGATTCCACCAATCCGCTCAAGTTGCCCATCAGGCGCCCTAGACATCATAGCCTACAATAGATGACCAAAGCATAAACTATAGGAATTGTAACCAAAGCGTGTACTATAGATATTGAGACCAAAACAAGAAGCGACATTGTATATACCCATTTGTCAAGGAAGTCCACTATTCTTTCCCACAATTTCCTCATCACGTACGGAGACATCCTTATCAAAGCATGACTTACACACATCTTACAATTGCACCTACCCTCAATCGTTTAACCTCTCCCGTCTCTATTGCTTAATTAGTTGACACACCTCATTCTTAACATGAACGTACTTACACAATATTCTACATACTGCCTGATCTCTAGATAGTCTCAGCACCGAACCTCATCAAGCTTCATGGACGCCCTAAACGACTGATTAGACATCATGTTCACCCTAAGATAGTCTCATCGTCCTATCCCACACCACTTAAGTTGCATATTCATTATTATAAAGCCACTTATCTGTCCTGTCTTCAACTATTTTCAACTGTTTTCAGCCGCTTTCGACCGGCTAGGTAGTACATCATTCCTCAATCTCCCCCCTTCCCTCCTTCATTGCGTTGATCTTCTCCACAATCGGCATCCCGATCTGGCCTATGCAGTTCAGTGCCCAGATCACGTCAAGATGGTTATACTCATTAAGCTCCACCACCTCCAAATTTCTAGTCTGCGAGTAGAAAAAGCGCTCGTAATGTTTCATGTGGGTGGCAAAGCGGAGCCCGTCCACCAAATGGTCCTCACCACCTACAAAGACCATCATGGGCACGACATTCTTCTTCTCTGTCGTGGCAAACCATTCGGTCTTGTACGGAAAAAGTGTCTTATCGTCCTTCTCCTGCGCCTCGTCTATTTCGCCCATATTTTTCTCGAGATCCTGCGGAGAAGCGGTGGCGCTTTCGTCCTTCGTGTTGAGCGGGGTGAAATCGGCGGTAATCCCGTCCTTGTATGCCTGTTTGGGCTGGAGTTGGTTCAGAAATCCCTCCTCCACAGAGTACGAGAGCCACCACGACATCAACTTTGCAGACACGAGACTGGCGTTGAAAAGAAACTGCACGTGGATCACCTTTTTGTGGTGGTAGGAGTTGCGGATGCTCCACCCGAAAAGGTACTTGAAAATCTGGTAGGAGAGAAGACTGAAGATACGCGTCGTTCCTATCAAGTTGCGGAGCTGGGTCAACATCGCCAAAAAACAGCAGTTGCCGAAGATCAACTTGTACATGCGTGGCGACTTGCTGTGGATGAACTTAATGAAACGGCGCTCGTGGAACAACTTGCCCGGAAACGCCGCAGGAGCAAGCGCAAAAAAGTGCTCGATCTTGGCGTGGTACTCTCTGAGCTGCTCGTTCCGGAGCAAGAGGAGCGTTTGCGTGCACCCCTGCGAATGGCCCACCAAGAACACCTTACCGTGGTTGGGCTTGTGCAGCAACACACTGTCGATAATACAGGGCAAATCGTAGAACGCTAGGTGGCGCACGTCCCAGTCCCAGAAATGCTCATTGTGCATGAGATTTCCCTTCAACGTCAGGTGCTGTGGGGTGAACCCACACCGGTTGTTGCCCATCCACACATCGTAGCCCTGGTGCAAGAAGTAGTACGGAAGCGAGTTCCGGCCAGGGGCAAGGTACGCACCGGAGCACAGCAAGAGCCCGTGCTGCAAAAGAATCGGGGGCTTCTGGTCACGTGCCTCGCTGCTCACGCGGGGGTCGATCACCCGGTGCAACACGAGCACGTACCCGTCCTGGGTGGTGATTTTGTGCTCCTCCAAGTCCAAGTCGAGCAACTGCGCGTAGTACCGCAAGTCACGCGTGATTTTCATCTTGTCGACGTCCGGGTACGGCTCCACCGGGGTGTAGTTGGGCACGGGGTTCTCCTTACGCGGCTTGTTGGCCTTTTCCCGCCCGCTGAAGACGTCCCTGAGATGGTAGATGTTGGCGCCGAAAGTGACGCACGTGACGAAGAGAAACGACCCGATCGCGGAGCTCACCACGATGAGAAACGTGACGAACGGGCCGTGGAGGTCCTGGCGCTTGGTCGGGTGCAAGTTCGACATTGTGGCGATGCCGGTGCAGAAAACAGGGGGCTTCGGTGGTTTTAGAAGTTGGAGGACGAAACTGGGGCGTGCACACAGTACTGGATCTCTGTTTGTTTAGCTACGTACGCGTGCAGGTCGTGCACGTCTTTGCCGCATCGGGGCATAAGGTCACGTGACCAAAGCCTAAGCGTGCCCCGGATAGGGAATTTCAACGGGCGGTAACGGGAGGGAATGTGGGAGGGATGAATGCGGCGTTCAGGTGCCCGTTATGGGCGACTCGGTGAGAAAGGTGTCGGGTTTTGCGCGTTCCGCATTGGTAGAGTGAGCACGTGAACGGGCGACGGAAGGTGATTCATCCAGTGCTGTTTTCTGTTTTTTTTTTTTATTTGTTTTACTACTGATGCTTGTGCTAAGGCTTCCATGTGTGCCTCGGTTGCAACGCGATTTTGGCTCGACTGTTGTGAGATTCCGTAAGCGTACGCATAGTACTTTGAAGTGTATAACACGGTCGAAAGGCGGGATAAGGTTTGGTCCGGGAACTTCGTGCTCAATTTAGGTTTTGCTTTTCAAGGAGGCAAGTCGTATTACAGGAGTTCGCTCTTACACAACCAAAAGTGCATACTACAGACAAAAACCTAACACGTCTGGATAGCGACCTGGGCCCTGAGACGACTTGCAAACCCTAGCGTCTTCCTCAATCTGCCCCCTGTACATACTATGGCAGTCTGGCAGCCTTGAGTGGCTCCTACGCTCGCGGCATGAAGGACTGATGTGCCAATATGGTGGAGAAGGACATTCTCTGCGAAACAGCTGTAATAGGATGAGAAGCAGCTCCTAAACATACTTGAGCGTATTCTAATTCATCATTGATGAAGAGAAGTTTGTTCTCAAAACTGACGGTCGATACGGGGGCCCACAAAGGTTTGATCTTGGAATATGCATAGCCGTCGACTTTTCACCTACATGCCACATTGTTTCCACTGAATGAGAAGCTCTCCTCCTTAGTATTGGCACAATAGTTGTGACCGGGACGTAAAAAAACTGAAAATTTGGGAATTTCAGGCCGAAAAACGAAAACAATGGAATACGAAATCTTGCTCAATGTTACACATATGGCCGCTCAACAACTTTCTCATGAATATAGAACGACTTCGTGGCCAAGTTGGCTAAGGCGTAAGACTGTTAATCTTAAGATCGTGAGTTCGACCCTCACCGAGGTCGTTTTCTTTTTTCGTTCAGGATTCTCGTCATTCTCAGTGTACATGATAACCAGGCTCTTGAAGGTAAGCGTATATCAACAGAACAAGGCGCTGGCATCGTTTGCTAGAATCGAAGATTACCGTAAATGATCTATATGCAGGAATCACAATATAGTCAAGACAAAGTGACTTTAAGCATAAAGAATATTTGCGAACACCCACCGCATGCAGTAAGTCTGCGTATCTCGCCTACAGCGTCGTGAGTTGTTAAGTCTTCCGGAGTTTGGTGGCACAATTGATGGGGATAAAGAACCTATTTGACAGGTCATTTGCTGTTTTGAGTGTTTAGTCACCGACACTCAACTCGAACGTTCTGTGTGATGCGAGTCACGCTTGGCCTGTGGCCACCAACGTCACAAAAGTAAGGCAGAGTAATTAGCGTGTTACATCACGTGGCCGTAAATGTATTGGCCGACTACTGTCAAGTATGCCCGTGCGCAACAACACAAGCCAGAATGCAAACTTGGTGTTGTCCATCGCGTAACACACCGGTTGAAGGTACAGGTACATCTGGGCCGAACGTCCAGCGGGTTTTGCCCGGCAGTGTGCTTTACTGCCTCGGTAAACGTCTAGACTTGCAGCTGTAAGTGAGCACCGCAAATCTTGCGCCATCACTCCAGTGCTGGGTGTGCTGAACAGACGACGGAATCAAGCTCACTCACTGAAATCTTTGACCACGTTGAGGCTCTGCTTCTGTCCGTAATCGTTGTTACTCTCCGCCCTCGCACCTGGATAGACTTCCGGAAACACCTTGCAATAGCTGAAAAACTTCCACTCACGGTCCGGCCAGGAGGCGTCGATCACAGGCTCACCTTTATGTTTCAACTCTTCCGCAATCCGTTCGTTTTCGGCCCACACGCGCAAGACGTTTTTCCCCATGAGCATGGCGATCTGCTCATCCGAGGCGTCGGAAGCGTCCATCACAGCCTTGATCAAATCTGGGTATTTCGAGACATCCTCCAAGCCCTTCGGCGCTTGCGGCATGCCGTCAAAATCCGACCCTAAGCCCACGTGCTCCCAGCCAATGAGCCCAGTAATGTGTAGAATGTGTTTCACTGCGTCGTCGATAGTCGCCTTTCCGTCGCCGGTGCTGGTTATGAAATCGGGGTAGAAGTTCACACACACCACGCCGTTGTTCTGCTTCACTTTTCTCAAAATGTCGTCGGGAACGTTTCGGGGGTGTGCGCAGAGGGCATACGCAGACGAGTGGGAGTACATCACGGGCGAAAGCGTGGTTTCCAACGCGTCTCGCATGGTCTGGAAGCTCACGTGCGAAAGATCCACCATCATGCCCAACCGGTTCATTTCCCTGACGCATTTCCGGCCAAACTCGCTCAACCCTTTGTCGGGGAGGCCGCCGGCAACAGAAGACGCCGCAGTCGCAAAAGGGTTATCGCAGTTGTGTGTTAAGGTGATGTACCGACAGCCTAAGTCGAAGTACTGTCTGAGCACTGCGAGCGACGCATCTATTTGGTGCAACCCTTCGACGCCCATCGTGACGGCCAATTTTCCCGTATTTTCGAACGTGGATATTGCTTCTGCACTGCTGGTCACGTACTGGAGGTCGTCAGGATACATGTGGGCCAACCGGCGCACGAAGTCAATTTGCTCGATCGTGTCTCGAACTGCACTGTTGGGCCTGTTGAAGTCCTGGTATAAGGGATCGGGGTCCTTGCACTCAATAAAACAGCTGAAGAATTGGACCCCCACTTTGCCTTTGATGACCTTGGCCAAGTCCGTGTGGCACGTGAGGCCCGATTTGAAAGTGAATTTCGAGTTTTCTTGCACTTCATAGTGGAGCTGTTCCCTGACTAGGTAAGGGAAATCATTGTGCGTGTCGATGATGGGCGTCGTGGCCGCCAAGGCGTCGAACCTCTGGGAAATTGACATACTGTATTTTCTGAGGGAGTGTCAATATTGTATTTGAATGGTCGTTGGGCTTTCACCGGAAAAGAGCCGACACTGCTGCTTATCAATGTCTGCGTCCTGCGTCATGCAGGGGAGCGGAATTAGCTACGCGCATGGGGCCCAGTTGGTTAATGCGACGCGGTGCATTTGCAGCCATGCATGCATGTGGCATGCAACGCTATCAGTGCATGAGAGATAGAAATCGACAATGCACGTCTCAAAAGATTTGTCATACTTCTCTCTCACCGTATCCAGCTTCTTATCTTTTGCGGGCTCAAATCTTGCCAGCAGGTCGCACACGGCTTAAAAAGCCCGGGCTTCCCGAAAAAAGCTCAAATTCTGTGAGCACAGAAAACCACAATGTCGCTCAAAAGCCAGGCCACTATCACCAATGCATCCGTGCCCGTCCGACACAAGATTGACCCCAGAACGGGGATCAAAAGAGGGCTCAAAACCAGGCATATCACTATGATGGCCCTAGCGGGGATTATTGGACCTGGTGTGTTTATAGGTATGGGGTCTGCGTTGAGTTCGGGTGGCCCCGTGGGATTGATTGCTGGTTTTGCCATAGTGGGCGTACTTGTGATGGCCATGATGTTCTGCATCGGCGAGCTCAACAGTGTTTTTGACTTCAACTTCAATTCACATGCCGCCAGATGGGTGGACCCCGCGTTTGGCGCCGCCATGGGCTGGTTCTATGTGTTTCTCTGGATATGCAATATCATCTCAGAGTATGTCTCCGTGATTGCCGTGCTTTCGTTTTACAGCTCCAAGGTTCCGCTCTACGGCTACTTCTTGATTCTCTACCCCCTTTTCTCGCTCTACCAGATGTTTGGCGTCGACGTGTTCGGGGAAGTCGAGTACATTTTGGCGTTTGTCAAGATCGTCTTCATTTCCGGATTCTACTTGTTCAGTATCATCTATGCAGCAGGGGGCATTCCCCACCACAAGCCCGAAAACTTCTTCAAGGAGAAGCCCTTGGCTGGGGGGTTCAAGGGCATCGCCAATTCGTTCGTGTTTGCCGGCGTTTTCTACACGGGCATCGAGAGCCTTTCGATGACTTTTAGTGAGCTGAGGAACGTGAGAGTGGCGGTGAAAAGTGCCGTTCGCCAGGCCGTGTTTCGCTTATTCTATGTGTATTTTGGTGTTTCCATAGCCTACGGAATCTCCGTGGCGTACGACGATCCGCAGCTAGTTTCTGGAAGCAAAACCATGCGTTCGCCCATGGCTATTGCGATGATCAACGCAGGGTGGAAGAACGCCGGCTACTTTGTGACCACGGTCGTGTTTATTACTGCGATTTCGTCCATCAACAGTGCGGTGTATTTTGCAGCCCGGTCTCTCAAAAGACTCGCCGATGAAGGAGTGGCTCCACGGATTTTCTGCAAAGTCACAAAACAGGGTGTTCCGTGGGTGGCCACACAGACCTTGCATCTTACTGGCTTTCTTTCGCTATTGTCCATATCCAGCGGCTCCAAAGTGGCATATGACTATATCGTCAATTTGGGTGGCGTATGTGCGTTTATAGTGTGGACCGGGATCGTATATACCCAGTACCGGTTCCGCAAAGGGTGGATAAAACAAGGCCGATCCGTGGAGGAATTGCCATACACCGTGCCTTTCTTCCCATACCTCAACTACGTGGGTATTGTCTTGGGCACGCTTTTGACCTTGGTGCAGGGGTGGCTGGTTTTCAAGCCTTTCGCCGCAGGCCAGTTTGTGGACTACTACATAGTGCTCCCTCTTTTCTTCGTGTGCTGGGCCGGCTACAAGTATGCGATGAAGACCAAGTGGGTATCGTACCTGGACATGGATTTCGAGACCGACAGGACAGAAACCGAGGGGGTGGTTGGAGAGGCCGAGGAGGATAGCGCCGAAGCCGTTGCTCCTGTTGAGAAGGTGGGGGTGTTCCAGCAAATCTGGGACCGCATCTAGGGGACTCGTGAAAGAGGCCAAGGTGGTTGGATCTTTTGGAGTTTCAAGCAGATAAAAAGATTGAGAATACGACGGGTATAAGGGTGTGTCTCATAGGGGAACTTGGGTCCGTGGGTTAAGTAAGTTTATGTCATGTGCAATATCCGACTACGTTTTACGTCGATCCCACTGGAGCCGGTCAGTCTCTCCAAATGGGAAGCATTAGTTTTGGGCATGCATCACTAGAGGGTGGTGCTCATACCCTTTCCATCAGGCCCAACACCAACAAAAATACACTCCATGGGCACCGACACATTTTTTTGTTACACGTCTCACAAGGCGGGCTGAGCCAGGCGGGGTACTTGAGATGCTGATTGAGATGCTGGTTGCGTTTACAGATACCGTAACCATACTTTATAGCGGGAAATAGATAGGCCAGACAACCCAAAGACATTAACGCATCCAGGGCCTATATCTTTCCCTCACGCTCTCATGTTCAGTCAGTCTGACGGCATTGTAGTGCCTTTCCACTCTCATGAAATGGCTGCTTTTGGGTAATATTGAGCTCAATTACAGGGGATAATCATCATATGTAGCAGAGAATGAACAATATTGACAATGAAGAATGACACTCACACCATTCGTTTTCCAATTTCATATTTTCAGAGGTACCGCAGCCATGAAGGCTCCTCAAGGAAAGGACAAGCATACCTTATTTGTGGCTCAAAATTATTGTGAGCAAATCGTGATATTCATCGTACTTTTCTGATAGCTGTCTCTTAGGCATCTTTTCCCAATGAATTTACCTTATATTAGATGATATAAACAACGCATAACAGGTCAACATCCTAGTCCACTGATAGAGAATCCATGGAGCAACCAGGCATATAAATACCACTTACAGTCACCTAAGCATCGGATTTCAAAGAAGACCGTTTTTTTTTTTAAAGCACAAATCGGATTACAGGAAGTTGTGTTACCACAACCAAAAATCTATATATCTACAGACAAAAAACCCGTAACACGTCTGGATAGCGTTCTAGGTAACAAGAAAGCACGACCTTCACAAGCCTTGGTTTCTCCCCCCTCTCTACCCGCTGTTCATGCTATGTCAATCTGACAGCACTTTAGTACGCTCCAACGCTCGCTTCAATTGCCGGTGCAGAAGAGGTTGGAGGTCAAGGCCTCCATTTGCCTCTCTGCGTCTAGCTGAGTAGACACGACGAACTGTTTCAAGAAACCATTTTTTTTTTTTTTTGCTTGATACATCTGATTAAAGGGGAGGTTAATGACTCGTGTCATCAACCCCAAAAACCAATTCAACTTGCGCCAGGATGCAAAGTCGCGATCCAATTTAGTATTTTTTCTTTTTTTTAAAGACACAATACCCGGCGACGGGCCAGGTACCTCCCAAGCCCAGTCTAACACAGAATAATGCTTTTTTTGCCTGAATGATGGACATGATCGTGTTAAAACCCCCAAGATCTTCTGTTCCTGTAGCATTGGGTATATATTACCGATTGATTCTCAATAAAAAGAGCATTTTTCCGAAATTGGCCAGTTTTCACTCCCCCAAAATTCACTCTACATGTCCCCCAGGCAAGACATTTCAAGGATCAGTGCACCATTTGGCGCGTTGGTTAGCCTCTCTCTGGGCATGCCGCAAGTACCCGCTTACCTAAAGCGGTCGGGGGTGCGAACCCCAGGCCAGCTTGGGCCAGTTTGGCCCAGCGCGGGTGGGAAATTCGGTGGTTCTCTCCATCCCTCCCTGGGGCCTCGGCGCCAGGGCGAAACACTGCTCCTGAGAGCTTCCTGGGCGTAGACATTTACGCCGGGCGTCGCCATCAGAAAACACGCACTTGTGCATGGGAGGCGGCGCGGATGGTTGGTTTTCCCTCACGAGGGAAGGCTGTTGAGTGCAATTTGCGGCCTTTGGCACCCGATACCGATCACTGTCCAGAGTCAGGCTTCCTGTTTTTGATCAAAATGTTGGGCGGTGGGGACCGTGAACGGTATGGAGATCAGAAGGGAATAATCATCAGTGGATACTATAAGTGACTACGTGGTAGACTGGAACTTGTTTATGGCCATCGTCTGAAGAAGCATATATGGCGGTAGTACCGAACTCAAATAATATTTTTAGGACAATAATATATAGGTGTTTTGTTTGAAGAAATAGAATTATTGATTCATTTGCGACGGCGTGTACGCTAGTTGCCGGAGGTAGCTAATCTGTACTTTCTGGTAGTGGTTTTAGCAGTTAGCATGACCAAATTTGTTAGAATTCGAAGAGCCATTTGTAGTGTCCAGAATAGAAAAGGCTATGATCTGATGCCAACAGAGAAGAGAAATCCGAATACATTTAGCTCTCTGGAATCACAGGTCTCAAGCACAGAGACAGCCCCATTCGTCATACGCTAACCTACCGATATTTCCACCCTTATATATATCTCTATCGCTCCAAGCCTGTACAAAACAATGGCAGCCCGACGAAACCTTGTTCGCAGATCTTCGCAGATCGTCACCGTGGCTCGCACTTATATCGACCCTCACGTGACGCATCTGCTTACTTCTCCATCTTTCTTCTCCATGATTATAGCCAGCATTCGCCGGATTTTCACGTCGTTCCGCACCGAGGAAGAGGAGAAGGCGTACTCGCGGAGTGCCTTCTTCAACCTTTTGGGGTTTTTGGGCAGCTGTGTGATTTTCTCGTTCGTGGCCCAGAAGCTCTCTAAGCAGCCTCAGCAGCTTCTATAGACACAAACAGGTGGTGATTTTTTGAGAGTGGCGAGAAATGTTATTGAGGTTTTCGTTGGCGGCTGTGGGTGGGGCTATCCTTATGGATTAGAAATTGTGTTATGGTACAGTTGCATGTTCGTGCTAGCTAAACATGTATAAGCCGATACTCTAGAAAGAGGTACTGAAAAAGACAGAGCAAGGAACTGCAAATATAGAAGGAAACCGGATTTTATATCCATATTGGAAATCATGTATTGGAAAGCATATATTGGAACGCATATATTGGAAAGCATATATTGGAAAGCATATGTTGGAAAAAATTGCAATCTGTCCAAAGTGATGATGAGTCGGAACCGTAAGACAAAGACGTGCAAACAGATGACGAATGGAAATATGCCCGGCCCCATTGGTACATTCACCGGCTTGAGGAGAACATGGAGTCTTTAAGATTTCTAGTTGCTGCTTGTCTACCTTCCAAACCTGGAGCAGGTTCTGTGGCTGTTCGGCTGTTCCGTTGGATACGGCAATACCAATGCACCAAGCAGATGTATATCCTTGGGATGTTTAAAGTGGCATCGTGCTTGAAAATTAACCCGATTCAATGTTTCCATGTATGATATCATCGGCCATCTGTCTTTGCTGTACACTGTCGGTATACCTGCAACCTTGCAGTCTCGCCATTCTGCCAACAAGAAGAGATTGACTTAACATCAAGGAATCGTCTCGTAGAAGAGTGTTCACCCAAGTTGTGAGTATTCATCTGTTCTTCAGAACGATTGCCTCGAACGTGTCCATCAGGTGCACATATCATGATTCCGGGTTGGGGTCGCTGGCTCATGGCTGATGCATCATGACGTTCTTTCGTATCAGGTATAAGAGGCTACTACTGAAAAACGACTCAAGAGAAAGAGTGATTCAGACTAGTCCGTTGAGTAGCAGTCACTTCTCAGCACGGATTGGTGCATATGTGAAGCAGAAGCTCGGTGACACTTCTGCGAGTCACGATTTTTGCACTTCAACTTGAGCAACACCTCAAAGTTCGGCCGCTACTCCGTATTCAATTCTCGGACGACGTAGTGGTTGTCGAAGTGCGTAAGAGGACGAATGACTTTTGTGGCAGTATCGGAACTTGATGATTTTTCATGGGACTTTGAGAAAGGTGCTATGGGTCGGCATTTCTGTGTGGTTTAGTGGAGGTACGGAAATACGTTGGCTGTAGTACTAACCATAATTACAATATAACTGAAGATGTAATATAACTGTAGATGCCACGCTTCTTGACAGCGACTATAGATACCAAAGTGGCTCGCAGAGACCATACCAACTATAGTATCACAGATTCGAAGATACCATATAAGTGTAGATACCATGAGCTTTTGAAAGAACATCTATAGATACCATAACACCAATGTATACCATAACACCAATGTATACCATAGTCACTGTGGTCACCATGCCATCTGTAGATGCTATATTGATATAGATCCCACCACCGATTACCTTCCACATACCTAATCTACACTCCCGAACCACGCTCGGTGTCCTCGCTTCAGAATATATACAATAAACACCACTAACTCCACTAACTCCACTGGCAAACACCTCGCCTCCCCTAATCACACCTAGTCCCTCAACAAGAGCTCCTTCGCCATCTCGTAAGCAGTCCAGGAGATCGCAGTGCTGGGTACATTGAAAATGATTCTCGGGCGCCAGCCCCGCATGAACGCACTGGCGCCTCCCTGCTTGTACAACACAGAAGCAGCACTCGCAAAGCCGTTTACGCTCCGCAACTGTGGGTTTGTGGAGATTCCACGCGTCTGCAACGCCGTCTTGATGCAGTCCAACGGGTTGGTCAAGGCCGCCGCGATTCCGCCCGCAATGCCCCCCGAAATGCAGTGATAGTATGGGTTGTACGTGTTGGTCGGATTCAATACCGACGAGGAGTACTCGTAGAAGCCGAAGTTCAACGCGGCAAACGGGATGTTCGTGAACAACGTCGTCGGGTACGAGATGAAGAACGCCCCCAAGCCCTCGTGGCGGTACACGGACACCGCCGTCTGCATGAGCTTGACGCTGGTGGATCTCGTTTCGCCAACCTGCATTCTCTGTTTCAAGACATCAAACGGCGTCATCAAGGCGTCGGAGGCCACGGTGGCGGCGATTCCCGCACCGGACGCAATCAACGGGTGGCTCTGGTCGGTGACCCACTTGCTGGTGGTATTCTGGGACGGTTTCGAAAAGCGGCCCACCAAAAACGTCTTGGCCGCCTCGAACGTCGAGAAGTACACCGCGTGCGCCGGGCCCGCGCCTAGCACCACCGAGGAGACACCCCTCCACAACGCGTACGCGCCCTCGCTGGATGCTACTTTAGAAATCGTCGAAATCACCAGTCGGTTATTCGCCAGGCCGGAAGCAAGCATTTGCATTCTGGTCTTGATCAGGTCGATCGGGTACATGACGGTATGCTCCATAATGCCGGCAAACGCGCCGGCCGAGAGGTGTGCCAATATGCTGGCGTCGTCGGGAAGCGCCTCATAATCGACCTCCAAGTGGTCGGCACCTAGCTGGTGGGGGTGGTCGGCCATGTTCTTTTCTGGGTATTACGGATTAGTGTGTTTTTGCGGTTCAAACTGGATGTATAACAGGCGATAAATCCGGGAGCTGCCGAGGTTGGGGCGCTGGTTGGTGGGTCTTTTTTTCAGTGACTGACTCGGTCGTTTTTTTCACCGAGAGTGGTTGCGGTAATAGGCAGGTGCGCAAGATAGAGGCCACGAGGAGGCGGATAAAGTGGGACAGAAATGAGGAAAAGGTGCGAAAAAAGATCGTTCTGGCGCTCGTTATGTGTGACGAATTGACCTGCGACGAGCCTGGACTTGGGCTCCGTGCTGGACTGGGCTGGATGAGTCAGGGCTGCCGTTTGGCGGAGGACATTTTTCGCATCGTGAGCGCCGTGCACGGCCATAGATCTACGCAAAACCGGCACGAATGGGTGGATGTTTCTACGGCATGGGCGGTGCACAGAGGGACGCCGAGCGTGCTGTTCTCTCCGTCCACCCCCCATTTTACCCCATTTTTCACAATTCTCCACTGCCTCCGCCCGCTGTCGTGGTGGCTGTTTTCGTGTTTCGGGCCCGCTCGTAAACTGCTCCACGCCTCGGTCCGCTGCGCGCTGCGAAATCTCATCCATCTCCGGCCAGGCCCGCTATCTTATTAATCAATGGGCAGGTCCTCCAAAAAGAGACGTCCCGGAACACGGAGCCGTTTTTCGGTTGATTTTCGAAAAATTCCAAAAAAGGAAATGATGTAAATTTTGGCTTGTGCTCTGGATTGCTGCCTGGCCCGCTTAGCGCATGTCCGTGAAAGCCGAGACACGGGTTTGTAGAGGGCCATGAAAGTGCAAGAGAGGCCCATGTCGCGGCCAGTTTCAGGGCTCAAATGGGTACGTCTTCTCGTCATTTTCTCTAGAGATTGGCTTATTTACGAACGGTGGTCTGCAGGACGATCTCCGAAACGCCCTGGGTGCCTGGTTCCATCATGCCTTATCCTATTTGGCTTTCCTTGAATATCCTCGTGATCTCTATTTCGGCAAGACAATGACGAGCCACAGCTAAACCTTGGTGCTCTCGAGCACGCTCTGTCGTACTGTACCCATGCTTCATGATAGCTTCTAATTGGTTCACAGTGTGCAGAGGTGGTCATATGGCATGAGCACTTTGGAACTCTCCGCCCTCTCGCTGATTGATAAAGTGGGTGCTCGACCGATTCTCTCGTTTCCTTTTTTTTCAATCATAGACATTGTCTCGTATGCTACGTTGGCTTCTCGGCCTCAGCTCAAACCACGGCAAGCATTTCGAATGGAGTCGGTATTGGCACACTGGCTGATTGGCCGAAAGTGTAGGTGTTTCCGGGGAATCCCAGGCTGTGTATCAAGAGTTCTATAGTGACTGTATTCTGATGTTCTAGATCAACGCAAATGCAGTGGTGTCAGGAATGTCATTATAAAGACGAGCACAACAACGGGGATAGGGTCCCTTTGGCATTTTGACCCACCCTTCCTTGTAATCTAAAATATTCATCTCAGTTCCAGATACCCTCTGTCGCAGCAACTAGAGTAAACCTTCAAAGTACGTTACTGCCCGGGCAAGAAGACAGTCAGTGCGGTCCTCTGACATCTTTCAGTGATAAGATACACCTTCAGATAAGCGGTCGCTTACAAGCTCAAGAAGCAGTAATGCAAACTTAACAGAAGAAAATAATCGTAACGAAGCTGTAATATACGCTCAAAAGGAGCTGCAATATAAGCTCAAGAAGCAGTAATAACTTAACAGAAGACACCAAAGCAGCCCAAAAGCTGTACTAAACACACGCTAACATAAGTGAACGTCCAATTTCTATACACTGCGCCACTGGCCCTTAACTGCCTAGTTGATCGCACTTTTTTTGCCCGTGGCACAGCCCAGCCCTGACATGGAGGTCATGCCTACTCCACCAACACCTCGTGCTGGAAGTCCACCCCGCTCTGCTCCGGCACGTTCGTCAACATCTTGCCCGTGGTCAAGTACGTGCGCACGTTCTCCATCACGAAGGTCTCCATGTTGACCATGGCCTGCACTGTGTGGGTGCCCATGTGGGGCAACGAAACGACATTGGGCAAGCCATAAAGCTCGGGCGAGACCTCGGGCTCGTTCTCGAAAACGTCCGAGCCGAAGGCGCCCACGTGGCCGGCCTTCAACGCCTGCGTGATTGCCTTTTCGTCGATCACCGCCCCCCGGGCAGTGTTGACAATCACCACGCCTTTCTTCATTTTCGAGAGCACCTCCGCGCTGATCAAGTGGTGCGTCTTCGCGTTCAAGGGCACGCTCACCATCACCACGTCTGACACCGCGAGCAACTCCTCGAAGGATACGTACTCGGAGTCTTTCTCCAAGTCCAGACTCAATCTGGATCGGTTGTAGTACACGACCTTCTCGAAGCCAAATGGCTGCAAACGGTCGCGGATGGCCCGGCCAATGCCGCCCATGCCCACAATGCCCACGACTTTCCCCTCCGGATCCATGCCGAACTCGGCGCCGGCACATTTGTCCGCGGGCCATTTCCCCTGCGTGAGCAAGTCGTGGCCGTGCTGGAAGTTGCGCATCGCGGCCAAGGTCAAAAAGACGGCGGTCAACGCGGTCGGCGCCTCCACGGGAACAGTGATGTTGGACACCTGGATGTTTTTGTCCGTGAACGGCTGGACATCGATCTGGTCATAGCCGGCTCCACAGTGGGACACGGAGCGGACGGACGGCGGCAACTGGGCCGCCAACTCCGCGTCGAAGCGGCCCGTGTGGCTCACCGACTGGAACGTCCGCACGATGCTGGTCACATCGGCATACTTGGATTTCAAGTCCAGGAAAAACTGGGCTCTGGTTTTCGATTCGCAATCGACAATCTCCGCGATTTCGGCCAACTCTTGCCATTTGTGCTCGGACAGCGCCCACGAGCCGAGTCTGAGAACCTTGGGTTTGGTGTGTGCCATGGTGCGAGAGAAAAGAGGGGCGGAAAACCTGGGTGAAAAGGTGGAAAAGAATCGCATAGTAGTACCTGCGAGCACTTGTCTTTATATGAGACCGCCCCCACACTTGCGACTGCGGGGCCCCCACGCGCACCCGGTGCCCCCACGCTCTGGGTCCCCCACGCCAGTAAGCTTAGGAGGGTCCCCCACGTCTGCGCTGGGGGATTGTGGAAAGCGGGGAACACCGTATGGATCCTTGGAACATCGAGTGGTCAGCGGTGGTGGTTTTGTTTCGATTTTCGGCTTGGATTTTCCCTGTTTTGCGAACTTTCGCCTGTTTTCCAGCTTATCTGAGATACGGCCAAGTCGCAGTTATCATTGCCAGATCAGGGCACCGGGCACGAACCAGGGTCTTGTCGGGTGGAGGGTGAAAAATAGCGGAAAGCGGTGAAACGTGGCGGAAGATGGTGAAAAATAGCGCATAATGGTGAAAGCTAGCGGAGAATGACTCAAGCTATGGCTGATTGGCTCAACTATGCAGAATAACCCATGAACCAAGGCCTACTGGGCTGAGATAACGATTGTATTGCTATATTGTAAGGACATTGATATGGGATAGTGTAGTGCTAGACTAGAGGCAGTGGGCCAGTGGTTGGATCAGCGGCACACCCTGATACACCCTGAGCCTCACTCCTAAAATGTCTCTCCCGCCCACTTACATCACGAGCTGCGAGCCGCGGTACTTGAGGCTGTCGCTGAACTTGCCGTGTGGGATCGACGCCGCAGAAACCTGCCTCTCGGGGAACCCCTCGAAGCTCTTGGCGTACGTGGCAACGGAGTGCGCAATCAACTTCGTGTTGACCACCCACGCGTCGTAGTCCGGGTTGGACAAGTCGTCGCAGAGCTGATGGTAGCAGGGGTCAAACCACTTACCCGCCTCGCCGCCGAAACTTTCCTGGCCCTTTTTGGTCTTGACACCCTCGGCACCTGTGGCGATACCGCCGGCGGGAATGCCTGCGTCGATGAAGCCCACGTAGTCGGAACGGCCGTCAAAGGGAACCATGGTGTAGTTCAATCCGTGCTCCTTGTACCAGTCGATGTAGAGCTCCTTCAAGTCGCCGGAACCGCTGGGGTGGTCCTTGTTGTTGGCATCGTACACCTGATATTCGTAGTTGGGCGACGCCATCATGTCGTAGTCCATGAAAAGACGCAACTTGGAGTTCTCCTCTGGCAGGAGCGACGTGGCATAGGCGTACGAGCCCAAAAGACCCTCCTCCTCCGCGGCCCACCACGCAAAGCGCACCGCGTTGTTGACCTTGAATTTGGTCAACTGCTTGGCCACCTCAAGTAAAGAAATTGTACCGGAACCGTCGTCGTTGATTCCGGGCCCTTCAGCCACAGAGTCCGAGTGGGCACCCAAGGAAACGACATTGTCGTGGTCGCCTGCCTTGGTCTCCGCCACGACATTGAGCGTCTTGATCTTCTTCACGTACGAGTCCACATACAAAGTGACCTCGAACTTGTGGGTGGGTTTTTTCTTCAACGCCTCGATGTATTTCGCCGCATCTTTCGTGCTGAGCGACAACGCGGGCACCTCCTTGCCAGTGGGCGAGCCCAACGTGCCATGTAAAGGCGCGTCTTCGTCGTAAATAATCACGGCAGAGGCACCGGCTTTTCCGGCATTAATCAGTTTATCACCAAACGCGCATTTTCCCCGCGCCACCAACGCAATGTTTCCACTGGTCAAGTTGGCTGGGAAGTCCGCAGAGTCGCACCCGAAATTGTCCACCAAAACCAAGTTTCCGTGGACCGGTCTGCCGTTTGGAGTAGGGGGTGTTAACGCGAGCGCCAGCACCAGTTTTGGTTCTGTGCCGTCAATGAGGAGCGAGAACGAGTTCACCCGCCCGTCGATGGCGTCGAACTTCTGCACGTCCCACGTGTAAAAGTAGGCGTGTTTGCGCAATTCTTCCAAAATATAGTGGATGGTTCCCCAGTGGCCCCTCAGACCAATGACTCTGGTGGGATGGCCGTAGTCTTTCACAGACGCCTGCGAGATGTTGTAGAGCACTTCGGCACGTGATCTCAAGGCGTCGGCGGTTATCGAGTCCTGCAATTTCTCCGTGTCCACCTCGGGCTTTAACCAAGGCGGCCAGGGAAACCAGGATTCCGAGTAGTCGTTTTCGGCGACATTGCCCAATACGGCCTGGCCCGACGAGGGGAACAAGGGGAACGCCGAGACGCCGAGAATAGCGAGGGACGTAGCAAGCGACAACTTCATGGTTGGTGTGTGCTAGCAAAAGTAGAGTGGTACGAAAGGGTGGATTTGTACTGGTTTGTGCTGGCTGATAGACGCGGACACCCGTACACCAGAGCCGTACGCGGAAGCGGGAAATTAGGGGTCAGGACCTTTGGCGTTCTGGTGATGGTCTGAAAGTTGTAGAGCCAGTTCTGGTCGTTTCCTAGTACGGTTTAGCTGGTTTTTGTTTACTTTTTTGGCGCTTTTGGCGGAAATTAGGGTCATCTGATGGACGGAGAGCGCCGCTCACGCGATGCGAGCTTATCTCCCTGCACAATGGCTCGGAAAGCTTATGTGCCTGACTTCCGAGGCAGCACCGAGGCCAAGCCGACGGATAAAGTTAATAGAGAAAGTATATTGTTATGTGGCGTGTGGATATTGCTTTTGGAAGCTGGCTAGTTTTCGTTGTGTAGACAGAATTTTCATGGGAATGCCATTTTGAAGCAAATGCACTGGGTACTGGGTGAACCCTGACATGGAGGCTGTCGGCCTGGACACTGAGGTGGACTTTTTCCAGGTGTTTCCAACGTTTTTCCAATGAAAGGGCGGGTGTTTCTGGTCTTACCGGGTTGTTGACAATTCGAATTACCACTATCTTTTATAGTGGCGATTGTATATATATACATACATTATATTGACATTGTAGAACTAGTCTCCTAACGGCAAATGCTTGCCAGAGCTGAAGAGTAAACATATTCTCCTAACAATGACTAAGACCGGACTTGATCAAGCGACAACCTGTATCCAAACTTGGGAGAGAAGAAGTCGCGAGGGCAAAAACGCAGCCAGACTCCAACACGTATCTTACTGCCACTGACAGATTCATAATCGTCTCTTTCAACTCACTTACTACGTTTCCCTTTAGTCGAAGCTCCTAGTACTCGCCGTGCTGGCTGCAAGACTCCGCTTGGACCCCGAGAGAGCGTCCCAAGACGGCTTTCTTACCGGTGGTCCAAATCCCAGAAAAGTAAGTCGAAGGACCCAGAACTTGTATGCCCAACAGGGAAGATGGCAGGGTTGGGGAAGATATATCGCCAGCCTGGCTCGTGATTTAGAAGGTCTTTGGAAAAGGTAGGTCTCAATATCTAGCCGCGAGTACTATGAATATTCATTCAAAACCACGTGTATAGACCAAAACACTATGAATATCGAGTCAGACACGAAGTATGGCTCGTAAGAGATCGATGAATGCCTTGCAAAACACCAGAATGCAAAGAATTGGCAGTGCCGCACATCCACCAAAATAGCACTACGCCCAGGCTTGGATCACACCCATTGATTTCAGCCGATACTACTTAACTATACCCCAGTTGAGGTCGTTTTCTGCTTCTTCACACCTGACCTGGAGCCACACTCAAAACTGGAACTTGAATCCGCCTTGGCCAAAGTGCCCCATAAACTGCTCAGGGTCGAAGTTGAAGTGCACATTCTGTGCACCGTGGTTCTGCTGGAAATGCCCGCCATGTTGTTGCTCCTGGGGCCTGTCGTAATCTTGGCGAGATGCGGGGTCAGACAACACTTCGTAGGCCTCGTTGATGTCCTGCATTTTCAGCTCGATCTCCCTCTCTGAGAGGTCCTTCTCCTTATACTTGTCAGGATGGTATTTCAAGGTTTGAGTGCGGTAGGCCTTTTTGAGTGTTTTCTCATCTGCGTCTTTGCTCACATCCAAAATCTTATAGTAGTCCTTGGACCGGTCGAATTTGGACTGCTGCTGCTGCTGCTGCTGTTGTTGTCTATAGTGGTGCTGCTGTCTTTGTTGGTGCTGTTGGTGCTGCTGCTGGCGGTGCTGCTGCTGCTGTCTGTGCTCGAATTCTTGCACCTGGGTCCACCGTTTCTGGAAGAGTTCCGTCTTCTGGACGTTTTTGTTGTACGCCGCCAAGAGCTGTTTTGCCGCATTGTAGTCTTTCTTCTTCAACAACAGGTCAATATGGGCCAAGTGTTTGGGCAAAAATGGCAGCCCCGAATCGTCCACCAAAGCGCAGAACTTCTTTTTATTGCCCTTCCCATGGGCGCTGGCTTCACACATAAGCTTGTGCAAAACCTCGACCAAGGGGAGGGCACTGCTCAATTTCCTATCGCCAAATTCCTCGAAAGTGAATTCCTGAGCTCGGTGTAGGAGGAAGTCGTACACGGATTTCACGCCTGAAGGCAAGGTTTTCATGTCCCGTTTGGAGAGTGTCACCGGGCCCGTGAGATCAGCGTACACCTGGTTCAAGTCCACACTCAAATCGCGCAATTTTTCGTCGGGAAGGTCCAGAAGCGAGTCGCTGCCGGGGTATAAATAGTCGTTGAGAATGAAGTACTGCTCCACCGGCTTGAGCACGTGCTGCAAGCGGTTGTACATTTTCGAGAGAAACCCACACGTTTTGTGGTCGTTGTCCATTCTGAGGCCTCCCCTTACGGTGTTCCACGCTTCCTCAAAGCTGCCTCTGGTGAACAAGAGATACTGCGAGAATTCCAGATACTGGTCGAGCCGTCTCTGCGGCAGGAGCCGGACGAGCTTGGCGTAGTCACGCACGATCTCGCCATAGGGGACACTTTCGCCGTTTTTGATCAGCACTACAGCCTTCTGCTTCCACACTTTTAGGCGGAGTTCGTATGCCAACGCGTTACTGGGCGTTATGGGCAAGATCGTGCCGTCCACGAGGTCGACACAGTGGTCCAATTCCGCGGTGTTTTTCAGGTCTAGCACGGCAACCACATGCTCATACGCGGCGTCCCACTGCCCCATCTTGCTGTACAATTGCGGGTAAGCGTCCGGCGGGAAGTTCTCCCGCAATTCGTGGAAGCTGCCCCGGTCTAGCCACATCTCCTGGAGTTTTTTGGACGCTGGCGCAAACGACGGATCCACGGCTAGAGCCTCGATTAGGTCGGCCACGGCTAGCGCCAGCTTGCTCAAGGAGATCTCGATGAGCGATCGCTGGTAGTGCACTTGCGCTAGGGCCGTTTTCGACACGTTCTCGGCGGACCTGGCCATGGCCAGGATCAATTCGTCGTACTCACTGAGCACTTGTGCGCTGGACCCATGCAGAAGAAGCAGGTTCTGGGCCTGCTGGATGCGCTGGGAGAAATCGGCGCTGCCCCCAGCGGCCGACGTTTTGGCAGCGGCTAGGAGAAACAACAAGAACGCTTTTCTCATACTTTTTTCGTGTTTTTTCGTGTTTTTTCGTGGTGGAAGTTCGTGGTAAAAGTAGAGTAGACCGTCTGGCATACGCGATAGGCGATGGTGCTACGTGGAACTTTCGCACCCGCAGCCAGATTGGAAATGGATGGAAACTGGGGCAGCAAACGGGAGTCTTTTTTGGACGATGGACAAAGGTGTTTAGCAATTTGGACTGATGTTTGGATTTGTGGTTTTTTTTTGTTTATGTTGTTTTTGGATTTGCTGTAGTAGCTAGTAGTATTAGTATGTCGGCTGACACAGCCACGCCCTATGTAGTATTATGATAGAGGCAAGTGAGAGACTGACGTGGTACGAATAGCGTGTTTCTTGCGGAGGTATTTCTTGTGGGGGTGTTTCTTGTGGGGGTGTTTCTTGTGGGGGTGTTAATTCAAGGCAAAAGATCAAAAAAAAATGATAATACTATTGTAGCTACATGAGAAAGTCGGAACCTAATATCAACTACACTGATGCGTAGGCAACTCTCACCTAAGAATATCATGGGTTGGAGGTAGAAACGGAAGACCACATTTGGCATTTCTTGTTACGAACACACGCTAAGCAAACAAAACACTCTCTTTTGCATAAAAATCATAGTACCAAGGGTATTGGGCATGTCCTACAGCCCCGTAGCTGTCCAGTCAATAAGAGCCACTCTAAGCACGATCAGAATAGCCAAGCTTCCTCTTTTTTTTGATTATCTCCTACGATTTTTTGGTCAACAAGATTGGCTTTGAGAGAGATGCTGCTCGGGATCTACGACAGACATACTGGACCCCCTCATTATAAGTATCAGAGATTGCGGGAACAGTTAGGAATATTCAAAAGAGAATGCAATGTTCAAAGAATCAGAAAGACATGGATCTTGCTGCTTTTTCTACTTCCAGGTTTGAGGCCCACCACCAGCTCATTACTCACGTTTATTCGCCATGCACCCAGCACTCGTACACAATTAGTCATCCACCTCTCTACTTGAAAAGCTTCGCCAACGACACCGCGCCCTCGTCGTTCTTCGACATCACCTTGGCCACCGCAAGCTCAAAGTCCTCCTGCGTCACGTGGATTCTCCGCTCTCTCAAGGCATACATCCCCGCTTCCGTGCACACACCCTTCACGTCTGCACCAGAACATCCGTTCATCTTCTCTGCAATCTTGCGCAAGTTAATACCACGCGTCAAGTTCATGGACCGCGAGTGGATCTTCAAGATATCCGCTCTGGCCTGTACAGTGGGCGCAGGAAACTCGATTTTACGGTCGATACGACCCGGTCTTAAAAGTGCAGGGTCCAAAATATCCAACCGGTTGGTGGCCATGATAATCTTGATGTCCTTGGAACTTTCGAACCCGTCCAACTGGTTGAGCAACTCCAACATGGTTCTCTGCACTTCCGAGTCTCCTCCCGACGAGCCTTCGACTCTGGAAGATCCAATAGAATCGATTTCATCCATGAAAATAATAGAAGGCGCGTGTTCTCTGGCCATCACGAAAAGTTCACGAACCATTCGGGAACCCTCGCCGATATACTTCTGCACCAATTCGGAACCCGAAACCCTGATGAATCTGCAGTCTGTGTGGTGTGCCACCGAACGGGCCAAGAGCGTTTTTCCAGTACCTGGTGGACCGTACAAAATAACACCTTTGGGCTGGGCAATACCCAAACTTTCGAACAATTCTGGGTGTTTCACTGGTAATTCAATCACCTCCTTGATTTCCTTGATCTGCTTGTCCAAGCCACCCACCATGTCATACGTGGAATCTGGCACTTTTTCCACCATCATCAACGACACCAACGGGTCGACCTTATTGGGCAAAATCTTGTGCAAGTCATACGAGTCCGATTTGAGACACACGCGCAAACTGGGCGTCAACTTCTTGATGTCGATATCCTTGGTAACGTTCACGATGTATTTGCCCTCAGGGTGGATTTTCACGAGCACTTTTTTCAACCCCATCACCTTCACTACCTCCCCCACGTACGATCCTGGTTCCTGGAGAAGTCTTAATTCGTCTTTTAATTGGCGCACCTTCGAGTTGAGCTTGTTTCTTTGTGCTTCTAACCGCCGTAAGTTCTGCGCCGTGGTTTGGAGCTTGATCTCTGTGTCCTGTATCTGCTGCTCAAAATAGGGCTTAATGCCACCCTGGTGGATGTAAGGAGAATCTACAGCAGCCATATTGGGGTATTGTTGTGGTTTTTATGAGGGTTTTTATCGGGTTTAGTGTGGTTTGAAGATGGTGGACAAGTGAATAGAGCTTTGCCTCCAACCGCACCGACACTACTGGTGTATGCAGGACGGACAAGAGTGGGTCAAGTTGGAGGAAGACAGAGGGGAAATATTGGGGCGTAAGAGTAGTTTGAGAGTTTTATAGATTGGAGAGGGTTTGAAAGCTCTATTCTCTTTTTTTTTTTTTGTGAAAGTTGAGGTTGCTGTCAAGGTAAACTGAAGTGTACACGGTCGTGTGAGAGAGTATGAGAGTTGATTGGGAGGATCAACGAAGAACGATATTTCGGACTTCTCTTTCGTTCTTATGAGTGCTCGGACCGATTTCTTTGTAAGAAAAGCCTTAGTTTATTGCTGGATGTGAGCAATGGGATGGGTAATAGACTACAACCTGCGAAGGCAAAGTATACCACATTAGATCTCGGACCCAGCCGTTTGCTTTTCCTTTTTTTTCTATTTTTTTCAGAATTTGTCTTTCTTTTCGACATTCTGATTCAAGATTATTTATCCATATTACCATACCAGGGTTTCGCCCCGGAAATTGACTGAATGAACAATAGCCATAATTCCACCAGCCGGATATCGTGCTCAAAGATTCAAAAAGAGAAGAAGTACAACACGCTACACATCCCAAAACCCAAAATCCTTCGCCATGTCACCCTCTTAGACTCCCAAGACATGCCGTCCCTCGGTGCACAGGTTTCTGGCTCTCACTACTCCTGACTACTAACCCACAAACCATACACGCTTCTCCAATGAAAACCTTCGGTATACTCGTATTTCTCACTACGGCGCTAGCGTTCCAGCAGTTCTGCAAGTGCCAGTGCAACGAGCAGCTGCTCGTGGAGAAAATCGACCAATGTAAGCAGTGCACGAAAGAATGGTGTCTTCTGCAGAACGCTGGGCTCTGTCTGCCGGAAGAAACGACCGATTCGATGATCATCAGCTGCTTCCAAAACGAGTCTCGGAAGGAACAGGCGATCGTGTACGCGTTTATTTTTGCCATAGTGGTGCTTCTAGCCAAGCTGGTCTTGCCCTTTGGGGGGCGTGGATGAACCGGTGTGGGGATTTCTATAGACAGTACGGAGACGGGTGGAGATTGCGGTTTTTGGCAATTGGAAAACGGCAATGGGACATGCCTGTGTTGGGTTATTGGCGCAAGTTGCATTGGTGACGATGGAGGTGTAGTGAGAAGAACTAGCTAGTGTTGATGGCTGAAGGCAGAACTGTTTAGGTGGTGGGTGTTTACGTTGAGGAGACTTGCATATATTTCCTTCTACGTGCTTCAATAACCTCGTTAGTTCCTACAGACGTTTCTGTTCACACTGATTGTCTTTGAGCGAAGTTTCCTTTACGATTCATATTGAACACGCGTGCTATGGCGACCTTTTAATGCCTAAACACGTTAAAAGGACAACGTACCGACCATCAATTTCCTGGAAGGTTACGCCTGATTGATACAACCAACATCCAATGCGTGCAATAAATTCCGGAATTTCAGGAAAAAACACGCATATTCCACGAAAAGGCATTTTCGCGTGTTGTACCATGGTATTCTGGGGCTGAGCCACTGCCCCACATAGCAGTAGCCTATCTTCACGTAGCCTAAACCCAGAATAGCCTAGCAATCTAAACAACGCTCCATAAGAAGCCGGCCACCCATGAACGCACCTCGAATCTCTAAAAACCCTCAGCAGAACAAATCGGCCCACCGAAGAAAATCGCAATCGCGATCGCAACCTGGATCGTGGCCCTGGTTGGACGATCTCCAGATTTGGACTGCTTTCAATCTCCATCCCACTCTGTAGCGCAGTGCCGCAACTTCACCAAATCTAGCCCTAAATAATTACGAATGCTAACCCGCTATTTTCCTCCCTTTTCTTCCCCGGACCCTCCCCGTGTTTTGCCTCCCGTATCCATAACCTTCTTCGCAGCCAGACCCCTCAGGCCCACCAGAAAAGTCGTGCCGCAACAAGGCGAGCATAGTGAAAAAAAAAATTTTTATGCCATATCTCACGATCTCTAAGGTACACTTTTTCGCCCTCCAAACCTCCTCTTTTTCCGTACGAAAACCACAAGAGGCCCCCCACCCGTTGAGCGTACTTTGCAATTGCTGACTTGTGGATCTAATTATTAAGTTAATTATTTGCACATCGACCAATTTCCCGCCAACGCAAAACCCCTTTGGAGAACCCGGATCACCCCTTCCGCTGCCTCCAAACACCACAAAAAAGCCTAGGACCACAGACCCCTTTCTGTGTCTTAGCCCGAGGTTTTGTCTGACCGTTTTTGTCTCACATCCCTTTTTCTTGCTCGAAACGGTAGAGCCATGTCCGACAAAATAGAGGCTCCCGCCGACGCCCCTGGTGCCACACAAACCCCTCAACAAGGTGGACAAAAAAACCCACCCAACCCACCACAGCCGCTGCAGTACCAAGGAAAAGCTGCTGGTGGCGCCAGCCCTGCCAGTGCACAAAACCACGCGTCGCTTGCGCAAAACCAAACCAACCCTGCCCACAGGCAGAATTATACGGGCGCCCCGGGCAACAAGAACTACTACAACAAGCGCAATAACTACAACGCCAAGGGCAGCCATAGCGGCGGCCACAGCGGCAACGCGCAGAACAACAAGCAGTACGCCGGCGGCTACCCATATCCACAAATGTACGGTAACAACTACTATGCATACTACTACCAGAACATGATGCCTGGCATGAACGGCATCCCCGCCGGCTACCCACCCCAGCTGCCCCAGCCTGCACAGCAGTACCCCACATCGCCGGGTATTTCTAAGGTGAAGATCACCGACAGAGAAGGTAAGCAGGTGGACTTGGAGGAAAAGACGAAACTGTCGACATCCACGCCCAAGGCGCCTGAGGCGCAGATCGCCACGCCCGCGACGCCTGAGTCGTCCGCGTCGCCTGCTCCTGCCGTTTCTGAGAGCCCTGCTGCGCCTGCGCCTGCTACTGCCGCTACTGCCGCTGCCACTGCCAAGTCCCTTGCTGCCGAGGAGTTCAGAAGAAAGATCTTGGAGCGCGCGCAGCTCGCACAGAAGAAGAAGGACGAGGAGAAGGCCAAGCTTGCTGCTGAGGCCAAGGCCAAGGAGCCCGTTGTGGCGCCTGCTCCTGCTCCTGCTCCTGCTCCTACTCCTGCTCCTGTTCCTCCTGCTGCCACCCCAGAGACTAAATCTGAGGTTCATCAGCCTGAGAAGCCGGTTGAAAAGGTTGTCGAAGAGGTTGCTGAAAAGCCCGTTGAGAAGCCTGCTGAGAAGGTCGCCGAAAAGGTCGCTGAGCAGCCTGCTGAACAGCCCGCTGAGGCATCTCCTGCACCTGAAACGCCAGCACCAGTCGCTGAGACCCCTGTTGAGGAAGTCAAGGAACCTGCGCCTGAGTCTATTTCGGAAAATGCCACTGTTGAGACCCCAGAGCCAATCAAAGAGGAAGCTGAGCTCCCCAAGGAGGCCGTAAGTGCCGACCTGAGCAAGGAAGTTCAACCCGAAAGCCAGGAAGACGATGTCAAAAAGGCCGCTCCTGAAGAAGAGGCTACCGAACAACCCGCCGAAGAACTGACGCAAGATGACGAGGAAGGTCCTGTATTCGACCTCTCCCTGTACTTCGACAGAGTGAAGAATGCTGCGCCAATCGAAGACCCATTTTCTTTCTCTTACCCATACCCTCTCACCGGTGTCGATTCCAGGTGGAAGGCCGGAGCCAAAAAGTACAGATACGACCCTCAGTTCTTGCTCCAATTCGGTGACGTCGTCCAATACCCTATCGATGACGCTTGGAAGGAGAAACTCGAAGGATTGGGCATTGTATCCAACAGAAGGTCTACTGGTGGTCCTCAAAGAATGAACTCGAACAAGTTTAGCGGGCAATCGCAAGGCGGTAGATTTAATGGATCTTTGCCAAACAGACTTGGACAATTCAACGACAGACAGAATTCCAGAAGCGGATCGAAGAGAAGAGGCGGATCTAGCGCTGGTGGTCCAAGAGACAAGTCTTTGAGAAACAGAAACCAGTCCAAGAGAGGAAAGGATGAAGAGCCACCAAAGCCAGCTGAAGAGGTGAAACCTTTGGTGCCTTCGGCTAACAGATGGGTCCCTAGATCAAGAGTAAAGAAGGAAGAGGTGAAGCTTGCTCCAGATGGATCCGTCCTCCTCGATTCTGAGGAGATCGAAAGAAAGGTCAACTCCGCATTAAACAAGTTGACATTGGAGATGTTTGAGCCAATCACCGAAGATTTGTTGAAGATCGGCAAGCAGTCGGTCTGGGAGGATGATGCGAAGACCATCAAGCAAGTGATCTCATTGACGTTTGCTAAGGCGTGTGATGAGCCTTACTGGTCTTCCGTGTACGCGCAATTCTGCGCCAAGATGTTGAAAGAGGTTCCTGACGAAGTCAAGGATGTCAACACACTCACAAAGAATGGAGAGCCTGCCACAGGTGGTGATTTGGCAAGAAGAATTTTGTTGGCCACATGTCAAGTTGAATACGAGAAGGGATGGGTCGACAAACTTCCAACCAACGAAGATGGCTCCCCATTGGAACCTGAGATGATGTCGGATGAATACTACGTCATGGCTGCCGCCAAGCGAAGGGGTCTTGGTTTGGTCAAGTTCATTGGTAACTTATACATTTTGAACATGTTGAATGATCAAGTTATCTTGCATTGTTTGAGAGACCAATCGAAGAACGTTGTTGACCCATCTGAGGATTCCTTGGAGAACTTGGCTCAATTGATTAAAACTGTTGGACCTAGATTTGAGGCTTCTGAAAGAAACAGAGCTGCATTGAATTTGGTCTACGACAACATCCAACAAATCTTGGACAACTGTAAACTCTCCTCGAGAATCAAGTTCATGTTGATGGACTTGCAAGACTTGAGAAGAAGCAGCTGGAAATCCATGAAACAGGATGCCGGACCAAAGACGATCAAGGAGATTCACAACGAAGCCGAGTTGAAGAAGATCGAAGAAGGAAGAGAGAAGGCGGAGAAGAGAAGACAAAACAAGGGCGGATACAACAACTCTGGATTTGGCGGTGGTGACTCCAGATCTAACTCATCTAGATCTGGTGGTTCATCGTGGGGTAACAAGAAGGACTCTAGGACGCCAACAAAGGACTCCAGAGGATTCACCTCAGTCTCCAGAACGCAATCCAACAGACCCGCGCCAGAATCGAGCGCACCTCCATCCAACTTAGCTCCTCGCGAGACTTCTAAGAGAACAGACTCCATGGCATCTAATATGTTTGCCGCTTTGGGTGGTGACCACGACGACGAGGAAGCCGAGACCCACGCAAACTAATTGGCTACATAATATCACTAGGCTCCCGGGCCTGCTATCACTTGCATTTTTCTCTCCCACTTTGAATTGTAATATACATCGACGCGACTATAGACCCTATTTTTGTAAATTACCCTCGAGAGTCTCGAGAATGCTCTCAAGATCATCAACCTTCGCCAAATCGAGACCTTCTCCTAGGAGGAAGTCTGACTCTAGGCTTTTTAGGTCGGTGATTTCCATTCCTTGACATGGAGGTTGTCTGTCGTCCGGCAAATCCAGAAGTAGCCTATCCACCAATTCTTCATCGTAAACCACCTCATATTCAACCTTGGCCTCTTCTGGCTCCGTTTCTGACTTCTCTCTCTGTTTTGAAAAGTAATTTTTTGCTTCCTCCACAGTTTTTCTTAACAGAGTATCCTCATAGTCCTCCGTTCCAGCTAGCCTTTCGAGGCAGTTGTATAGTAAAAGCTCAGCACCAATGCCCGATTTTTCTACTGCTTTTAAAACAGAAAGAACTTTTATTAGTTCGTTCTTTTCAGGCATAGAGTGGGTGCACGTGAACAAAATAAGGTACTTGAGTATGCTTAGCGGAGACTCTCCTTTTTTGAGTAATTGTAGGCAAGTGTGGGTTGCCGAAAGAATTCGGAATTTCGAAGCAGAATGGCGAGATAAGTCTGCTTTTTCTGGAAAAATGTCGTCCTCGGAATATAGTGGGCCAGAGTCGGCCTCATCGTCGTCTGAATGTGGAATGTGACCTGCCCATTTCTTTAACTGCGGATTGTCTCCCGTATATTCCACTAGTTCTGTCTCGTCGGCCCAACTCTCCAAATCAGAGTCTGTCTGTTCGCTTGTCGTGGTGGTCAGATCGGTTTTCTGTGCTTTGTTATCAAGGTTACTGACACTAAACCCATCAAAGGGTTGACTTTTGGGGTTTCTTAGGCACTTTAATAGATGCGCTAGAATGGGGAGATTCGATTCCGACTGGAGGCCAAACCGTGCCTTGCTTAGGCTTCTGGTGAATTCTGCGACCATACTCTCGTCGACCAGATATTCCCTGGCGTTTTCTGAAACATGGTAGTCTGCTCCACTGAGTCTAGTACTAACCAACTCTATCACATTTACAGCACTTCTCATATCACCGTTTGCGTACTCCACCACCGCAGAAACCGCCCCATCCGAAAAGCTCAAAAAACACACCTTGCTTGCCATTTTTCGCCGCACGTTTTCGTATAGTATCGCCCGATGTACCACCTGTTGGATGTGCACGTCTGACAATTTGACTAGTGTGAATAAATGGCACCGTGAGAGAATGGCTCTCCTGATTCGCTTCTGGGGATCCACGGTAGTGGCACCCACAAATACGAAACTTCCAGCCTCGATAAAGGGAAGTAGAAAGTCCTGTTGAACGGTCGAAAACCGGTGGATTTCGTCAATGAAAACAAGCACTCGTAGGCGCGGGGTGTTTAAGCGAGCCCGCTTTGTGTTCTCTGTCTCGATCAGACCCAGAAGGTCTCTGAGCTCGGCCACTGTAGACAGCGTAGCAGAAAGCTCTACAAACACGTAGTTGGCCTCGTTTGCTAACAATCTAGCCAAGCTAGTCTTGCCCACTCCGGGCGGACCGCTGAGCAACATTGAGGGGAGGTACCCCAAGCGGAGATAGTTAGAAATCTCGCCATCAACAGTGTTGAGTAGGTGTTCCTGGCCGATGTATTGGGCGAAGCTGGCAGGGCGTATTCTCTCCGTCAACGGCTTGGAGAAATCGGCCACCAATTTGGTGAGGGTATCTCGAGGCACGTGCTGCATGTTTTATTGCCGAAGGAAATAGCTCATGGTCACGGTAGAAGTGATAGAAGCGAGATGAGAATGTGAGATCGCACAGTATGGGTTCAGTGCTGCGAAATCTCGGTGCTCGCGTGGGAAGTAGCGTACTACATTTTGCAATCCGGACTTCTCACGTGTTTCGAGAACGCATCCGATTGTAGATGACTTGGCGGCTTTTGTGAATACTGATCATTTGTTTGATCGTGCTTGGAAACCAAAATGGGGGACTGATGGGCCGTAACCTAGGACCACACAGGATAAAAGGATACATCCGGCTGACGTCGCCAAGTCTCGTTATCACGAGAACGATGGTGGAAGCACGACGATGGGCGAGAGCGGAAACTAGGGGTACTTGTTTTTTTGAGAGAGTCAGACGAGGACCACTGTTGGTCATTCGTGCGTCACTAACAAGAAGCAAGAGAAGAGAGGTGTGAAACCGTCAAATTTATCACTTGTTGACTATTCCACCATTGTTAATGTGACTTATTGTAGCTGACTAGTACCTGGAGAAAGTGCTTCAATATTTAGCAATGGGAGACACGGATAACGAACAGGCCAGGTACTGGATCCGTCAAAACCTCACGACTTCCGTAGATTAGTAATTTTGCAGATGCCAGCATGAACTTGCTATTCTTTGTCACCTCACAGTACTTGCTCTACTGATAAGTCAGCCACCGAAGTCGACTGGTGCCCGCCAAAAAACAAGACCGGGCACCCCCGATTCAAGTAGGCATCGTTCCACGTATGCTCGGTTCACTCAAACGGTGGCCATATCTCACCATCAACGGCAAGACAAAAACGGAAACCTCGAGTACACGGCGTGATACCCTCTAGTCCTACTAGACTTCTGTAATAAGTTACAAAGACCGGGCTCCATCGCGCCCATTGTTCCTAGCGTTGCACTATAGATTATCCCACCAAACCCATTGTTCCCATTCATTCTCTTCCTATGCTTCCTCCCGTTCCTCACGTCACCTGCGTGGCTCCGTCATAGGGCTGTTCAACGAACTTGACACCCGTCTTTTCTTGAACGCCTTCGGCTCTTCCAGCCCGACCGCTTTCGGCGACGGGCTCGTTCCTTCATTTTGGTGACTGGCCATACTGGTGCGCCGCAACGGTCTGGCACTAACAACAAAGCTCTCAAGTGCCTTCAACGGAGAGCTGATCTGGTTGCTCCGCAAGAAGCTCATGAGTGGATGGAGACACGTCATCACGTCGCCGATTTGCATGAGCCGCGTGGCACTTTCCGAAAGACCCGCGTTTCGCGAGTGCTTGAGGCATTCGGTGGTTTGCGCCACTTGTTGGTAGAAATCCCCGTACCCATTGTGGGTGTTTTCCTGTGTTTTATAGCTGGTCCACTGTCGCTGCAACGAGTCCATGGAAATCGATTTGTGGAACGAAAATAGCCGGCAGTCGACGTGCTGGACGTAAAAGTCTCTGGCCATGAGAAACCTGCACGTTCCTGAGGAAGTGCCCATAGACCCGTCTTCGTAGTGGAAGGTAATATTGATTCGGCACATAAGCAGAAGAAACCCGCCCGCTAGAAGCTGGTACCGAAACCCCGTGAGGAAGAGATCGTGTTTCTGCACGCTGTGTGAAAGCACCTGCGCAAGGAGAAATTTGGGGGCTGTGCTTATGTTCAACTGGTAGGTGTTCGATGCCGAACGGGCGTCTCTAAAAAAAGGCACATTGCCGTTCTGTGAAGGTGATTCGCCCGCAACGGTGAACCTGATCACGGCTGAAGGCCGGAAAAACGCCTCACACACACGAGCCCAGAAACCCACACTGGAGATCATTTCGTAGGGGGCACTGGACACCAGCTCCACGAGGTCCAAAATACGCATGATGGCTGCGTTTCCGGTGTTTCTCCTGAAAATACGCGCGTTCAAGCTCTCCTGCTGCGCGGACGTCGGTGCCGAGTTGGGAGTGGAATTATGGCCCGAGTTTGGTCCAGAAAGAGGACCAGAATTTGGCCCGTTGGGCCCGTTGTGTCCGTTTTGAGATACTCCCAGAACCACGCTCTGGCGCCTCAGCTCCGTGCCCTGCACAGGCCGACCATTATTCTGCCACCTCATCTGGTTATTCCCATTGCTCCCATTCTGCGGGCTCTGTGCATTCGCTGATTTGTCCTCGTTTTCCGGCTGCTGCATCATCTGGAGCTGCTGTTGCTGTAGGAGCTGCCGCTGGTTGGGTCTTGGTGGCACGTTCCCCTTCTCACTCAGAGAATCCCTTGAAACAGGGGTCGTATTATGGTGGGCACTAGGCGCCGAGGCGCCGGCGTTTCGCTGTGAGTTTCGCTGTGAGTTTCGCTTTGCCAGCCCCTGTGCCGCAGGCGCCAGCGCAATCATGTGGGGGTGGCGGGTATTTTCGTGGTGTTGCAACGGCATAGAAGACGGCACCACAGGTTGGGTATGGGCACCGGTAAAATGGCCATTTGGGAAGTTGGCGTGTTCGCCATTGGTGGATCTGGTTACTGTGTGTGGCTGTGGCGGGCCTAGCGGTCGTTGCCCGTCGAAAGTGGGCATGGTTTGCATTTACACTGGGTTGAATAGTGCACCAACTGGTTTGTAGGAGGGCCACCAAATGGCAGAAAAGCGGCTCCAGAGCTGCGTGCGGCGGGGGTCTGGAGAGGGCGTGGAGCAGAAAAGAAACCACGGCGAAACAGGGGCAAACACCGAAAAAACACAGAAAAACAGCACGCCTCAAAATCACTCGACGGTTGGAACATGGCCTTGAATGGAGCCGGCACATCGATTAGGACAGTCCGGCTGCATCATGCGCATCCTGCGGGTGCGTTGGGCTGTGTGCAGGCCCAAAGCAGATCCAGGACCCAAGGCGCCCGGAATGTGGCGGGGGCTAACTGGCTTCGTATTTGCCGCTTATTCCTGCGTGGGCGCACGGCGCACGTGACACGCTGCTGGCTGTACTCAGAAAAACGGGCTCCCTGCCGAATTTCCGCACCTGAGGTTGCCTGAGAAACCCGGCCAAACCCAGGCGGCCACTCGAATCGCTTGCTGCAAGCCTGGGTTGGTGGCTGTGTGCAGGTCGTGCATGGAGCCCGCATTGGCACCTCACGCCCGCGCGCGAGCGCTAGGTAACGCTCCAGCCCCGGTTCTAGCCGGTGTGCGCTGGCTTCTAGAAGGGAAAAGTGGCACTCGATACTTTCGTAAAACTTTTTCTAATCTCGGGGCTTTTGCAAAAAGCGATCGTTGTGGTTGGGTTGCGCCTGCACTTTCGCGAGCCCCACTTTCCATAACAGAAAACGTTCTTTGCGCGTCAGAAAAGAGCCTCTCTTTTTTCCGCGCCTTCCAGCAGTCGCGAGCCCACGGGCGATACTGCGAGCCATAAAGCTATACTTGCCATCGATGCTTGCGTCCTGACTTGCGATCAAATACTTGCTCCCGCAGGTGTAGGTCGACGATCTATAGATTGCGGCTTTTGCTCTGCTGGCCTGCATGCAACTCAACCTGGGCGGCTGTTCCGTCACCCACTGCTCGCATTTTTCGCAGCTCCAAGCTGTTGGGTTGCCTCTGGGTTATGAGCATCCATGGCGTGCATTTCAGTATCCTACACGACCGCACGGGCATGTGTAAGTTGGGGGTAGGCGTGCCGGTGGGGCCTAGGTTTGGAGTGGTTTTCGGTCGAATATTGTACGGTGGTCTGGGATCGTGTTCTGTGTTCTCGAGTAAGCGAGATGGCTTAGGACGTTCTGGGCGATCAGATGCAGTTATGGTGCTTCGGAGCAGCGCACATGATTACGTCACCAACATCGGGCGATTAACTTTGAAACAACTCTGGGCAGCTCCTTAGTAGTTACCCATGGCTGTGTTCTTGCATATTGGTGAGCAGGTGGGCTCGTAACTTGTAGCAAGCTTGTTGGCTGAGGAGCGGAGTTCCGATTCTTTTTGGTAGCGTGCGGTTTTCCTCACATGCTATTATATATATACATGTTTCCTTCGCCCCGGTGGGAAGCGTATGTCAGTATGTTAGGTGCTTCAGTGTGCTCGCAGCCCAGAGTGAGGCTATCGAACGCAAAGGTTAAGGAAGGGAAAGGATGGCGAAAACCTAATTGATTGTGTTCTTTTTTGAAGGGAACGTCGTTCCACGGATCTCAGGCGCCCCATTCACCGTTCCACAACGAAACTACATTCCTATTGCAAACCGTGATAGATCTCAACATCAAGTTGACCGGACAAGATGTCCCATTGGACTTCACGGCACCTCTGCCCCAACCAACGTACACGTAGAGATGGTTATGTCATGAGAGCATGAGTCGTTCGCCTGGGTGCCTTCTCAAATGGTCCATCTGGAGAACTAACCTTTTTGTCTACAGAACTTAAACCTTAAGCATATTTTGAGTGCTTGGTGTATTTTTGGCATAGATGGCTCGCCGTAGAGCATTCTGAGTCTGTGGGACCGTTGGTGCTCTAAATTTAACCTGTTCCACCAGAACTGTCAATACGCACGCTGTTCTAGAGTGCTAGTTTGTCTTCTGCGATGAATGGAACAGATGACATTGAGTCAGTTATCGCGTCCCTACTACCGTGGATGAATTAATGTTCCATCACTGAATTAGTATGACTGCATGCCCATTGCTGGCCACCCACTCATGTTTATTACGTGAGAAACCGTGGCCTATGCATATTGACCAACGGAAAGAGAAGTTCTAGAAAGAGAAAAAGTGCTTGGCTCCGTGTAAGCGAGTGTCTTTTCTGGGGAGTGCCCTAGCAGGCGAGCCCGTTGCTACAGAAACGCAGAGCTAGAGCAAACTGACAAAATGAGGGAAGTACTAAGGCGAAGGACAAGAAGGAATAGGAAACAGAGGAAACGGAGAAGCGCGGTATGAAACTGGCCTTTTTCAGAGACCGGGATGAGGATCTACTTTTCCTCCCCTTGCGTGTGTCCAGAATCCTTGATCCATAGATTCCGATCTACTGAGGCTCCAACTGCTCAGCTACTGGGAAGCAGGACATGATATCCCAGTCGTTCGTTTGATTAAACGACAGCATCACCGGTTTATAGTCTCTTGCTAAGACGTTTGAGCCTTACCTTTATAATTGTACTACTACTGGCCGGTGTATGCGTCTAATAACCACCGCCTGTCTGAGCCAGCCATACGACCATGATTCTTTCCATCATTCCTTCTCCCTTTCAATGATTCATTTATTTTTACGATACTTCTGTATTTCCGTTACTTCCCTTATTTTCATCTTTCTTCCCTTTCCTCCTCCTTTTCCACCCACCTACCGTCTCCGTTGTCTCCCTCCCTACTTAGTCGCCAACACGCATCCTCCGGCCAGACTCACCCACCGCACTAGCGCAGGATGCCCCACCACCGGTCTTCTGGGCTTGAGGGTCTGCTTCGTCTCCGGCACGTCCTCCTCGGGCCGCTCGCGCGTCTTGTTCGCGCGCCTCTTCAACAACTTGTTCAAGGTGTCTCTTTTCTCCTCCTCGAGCTGCTTGGTCTTGTAGTCAGCCCGCTTGCGGGCGTTTTCGGCCTTGCGCACGGCCATCTGCTCCGCGGTTTCCTTCTTTTTCTGCGTCTTGCGGTTCAACGCTAGAAGCTGCTCGTCCATGCGGGCAAACATCAGGTCCTCGTACTTTTCGGGCTCGTCGTCCACTAGCCGTGCTCGCTGGCGCTCTGTCATGCGCGACAAGTCGGGCTTATACTCCGCTTCGAGAAAATCCTCCTCTTTTTTCGCTCTACGTGGGATTTTCAACTTCACCGACACTTTCTTCTTTGGCGGTGGCGCGGGCTCCTCGTCGCTATCCAACAATTCGTCCTCTTCGTAGAACGTAAGCTGTCTTTTCTTGCTTTCTCGGGTGGGTCTTGCTCCACGCAGGGGCCTCACAGCTGCTGGCTGTTCTATCTCGAAGGCATCCTCTGAGGAATCGTCAGCGTCATTGGGCTGGTGGTCGTCGTCGTCGTTTTCCTCGTTTTCCTCGTTTTCGTCCTCGTCCTCCTCTGCCACTTCGTCGTCAAATTCGAGCTCGCTCAACTCGTCGGAATCGCTTGCGTTTGCAGCAGGTGCAACGTCGTCGTCGAAGTCGTCGTCGCTCACCGGGATTTGGTGTCTCAATCTACGGGCGGACATCGCTAGGGGGTGGTATGTGTGGTTTTATTCTACGGCCGGTGCGATCACGGCCCGTGATGCAAGTAGGTGAAAACGCGGCCCGACTCGTGGGTAAGAATAGTGCTCGCTCGCGCTAATATGGAGCATGGGTCATGCCCGGGTATGGAGGGAAAGAGGGATCGACAAGAGAAGTCAAGCATTGAAAAGGTTGGTCTGACGTTGGGAAATGACGGTTTCTGAGTGATTTCAAGGTATTTTCAATTTTGGGTATTTGATTTTTCATGCAGAGTCTTTGAAGTGTGGAGGTAGATTGTACCTTGGCTGCGTAATAAAGACAGTGTTGTTGAGAGGAAAATATACAATCAAAAATAGAACCCAATTCGCTTTTGTAGAATTTCTACCGTGGCCTCAAATCTTATCTCCAAAGCACCCCGATCATCCAAGAAGTACTTAAAAGAGCCTAGATAGGTGTGTCGCTCCTCCCAAAAGGTGCGCCAGTCACTACCCCGTAAGTAGACAACTGAGAAGTGGCGGGCTTTCGAGTATTTCTTGGTGTCTCTGAAATGAGCCCAGCCGTTTGACAGCACTCGTAACTGGCGACAATTGAAAAGATCTACAAGGGTCTCAATATCACCTACTGCCCCCTAATAGGAGGTACATACATTAACCTCCAGCTGAACCGTTAAACCCTCAATCACACAACATATACTCCCACTTTTCACCACTTTTTTTCTCAATTAACCGTATTGAATGTATACCGATTCTATCTCCTAGGCACGCCCGCTCATGAACATGCCCTTGATGCTACGTATGCCCTGCTTGACTTCTCGAGCCAAGTTCTTGGGTTTACGGGACACCGTGGGCTGCGATTCGCTGAAAAGCCTGTTTTGGTCGAAGTACACCATCTCCGCCTTTTGCCGCAAGTCCTTGAGCGCAAAGTCAATCACCTTGTAGTGCTCCATTTCCTGCACCAGGTACCCCAGACACTCTTTAAGCGTGGCCAAAAGATTCTTCATTTTATCGAGAACAAGGTTCTGGCCGAGCGTTTCGTGGGGGCTGTCCAAAAGACGCTTCTTTTCCAAATCCTCCGTCTGGCACACGGAATCCGCATACACTTTCTTGACTGTGCCGTTGGCCCTCTCTATGCCTATGATGGGAATGTACTCCACCTTACTAATAGCACTCAAGTACAAGTCGCGTAATCTGGTCCGGCACACCTCGAGAAACTCGAGCCGCTGTGAAACCGTGGTTTCCATTAGTGGCCGTATGGCCAAAAGCCCCACCAAATACACCACTATTAAGGCTCCTGCTGAGGATCTCGTAAGCGTAAGCAAAAACCGTAGCAAGCGCGAGCGGCGCGCGTGATTCGCAGGGAGGTATCCGCTGGGATTGAAGGCGGTCTCCGGGATTGTGAGAATGGGCACAGACATGAAAAAAGCGTTGGTGGTGGAGGTCTAGAATTGGTTACTGTGATTTAGCGGGGGACCGAGGCAGAGGCTGGTGTACGGGTGTATACCCCAGGTCGATCTCCAGTGGTTACAGGCCATCAAAAACGGTGAAAACGGTGATAGGTTGATAGAGGTTTTCTGTGCTACATCCGTTTTCCGGTATTTTCCCAAATCCGTCGCCTCGCGGATCTTTTCTATGTGCATGTGCCATATGGCTAGTCTATAAGGTCCCCCACGCCCTCCGTGAAGGGCTTCGTGTTTCTGCGCTGCGCAGGATTCTCGGAATTATGCTTCTGGTGCTTTTTGTACTGGTTCTTGTACGGCGCCTTGTGGGCCACAGCAGTCTGTTTTTTCGCCACAAACGCCCTGACTTGCGGAGACAGCAAAATTGCGCTTTTCTGTGCCTTGTCCGCTAGTTTCCGCTCTAGACCCTCTGTTTTGCGCTTCTCGGCCCGGGCCTCCTGCCTGGCACGTTCCTCCTCGTTGGGCACCCACTTGGATTTGAGAATACGCCTAATACTCTCGGGGTTGATGTTGAAAAAATCAGCGATTTGCACCGTTTTCAAGTGTGGCATCTGAGCCTTCAAGTCGCGGATGTCGCTCATCTGCTGCCGCGAGAGTTTTCGCGTAGGGTTCCACGAACCGTACCGTTTTCGTAGACTGACTTCTCTCTTTTCCCACTCGGGAGCGTTTTTATCCCGTTTACGGTCGGCCTCTTCTAGTTTTTGTTTAAATCTGAGCTCTGACGGTGATAGCGAGCTCAGGCTGTACGGCCGTATAAGCCGCACATTCAAGGAGGTGCTTTGGCGAAGAAGAGTCCACATGATATATGTGGATGGAGTTGCAAGCTGGGTTCGAGGTGATGGGCTGCGATCGAGGTCACGTGAGCAGCTCGCTCTGCTCTGGGGCAATGGAAGAGAGGTGAAAAAAGGGCAGGCGCTTTGGTGTTCTGGAAAATACGATATTGGAGACCCGGCTTTCTATCCAGCACCCCAAATCGTTTAAATACCAAATATCGCCCCTGTCTCGTGCACCGTTAAGTCTTGTATAGCTGGCTGGGCATATCCTGCATACACCACAGCCGCAGAAAAGGATCAGCCGTTGCGTAATAACTGTGATCAATAGCACGAAAACACCACGGTATTGGCCCCAGTGTCTATCTGAATTCCGCTTAAAATCCACTAAAATTCAGTGAAGCGCTCTGAACTGGATTCCTCTCGAGACCCATTGTCACGTGTGCCGTGCTACATATACCACAGCACAAGTCATAGATAGCGCCACCCAACAGCGCCACTCGAAAGCGCCACATCTGCTGGTAACTTCTCCACACCACCTAAACAAGTACCAACTCACCACCCTTACCCGTTTGCCAAAAAGCGCCAGATGAATCTCCTCAGAAAGTTCATCAAAACGTCCCCCACGGACGAAATCGCCAGCATCCCCATGGGGAAGTTTTTCTTGGCCCGCTCGCCACAGCTGCCCAAGGGCGCCCTCGAGTGTCTTTTCAACGATTGTGTGCTTTCGATGAAACGCACCACCAAGCCGTTTTGCTACCAATTATCCGTCACAAAAGCGTACCAAGAAGGAGAGACCAGTTCCCAGTCCACAGGCGAATTTGAGGATGGCGACGACGACGAAAACAACGAGGAGGATGTGCGCAACAGCGACGAGCGGCAGTTTTTTCTTACCGAGGACTTAGACGTGCGGCTTATAACGAAAAACGATGGGTCCCAGATAATCAGGTGGAAGGACGTCAACGGCGACGAGGGCGAGATGTTGGAGTTTGCTGTAGACGAGGAAATCAAGTATGTCGACGTGGACAGCTTCATGAGAGCATTATACGCGTGTCTCTATGAGCAAAAATACGGAAAATCTTCTGCTGGAGTGCCCGAAAAAGCATTGGTGGCAGAATTCGGCGTCAGCCCGAAACTGGTGCGGGAAAAGGGCTCGTTGGACGTGTTACACCAATTGAAGACGATGGGCAAAGGAGGGGCTAAATTAGAGCAGAACGTGCCAAATGCGGCCAGGAACAAGGACGACAACTCTGACGATGAGACTTATAATGATGCTTCTAGTATTCCGTTTTTCATCTTCAAAGACAAGGTTTCCGTCGAGGGCGCCATAGTGGACACGTTCAAAGTGCAACTTCGCATCTTCGATCCCGAGACCGACCTGTTTGTGTTGGTGCTTCCAAACGCAGATATCCAACTAACGGAATCGGCCCTTTATTCGTTGGTCTGCACCACGCCCAAGTTTGCGTTCTCCGTGCCCGTTGCCCAGGAGTTGAACCCCGTGTTTAACATCGACAGCTTGGCCTTTATCTTCAACTTCTACTCAACCAACCTAGATGGCAATGGCCTGTCGTTTTCGTTGCTTTTCCAGTTCCACTCGATCGACGACTACTACCGCTTTGGCCACCATTTCCAGGACGCCATGAGTAGGAGCTTGAACCCGAAAATCAAGCGCGAGGACCCGGATATGGCCTACTTGACCAGCACCATCAATAATATGGAATTGGGTACCGGCGACGACGAAAGCCTGGAGGCCAGCGAGAGCGAGGAAGAAAAGGACGATTCCACGGACGAGCGGATCGCCAAGATCATCCGCGATCAGGTCCAGTCGAAAGACGCCAGGAAGAACGGCCTTTTTGTGGCGGACAGTGACGATGATGACGACGATGTCGTGGCCAACAAGCAGATGCTGTTCTTGCATTTGAAGGACCACAACACAGGGTTGTCTGTCGGAAACGCCAACGACAGATCTTACGTGACCAGGGGCGACAATCTCGGGGTTTTCAAGTATGGAGACGAGGGCATAGAATACCTCACTACCATCGATTCCATCAAGGATACAAAGGGCAAGAAGTTTGTGCCCAAGCTGAACTTGCTCCACCAGAGAGACAATTTTCTTTTGATGACGAAGGACGTAGCGGGCGACAACAACATCTACAAAATGGATTTGTCACGCGGGGAAATCGTTGAGTCGTGGCTGGTGGAGGACAAGGGCCTGCTTGAGTCGTTTGCGCCAGTTTCGAAATTCGCGCCGCTTACAGACGAGCAGAAATTGTTGGGTGTTTCCGCCAACTCTCTTTTCCACATTGACCCCAGATTAAGTGGAAGCAAGGTTGTTGCCGACAACTCGAGCAAAACGTACAAAACGAAAACCGCGTTTGAGAATTTGGCTGTCACGGATAAGGGCTACGTAGCGGTGGGCCTGAAGGACGGCACGATCCGGCTTTATGAGAGATTTGGCAAGAAAAGTACTGTTACACTTCCTTCTATTGGCGAGAGGTACGAAGGTTTGGACGTCACTAAGGACGGCCGCTGGTTGCTTGCCACGTGTCAGAATCTGTTGCTTCTCATCGACACGAAGATAGGATCGGGCCAGAAAAACTCGGGTGAAATCGGATTCAAAAAGTACTTTGACGCCGACAAGAAGCCCGTGCCCAAGAGATTGACCCTAAAGCCCGAGCACGTGTCACTCATCACGCATGCGACGGGTAACCCAAAGATCAAGTTCACGCGTGCTGTTTTCGACACTTCGTTGACCGAAGATGAAACCATCATTGTCACGTCCACGGGTCCCTTCTTGATTTCGTGGTCCTTGAAAGAGATTACGAAAAAGTGGACGAAACCCGTGGCCTACAAGCTCAACAGGCACAACGAGGACGTCGTCATCGAAAACTTCTCGTTCCACTCTCAGAACGACATATTCGCGGCGTTGCAGAACGATGTTGTGTCCACCAAGAGAAAGGTGTTCCAGGTGGCAAACAAAAGTTCTATCATGGACCGCTCCTAGGTGTACTGGTACAGGCCACTAGCTGCGAAAGGTGAATGATTTCTTCACTTCATCCCAGAAGATGATTCTGAAGGCGTTCACCTTGTGCCATGTTGTCGGGCGGTAATTCAGAATATGGATGGAGTTGTCTGCTTCTAGAGTTTGCTCTTCTAAGGGTATACGGTTGATGCGTGCATGGACCCTTCTGACCCAGGAATGAAAGGCATGTGACGTCATGAGTTTGCGATAGAGAAGCTCTTCAAGCGAAGACGGGGGCCTCATGATTCGGTGAATGTGTGCTGAATGGGATGCTGCAGTGATTAAATTAGTGTCGTGATTCTTCCCTGTGCTGCGGCACGTGACCAGCGGAACGCGCGAACGTGCGAAGCTGAAGTGAACAGCGGAGCGCACCACCACTGAGACACACAACACTTGTCAATCCAGCTATGATATCAGACGGCGACTTAAACACTGTGGTGTTGACATTTGGATTTCTTTCCGTGGGATTGGTGCTTGTCTACCATGCAATTTCCGTCAACGTGAAGGGCCTCGAGTCGAAGGACTGAGGGTATTCATGACGTGTCATTTAGGGACGAAAGAGAGGCGATCAAAAAACGTGCTGGTGATGGTACGATCATGGATTTGAGTGATGAGTCATTTGATGGGGATGGGTGAGCCCAGCTCACTGGCGAAGGCTATATAGTTCCAGGCACGTGTCCGTGAGTGTGTATATGTAAAGTAATATGATAAAAGTGGTGGAAAATGCTATTCCGTTGAGACAAGGATCGACGAAACTGCTTGGCACGTACACTGTCTAGCTACGAAAATAATATTCCGTTGAGACAAGGGTTAACGAATAAACCACTTGGCATGTACATTATTCATCTTCGAATCCATAACATTAAGTTGAAATGTAGTGCGATTTCGAGTCTAGCTTGAAGAAATTGTCAGCTCCAACTGGCAGTTTCTGCATCATCTGGCAGTCTGACATCTCGATCTGCCGTCGTATACGGGGACGAACACGGAAAGCTGAGCACAATAGCGGTCTTTTTGGCCCTTTTGAGAGCAAATAAAGAGACCGAAGTGGAATGGCGGTCCGAGGGAATTCAGTTCTTAGCCTCTAGGGCCCAAAGATGTTCTGCGGGACGCTCAACAAAGACCGATTACTTTAGCCCATCCATCGACTCGGGATCTGAAGAATCGAAGATAAAGGGTATATAAGAGAGGGAGGGAACGTAAGAGGTCGGACTTAGAGTGACAGATTGACGACGATAAGCGATTTCGAGCGACGCGAGAAAGAAAAATAGAACACGTGAACGAAGTAAACGAGAGAGTCTACTTCCTGCGAACGAACATGCCCAAAATACACACGTCATCTCCGAAATGAGCAATTTGGCAAACGAGGCAATAACCACGGCAAACGAGGCAATTATCGTCGGCCCTAATCTTCTGAAACAACGGAAAAATCACTCACAATAAAGGCGCAGCCAGAGCAAGACAGCTAGTGGTTGCGGGCCAAGACCTAAACGGGAATGAGCCCGACCAGGGGCATCTCCAAGCGGGCCCCGTGGTGGGCCGGTATGAACAAAAGTAAATAAAAATGAGGAAAAAGAGGAGAACCACACTGCCGTAGACAGTCCGGGATAGTACACGACATGGCACGGAAGCCCCGACTGGCCATCGTAAGCGGTGAGACAAGTGCAAAAAGCAACGAGAGGGAGAATTAGCCTACCCTCTAGACAGAAAACGGAAGGTTGGGAGCGCTGGAGCGAGTTAATTTCTCCACAGTTCCTGCCGGTCACTGTTCCTGTAGAGTGCCGATTTCGCACGGGCCATAGATAAGGAAACGGAGACGGGACCGGCAGAGGCAAACGTGGAGGCAGGCGACAAGGGAAAAGGATGCTCTGGATCCCCCGAAACCCCGAAGATATCCCAGCGGGACGGCGAAAAGAGGAGATTGAGGACGGCCTCGAAAATGCGGAGACGCTGGGGCAGCTCCCAAAACGAGCGCCAACCTGGCCCCACCGCACCGTAATTTCCCCTTTATGCGCTATCGCGCTCCAGTCTACTGACGTACGAGTGACTATGCTGGACCTGTACTGGCGATCGTATCGAGTGACCTATTGGTCCGTTGCGCCTACCCCTCCATTTTGCCCATGCTGCCACGGCCTCGGCCGCGTCTGCTCACCCCACACTTTCCCCTGCTATCTTCATGTCTTGTATTCTCTCCCGTTCCTCGTCTTGTTCGCCAGGCGTTCCCTCCCCGGCCCACTATTGTTGCGCTCCGTGGAGCCGCTCGCTGACCACGGGACGCATTTAATCGCGCAGCGCTGGGAAAGATAGGCGCATGCCGTGCACACAGCCATTGTCTCAGAGGGCCCGGGCACATGACAAGCAGCCACGATTCGCACAGCGGCGGTGGAATTCTCATCTGTTGATAGTCTGATGTGAGGCTTTTTTGATTTTTTTTCTGCGTTATTTCTACTTCCTTTCTTCTTCTTATCTTCTTCTTTCAAAGCCTTGCGCTATTTACGCCTACACATTACGCCCTTTTGCCTGTTCTAGCGTGTCCGTGCTTTCTATATATTAGCTACTGGTCGCCCCACTACCACCAGTGCCATACTACAGTGAAACCCAGCCATATTCCATGGCAGCGGTCCATTTTCTACCCACGCACATCATCCCCAGCCTAGATGAAATCGTGTCGGGAGATAAGATGGCGGAGCGGCCGGGACCCTATTGCAGGGCCGCCTTCATTGACTTTTTGAGGCTCTCCCACTGTGCTGAAAACCTCGAGTTTGTGCTCGACGTGGACCGGTACATTGTGCGGTTCGGCGAGCTGGAAAACGTGCCTTTTCTCGACGACGAGGCCATCATCGAGAACCTGCGACTCGCCCGCTTCTGGGCCGTTATCTACGAAACGTACATCTCGCGTACAGCGCGCAAAGAGGTCAACGTGCCGGGCTGCTTGCTAGACCACTTTGTGGCCGACAGCCTCCCGGAGCCCAAGGAGTTGCTCCTACTACGGAAGGCCGTATACGAGCTTCTTCTGGCGAACTACAACGACTTCATCACATACACACGTGACCTGCAGCACGACCGGCCCCACGGCCTGCGGCGTTTTCTGGACACCGTGGCCCCCGAGACCGTCATTGCAGGTGGCCACTATGGCCTCGACGTTCTGTCGCCAGAGACCATATATAACACCATTAGCCCCGATCTCCAGACGCAGTGGGAGAAAACACTAGAGATATACGAGCTGCTGAAACTCGCCAGTTCGTGCGAGTCCACCCGCACGCAGAGCAGGTCCAATTCTGCGGGCGGCTTTCTGACGCGGCCCTCGTCTCGCGGCTCGTCCTTGGGGCTGGTGTTTGACAATATACGGGAGTACTCGGGGTGGAAAAAAACGGTGAAGATCTTGCGCACGCGGCGCGGCTCGTCGGAGAAGCCGCCCGAGAACTTGTCCTTGTGAGCCGTGAGTTCGGCCTGAGTTGAGATGATGAGGCTGCTGGAGCCGTTGTTAGTGATGTTTTCTTTCTTTTCTTCTTGTTGATAGCGTTACCGGAACTTTATAGACCATGCCCACGACTCAACGAATATACGAATGTACGTATTCAACGAATAGACGAATGTACCTATGGAGATGTAGTTCGGGTGTGTATGAATACCTTTGATGGGCTGGCGTATTTTGATGAATATGGTAAGCGGGCAAGCGGGAGGCTGGGACGTATCCGAGAAAACGTACGTTAGAAAAATGGACACGTAGAAGTACGAAGAACGACGTCTTTGGAGATCCTTTTGTCGTCCTTCGAATATGAGTAAGGAGAAGATATCACGAAGTATGGGAGATACTCACTACTCTGTAATACTACGAATGGTTATGAACCGTGTCTATGAAGGTGGAGGAATTTTGAATTAGAGAAAGAGAAAACAGAGTGCTGGATGTTACTCACCACCCAAAGTACGAATGTAAAAAACGAATTTGTTACGAAACGAGTGGAGGGACAGCACGATATCAGGAACTAAAACCTGATTCTGAAGCCGTAGCATCCACTGCTGAGTTTTCACAGCATGTATCTGGCAACAAGATCAGTACTGAGTTGTGACTAGATGTGCTTCTAAAGAGTTCTAGTGGTACATTCTTGAATTGAGGCATGACAATGCATGTGTGACAAACAGATCTCTTCGTCATGCTCGTTTCTTCGATTCAATCCGAACCTAAGTTTAGGCAATTCCTAGGCTGGTTAATGTATTAAGGCTGCATTATTTAAGGCTAAAAGAGCTTCCGAGGAACCCTCTGAGAGTATGGATTCTGGCAACGGTGACTACTGCTGGTGAACGAATAAAGGTAAGGTTCCTGAATCTTCTCTTTTCGTGACTTACGGCAGAAGAGGAGAAAGCTTATTGGAAACAAAAGCGTTCACAACACACGAAGTTCCAGCTGGAGGTAGTTTCTTCCAAAGGAGCCACCACTATATCGTGCTTTCTCCTATGATCAGTTTCAGTTGCGAGCTTTTTGATAACCCGTAGTGGATATCCACAGTAAGTAGTCCTGAAGCAGAATGTCTACACCGTATCTTTCAAACTGTATGGAACCCAGTCCTCAAGCTCATGGGTTGGTAGAGCAGAGACATTGGGTGAGATGTGAAGCCTGTTTTAAGGACTTGTATGCCAAGAACAGCTTGAGAAAAAAAGAGCTCTATTCAACTCCGATGCGATTAGGACATATTGGGGAAGTTGACCCTCAGAAATATGAAGAGCCGGTGGAAAGAGTCAGAACATGTCCGATACATGCACCTACTCAGAGCAGCCACTCCATTTGGCCCACTGCTTTGTTCTATTTCGCCGGCAACGCTTCTGGAGGAATTCAGTTTCGATGTATGACATCATGGGAACGCTTGTTGAAAAACGGGTCGCTGGAATCAGAAGCCAAGCGACACAGCCCAATCGGCAAGATAGTAAAAACAATCAGGGCCTTTCTACGACCCCATGTTCTCTGGCACATATTGTGTGTCGTGTTCTGGACACATTCAGAACCATAGGCCTTGGTATAGAGAACGAAAATGGATAGATCTTCGGAAGTAACGTGAAGCAATTTAGATGTGCAATATTCGTAAAGTCTGTGCTTCGGTTGCTTGACTATCTCTTGTTGTATTCGACATTGTCAGCTCTCAACGCCGGCATAGCTAAGAAACATAAGTTAGACCTATTTCCCCTAAATCATGTACTGAACATATCCAGACGGGGCATCCTTTGTACTGAGCGAATAGTGACGATATCGTATCAGAGTGGTGTCTACCATACCAGTAGTGATTAGTATCATAATAAGTCACCACATTTCATTTTCTAGCACCGTAACTGTAATCTATAACCCCTCCTCTGCTCAAAGATCTATCATTGAGCAAGCCTAGTGGATGCCTGCACCAGTATTGGCTTGTCAACAGACCCCATATTGACACCAAAAGGCGCAATAAGAGTACCTTCCGCGATCTCCAAGCTTGGCCCCTCCCTTAACAAAAATCTTCCCCAACACAAACATCTAGTTCTTACCGACTTCCGATCTGTCAACATAGTTGGTCTTATCCTTCAACAACTGGAGCTCCTCGTCAGACTCCCTATTGCTTTTTTCAATCACCAAGTTCTTGAGGAACCGGTTCTCCATCTCCAACTCGTCGATGCGCAACTCGAACTTCTGGATCATGTCGCCCAACTGCAGGATCTTGACCTCCATCTCTTTTTCCTTCATTTTTTTCTTGATGCGGAATCTGGCACTCGCAGCCGTATTGCGCTTTCTTTTCGATAGATCCTCTCCGGGATTGGCGTCCGATACGTTGCTGGATGTGTTTTCCTTATATGGAGAATACGTCACAGACATCGTGCTGCCAATACTGTGTTCAGAACTGTAATTAGAAGCAGGGCTTTCGATCATGGAGGCGTTTTGGGCCCGTTCAAGACGCGTCAAACCTGCGTTTTTGTATTGCTCTACCTCTCTAGCAGTAACCGGATGACTGGAGCTTGAACCATGGGACACTAGTGTAGGTACCACCGAAATTGGGGGATTTGTTCCGTTTTCACCTGAAGGCTCTGCTTTTATCGATGTCTGGTGCTGCGCTATAAGTGCAGAAAGCAAGTCGATCTGATTCTGGGAGAGGCCTGCTTTTTTGAGCGAGGTTTTAGCTCCTGGGGGCACAGGATATTTGGGCAATCTGGTGAGATCCGGAATGCCGTGCTCTGCGTTATCGTTGGGTAAGTTCAGGTGTAAATCCAGGTGCCCATGCGCACCATGGTCGTCGATATTGTGGTTTTCATGGTGATTTTGAAGATTCTGGTGACCATTCTGGTGCCCATTCCCGTGCCCGTTTTGCTCCTCAAATTGCTCGTGCGCTTGTGCGTGGCTGCCCGCGGATAGACCCGAGTTTCCCACATGATGCTGGAACTTATTACGCTTCGTGGTTTCGATTTTATCGTTGAGAATCGAGTGTAGTTGATTACCTTCCGGGGCACCCAGGTTAGCCAGAAGATCGTGGTGGTTGACCACCTGTCCGTTTGCAGCCTTTTCGGAGTGGTACCAGTGGTCCTCTAGCAAATTGGACGAGGATCCGTGGCCCTCATGGAGACCTAGCGGGAAGTTCTCGTCGTGGTTATGAGGCCCGTTTCTCTGGGCATTCTGGTTTCTGAAACGCTCCGAAAGGCCGTGATTTTCGTGGCCCGCCTGTTCGTCCGGGCGATTCCGGCTCTGGCCTTGCGGCATGTCGTTTCTTCCGTTTTCGCCCTCGATATCGCTCATATTTGAGGGGTCAGGTTTGTCCTCGTCCGCAAAAACGAACGAGTCGTCGGCAAACGCGGCCAAATCCATCGAGAGCTGCCCGTCCAAATCGAGATTTGGGGTATCCGAGTTGAGCATGAAGTTGTCGAAATAGACCAACTGCTCTATGAGTGCGGTTGAAGTTTCTTGCATTTTGCCGCTGGTGGTATTTTGCAGTGGCGGCAATTTAGATGTTTTTGTGATACCAATAAGGGTAGTGGTTAATTTGACAACTTTTTGTGGCCCTGATCTGAGTTGCTGCTGAAGCCAGTTGCAGTACTAGGGTGCAATATATTAGATGAGATTGATAAGGCAGAGAGCAGGTAGAACCGGTGGTACAGAAAAACGCTCACTAAAGACTGGGTGTGAATTTATTCCGTTTTCTATGTTTCTCTCCGGAGTATGCCGTGTTTTTGCCGGTCTAACTCTATCCCCCCATTTGCAAGTTCGCTAACGAGATTGATAACTGTGGAGTCTGCCGCAGGTCTCTATTAGGAAAACGGTGCAGTAGCCATGCTTGCGCACACTAAAAGGTAGGAAAACGCGGGCCAAACACTATCGGATGGTGCCATGTCACGTGGCCCATGACAAATCGGCAGTGCGCGATGTCACGTGGCGTCGAGCAACCGCGAGCCCCAGTGGAGCATTTCAGGGTAGTGTCACGTGACACGCCAAAGAAGCTGTTTCATCTTGCAATTGCTTGAGGAGACAGTGTTGTTGTGCTCAGGGGCGAAGAATCGGTTCATTAGAGTGCTATCTCGTGGACAAGATGTGGTGCAATAATGTACCCATGGAGCTCTCAGAACATAGCCTCTCTACGTTCAGAACCCATTTATCGCATTCATCGCCCGCTGAAGGAAATGGCAAATCCGATAATAACCACTGTATCCCCCTCATTTCATGGATCCGTTTTAGTACATCTCCGTTCCGGCCGAGTAACCGAGCCGATTCAACAATGCGCATTCGCGCGTGAGCGGACATTAACTGCCGTGGTGAAAAATGCACATGATATTGCAACCTGGAAGTGAAAAACTACATCGTAAAACTAACCGAACTGAACATGTAATAACCTAAGACAGTATATATATCTTTTCTCCCCAACCCGAGCCCTATTCAATAGGGTCTCGGCCGTACAAAACCCTTTTTCGTGCTGCTACGTACAGCACAGACCTAGGTAGCACCCAGGTGCTACTCAATTAAATGTAGGTATGAAGTAAAAACGGCTACTGTGCCCTTCAGTTCTTCTTGGCGCTTCTCACCTTCAAGGGAGACTGGTTCACCGCACGCAATCTGTACTCCGCAAAAGAACGGAACGAGTTGCCTGTGGTTGGCTGCCACTTCTTAGCAGTGGGCCGTGGCTTGACCAAGTTGTTGAACTGGGTCACAGACTCCTTCTTGAAAGCGTTGAGGGCAGTGGTGGAGAACTTTCTGATCATAGACATGGCTGAAACTTATTTGGTGAAAAAAAAACCACCAGCTAGGACAATGCGGACCCACGGCTCTTTATACTCTGTGCGGATTTTGCACCATCTGGCCCGCAATGTATGTGGCTGATCCCGGTCCCCTCTTCGCGGTCCTGTGCCATGGTTATAGCGCCACTTTGCGCGCGGCCCTGAAGCGGAGAAATGGAGCGGGCCGATGGGGTGCGGACTTTAGGGCCAGGACTTAGGGCCAGGCCAGAACGGAGATTCGGGCCACGGGAAAAAGCGGGGAGAAGGGACAAATGGAAGGGAGGTAGCTTCTGTTCCCCGCGTGGCTGTTTTCCATCAATCGGAAGGGAAATAACTCAGTGTATATGGCCCTTGTATGTCGCCTTGAATGGCGTGTTCTCCACCGGGTTTTTCCATCCGTATTTTTGCGGCGCGACGTAGGTTTTTTCTGCCTTGCGGCTTACTAAAAGTTGCGCCTGCTTACGCCATGACGAGGCCAGAAACCAGATAGTACTTTGGCGGTTCGATATGTTGGGCCAGAATTGCACGCTTTTCGTTACTCGATGTTTTGGCTCTGTCTGAAAGGATATCCTCAATACACGTTAGCAGAACCCATCTTCGCCATGGATTTCCTCATTCCCACGATGAGGTGACTCGGTTTGGCCGTGCGATCGCATGCACGGTGGCAAATTGTGGAATAATACAGAGCACGCTTGAAAAGCCTGCCAAATTAGCAAACAACCAAAAAAAAAAAAAAAATCGCAGGAAGCAAGGTGTTCCGCATTGACGCCCTTTTTCAACGGGCCTGGAGCGGCGGTGCTGGAACTGTTTTCCGGGCCTTTGGCTTCCTGGTCTCGTGACCGACGCGGGCCAAGAAACCCGAAAATCTCCCCACCCCACGCGGGCCACTAGGATTAGACAGTGCGAATTCTCTGCTGAGAATTCTGCAAGCTGGAACAATTGGGGCCAATTTTTCTTTTTTTTCTTCACTGCCCCTCTTTGGCATTGGGGAGCGGCGACAGAAAAAGGCAATTGCCGTTCCCTCAATGGGACTCCAAAGCTGTAGCAGAACCGTTAGAGTGTTCCGTTTTTCAACACATGTTCTCTGCCGGGTGATGCCTTCGGTCCTCTCCGTTCTACGGAAATGCTGTGTTTAAAAGGCGCTGATGGATGGACCGGCAGTTAATCACCGAGCCCCAGCTGTCTTGCGGTGTAGCATTACGGCTGCGGGTCCTTTTCGTCCATCTCCAGATATCTGCGGCCAATCAGCGGCGAGGGTGCGCAGGGATCGTGCAGAGTGGTGAATCACATCCTGCAGAACATCGCCGGAGTTTCCATGACTCAACTCCGGCCAGCACCCACGACTGGCTAATACGTAGCTATTGTAGATGGAAGAGTCGAAAAACCAGTGTGGGAAGACTAAGTGCGGGAGATTAAGCGTGGGGACCGCCTTCTCGTCAGCAGCAAAATCCTTCTTCGCCCTGTAGTCGGGAAAGATTCTGGGATCGCTGGTTCCTCGGCTGTATAGACACACGACGTCAGCGAGTGCGCATCAATTCCAGCCCAGCACTAGCACACCCAGAGGCACGTGGAGAGGTGTAGTTTCGGGCCACGCGTGTGGATTGCATATTCAAGAAGTTCGGGGCAACAAGCTAGTCTTGGAGGATGCGGAGGCTTCAAAAAAACCCTTTTTTCTGCCAGCAATTGCCAGTTTCGTGCTCCGTCAACACTGGAATTTAAGGTTAAACTGCACCTGGGGTCGACATAGCGCGAGCCGCAGCCCGCAACCACTCGGGCCGAAATAGGAGCTAATCTGGCAGGGCCATCGGGAGCTCCGCCTGGAGAAACATACAATATTTTATACAGAAACACGCCAAAGGCTCTACCACCGTCGCAAGACTTTTTTTTTTCAAAGAAAATCCCTAAACCACCGCGGCCGTGGCGGTGGAGAACCCTTCGGAGTCCTGCTCCGTCGGAGTTCAACTTCCTTGGGCGTGCGCGCACTGGCCCCACCAGACTCGCCCAGCATATATAACAGGCCACAGCCGTCTCGGTTCCCGTCCTTGTTTTTGTTTTTCGTTTTCGTTTTCGTACTCATTTTCGTACTCGTTTTCAGTCTCCGCACGCGATCATCGGCCAGGCCCCCTTGTCGAACCACTGAAACAAACTCCTGAGTCATTGTACAGGGCACCGATTAGCTGTCTGCAGAGCCCGAGCTTATCGCACTATATAACGCTGCGAACCCGGCCCAGGCAATCCGCAATCGCTGAATTTTCGATACTTGCCGAGCTTTCTAATTCCGCTCAACCCGAACAATCCCCCTTTCTATGTCCTCGCTCGCCACCACCAACAGCGAGCTGGGCAAGCTCAACCGCATGCGGCGTGAGTCCACGGTGATGGGTCCCATGAACAAGATTCTTGTGGCCAACAGAGGCGAGATTCCCATCCGTATTTTCCGGACCGCCCACGAGTTGTCCATGCAGACCGTGGCCATCTACGCGCACGAGGACCGGCTCTCCATGCACCGGTTAAAGGCAGACGAGTCGTACGTGATTGGAAAGAAGGGCCAGTACTCGCCCGTGCAGGCGTACCTCCAGATCGACGAGATCATCAGCATCGCGAAAAAACACAACGTGAACATGATCCACCCCGGCTACGGGTTCCTCTCCGAGAACTCCACCTTCGCGCGCAAGGTGGAGGCGGCGGGCATTGCGTGGATCGGACCCTCGTACACCACCATCGACGCCGTGGGCGACAAGGTGTCGGCACGCACGTTGGCGATAAACAACCAAGTACCCGTTGTGCCGGGCACGCCCGGGCCCATTGACTCCACGGACGAGGCGCGCGACTTTGTCGAGAAGTACGGCTATCCCGTGATCATCAAGGCGGCGTTTGGCGGCGGAGGCCGTGGTATGAGAGTCGTCAGGGAGGGCGATTCCATCGAGGACGCCTTTTCGCGCGCGCGTTCCGAGGCATTGACCGCGTTCGGAAATGGTACGTGTTTCATCGAGCGTTTCTTGGACAAGCCCAAGCATATTGAGGTGCAGTTGCTTGCGGACAACTACGGCAACGTGATCCATCTTTTTGAGCGTGACTGCTCGGTGCAGCGTCGGCACCAGAAAGTGGTGGAGATCGCACCAGCCAAGAACTTGCCCAAAAGTGTCAGAGACGCGATTTTGACCGACGCGGTGAAGTTGGCCAAGGCCGCCAACTACAGAAACGCGGGCACGGCGGAGTTCTTGGTGGACACGCAAAACAGACACTACTTCATCGAGATCAACCCGCGTATCCAGGTGGAGCACACCATCACGGAGGAAATCACCGGTGTGGACATTGTGGCCGCCCAGATCCAGATCGCGGCTGGCGCTTCGTTACAGCAGTTGGGATTGCTCCAAGACAAGATCACCACGCGCGGCTTCGCGATCCAGTGCCGTATCACCACCGAGGACCCGGCCAAGAACTTCCAGCCGGACACCGGAAAGATCGAGGTGTACAGGTCTGCAGGCGGAAACGGGGTGCGTTTGGACGGAGGCAACGGATTCGCCGGGTCGGTCATTTCGCCCCACTACGACTCCATGTTGGTGAAGTGCTCGTGCCTGGGGTCCACGTACGAGATTGCGCGGCGCAAGATGTTGCGTGCGTTGATCGAGTTCCGGATCCGGGGTGTCAAAACGAACATCCCGTTCCTCTTGGCCATGCTCACGAACGAGACGTTTATCTCCGGCGACTGCTGGACGACATTCATCGACGACACGCCGTCGCTTTTCCAGATGATGAGCTCGCAGAACAGGGCCACCAAGTTGTTGGCGTATTTGGGAGACATGGCTGTGAACGGCCTGTCGATCAAGGGCCAGGTGGGCCTCCCCAAGCTCACCTCCGAGGCGTTGATTCCGGTGTTGCACGACCCAAAGACCGGCATAGAAATCGATGTGGAAGCACCCGTAAAGCCCCGGGGTTGGCGCCAGGTGCTTCTCGAGGCCGGGCCTGCGGAGTTCGCCAGACGCGTGCGCAACTTCGACGGCACCTTGATCACCGACACCACGTGGCGTGACGCGCACCAGTCGTTGTTGGCGACGCGTGTGCGCACGGTCGACTTGGTCAACATTGCACCCACCACCGCACACGCGTTGAACGGTGCTTTTTCGCTCGAGTGCTGGGGCGGTGCCACGTTCGACGTCAGCATGCGTTTCCTCCACGAGGACCCCTGGGCGCGCTTGCGTAAATTGCGTGAGTTGGTGCCCAACATTCCGTTCCAGATGTTGTTGCGTGGTGCCAATGGTGTGGCATACTCGTCGTTACCCGACAACGCCATCGACCAGTTCGTGCAGCAAGCGAAGGAGAACGGTGTGGACATTTTCCGTGTTTTCGATGCGCTCAACGACTTGGACCAGTTGAAGGTCGGCGTTGATGCAGTGAGAAAAGCTGGTGGTGTCATCGAGGCCACCGTTTGTTACTCGGGCGACATGTTGCAGCCCGGAAAGAAGTACAACTTGGAATACTACTTGTCCGTGGTGGACCGCATCGTGGAGATGGGCACGCACTTCTTGGGCATTAAGGACATGGCCGGGACCATGAAGCCCAAGGCCGCCACTTTATTGGTTGGTGCGATCCGCGAAAAGTACCCTGACTTGCCAATCCACGTGCACACGCACGACTCTGCCGGAACCGGAGTGGCCAGCATGGATGCAGCAGCCAAGGCCGGTGCGGACGTGGTGGACGCGGCGTCCAACGCCATGTCGGGAATGACGTCGCAGCCATCGATCAGTGCGCTTATCGCGTCGTTCGAGGGTGACACCAAGCACGGCTTGGACGAGAACTTGGTGCGCGAGTTGGACAACTACTGGGCGCAGATGCGCTTGTTGTACCTGTGCTTCGAGGCGGACTTGAAGGGTCCCGACCCAGAGGTGTACCAGCACGAAATTCCGGGCGGCCAGTTGACCAACTTGATTTTCCAGGCCCAGCAGTTGGGTTTGGGTGAGAAGTGGTTGTTGACCAAGGAGAACTACAAGGTGGCGAACCGTCTCTTGGGCGACGTGGTCAAGGTGACCCCGACGTCGAAGGTGGTCGGAGACTTGGCCCAGTTCATGGTCTCGAACAACTTGACCGAGCAGGACGTGTTGAAGTTGGCACCGGAGCTCGACTTCCCAGACTCGGTTTTGGACTTCATGGAGGGCTTGATGGGCACGCCATACGGGGGTTTCCCAGAACCTTTGAGGACCAACATGTTGGGCAACAAGAGACCCAAGTTGGACAAGAGACCGGGCTTGACGTTGCCACCCGTGGACTTTGCGCAGATCAAGGAGGAGTTGACGTCTCGCTACGGCGACCGCATCACCGAGTCCGACATCGCGTCCTACGTCATGTACCCGAAGGTTTACGAGGCGTACCGCGCGATGGTGGAGAAGTACAGCGACTTGTCCGTGTTGCCAACGCGCTACTTCTTGAAGCCGTTGGACATTGGCGAGGAAATGGTGGTGGAAATCGAGCAGGGCAAAACCTTGATCATCAAGTTGTTGGCCGTGGGCGAGATCTCCAAGGCCACGGGCACGCGCGAGGTGTTCTTTGAGTTGAACGGAGAAATGCGTTCGGTCACGGTGGAGGACAACAAGGTGTCTGTGGAGACGATTTCCAGACCCAAGGCTAAGCAGCCCAACGACGTGGGTGCTCCAATGGCCGGTGTGGTGATCGAGACGCGCGTCAAGAAGGACCAGGAGGTCAAGAAGGGCGACCCGATTGCGGTGTTGAGTGCGATGAAGATGGAGATGATCATCAGCTCTCCGGTGAGCGGCAAGGTGGGAGACATTTTGATCAAGGAGGGCGACTCCGTGGACTCGGGCGACTTGATCACGAGTGTGTTGAAGTAGTACTATGTCAATTATAGAATCGAGAAAAGGAAGAGTGTAGGAGATTATTTTGGCTGAAAACTTTGGATCCTCATTCGGAAGCAAGAATCGGTATTCTACTACGATCTTTCCACCATAGTGGAAAAAATGCCCCAGAACCCCACGACTTCTAGGGTTTGTGACTTCTTGTTTGGGAGGAAGTATTCTAGCAAGCTAAGTGTGACTAATGAGCGACCGCTTCAGTTTCAGCTCGAATTCTGGTAACTTATAATTTGAATTTGTTAGCAACAACTAGCTGGTTTGGCCAGGGAACGGAATAGGGTACCCAGCTTATGTATTTGATGGAGAAAAAGGGAATATGTGACTGATTTGTCCTGTGAACACAGTGCCATATGGCATGGCTCTGTAGAGAGGAAAACCATACCGATTTTTATTAGATGGATGGGCGATGTTTTGTACCGTGTCGACTCTACGAAAATTATCTAGGTCTTGTCGGGGCCCATGGCAGGCTGGCGCCTAAGCAGTATTACTTACCATGGTGATCCCCAGTTCTAAAAGCACCAGTACTTAGCCATATAAAGACTCAATGCTTCAGATGATACTTTGGGTCTTGAAGCCATACGTATTCATCCTATCTTAGGCATAAACTCATAGGCGTAGTATACTTCTAGCAAGTAGTATAGGCCCTTGATTGCTCCAGACTTGACATTCTGATATATAGATCTCCTCTGACTCAGGCCTTCCACTATTCTCACAATGCGTTATCACGGAACACACCGAGGAAACATCGAAGGATACCGTGGGACTCTGATAGCACCGCTGAATCCGACTAGTGTGTATGCCCGCCCTCCACCGCCTGTCCTGTGGTAGAGATTGATAGATCGCGAAGAGCATCATGAGGATCTAGCAAATACCCCCATGAACATCTCATCAATACACCACAATGAATAATCACGCTACCAGAAGTCACAATCTGTAAGAGCAATTGTCTTGTTTGGCCAGCTTAGTCATATTTAGAGTACATGTACTCACATTTCTAACAAGACTCTTGAGATGCTAAGGCGATAATGTAGTCCGCATAGTTAGCCCTGAAAGGCCGTCCTGCTCTTACCTGGTCCGATGGAATCTCACCAGTAACTTTGCGCTCTCCGGGCACAATACAATGATATCCAATCTCCAGCCAGAGCGGTACTCAAAACAGGATAACTGTGACGCTTTCGCGTTCGTCCCTGGGTTTTCATACACGTTCAGGTAAAAGACTCGTTTCAGGCGATTCTCTTCCAAAAGAACACTCCCAGGTTCCCCACGAGGATCATCTGCAAACACAGCCTGCTCTCTCAAAGTCAAACCGCACTGTTTTTCAAACACATCGGCCACCAACCAACAGCAGTCTCGAAAAGCATGCGAAATCCCACCAGAGCAGTAACTTGCGAGTACTTTTGCCGCAGCTTCTTGCGTTCAGAGGCTCACTTGACTATATTGACGTCAACCAAAGAGCCAAGAGCGGCTCCGGCTCCGAGTAAGCTTCCCATAAACCACGTCTAAACTTTCCGGCGTTGAAGTTCGCCCGAATCATCAGAACTTTTCATATTAACGTTCGTGAACTAGTTCAGTATGCGTGAACGTCGTAGTCCGACACTCTCATCAACGGAAAGCAAACAGAAACAAATAAAGAGGTCCTAAAACCACCTATCGGCGGACGCGTTTCGGCGTCCGTTTGGGGGACGGCACTGCCTGTAGATTTCTCTCTAGACTGATGTTTTCTGTCGTCACTGAGTCAAGTTCCGCCTCAAGCAGAGCACGGTCTCGTTCTATATTTTCGATGTCGTCCAGGTCGTCCTCAAAGTGGCCCTTCCATTGCGGGTTCCGCACGATACTATGGGCGTATTTGGTCTGGTTGATTATCCTGATCCAGTCGTCTAGCAATGCAGAGGTGCCGTCGGTGGCAGTTTTCAGCGTGGCCAAGTCGCTATTGATTTTGCCGGTGGTTTCAAGGAGCAAATCCACGCTGGAATTGAGCGCCCGCAAATGCTCCAACTCTTGGTCGAGGGCCAGGTCACGCGACATCGAGGGTGGAAAGTGTAAGGGTATTTGGGTGCTTTGAGTAAAGAGGTGTTTTTCTGGTTTGAACGTCAGAAGTTTGAAACGATAGTGTACGGAAGAGGTTCGTGGAATGAAAGAGTGGATGCTAATATTATGTTTTGGTTGTGAGGCCGCGTCCAGGCTGGGGCTGAAATTGATGATCAGCACGCCCGATGTATGGTGTATACATGGAGAGAGGAAGGTGACTATCGAGATTGAAAACCGCCTAGGACTGCCTGAGAATCTCTCTAATCTACAATTTCTGCCTTTTTCTTGTTTTTCTCTCCGTCCTGATATCACCAGTCCTCACCATACTCTTCCCTGCGCGCAGGCTAAAACAGACTGGTTCCTCAACCACTACTTCTGCTAACGAGCACTGTGGACAAACACACCCGAAAAGCGTTGCTCTTACTCGAACTCAACCCAGAACGGTCCCCTTTGCACATATCTTCTTGTTTGGGCTCGACGATCTGCACCCAAAACACACAGACTCCTAACTGGTCTCTTCTCCGGCCTACTCTATATTTAGCTCCACATCCACACAACCCACTATGGAGGATCTCCCGACCAGGTGGGAGGTTGAACTCGAGTTCGTGCAGTCGCTCGCCAACATCCAGTATGTCAACTTTCTAGCGCAGAACGGGTACTTCTCCGACCCTGCATTCATCGCGTACCTCGAGTACCTCAACTACTGGAAAGACGCCAAGTATGCCAAGTACTTGGTGTATCCCAACTGCCTCCATATTCTCACGCTACTACAGAAGGAGACGTTCCGGAAAGACATCGTGAATCCGGACTTCATGAACACGTTGATGAACGACATGGTGCAAAAATGGCAGCGGCAGGAGGGTGCTGAGGACGGGGACAAGCCGAACGGCGAGAACGGAGCAAATGGCGAAATTGCCGAGAATGGAGCAAATGGAGATAATGCGAGGGAGGAAGGCAAGAAAGAGACAGAAAATGGCCTGGTGGATGCGGCCACTGTTGATCTGGCTACGGCGATGAGACAATGAGGGCATGGACTTGGACTGCGACCAGGGAGGTGAATTGGAGTCGCGAGGATGCTCGTCGATGGCGGCGATGGCGGCGATGGTCAGTCGTGGATATTCTGCTACTAATCCACGTGGAGCGTTGCGACCCGAAACATATCGGCCCCACAAATATCTTACTTTAACTACGCCATTTCGAAATACCGGAAACATCGAGAAAGGCCACCGTTCAATCTCGTTACTGGGAATCGCTAACATTCAATCTCGTTACTGGGAATCGCTAACGTTCATGAAGCTCATGGGTAGGGCCGCGAACCAGTTCCTATAACAGCTTTGGACTAGTCTCAGTACAGACCAAATGCCTCTCATGTATAAAATATCGATCGACACAAAAAAAGACACAAAATCCCGTCATAATAAAGATTCTTTTCCTATCGTCATCGTATCTTTGGCAAATTATTCCATGGCAGCTCACCCTCCGGTGGCAAGCTGCGCGCATTTGCTATCGTGTCCATCTACAGAAGTCATTTATTTCAAATAAGGCCCAGCGAAACCACACAACATAGCAAATGGTTTCGTCCATCGCCAATGACTACGCAAGCACGTCGGAAAAAATGGCGAAATCGCTAGCCAAATACAAAATCACGTTGGCGGAGTTCGTTTTTGACGCCTCGTTCATTGTCAACTTCATTGTGGGGAAGCTCATACATGTGTTCTCGCAAGAGGAGGAAATCTACAACTACTACAACAACAAGGGCAACATCGTCAACCAGTGGTTTGTCAAGAAAGGCTGGGGCTGGACCACGCTAGTGATCCTTTTGTTCTACGTCGTGCACTTGCTGAAGGCGTCCCGTGATAGAACAAAGATCGTTACTGGTGCACTCGTCAGATGGGCCGCCGCCACGTTTTGGTGGGTCCTTTTCACGCAATGGTGCTTTGGGCTCCCGATTATGGACAAGGTTTTTGTGTACACCGGCGGCAAGTGTGCGCTGATTCCGTCTCACAAAATGGCTGCGTTGTCAGAGTTAGGTGGTGCGATAAGTCGGCAGTTTTACTTGGTGGGAGACCAGTACGAGTCTGTCTCCGTGTCATCTTACCGCTGTCGCTCACTAAGGGGCTCGTGGGAGGGCGGCCACGACCCGCTGGGTCACGTGTTTCTCCTCGTGCATGCCTCCTTGTATATGTTCCACGAGATCCGAGTGTTTTGGCCCGGGTGGACGGAGATCTACACGCAGGTCAATGGCTTTGGGGCTTCTGGGCAATTCTCGCTCACAGAGCGGATCAAGCGGCTTGTGGCGAGTGCTCCGCACGTTCCTGTATTGCTTTTGCTTGCCTTGTGGTGGTTCATGCTCCTTGTGACAAACATGTACTTCCACTCGCTTGCCGAGAAACTTGTGGGGCTCGTCTTTGGGTACTTGGGGGTGGTAGCGGTGTACTACGTGCCACGGTATGTGATGGGAGGAGAGGAGAAGATGGACTCGAAAGGTCAGTGAGATGGTAGGTGGAGCTGCGATGGAGAAATCAGATGGCAGTTTGGCTATCGATTTGTGGAACACGACTGGGAACTCTAGATACTGCGTGGACTGGCTCTCTAGAGAGACGCTGCCGGATTGCGAGATATAGTTTGACGTGCTAATTAGCCTTGTCTAGCCCGTGGCCTTTGAGTAGATACAAGGCAACAGCGATGGGTTGTACCCGCTGGAAATGCTCTCGTCCAATTAATCCAACCCAATATATACCTTATCATGGGGCAAGAGCATGCGTTGTAGATTTGCACGCTGGGCGGAGTTTGCAAGTTCCATGAAACGTACTCGGAAAAAGTGATCTACACTTAAAATACCGATACTGGGGGATTGTCACCTTTCACTGGTTTAATAGTTATTATAGCATCTTACGGTGAATCCTTCCTTCATTTCGGGTTCCCAGTAAGATCCAGTTTTATTGGTCCCATTGTGGTCTAGAGTTGCGTTCGGAAACGGTGTACTGATTCTACGTAAAACATCCGTCTTTTCCGTCACCCACAGCCCCATCGTATTTATCACTCCCGGCCTTTTTCGTTAGCTCTCCTCATAAAAAGAAGTACGTTTGTAATACATCTTTTCGTGATGAGTGACCAGTAGTCTCAGATGCGCAGACCAAGAAGGACGACTGACAAGATTTCGATGTTGATTGGAAGTTAAAGGACTCCTCAAACAAGACAGAAAGGTGGTTGAAAGTAACAAGTGTTAGAAGCTCATTTTCCTTCTTGTTCGCTTTGTACGCGGTTTGCGCTCCTCGGCCATAGATTAGTATCGCTACGGGTTCTTACCTGACCAGATTCCACGTACTCATGTGTAAATCTTTGGAGTGGAGTCAACTAGACTCCTCTTGCAAGGACCCAAACCAAGAGGTCTGCCTAGTTCTAGAGGCTCAAATCTGGGCAGTAGACACCATTCCGAGAATTTGATGCCGTCCGGCAGACCAAGTTGACTGAGTGTGCTGGACAGACTCTAGTGGAATGGCCATTTAGCACTTGCTTGCGTCATTTCCATCATGCTGCAGAAATGGGCCACCTGAATTTACACATGCACCATGTGTCACCAATCTGCTTAGATGGATTCTCACACCATCTGTCCTTTCGTGCCCATATGAAACGAAGATGCCTGGTTCCCCAACTACAAGGCACGTGTCAGACGCGCGGAAACATACAAACAAACACTCGCGCGACCTAGACCCTCCAGTTTCGCAGGAGATCGAAAGATGAAAGTTGGGTAGGCGGTCTCAGCTGGCCTCAGCACGAAATAGACACGATCAGGCTGAAATATGTGTTATACTAATAGCTCAGGAACTGCGCCCTCTAGATCGTGCGTTTAGAGTTGAAAAGCACGTCCATGTCGTGTTGATCATCTCAGGGCATCTGCACCGAAGGCAATTTGAGTCGCGTGGAAGCATGCGCACGCCGTTTGCATCATGGGCCAGGAACGGCAATAAGCACACAGCAATACCACACCCACCCCGAGGGTTTTCAAGAGAAAAAACAGGTAGATCTTTTCTCGGTACCCTCTTTTGCCCACAATCATTTTTGAGCAAAATTCACCAAATTCTCATACAATTGAACACACCCATCTCATCGCTTCGTGTCCAGTCGCGCCTGCGAAACACGATCTGCAAGTCGCGTCCACAGCTGCGAAACACGTCCCATACTGAAACAGGACCTCACAACACCTCCTTTCAAACGGCGAGAAGTGCCTCTGGATTCCCAAAATGGAATCTGGTTATGCATCCGGGTCTTCTCACTCTATTCCTTTTAGCTCTCGGCACGTCAACAACTCCTTTCTCAGACCCATCCAGTCGTGCTGGAGCCACCTTTCGTTCTTTCGTTCTTTCGCTCTTTTCGCTCTTTCATTCGTTTACAGCCCTCCTGGACTTTTCACTCATTTCAGCTTCGGACATTTGGTCGGTGCTCGAGCTTAATATCACAGACCACACCCTGTTAGGAGAAGGTATTAAGAAACCTTCAGAGACCTTTTCAGACACGGAAGAGCCCCAATCGCCATCCAAAACCTAATACAACAATGAACTTTCTTTGGGTGTTCTGGGCATCTTGCGTGTGCGCCGTCTATGTGGGCTGGCCCATGGACGAGCAGCTTCCAAACGTGGCACGCGTGGACGAGCCCTATCTGTTCACATTGGCCGACTCCACATACAAATCCAGCTCCGGGGGCTCCATTGCTTATTCTGTGGAAGACCTTCCCTCATGGCTACTGTTCGACGGTGGCTCTCGCTCGTTTCTGGGCACGCCGTCGGGAAATGACGTGACCACCTTCAACATCGTGTTGGTGGGCACGGACTCGGCCGACAACTCTAATTATACCGCGTCGTACTCGATGCTCGTGTCCAACAGCACCGGGCTTGAGCTCTCCAGCAACGACGTCATGTTTACCGAAATAGCCCAATATGGAAAGACCAACGGCGCAGACGGGCTCGTGGTGACGCAGGGCGAGCAGTTCTCGATCCAGTTTTCCGACTCGGTCTTCAAACTCAATAGTGGCGCCAGCAGACCGATAGATGCGTACTATGGCCGGTCTGGAGACCGCACGTCGCTCCCGAACTGGGTCAATTTCGATGCTGGGTCCTTGACTTTTTCCGGCCTGGTCCCCTACGTCGTCTCCGATATTGCCCCGTCGACCGAGTACACCTTTGCGTTCATCGCGTCGGATTACACGGGCTACGCCGGTGCAGAGGGCCTTTTCAAACTCGTGGTCGGGGCCCACCAATTGAGCACTTCGCTCAACGAGTCGATCAAAATCAACGGCACGTACGGGTCCGAGTTCCAGTACACCGTGCCGATTTTGGACGATGTGTTCTTGGACGACCAACCCATCGCCAGGGCAAACATCTCGTCCGTCACCACGCTGGACTTGCCGGACTACGTGCAGTTTGATGACACCAGCTTCAGCCTCAGTGGCACGTTCCCCAACTCGTCGTCGTTCCAGAACTTCACCGTGGTCGTGCAGGACCAGTACGGCGATCTGGTGTCGTTGCCCTACCTGTTCGACTCGTTGGACTCCGTGTTCACCGTGGACAAGTTGGCCGATGTCAATGCCACGCGGGGCGAGTACTTCCTGTACCAGTTGATGCGGTCGTACTTCACGGACTTCAGCGACACCACGATAGATGTTTCCTTCAATGGGTCGTGGCTCGCGTACCACGAGTCGAACATGACCATCAACGGAGACGCCCCGCGTGACCTTACACTGGTGGAGGTCACCGTGGATGCCAGCTCGGATTTCGGCAGAGACCTGCGTTCGTTCAAGGTCGTGGGTGTGGATAAAGTGCACACGAGTTCTGCCAGCTCGTCGAGCTCTACCAGCAGCTCGTCGTCCACCAAATCCTCCTCGGCCACCAGTTCCACTTCCACTTCCACGTCTGCTGCTGCCACTACGTCGTCGTCCCCGCTCGCGCCAACCAAGAAAAACAGCGACGCGCACAGAAAACTCGTGCTCGGCTTGGCCATCGGGCTCCCCGTGCTCGCGCTCGTCCTTGCGCTTCTCGTGCTCCTCTTCTGCTGCTGTCGCCGAAAAAAGACCGACGACGACGAAAACGGAAACTCCGAGAAAGAACCAGCGCCCATCACCGGGCCCGGTTTTGGCCGCATCGACAGCAACGACGACCACAACGAAACAGCCGTCCAGCTAGGCGCGCTCAACGCGTTGAAGCTAGAGCACGACAATCTGTCCACGTTGTCGAGCGTCACCCACGTGGAGTCCGACGAGGACGGGTACTTCGACGCGTCGGAGAAACCCATGGTGTCGTGGCGCGCTAACGAGGCGTCCGACTCCAGCGCGATGAAGAAGATGTTGCTCCAGAAGCACGCGTCCGCCGCGTCCATGAGCACGGTCAACACCGAGCAGTTGTTCTCGGTACGGCTCGTGGACGAGAGCAGCAACAGGAATTCTGGCAATAGCAACACGAACTCCGCGAACATGCCTGCGCTCCGCACAGTCAACCCGGACTTGCCCCGAGACGCCAGCTCCGGCAACATACAGCGGCTAGACAGTGACGGCAACGTGGTTGGAGCCGCCGTTTACAGCACCGCGTCGTCGCCCACCAAAACCAGGGCCGCCAGCCTCCACAACATCCTGGAGGAGGACACCAACAACACCTACTACACGCAAGACTCGTCCGACTACAACCTCTTGGCCAAGTACCTCGGGGCGGAGTCAGGCCTGAGCGCCGGCACTGGGCACACTAATCAGGCGCAGTCTGGGCCGCTTCCGCAGCCGCTTTCCCCGTCGCATTCCCCGTCGCACCCGCCTGACGACAGCTGGCGGTTCAGCATCAACGGCACGCTCTTGCCCTCGCCGGACGCCGAGTCGTTCCTCCTAGAAAAAGACACCAAAGCGGGCGCGAAGGCCGTGGGTGAGAATCCCGACGCCGTCTTGTCGCGAACGTCACTCTACTCCGACCTCTCGTTTGGCACCGAGGACGCGCGCGGCAGTAAGGTCAAGCTAGTGGACTTCACGCGCAAGGCCAGTTTGCGCGACTCCGCGCGCCAGCAGTATGTGGACCATTCTGCGGACAAGGCGCAGATCCTCAATGATAGTGATTGAGGAGGAGGGAGTATTTGGGGGCTACCAACTGTACACTAATTAATGAAATATATAATACAAAAAGGATAATAATTGGGGCGGAGATCGCGTGTGTTATTTCGCGAAGTGCTTTTGGTGTGGTGGGTGGTCATGCTAGCGCTAAGTGGCGCTGTTTTGCAGCCAGACGTATCCCGGTCGTTCGTTTTCAAGTTACCGCTCAAGATGGTGTTGCAGTAGAGTATTGCGTTTTCACCGATGTGTCATACCTGCTAAAACACGGGCGGGTGCCGGACGGGCCAAGAGCATTATCGCCAGAAATGTTACAGCTCCAACCAAAAAGTTGGTGAGACTTTTCAGACTATTGCGGACACGGAATCGTTAGTGAAAATGATATAGAAGAACGGGGGGAGACAATCTGGGCACGTACGCTATACTTGTTACTACTTTGACAAGTTAACGAAGGACTATGACTTGTACTTAGGTCTGGATTTTCGATTATGAGCGACAACCTCTGGTGGAAGCTACAAGAGGGATTTAAGAGAAAGCTAATCCTTTCCTCAGTCTAAAAAGTAGGCCAACATAATCGATGCAATATGGGAGGAATCCAGCGTGAATGAGCAAACCTGACTTTGGACTGGACTTCTGTTGATACTTCCATACTTCCGTGGTTTGCATCTCCTCTTTTAGCATTGATTGCCACCAAAAATCGCTTAGTTAGTCACTGAATTAACTTCTTCCGGAAACAACGGGATATTTTCGTCCAAAGGCGATCTCTGGGAATCGAAAAGCTACTGCTGAAAAACGCAAAACAGGTAATCACACTATCAAAGTCTCGACTTCACTACACGAAGCCAAATTTCGCGTAGTTCCTGGATTCGGACTAGTGGGGCCAACCCTGCAAATTGGCAACCTGGTTGATGTTATCACTAAGGTTGTTTGTTCTCACCATAGTATTGCTTCAGCTTCCAATTGGAAAAAGAGGCATTTGGGACAGCGATGTCGATTGATGTCTGCCCTTTACTAGCCATTGTGCTTGAAACACGTGGTTCATCTACAAGATTGAGCTGGAAGGGAGCGGTTTATAGTTGGGTGGAATGAGTTTCTGATCGATCCCGTGATTCGAATCTGGATTCGTCTTGTCAAGAACTGGTGGTATCTGCACCTGGCTGAGGTTGCTCTGCGCTACGCCAAAGTCCTCCAATATTGATAGTACTTTTCGAAATGTACGAGAGAGGCCAGCATTTTGAATGGCTCCTGTGCATCGGGCCACTTGTGAGTGACAGTACTCGTGGTGCAATAAGTCGTTGTTCTTGATGGCTAGGAAACACCTCACTAGTTTATTGTCTACTTTTGAACTTCTTTTTCTTGCAAGCTCTTGTCTTCTTTTGCCCTACTTTTCTGTCCCTGCTTCCAAGTACTGAATGCTCAAGAGAACTTTTGCAGCGTGCCCAGAAGAGACCAAAGCATTAATTATACTACGCATCACTTGTGGGTTATAGTACGCAACTGATCATAGTAGCACATGAAACGAACAATTGCAAATTACAAGGAAAACTGTCCTGTGGCACTAGCGTTACAACGACCATCAACCGTTGATTCCGGTCGTTACTTGATTACATCCACTACCTTGATTAACTACATCCATTACCCTTCTCATCTACATCCATTCTCCTTGATTTCTGTATTAGTTTATTGATCTCCGCGACCCTGTCCATTACTCCTAGTTAGATATGGTGTCCACATAGTTGGCGGTGTCGTGCGCCCTCCTTCTGCCCTCCACGTACTCCATCATCTCAGAATACGTCTGTGGAATCACCGACGAGCTTTGTTGGCTGGAGCTCTTGGGCACGAAGAACGAGTAGATAAAACAACCAGATTCCTTCGACTGCGACGAGTCCAAGTTCGTGATTTTCGTGTCCACCTTGACCTGCACCAACGTGCCGGGCTCCAGCAAAAACGCGTCGGGGTTCTCCGAGATCTTGTTGGTGGGAGGGAGGTTGAAAGGCGACCTGGCAGCTTTGGTTCCGTTCTCTAGATGCTCAGTGTATGACACAGACGCCTCCATAGACAAAACTGAGCCTACAGGCACCGGGGCCTTGAAAGTGGTGGAGTCCAAAGACACGAATCTGGGACCCGCCGAAGTGAATGCTGCTGCTGCACAGTAGGCCAACTCGAACGCGTTTCTCAAGAGGTAACCTCCAAAGATCATGTACGAGTGTCTGTTCCTGTACTGGGGTTGCATGAACAAGGTGGAGGTGAACTTCGAGTCCTTCATGAACTTGAGGTTCTGGTCCTGCACTGCGATTTGTTTCGACGCTTTCCACATGGCATGAACGAGTCTCGTTTCCTCGTCGCTGGGCTCAATCACCGAGTTGTTTTTCGCGGCCAACTTCTTTTTGGCGTTGTACGACTCTGCTCTTCTGTAGTCGATCCACTCCTGCTCGTTGACGGGGAGCAATCTGTTGATCGCAAACGACTTATGGGTCAAAGGGTTTCTGGCCACGAAGGTGAAATTGGCGGTCAAAAAGACGTTTCCGGCGGGCAAGTCGTCCTCTTTGAGCTCCTCAGCTACGGAATCTTCAAACGCGTAACCCTTGACTGTGATTTCCATCGAAGAACGGCCGGTCCAGGAAACGGCACCGGCCAAAACGAAGTTGTAGTTCTGGATTTCGTCCACTTTTTTCAACATCAAGATTCTGTCCACGGAGGCAGTGACGTTCACGGGCTCTGCGGGTGCACAGTGCTTGTAGGCGATCCTGCCCGCCAAAGCATCCAAGTCCTGGAACAACTGGCCCACTCTCAAACGGCCAAACGCATTGATGTATGCGTCGCAGAGCCATTTGTCGTCCTTGAATGGAAGGAGGAGATACGAAAAAGATTCCTTCCGCGTTCTCTCGGACACCTTGGTGGTCTTGGGGTTCATGTAGCTGTATGAGTCCAACGTTTTGCCATCTTTCAACTGTTTCGCGCGTTCCGTCAACGCGTCCAACCACGTGGCTGTTTGCGACGTCACCTGGTTATCTCTCATATCGGCATTGACCGTCGCGGTGGCGTCAGCGGCCGCAGCCGGTGTTTTGGAAATAGTCTGGTCGGTGGTGTAAAGCTTTGACATGGAGGTCGTGCGTGGCGTGACCACGCCTCGTTTCACAAGCGGCACGAGCCCCGCGTACTTTTGCAAGAGCGACTTTGCAAGCATGGTGAACGACAGAATGTTGGGAGGTGTATGGTTAGGGCTAAAAAAGAGGCAACCCCAGTGTCTTATAAACTCGGACGACGTGACTGGAGATGAGCAATGGTGCACAGATGTGCACACGATGTATGGGAGGGGATGCGAGTGGGGCCGCATGCGGATGTTGGGCCGCAAGCTGGGTAAAGATAAGCGAGCCCGTCGGCCGGCCGGACAAACAGGTATGGAGAAGTGAATTGGTTTAACGAGGCCATAGGTGTCGGTGATCCTTCGTTTCCTTTGTTTTTTGTTCTGTTGCTGTCTCTGTTGCTGTCTCTGTCTAGCGAAACTGTTCTCTGATATTTCTATGCATTGACAGATCTCCCGGGCAATCCCGGTCCTAGTGGACCCGGGCCAACAGTGCGCGATAAGCCCAGGCCGAATATGTAAAGAGGGGAGAATGTGCCACGGCAATTGCCCGGTGAGGGGATCCGCTTTTGGCTTGGCGGAGCTAAAAATAATGGGGACAATTGGGCGGTCCGGGCACTCGAAAGCAAAAAGATTGTGTTCCGCCTGTCCGGATAATTTGTTGTGTGGCATTTGGGCTACACGGTGTAGAGCAGGCCGCTCGCTTAATTAGTGAGAAGTATGAGCAATTGTAGGGAACAGGCAACTTGGGTGCAACTATGTTGAGAAGCGCTATTTTGAAGAGATGAGGTATTTTTTTTCTGCGGCTTTTGGCGTATGACTTTCGCCGTTGGGTTTATTCGGGGCATCGCTGAAGTGGCTTTCGGACCATGCTTGGAAGCATAGCAGGTACTGCGCAACCCGTCTTGCAACCAGTGAACGATAGGTTCCACGCCACGGTTTCGGGACGGGCTTGCCGTTTTGGATCTGGAATCATGGAGCACGGAGATTGCATTGTTTCGTGGTTTGTGCTGAGGCACAATTGGGCGATATATGAGGTGGTAGTCTCAAACGATGCCTCTGAGTGAACAGGGTGTGTAGGATGTTGACATGTTGCCGCTACGGTTCAAAATATCAAAGTCAGCAAATTCGCACATAGTAAGATACATTAGATAAAAGATGAGCTTTCTGAAGGGGTACGAGAGGATACCGTGGAGCTTCCAATGGAGTGGTGCGGCTGGAGCTGTTCTCGACGGTATTTCCATCGATTCTTCCAGCCAGTCCGTGATGTTTATAAGTGAACCGGGAAGAAAACCTTGATGGCTACTGCGATATACAAACTAACGGGCAATAGTCAAGGATCCTCGGGTGCTACACCAGTACCCAATGTTCAGTAATGCTGAGTATCGAGGCCACCGGTACTCATTCCAGGTTTGGAATAAAGAAAAAAAGGGTGTGGTACGTGTTTTCAGCGAGAGATAGCTCTGGCCACTGGTTCTTGGTGGGGTTTTTGCGGTATCAACTCGTCTGGCACGTCAGCCTATACTACGTATCTGCTTCAAGACGACAAGCCTTCGGGACACTTTCATATAATATATATATTGATTGAGTCCAAGAGCCACACCCTGGCTCAATAAAAGAAAAAGATCGCCCAAATGAGGGTTGTAGGTATGGCCGTATTGGGCCTGGCCATGTGAGCCCTAGCACCTCTATAACCAACACTATGATACATATTTATACACATATATATATATCTATATCTACATATTCGTATATTGTGAGTCCGTGAGCCACCCTATTCAGCGTAACAAAAAACTTACAACTTGTATCTCAACTTCTTTCCAACGTCTCACATTATTACCTTTTATTAACTAATTCTCGCTCTCCACCTAAATTCGCTAAATCGAAAAACACCAGTGAAAAACCACCACCGTCGCCAATTACCCCCATTCCACCACCAGGCCGTCTCCACCACCAAAAACCACAATACCCTTCCACATTTTCCCCAACCACCCTTGACCTCCCACGATTAGCTTACCCAACACCCAGCCAGATTCGCGGCCAACGCTTGCCCCCATCGCGGAACTGTACCTCCGGCCCGGTCCTCATCGTTCCGCACACTCCACGCACCACCGCACTCCACGCTGCACGCACCAACCAACGTTTTTCTCCATCTAGTTCCCTCTTCTTCCACAAAAACAACATGTCCAGATTGTCCAGCGTCGCCAAGACCTCGCTCGCCGCCGCACGTGCCCACGCCCTGCCCTTGAGAATGGCCCTGGGCGCGGCCGGCCCCAAAACTATGACCGTCAGAGACGCCTTGAACTCCGCCATAGCAGAGGAGTTGGACCGTGACGACGACGTGTTTCTCATGGGTGAGGAGGTGGCGCAGTACAACGGCGCGTACAAGGTGTCACGTGGCCTCCTCGACCGCTTTGGCGAGCGCAGAGTCATCGACACGCCCATCACGGAGATGGGATTCACAGGCTTGACCGTGGGCGCAGCGTTGGCAGGATTGAAGCCCGTGTGCGAGTTCATGACGTTCAACTTCGCCATGCAGTCCATCGACCACATCATCAACTCGGCGGCTAAGACCTTGTACATGTCCGGCGGTATCCAGCCATGCAACATTACCTTCAGGGGTCCCAACGGAGCCGCCGCAGGAGTCGGCGCACAGCACTCGCAGTGCTACGCGGCGTGGTACGGGTCCATCCCGGGCTTGAAGGTTGTCTCGCCGTACTCGGCCGAGGACTACCGCGGGTTGTTCAAGGCGGCCGTGCGCGACCCAAATCCAGTAGTGTTTTTGGAGAACGAGATGTCGTACGGCGAGTCGTTCGAGGTTTCCGAGGAGGCGTTGTCCTCTGACTTTGTCATTCCTTTCGGCAAGGCCAAGATCGAGCGCGAGGGCTCCGACATCACTTTGGTGTCGCACACCAGAAACGTCATGCACTGTCTCCAGGCGGCGGAGATTTTGGACAAGCAGTACGGCGTGGCCGCGGAGGTGCTCAACTTGCGCTCCATCAAGCCCTTGGACGTGCCTGCAATTGTCGAGTCCGTCAAGAAGACCGGCCATTTGGTCACCGTGGAGGCCGGATTTCCTGCCTTCGGTGTGGGTTCTGAGATCTGCGCCCAGATCATGGAGTCCGAGGCGTTCGACTACTTGGACGCGCCCGTGGAGAGAGTCACCGGCTGCGAGGTGCCCACGCCATACGCCAAGGAGTTGGAGGACTTTGCGTTCCCAGATGCGGACGTGGTGTTGCGCGCCTCCAGAAAGGTGTTGGGCTTGTAAGAGCACCTGTAAGAGTAAGAGCACCTGTAAGAGTGCTTGGAAGGGGGCTGGCCATGGCCACTAGTCAATATCAATAGAATACGAATGAGAGCAAGTGTAGGAGGTGTGTGTTAGTGTGGGGTACGAGTGAGACTCCGAACAGAGAGATATATCTTGTTCGTATTCCGCTGGCTTCATTATGCTGGCTGCTTAGGATAAATCATATTCACTAAATTACGGTAACTTTGGTGAAGGTCTCATATAGGAGTACAACGGAAGAGTGTACGTGGGGTTTCTTTGAAGGTGGGTAGGAATAAGAATTTACGGGAACACCGGGCGATAACCTGATTTCACCTAAGCCGTAGTCAATTTTTATGGCGATCATTCGCTCAGATTATGTTACATCTATACTCGCGAGTGGAGATATCATAAACACCGATTTGTTCTTGATTTCGCTGGCTCCGAGGTAGGTAGGGTTAGTCCCGTTATATTTATTAACTGGAGTAGAACCGCGAATCTCTTACCTCGTATTGTCTTGTATGATCACCGACTTTCGCATAATGTAGAGAAGGATTTTTTGACCCGTTAAATGATGACCTACGTACTAATGTGTTGGTTAAATGGGAAACAACAGAGGTGCCTTTACAGCGTAGCAGAAAGGCAGAAGGGATGCTTTTGCTCAGTGTCTCGATACACGTCTCCAGATTGGGTCGCGTGTCTTCCACAGTGCCCAGAAATAGTCAACGGATATGGTGAAAATGCACTAGAAAACGACGTCGAGTAGCCAGAAGTGGGAGAGTAAGAGAAGTAGCAGAGTAGGAAAAAGCAGAAAAATAGGAAACAGCATTAGAAGAAATCTTAGTTCTCTAGGTTGTTTGAAGTATAGGTTTCCCCGCACACTTAAACAAGCTAGTAACTGCCAGTGCATCCATTAATATGGTGCACCTCCACAATTCACAACTTGTGGTATTCAAATATACATACTCTAACAATCCACTGAAAGAACGAAACAAGTATTAAAAACTCTTTCTGTTTCCTTTCTTCTTCGCTATACCTCCAGGCTTTCGCGAGTTGCCAAGCTTCACGTCCGAAAGCGCCAAGTGCTACGCAGTGCGACGCGCAGCTGGAACGTATACCAAAAACAGTACTGAACAGTTACTACCCAACACGTGGATCCACAGATAAAGGCGGATCTCAAAACAGTCGTATAGTCGCCAGAGTAACGCCTCGCTTCAACTGTCCGCACTATATATTCGTGAAACCCGCTCATATATCACACCTTCCACTTCTATGGCTCGGTGAGCTGGCATACCTCGACTTCTCCGCCTCCAAAAACACCACAAATCATGGATATCCACAAGCGACTGGCCTCCGCGGGCCCCGGCACCGGAACCGAGCTTCCCGAGGTCGAAAACGAAAAAAACCACTTCGTCACCTCGCCCATCAACCACGCAGCGTTCACCGAAGAAAACGACGGTTTACTTCCGGTGGCTGCACCACACAACACAGCACAACACGTGGCGCCGTCCACCACACTACACAGAAAAGACTTCTTGAACTTCGTGGTGTTGATTGTTCTATACACGCTCCAGGGTGTGCCCGTGGGACTAGCGTTCGGCTCTGTTCCCTTCATTTTGAAGCTGAAGCTCTCGTACTCACAGGTTGGTATATTCTCCTTGGCCGCGTATCCGTACTCTCTCAAGCTCCTCTGGTCGCCCATCGTCGACGCCATCTACAGTAAAGAAATCGGGCGCCGGAAGTCGTGGATTTTACCCGTGCAGCTGGTTTCGGGACTCACGCTCCTTTATCTAGGGTACATGATCAACGGGCTCATGGACGACCCTGCCACGCACTTGCACACCATCACATTCTGCTTTTTTCTTTTGGTTTTCCTCTGTGCCACGCAGGATATTGCCGTCGACGGCTGGGCTTTGACGTGTCTTTCGCCCGAGAGTTTATCGTTTGCGTCCACGGCACAGACCATCGGCATGAACTGTGGATACTTCTCGAGTTTTACCGTCTTCTTGGCACTCAGCTCGCCGGAATTTGCCAACAGATACTTGCGTTCTGTGCCTCTCGATAGGGGTCTATTTGACTTGGGAAGTTACCTCTCTTTCTGGGGGTGGATGTACTTGATCGTGACCGCAGTGTTGTACTTCATTCCCGAAGATCCGCCACATTTGCGTAAGCGGAACGTGGACAAGTTTTCTGCCGGTTTCTACAAGAACGAAGACCACCATAACCGGTACAAGGATCTGGCACCTAAGTACTTCCAAGAACTCAAGTCGGTCTACTTGTCGATGATCGAGGTTCTCAAGCTTCCCAATGTGCAAACGTTAATGGTGATCTTGTTGGTGGCCAAACTAGGCTTCCAGGTGAATGAAGCCGCCACCAACTTGAAGCTCTTGGAAAAAGGCTTATCCAAGGAAGACTTGTCGATTACCGTTTTGATCGACTTTCCCTTCGAGATGATTTTCGGCTACTACGCAGGCCGCTGGTCGTCTGGGAAAGGCCCCTTGAAACCATGGTTGATTGGGTTTGCTGGCAGGTTGATCGCTGCACTCTGGGCACACTTGATTCTACTTTTCTTCCCGAAATTGGAGGACGGAAAGGTTCCGTACAAGTTATTTCTCGTGATTATTGCACAGCACTTGCTTGGCTCGTTCATGTCGACGATCCAGTTCGTGTCGCTCTGTGCTTTTCACACCAAAATCGCTGACCCGGCTATTGGCGGGACTTATATGACGACCCTCAACACCCTCTCCAACTATGGCGGCACGTGGCCGCGGTTGATCATATTCTACTTGATCGATAAGTTCACCTATGCCACGTGCCAGAATCGATCTTCGACAAGTCGTATATTGTCTGAGGACGACAAGCAGACGTGTGTAGAGAGCGGGGGATCCGTGCACATGGAACACGACGGATACTTCTACACAAGCGCCATTTGCCTCACTCTCGGAGTCATTATATGGTTCTGGGTGAAACGAAGAGTGACGCATTTGCAGGCACTTCCGCAATCTGCATGGAGGGTGAGCAAGGCGTGAAGTGGGTAGAATTGAACGTGAGCATACATCACGTGTGAAGGGTCTAGCGGGATCAGAGTTGCTAGTTGATGAACGTGAATTGCAGAGGCTACAATGATCCAGTCTTCATATCTGGCGTGGTAATGTGTTACCAGCAAGTCAATGAAGGTCTTAGGACTGGTGGGCTGGTGGTGTGTCCATGCGTGTTTTTCTAGATTGTGATGATTTCTTAGTGGTTGGAGTACGTTCAGGAATTGTCTAGAACGATCAGGCCATGCAGACTCTATCACACTGGCTAGTTTCATACATGTGTTGGAGCGTGTCTATGCGTATATGATTCAAAACGTAGAGAGCTCTCAGCACGCGATCTGTTCCAGCTTTTCTTTCCTACAAAGGGCGAACAGTTGATGTGGCTTCAGCAATGGGCTTAGTCGTCAGCACATAACGGTCAACTCAAAAAGCTCAAGCACTAGACTTTACGTTGTCCATGATTGACAAAGAAACCCAAGGAAATGTACGGACTCATACCAGACCCCACTGAGTATCAAAAAAATTCATTGCCTTCTTGACCCTCTATAGCCTTTCGGACTTCTACCACTAAGCTTGCTGGCCCTCTCGGCCGAGCAGATCAATCGCTAGAAGCAGCCACCTGCAAATGGTTCCTCGGATATGCTAGTACATTTCGTGGTTTGTAATCCCTGGATTACGTTCTCTGAGGAGGCGAGGTAGGTTGGCGACATGAAAACTTGTGAACTGGTTGGAATGTAGGTGCGAAGTAGATCTCCACTCAGACATCTACCTACCACGGGGCACGATTGAGCAGGTCTATACGGCTTTTGGTAGGCAGATATCAGGTAGAATAGAGGCCATTCCATGATTTTCTTTTTGACGAGTCTGCAACCAGATCGTAATGATTAGGTGGAAAGAATCAATCCATGACATTGTCTCATACGGGCGTTGGAGGTGTGAACCAGTTTTCTTACAGTCTAATGAGGAGGTGGACATGCGTTCATGCCTGCTCTATATTGTAGTCCACACGAGGTTGCCTAAATAAATCATCAACACAAAAGACGTTTCTGAGGACACCGTTAAATGTTACGAAGCCAGCTCGTTGTGGCAGAATAAAGGTGCATTATGTTCCTTTACCCTTACCCACGGATCTTGATATGCAAATATATTAAAGTATGGTGTACCCAAAATGGCGAACTCAAACCCCCAAAACTACCAGCGCAACTCCACGCTAGAATCTACTCAGCGAGCCCGTGCGCAGGTCGTTCGCCAGCCCACTGCTCCGGTGCAAGAAATCGTCGTGCAAGAAATCGATCGGCAGAAACGGCACCCGCGAATCATGCGCCATTTTCTTCGATATCGAAGAGTACGAGCCCACCAACGAAGGGAGCAAGGCCGTGCCGGGCGCAGACGAGTTTGTCATGGAATTGGGGAAAGTTGCCGAGGGCGGCCTTTTCGACGGCGACTTGGATACAGAGTTGGCGAGCGCACTGAACGTTCCAGACAAGCCTCGTCGTTTGGGCTGGGGCCCGACGCTCGATTGCGCAGAGGATATCACATAGTGCAGCGGAGGACTAATGATGTACGCATCGTGCACCAAGCGGGTGCGTTCGCCCGGGCGGCTCAAGATGCGGTTTCGCGTGTCGTGGCTGGGATTGCGGTCCTCATATGAAAACCCACTCTCGGCTGGAACATTGAAATTATTGGTGTACCAGTCGGGCGTAGTAAAGTGCATGTCGGTGCTGGCCATTTCCTTCGGAGAAGAGCTGGTTACTTGTAGCGCTGGCTGCTTTGGGTCGGCCCACGGATCTTTTTTATAGAGCCAGAACTGGAACAAGAGCACGGCGTCGAAAATGACCGTGCCTGAACTTCCCACTAAAAAAGGCATCTGCGCACTGAGCACACTGTGGAAATCGGCACTGCCCAAATACTCGTCGTATTTGGACAAGAGGTAGAGGTCGCTCAGAATCGACACTGTGTAGAGGATGTTTCCCGTCATGGCAAACAAGAAGAGAAACGGCGAAATCCCCGTCGTCGATTTCGAGCAGTGGTTCTTCCAGATTTGCGGCAAGCGGGACGTCACGTAGAAGCACGTGCTGAGCCAGCCACTGAGCGTGCCCACAAGCGCAGAGGAGTATCGCAATCTGGCGAAATGTGCCACTATCGTGTGCACTATAGGGAGAAGCGATTCGCCAATATCCGAGGCCCTGTTCTGCACACCTCCACTGCTTACGGGCCGTGCGCTGGCCTTCCCGAAAGTGCTGCTGATGACGGACCCCGAAAGTACTTGCCTCAAAAAACTGCGGCGTGGTTTTCGGGGACGTCGTTCGGACGAATTGGAGCGCTGCGCACTTAGACTGTGCGACTTTGGCGAGGCCTCGAATCTATTGAGTCTGGAGTGGAGCACCCCTTTCACAGAGGTGCTCGACTTGACCGGCCGCATCATGTTGGGGCTCTGGAGCATGTTGTGGTGCACGGCTTGCCGGGGGTACACTCGCGTATAGTACCAGTACTGGAGCATGAGTATGAAGTCTATGAAGCAGTAGTACGCCGCCAAACACGTCTGGAAGGGAAGCGCACGTGTCAAGATGCACCCGGTCAAGTTAGTGACATCGCCACATACCCAGCACGCAAGAAACGCCACCGAGACCCCCGACACAGACTGGTTTATGTAGTTCTCCAACACCTGCGGAAGCTGCGCAAAGAGCCAGACCAGGAGCGAGAGGATGCCGGAGATTTTCGAGACCGACAGCACGTAGTAGAACTCGTCCGGTAGCAGGGGCGTGCTGCTGTTGGCTGCGGGCGCAAGGAGAGATATAAGGCTCATATCGTGTTTTGCATTGGTGTAGTAGAGTGGCAGCAGAGATCTGTGGGCCCGATAGGTGTGGTTGCAGCCTAGACAGAAAGTGGGACCTGGACCAGAAAGGACTAGCAAGCCGAAAGTGAGATATAACGAAGGATCAACGGAGGATCAGAGCGTATCCTGGGTGAGTCAGAGTGGCGAAGAAACCGTAGATCGAAAATTTAGTTGCGCGCAGACCTGCGATAAGCGAGGCGATACGATGGGGAATTGGGCGAGGGAGAATATGCGCCAGATTGGAGAAAAAGAAGAAAAAACCGAGATGGTTATAAAGGACGCGACGGGGAGAGTATAGAGCAAATATTAAATTATATTTTGAGTGGGGACGCCGAGTATGGCCGCTGTGGAGATCTCGACATTTACAGTGCGCGAGTGTTGGCCCGCTTTCCATGCGGCCGTGACCATATTCAAGGTCCTGTCCCAAAGCAGTCATGGGCGGGGATTTTTTTTAAACGCTTCCCTGGAAACTTATCAATATACTTAGATACGAATATTGAAGAGAACTGCGGGTTTCGTGGTTTATATGCGCTTAGGAGCATGTCTATTAATACCGGGCCATCGGCATGGAAACATCCATGCGCGGAGCCGCACACGGCTCTACCTGGCCAGAGCCCAGTCCATCAACGAAAATATGCGAGGAACCCAAATCTTGAAAAACAGTGGGAGGACCTGGAAGTGAAAACTTTTCATTTCTGCGGACCTCTTTTGCAAAGCCAAAGTGGGTGCATGAGCAGCACTCTTGGTGCAACTCATTGAACTGCTGAATGTGATCTGAAAACAACGACCAACGTCTTCAAAGAAGTGAACGGATCTTTCTAGAGCCGATAATAGTATAAAGGGATGACAAAGAAAGAGAAGGTTGTGAAATAGTGTTATTAAGGCATACTCAAGTCTAGTTCAGTGTGTAGTTAAGGCATGGTACAACTCCTCACACTCCATCAGTAGAGTAAGCTTCACCCAAGGCGGCACGCCCCAGACGGGGTAGCGGGTGTGGCATGTTTCAGAACATTGCCGGAAGTCGTGTACAGTTCAAGTACCGCATGGTCGAACTGGTATTTCGCACCTGGCCAAACAGATACCTAGATCTCGCCAACTATGATCGAGGTTCTCGCTAACGACAGACTAGGCAAGAAAATCAAGGTCAAGTGTCTTCCCTCCGACACCATAGGCGACCTAAAGAAGATTATCTCGTTGCAGGTGGGCACGACGTGGGAGAAGTTGGTGTTGAAAAAGGGCCACCAGACGTACAAGGACCACATTACGCTCGACGACTACGAGGTGCACAACGGGTTCAACTTCGAGCTCTATTACGGGTGACTCTTGGGATGTTTAGGGCGAAAGATCTTCATTGGGGATGACTTTCTGGGTGCTGGGTACAGATATCTCATTTAGAGGCCATTGTACTGGATGTGTCAGATAGGAACAGAATCAACGGAGGACCGTTTTCGTGAAGCCTGCGTGAGGAATAGATGACTAGTTCATTGGGATATAGAAGTCCATATTGGGAGGTATGAGTCCGTACGGGAATATATGACCGCCCCATAGTGGGACAAATAGTGGGCCATGCAGTGGGTACTGACTAACTCGATACAGGGTCATCCATAAATCGTATTCTAAAGATGATTTTGGTCTCGAATTCTAGGCCATAGTTCGGAAAGACTCGCTTTTTCACGGCAAGCGTTGTCTTTTATGAGAATGCCTTCTCCTGCTATATGCTCTTGCAGAGCTCATAATGGCATCAGGGGGTTGTCTTGTTCCTCTTTCTGGTAGCAATGAATATATCGATTTGTAGGCCGGATGTGCGCTTGCCACCTCAGCCCAAACGTTGTATGTTATCACCTATCGGTTACTCAGGAACAACAGGCAGATTCGGCCAGAAAAATACGGCGTATGAGCCCAGTTTACGTACACGACGAAGAATATGGGTCTGTATCGAGTGAGTCTCGATGTTAAAGGCCAACACAGAAGGCCTACCGGGGGCTTGGGAATAGAAGTATCGATGCATAGCGATTCTCAAAATGATGTGCAAATGTGATTTTTGTGTCATTACAACGAGACGTTCAAGGGCACGACTGATCCGTAGGACAGTCCGAGAAGTTCCATTAGCCCCGAAAATGAATACTCATCAATACCCCTCCCTCTCTTTCTTCCTACACACCCCATAATTACCCACCATCTATAATCCTTTCTTGCACCCACAATAGTAAAACATCTAGGAAGTAAACCAGCATCACCCGCCACAACTATACCCCACAAACGATAACCCAATCAGAAGCTGCCCTAGGGCTCTATAAGAAATACTCGATCTGCCTCGTCTTGGACCGGCCCTCGAAGTATGCACTGAACACGTCCTTGAACGCGTTTTTCCCCTCCACGCCGTTCACGCCCCTCCCTTCTATAGTGTCCTCGTTGTTTTCCGGCGAGGCCTCGAAAACATTGCAGAACTGACCCGGAAGACACCCCTGGGGGTTTTTCCGCGATCGGCTCTCGTAGTTCAGATGGCTGATTTCGAGCACGCTGGCCATGTTTCCGCATCTGTAGCAGTAGTTCGGCGCCGACCAGATCGTGAGGCACTTTCCCTGCCAGTAACTGATGAAACCCTCGTTACATAGCTGGTGTGCCCTCACCAATTGCACCAAGTCGTTGTCGTGGCAGAATTTGTTCATCACCTCGCGCCCAAAGAGATAGCCTGCGCCGCGCGGCGACAACTTGAAATCGGCGATGTCTGGGTCCGGGTCCAGCCACACTAAATCAGCCATAATCCCATCATGCGGAATCTCCTTGAAACGGTCCACTATGCGAATCTGGTCGAGCTGCTGGCACGACGGCGAGAGCCCCCCGTGCGTGGCAAATATCTTACCGTCGATCGTGGCGCCTAGGGGAAGAAAGTCGAAAAGATCGGTGAAATAGTGCCACGCCTTGAGCAGGCCATTGTACTTATTTAGAATCTCCGTGTAGAAGCCGTAGTTGGTGGTGATGGTGCGCGACTCGTGGTTGCCGCGAATAAGCGCCACCCGGTTAGGGTAGCGTAGTTTTAGTGCTATCAAGAGCGATATGGTCTCCACGGAATAGTAGCCTCTGTCCACGTAATCACCCAAAAATAGGAAGTTCGTGTTGGGCGGCGCGCCGCCGATCTTGAACACCTCTAGGAGGTCGTGGTACTGGCCGTGGATGTCGCCCACCACCGTGCACGGCGAACTTAGAGATATGATATTGGGTGCTGCCAAGAGCTGTGTTTTGAGTTGGTGGCAGAGCTCGTGCACGGTTTCCTCCGGAAGAAGGCGCGGCGGGCGGTGGTCGAGCAACTGCTCGAGGCAGTAGTCTAGATCGGACGTGGGGATCGAGAAGGCGCCCGTCATAGAAGGAGAATAAATAGAGTGCGTTTTGGGGTGGTGTTTTTGGCTGGAGGTGCCGCATAGATAACGCGCGACCACCGCGTACGGGAAATACGAGAGTTATTGGGGATACGATTTTCTTAATTTTTGTTTTTGTTCTGGGTATAAATGTTCTAAAAAAGAGGTGCCGTTTCTCTGATGTTATTTTTTAGTTTTGACGGAGGTGTTCTATTGTCGTTTATTGGAGTCGCTTATTAGAGTCGCTTATTGGAGTCGCTTATTAGAGTCGTATTGCAGTTGCGGCCACTGGGTGCGACAGACAGTTCATGAGTACTCTCTTTCGAGTAACTACGAGTTTGGCAAAATTTGGGCTTTTTGGGTTTGGTGAATCGCGAGTTGGCAGAGGGCTCGTGATTTAGGAAATGTCATATTCAAGTCACATGACCTCTTCCATTCTTGCACTTCTGCTTGGAGATCAGCATTGACTTGGTACTCTTCATTCATAGCAGGACACCACCCCAGATGCAAGCCGATCTCAACGCCATTCTCGAGGCGGCATTTTCCCACTAATGATTCGGCTACGCTGCTGCGGTAGTAGCATACCGCTCACTCCAGGACCAAAGTGTATCATGATCGTCATTTTCGTTCCTTCCTCTTCCTGCGCACTTTGAAGAGTTCCGTAGTTATGGAGATCGAAAATCCTGGCACTTGTGCTTCTCAGAACGGTTTTCGAAAAGAGGGCCCAAAAACCATCGGTGTTTATCCCTCCTTCGTTAGACCATCTCCTCGCCTCAACCGAGAGTGCAGGTGCTGCCCTGCCGGTCTTGGACTGTAGAACTCAAACAGACCTCGAAGACTGAAGGTGGTCAAATTGGAGGGTCAACGGATACTACGTCAGTTTATGATGGACTTCCCTTGGTGCGTTTGGCACTAGGTGCCCAGCGGGGAGCTGGCTCGAATGTCTTTTTAAATGTAGTTGTGGGTTCTGCTCCTCTACCTTCATCTACTATCACGTTCTTCATATTCCATATTCGTCATATTCTCACGCCTCCGCCACGGCCTGGCCCAAGATCTCAAGCCCCTGCTCGATGATCTCCTCCGGGATGTTCAACGCAGGCACCAACCGAATCACGTTGCCCCCGGCCGTGATCACAAGTAACCCGTACTCTCTGCACTTCTGCACGATGGCATTGGCGTCCACGCCGTCCTGGAGTTGCAAGCCCAACAAAAGGCCCTTGCCTTTCACGGAAACCACCTTTTCGCGGTTGTTCTCCTGGATCTTGGTCAACCCGTCGGTGAACTTCTTGCTGGCGTACTGCACCTGCTGCAAGAACTCCTTGTCGCTGACCTGGTCCACCACATACGACCCTACAGCAGCTCCAAGGGGGTTTCCGCCATATGTCGTACCGTGGTCTCCGACCTGTAGGGCGTTTTCGATCTTGTCGCTCACCAACACGGCACCGATGGGGAAACCGTTTCCAAGAGCTTTGGCCATGGTTACGATATCTGGATGCGCCTCAGGACCCAAGGCACAGTGTGCCCATAACTGGCCCGTACGTCCGAGTCCACACTGGATCTCGTCGTAAATGAGCACCACGTCGTTGTCCAAACAGAGCTTCTTCAACTCCACCAAAAACTCCTTATCCACAGTGTTCACACCGCCTTCTCCCTGGATGGGTTCGATGATCACAGCAGCCGTTTTGTCCTTGTTGATGACCTCTTTAACAGATTCGATATTGGCTGAATCGGCCACGTGAATGCCCGGAATCAAGGGTGAAAAAGGGTGCTGGTACTTGGGGTTGGCGGTGACAGACAATGCGCCCATGGTTCTGCCGTGGAACCCGTTTTTGAAGCAGATAATCTCTGTCTTGTTCTCGTTTTGGCGCTTGGCGTATCTTCTCGCGAACTTCAACGCGGCCTCGTTGGCCTCAGTTCCTGAATTGCACAAAAACACACGCTGGGCATCGGTCATACCGCCCGACTCCACCGTTTTTGTGACCAATTTGTTGGCCAAGTCACCAGCAGGAGCATTGTAGTAAAGGTTGGAGCAGTGCATCAACGTCTGCGACTGCTTGGCTATGATCTTGCTGACCTCGTCATGGCTATGGCCCAAACAGGTCACAGCAATCCCCGCAGTGAAGTCCACGTATTGCCTGTCTTCGAGGTCAAAAAGCAACGATCCCTTTCCGCGAGTAATCACCACATTTGGACGCGCGTACGTGGTCACAGTGTAGGGTTTGGTGATATCATCGATGAACCTTCCGGTGACTGAGGAGGCATCCGCGTCTGCTGCAGGCACGGCGAAATTGGCACGTGACGTGCAGAATTGCCTCAAGCTTGTGGCGAGTCTTACTGAGCTGAAACACGGTTTTCTCAACATTTGGCGTGGCGTGGAAAGAAGGGCCAATGGGTGGTTTAAGTATCTTATCGCTGAAATTTTTTCGCACCGCGCTTAGATGACTAACAGTTACCCAATTAGGAAGGATGCAACCCGCGGGCCAATTATTCTCTACTTCGCAAAGTTCGTCCCTCACACTCGGTCTGCGCTGATGGTGGTTTCCACCAGACAGTCGCTCTCGAAGTTCTTCATCGTCTCGACCACAATCCGGTTGATCTCAAACACGAGCCGCGACTCGTCGTCGGAGCTGGCACCCTTCATGGTTATATGCACACCGGCCAAGTAGAGCCTGGGATTAGCTTTCGTAAAGTGCAACCGTTCGATGCTATACGCGGTCTTGAAGCTCGCGAGGCTCAAGATGCGGTCCAGAATAGATGCTTTTGTCACAGTAAAGTCGTAGTCAGAATAGGGAAATGAAATCAACAAAATTCCCCCCAATGTCTTTACGAGGTTCCACCCAGCGTAGCAGAGAAGTAGTGCCACCACCAACGTGGACGACTCGTTCAAGTCGAACCCGAATTGCTCTTTTAGGGTTTCCGGGATAATTGGCACAACAGACAAGAATGCCGAGTACACGAGCGTGAGCATGCGGATGGGGTTGTTGACCAATATCCTGGTCACGCTTTTGACACGTGACACGGTATCTTTTGTGGAGGCCGAGGCCCTCGCGTCCAAGAGGCCGTTTTCCTTCGTCTTCACCTCTTTTGCCATGGGCTCGCCCATGGGTGTCTGGGCGAAGATGCACGTGGATGTGGCCCACGTGATCGCAATCACGTGCAACAATACTACTTCGTACAAAATCCACCCTGCTGCTCCTTTTTCGCTGGAGCTGTGGATGTGGTGTGCGCCGTGATCTGCGCTGTCCCCTATGGATGGATCCACCAACCCCACCACCATTTCCTCGACGAAATGGCTGATCAAATCGCACCCCACCATAACCAGCGACGTACTGAGGGCAAAACTGGTCAACACCTCTAGGCGACCAAGCCCAAAGGGGTAAGCTATGGACGATTTCCCCCAAACCTCAAAATTTGACATGATGTCCACGCACGACGCCATGAGCGAGCCGAGCGAGTCGTAGAATATGAGGTGTGCGAGTGTCGAAAACGCATGCTGCTGCGTGTGCACACCTGTGATGAAAACAACTACAGAAGTAGCAGCATGTGCCAAGGACATCACCACCTTGAACTTCTGCGCCTGGCTGGCGCTCGCAAAGGACTCCTTCATGTTGGGTATAGGATACAGGTCTGGGATAAGGTCTGGTTGCTGGTTGGCATCGGAGATCGGGAGAGGCTCCTGGAATAGGTTCATCGACACCGACGAGTGCTTGTACCGGTGACCCTTTCTGTGTGCTGGCTTGGCCACGAGCGACGGACTTCCTCCCATACCGGGGACGGATAAATCCTGCGGCTTGAAGTTGAAAGGCTGCATTTTCGACGGCGAGCTGGTGCGCTGACGGTACGGCAGCGTGTTTTGGCGCACCGGAGATTTGCTTCTGGAAGGAGAACCCGAGCGCAGGCGTGGTTTCCGGTGGTCTGACGGAGGAAGAAGATTGGAGGGGGTGAGACTTGCACGACGCGACGAGAAGTGCGCCGAGTGCCGGTTTTTCGCCTTTTCTTCGCTGGCGCCGTTCACCTCGAGATTCTCCAGGATCGGCAGCCCCGTGGCGGACTCCCAGATTGGGACATTGGACGGGTCGCCGCCGAAAAACGACCGCGGCCGTGTGCGCGTGCTCGCAGAGTTGGAGTTTGCTCGCTGGTGGTAGGAGAAAGACGGCTGGCCCACCGGCGCCGTTGGCGACGTCACGAGCGACGTGTTGCTGCCGTTGAAAGAGTACCTTTTGGAGGCATACGGGAGGTTTTGCGTGCCGGAAACAGCATTAGAGTTGGAGAAATTGCTGGCCGACGGGGCCGTACCATTGTTAGCGGCGTTGTCCATGGCAGCACTCGCAGCACTGTTGAAGGTGCCCATGGTGGGCGTGCTGGGTGCACCTTCGAGATCGTTGTGGAGCGACTCGGACGAGAAGTTTGCACTGAGAAAAGAGAGGTCCGGCACACGGCCCGGGTGTGTGATTTCGGGCCGGTACTCGTCGTCGTCCACCGGCGACTCGGACAAAATCTGCCCGTAGACGGGCGAATCGAGAAAGTCGGGGCGTATCTGGTCCAGCGACATGGGTGTGACGGGTGTAGATGGGTATGGGTATAATGGATGGGTATGGTCCTGTGGGGGATATCAGAAGAGAAAATGTCTTTGAACGTCGACGCGTTTGAAACCAATTTCAGTACCTCGACTGTCGCGTGCGTCCGTTTTTTGTGGCCGCTATCTAGCCTTGTCCAGTAGATGCCAGAGGTTATTGCGCTGCGTGCAGAACGTGTGCACTGGCCAGAAACCTCTTTTCTCACCAACACCAGCTCAGGTACATTCTACACACAGTGACGGGGCGTGTGTGCAGTTCCCAGACGCGGTAGGATGACGTCGCGGGCGTCGGTGCGATAGCCAGCCGTATCGTGATTGCCGTGGACTTATTCCTCATCCGTTTTCCTTTTCTCTATCTCTCGTCATCCTCTTCCTCTCCTTCCTCCTCTTCCTCCCTTCTAGTACGGGTTCTCCTTCGTGGTGTAGGCGCCAAACATCGAGAGACTGATGCATCCGTTGTTGACGCCCGCTGACGTGTCCTCGATAAGCCCCACGCTCTCCATGCGGAAGGGCCTCGTAAGCTTCAGACCATTTACGTTGAACGGGTCCTCGTCAGTGTCCACCCCGTCCTCCTTCAGCACCAACACCAACCGGTGGTCGTTCGCCAACGCCACGTCGCTACTGTAATGGACCTCCTCTGTGTCTAAGGTCACGAGACAGGACGCGTCGTCCGCTCCGAAATCGTAAGTGCTTATCCCCGGTTCGGGGAGGTTGAGAATCATCGACATGGCCATGACTGCGGCTGCTCCCCCGGGGTTTTCAAGCGGGGCGCCGCCTGGAGAAAGCTCGTTTTTAGGGCCTGTTGCTGAGGGCGAGTTGGCCAAGACATCCTCGTTGGGAACCACCAAGGCTTGCGTGAGGCATCCCTTCATCTGGAGAAGCAAGTCGAAAAGCAAGATCTTGAGCTTGTCCTGGCCGCTGGCCAAATACGCGGAATTGAGCAACACCATCATGTTTTTCAAGAACACGAAATGGACAGAGTCGTGACGCGCAATTAGATCCGTCAATGACGCGCTGTGGATGATCAAGAGCCTCGAAAACATGGAGATCACATCGTGGAGCTGCCGTGGATTCACCTTTACAATCACCGCGTTGTCCACAAGTTCGATGATGTTTCCAAGTAGGCTCGAAAATCGGTGGAAGGTCTCGAGCAGAATGTCCAAGCCCTCAATACTGGACACGGAGAACTTCTTGAAAAAGTCTTTAAACACTGGTAAGAGCTCTAGGCCACGCAGGTTTTTTCTGGAAAAGAGCAGCACCTGGCACCTCTCGTGGGGCGCTTGCTCGTCCCAGATCGTCAAAACCTCTTTGTGAGTCAAGAAGTAAGTCTCCAAAAACTGGAACACTTTTGTTTTTTCGTCCCACTCGAGGTAGTTGAACAACTCTCCAAAATATGAGTTGCCGGCCTCGATCAGAAACTCGCAGATCTCCAAGAACTCTAGCACAGCTTTGCCTAGGTGGGATTCAGATGGGTGTTCTTTTGATGTCACCACCTGTAATAGGAGTTGTAGAAACGGCAAAGAGAATTCGTTCGCCAATGGCGCAAGCTCTGGAAGAGACAGAATCGTGAGGTCTGGACTCGAGAAGTGTAGGAGGTCACAACAAAACTTTAAACTGGCATCTGGAGCTAGCTCGGTGGCAAGCACGGACAACGCAAACGATTTGTGTTTGATGATGACGGGCTTCAAGATCCGTAGAACAGCACCATACTGTTCAGAGTGTATCTCGGTGTCACTGATCGCCTTCAACTTTTGCACGGCAAGGTAGAACACCTCCTCGACATTGTCCAACTGATATTCGGACTGCAAGATCTTGAACATCACGGCTTGCGACTTGCTCAACCTTCCCGAGGGACCACAAAACACGAGCTCGAAACACATGTGATGATACTTTGCGGATTCGCTCTTTTCGCCCATGCTGCTCAAAAAAGAGACGGCGTCCGGAAACAGTAGTACGCCATAGTGGACCAACTTGACGAGAAACGCAGCCAAGTGGTCGACAGAGTCCTGGAAAATAGCAGCCAACACACGTGCAATGTCTTGCGCGCCTTTACCGTCCTTGGGCCCATGAGCGATCTTAATGAGCTTGCAAAATGCACAGTCCTGACGCTCCGTGAGCCTTGGCGACGAGCTGTACCAGCTTCTGGCTAGCGTCTCTAATCTCGAGGCCAACCCAGGCTCAGCCGTGAGCTCCTCCTGCGAAATCTTCAAATACTCTGAGCCGATTTCCTGCAAGTAGTCAGCGATATCGTCAGTGTTAGCCCCAGGAGGAGCCAGCGCAAGAAGCAGGTTCAAGTTTTCTGCAAACAGCTCTGCAGAATAGGTCTGGTTTCGACGTGGCGTGGGGACCTGGACCTTCAACGGCGATTCGGCAGTCTCCTTACTGAACATATACTTGTCCAGTTCGGGAACATGCTTGAGCAGGTTCAGCACTGCCTCACTGACGCGCTTATCCACGGACAGGTTCATGAACTCCCACAATGGCCGGAAATTGTAGACGTCCGGCTCACGCGAAGACAAGTCCTGGTATGCGTATATGATAAGGTTGTAGAGCTCATACGCGGCAGAAACCCGGTCGAGGCCACTTCCAGGAAGAAAGTTCACAAGCAAGTAGTGGTGCTGGAGGAGCTTGCCAATATAGTGGAGCGTGTCCAAGTAGTAGATGATCACCTTGTCCTCATTCCGCAAGACAAACCGCACAAACAGCTTGAAGAAAACTGTGAGGTTATCGGTGCACGAATAGACCTCGTAGATCCTGGCAATGGCCGACGGCGACATGTGGATGAGCCTAGGCGATTGCGTGATGGTGGCTTTGATTTGCGAGGTGAGCCAGCTGACGAGTAGAAACTTGACACCCACACTGAACAGACGCAATTCAGTAAGATAGTCGTCAAAATCGTCCGGAAAGCGGTCGCTCACCAAGCTATCGAGCACGTACCGTTTCGAAATGTCCATCCCACGGTCGTAGCTCGAAGAGAGCCTTTCGCCCTCCGGCGTCCACTTCGACAAGATCTGGTAGTGCTGCTTGTTGTTCAACGCCGGGAGATTCGAGAGAATGGAGAGGTGGAACGAGATCTGGGGATCGTTCTGTGTCTCCGGGTCCATCTCGCTCTGCAGAGACGAAATGTAGAAGATGCCACACGCGATGATCTTTCTGAGATATGACGATATGGAGATGATTTTGAGCTGGTAGAACTCGTTGATGAGCACGTACAAGTTGTGCATCGAGAGCGTGGCGTGCGGCTCATGGGCCAAGCCGAACACGCTCTCCCAAATCTCGCTTTCAAACTCCGCCTTCAAGTGGGCACTGCCCCGTGACGTCAATGGCAGTAGCACCTTCTTTTTGACGTAGTTGCACAATATCAACACTTTTTCGACCAGCGGGCCCATGTCCCTGTATGCACTGGTGCACCATCGTACCAAAATCTTGACATTGGTGCGCCATTTATGGCTCGCAGTAGACGAAGTAGGACGTAAAGAGGACGCTAGACTGCTCCTTAGGTTCATACTGTCAAGCTGGTCGATGAACATGAGCGTGTCCTCGTTGGAGCGGTTCAAGGAGTTCACGTTGCTTTTCGCCTGCTGGAACCCCAGCACAGACTTTGAGTGCAGTCTGTTACCTGATGCTGGCAGCGGACTGAGTTTTCTTGGGCCGTCTTTCACGGTGTAACGCATGTTCAACATAAGGCTCTCGTTGCGGAAGTTGATGAGACGGAAAACGGTCTCGAAGTTCTGTTGATGTTCGCCGACTATGCTGCTCTGTGCTAGAATACGGTACAATAGACCCCCGATAAGTAGCCAGAAATCGGGCAAGATAAACGCGTTCGAGTTGTGGCGGAACATCCCCACCACCGACGTTTGCATTAGCAGAAGAAGACTCTCCTTAAGCGCATGTGGCAACCCGTTTTTGGTGGATAATGTAGGAATTCGCTCGACCAAGAAGTAGTTCAAAAGAAGCGCCTCGCCTAGCTGCTTGCAGAGGAAGTCGTGTTGGAGGATCTCGGACCAGAAAATCTTCACCATAGTCAAGGCCGTGAGAAGCTGGCCATAGTTCACAGGGTGGTCATGCAATAGTTGGATGAGTGCAGGAGAGTCGTCACAGACGTCGGTCTTAGATATCTCAATGAGCGCCGGAAGCTGGTCTGGCGAGAAGGGGAACCCGTCTCTCAAAAAGCGGATCACACTCTGCAAAAAGTAGGTCCTGTCGAGCAAAAGCTCGATGTATAGAGTCTGCAATAGTCTGAGGAGATACGCCAACTTCGCCTGGTACGCTGTCTTCCTCTCTGGCGTGGTCACCAGCGGCATCTCCCGCGAGAACTTCACCACGTAGTCTGCCACCTGCAGCGTCCACTCCTGGAGCCAGCGGCCCTCGATGATGTCCAAGGATGGGAAATGGCCGCTGGAAGAGCCCAGAGAAGACACCAGATTTTGCCGCGTGTGGAACTTTTTCCGTAGTAGCAGCTGCTCGCTGCACAAGACGCACTTCACGAACCAAATGGCCCGCGAAACGGGCACTTTTAGCGTGCACATATGGTCCACTAGCACCTTGTTACGTATCCCGTGGGGAATCTTGGACGACACCTCCCGAAGCGGGGTTTCCGGGTCAGCGAGATCGCGGAGCCACGCGTCACGTTTCAGTGCGGTCAAAGTGACCCTAGGCGGAAGGCGAAACGCATGGGACGAAACAGAGATTTTATTGATGGATTCGTTTCTCACCTTATATGCCTTCGTGAGGTTCAACAGGAGTTCCTGGAGGATCAGCTTTCCATTGATTTCCGACAGGAGAAGCGTCTCCTGGATCAAGTTGCGTGCGGAGAAGTACTCGTTGGACACCAGCGGCGGCTCAAAGTAGCCGTTGTTGAGGCACTCTGCAGCGGTGAGTTTGCTGTTTTGCAGGTCCTTTTCCGCCCAGGGGTTGTAGTCCGGGTAAGTCAGCTTTTGCAACTTGTCCGCGAGCGGATATATGGGGTCGGAGGGCTTTTCCATGACGTATTTCATCGCCCAGATATCGTCCTTCGAGGCCTGCGACTGCGGGCCCTGGGGCGCGTTGCCAGCGAGGAGTGCGTTTCTGCTTTTCTGTCGGGACATGGAGTGGGCGGTCTTGCGGCGTGTGAGAAGCAAAAAATGAAGAAAAAAAGAGAAATTTGGGCGAATTGGGCGTTTTTGGTCGGGTCTCAATCTGCTGGTTCTGGCTCTAGTGCGATCTAGGTGCTGAGGTTGAGCGTCGCATCATGATAGACTGCAGGCCGGTTAAGGTGGGTCAGAATGGGAAAGCAGAGGAAAGAGGGCGGTCGAGAGAAAGCGGAGGAAATCGGCAAGGAAACGAGAGTTTTTTTTCCGTTTTTTTTTTTTGTCTTTTTTGTTTATTTTATTTTAGCCGTTGTTACTTTGGCGTATACCGTTGGCAGTAGCCAGTGCGACCTGTTCTGTATTACTAAGTGTGGTCCCAGGTTATACAGAAGCACCAGTATGCAAAATCATTGCCTCTTGTAGCGGAAGATTGTGTGGAACTGAATGTGCCTCGAACCATCGGTCATATTCATGATTCGGGAATTCATTAAGGACGTAGCTCACAGCAGATAATCAGTCAGGGACTATACTCAGCTCGGTTATCTCCATTTTTCCAGGATACCTCTTTGAATCTCTCACCCTCACGCCTCCCTCAAACCTGTGTAGCTAAGGAAATCGTCGTCGCACACAAACCCTCGAATCTATATCAGAAGAATGCTTCATGAACAGACAATTGTTAAGATCTCGCTCATACTGGAATGTAATGCAACCTTAGCACGAGAAACGTCGAAAGGTTAGTAAGCAATTCCAGTGGTTGAGCCCTGCTCAGTAATGAAAAGCGTAACACTTCACTCGACCAATCCAGATTACCCACTACCAGTCGTCGTCGTCCTCGTTGTCGTCGCTGTAGTCAGTCGTGGCGCCCTTTCTCTTCATCAACGCATCGGCCAAAGACCCCGCCAAAGTGGCCTCCTCTGTCTTCTTCGCCTTCAACGCATCCGCAAGCCCGTTGCCCAAACCGTTGCTGGCCTGGGCAGGTGCCGTACTTTGAGCCTGCACATTTTGCACATTTTGCACATTTTGAACATGGGTTGGATGCTGGGGAGGAGCAGGCGGAGCGGGCTTACTTGCGCCAAAGAGGTTGGCTGGAGGGTCGATTTCCTTCATGTAATCAAGCGGCGCCCAGCCTTCCCTTGTCTCTTTCAAGTCCTTCACGAGACCCCACTTTCCGTTCACACTGGAGACATAGACGACATCGTCCTTCACAAGGGGCACGGACCCACTGACAGATCCGTCGTAGTCATAAAGAACTTTATAGGTCGGAAACTTGGGTTTCGAGACCGCCAAAGATGGCGGAGGAGGGGGTGGTGGAGCTACCTTTTTCACTGGAGGCCTAGGTGCCGGGCCCTTTTGGGCGGGTCTGGGAGGTGGAACCACCCTGTTAACACTAGCAGGCTGAGAATTCTGTGGCTGAACCCTCTGAGGCGCCACGGGCGCGGGCTTTGAGTGAGGCTGCGGTCTCAGTGGGGCCACAGGAGCTGCTACATTATTAGCAGCAGGCTGAGGAGCAGGCATGGGTGCAGAAGCACGAGCGGCAGGCTGAGGAGGAACATAGGCTTGGGGTCCAGTGTTTCTGGCCACTGGCGTGGGTGCATTATATCCTCCGTTATTTCTTCTAGCGCCCCTGTTGTAGTACTTGCTGTAGTCCACCGTACTTGATTTGCCCCTTGGTCTCTTCGGATTCTTGCTGTTGGGGCTCAAGCCCTGCTGCACCGTCACAGTTCCAGACTTGTACGTATCTCCATGCAAAGGAGCCGTTCCGTGTTGGAATTTGACCGTGTGGAATTTTCCAGCTTTCTTCTGGTACAGCACGGTCGGCTCAATCTTCACGGAGATTCCACGGTTGATCTTCTTGAGCTGCGTGACCAACTCCGTCTTGAAGTCCAAGTTGATAAACACATCTGGGGTCGTGGGGGTGGGCGAGTGCAACGAAACCGCAAGCCAATTGTCCTGCATTGTTGATAAACCGAGATAGTTGATTCCCCCAACAGGAAGTAAGAACTCCTTCTGCAACTGGAGTCTGTTTTCCACCAAGGCTTCGGCAATCACGTATAAGGTCGTCCGTGTGAGGACAATGATACGTGGAAGACGTTTGGAAGACCTGCCAAACTTGGACAAAAGAATCTCGCCTTTGGCAGAAAACACCACCGGCTCGGAAATACCCGTTTGGCTCACCACAAACCGCCCATACCCAGAAGACTCATTGCACCCGAGGTAGTCGCCCATGTATGCCCTAGAACCAATGATGGAGAATCTTCTTCTTTCCTTCCTTCCCTGCAAAATCGTGGTTCCCTCGTCACGGAGTTGCTCAAATTTGTTACCGTGTTTCTTGGTTCTCCACGCATTTTGTATGACCTTTGCCGCATCATCCTTGCGCTTGAGGTAGCGTCTCCAAGCACGCTGGATACGCGCGGCCATATTGTGCCAGTATTTGTCCCGCATGTCTTCCAACGCAAAAAGCGTCTCTGGCGTCTTGATGAACACCTTGGTGGTACCCATTTGGTATTCGGATGGAGGGATGTGACAGCTCCGTAAGATCTCCTTGACTGCAGTTATATCGTCGCCACGCCAGATGTAATCACCAGCGTATCCCGTTGCTGGCGACAAGAGGTAGAATCTTTGCACGAACTTGTCGAAAGTTGTGCGGTACGCGAAACCTGCTCTTCTGATGCGCACATTTTCCTTTAACCCCAAGTACTTGATCTGGTGCAACACCTGCTGGTTGTCGTATTCCTTTGGTCTCTTCGTCTGATTCGGTTTGATTGTACGAATGTACGACGGTTGGCACTGCGACAAGGTATCGACCAAAATATTAGCGCTCTTCTTGATTTTGTCGGACGCAGTGTCGGGTCGTTTCTTGGAGTCCGTAAGCGCGGAAAGGAGGTCAGGCGGGAACAATGATTGCGTGACAAACCCGTTGGCAGACGTGGACAAAAGCTCTAACAAGTCGCGCAACATACTGTCCTTGTTTTTGTCGGTCATTCCCGAAACCTCATAGGTAACATCGCCCGCGTAGTGCTTGATGATAAACTTGCCCCTGCGGTCCTCGAAATGACGGTTGTTCGCACCCACCATACTCAATCTCTGTGCAAAAACTTGATCAGCCGCCTCGGAATCGGCATGTGCAGTTTTGATCGAATCGTTTAAAGCAGCAAAAAGACCCGGCTGCGGCCGCGTGGCCTCAATGAGGTCACACACAACCTTGTTGTTGAAATAGTCGATGGGTGTCCACTGAATCTGTTCCTGTACATACTCGTCCTGCTCCGCCTTCAACGTCAACTGGATGAAGATCTGCTGCAACTTCTCGTTGACGTAGTTGATGCAGATCTGCTCGAACGAGTTCTGCTCGAAGATCTCGAATCCGTAAATGTCCAAGATGCCGATCGATTTCTTGGCGTAGTTCTGCGTGGTATCTTTCAAGGACACGTTGACTCTTTCCACAATCCACTCAAACAAGTTGTTGTAGATTCCCTTGGCCAAGGCGTCGCGCACAGCAGTTGCCTGGGTGATGTTCAACGGCACGTGATACGTGGAGCCCCGGCGCATGCCGTGGGACGTTTCAATGATCCGTTCTATGAGAGACTTTTTCAAGACCTCCGCATTCACTTCCAACAAGTACGCCACAAAGTTCGTCACGCCCTCGTCGCGGATGGCGGCGTTGCCACTGTCGTCCTCCACAAAGGAAATATTGCCGATCCAGAGAATCGCCGCGAGCATCCGGAATATGTTATCCTGTTCTGTCTGCGCTAAGCCAATCACGTTCATCGCATTCAACGTCTCCTGGAAATCCTTGGCGTCGTCTATCCCGTCGGCGTTTATGCACTTAGCCGCCGACGTGTAGATGTACGTTTCTGGCCCCTGCACGCCGTACGACTGCTGGTATTGTGGCGGGCAGTGTTTTGTGAACTGGTAGAAAATATGGAAGTTTCGCTCGTTGGTGATCTGCTGCACCACGCGCTGCTTCTCCAAGAGGTAGTTGGTGATGTGGGCCGCGCTGGGCTGGTTCTCGGGGTTGAAGAAGATTTCTAGGTACTTTCCATGTCTGGAAGAGTTGTTATTCCTGAGTGTTTTCGCACACCCGAAGGACTCCAAGAGGGGGTTTGTCGCGAGCACCATGTCCTTGATTTTGGCGATGCCGCCCGCGGAATTGGCCGCTGATTGTGGCATGTTGTCGTCCACAGACACATTGGCAATGTACTGCATGATCTGCTTGGCCGCCTCCGTTTTCCCGGCGCCAGACTCCCCCGAGATGATCACACATTGGTTTTCGCCGTACAGCTTCAAGTTGTAGTACATGGTCTCTGCTATCGCGTAGACGTGCGGCGGGACCTCCAACCGGTTTTTGCCCTTGTACAAGCTGAGTGTCTGGGGCGTGTAGATGCCCAAGTCCTGGAACGGGTTCACGGAGATCAACACGTGACCGATGTACGTATAGATGGATCCGTTCATGAACCGTTTGTGCAAGTTGTCGTTGATGGCGTCGTCGGAGATCTTGGACAATAACGTCAAATCAGACACCCCGACCTCCTTTTTTTTGGTGAGGTCGAACTCGGCCTTCTTGATCCCGGACTTCGCAGGCACGGCCTGCTGCTTTGCCTTGGTGCGGGCGCCTCTTTTGACGATGGCCATGTTTCAAAAAACCGTGTGGTGTGTGTTTTGAGTGTGGAGGATGAATGCTGGCAATCTATCGGTCTAGCTTGCGGGCCGAGCCTGGGGCGTGCGCGCCCAAAAGGCGGCGCATATACGGCGGTGGGCCGTGATCACTACGGGCTGTGGCTTTAGTGACGAAAGGTGGGGGATAAAGGTGGGGGCCAAAGTTGTCTGGAGAGGGGGAGGGACTGGTTTTTGGGTGAAGAACGGCAGTGGTGGTTTTGCTTATCTTTTTTTTTTCTTTGGAAATTTTTAATGGGCTGTTTTAGTGGGGTCATATCTATCCTTCAGTGCTGCCAGTGCGTCTGAGCTTATATAGGGACTCAGAGTAGGAGAGGGAAGAGTTTTTGCCTCTGGTTTTTGCTTCTATCGCAGATCGATGCGATCGAGTAATTTACTTAAAGAGAGTAGCTGTATCTGGTCGGACTATTTTAAATTCCACGGTATACGTTCTGTGGTGCAGTACTGGTGGCAGTACTAGTGGCAGTATTAGAGAAGGCAGCAGTGCTATCAGAGATGAGTATCGCCCCATTAGCGAGGCTCTCGAAGGTTGGTCTTTGCTATCGCTAGGCTTCATGTTCGTAAAGGAATTTATGGAAAAGAAGCTACTCGTACTAAGACCACATAAAACCACATTCGTAATTTCATATTCGTATTAAAGCAACATTCGTAATCCCCACAACCAGTAGTCCCACTGGCGACTCTTTGGATTAGTTGGCTTCACCCGGGGTGTTAATTCGTTCTGTCAGTCTTCTTTCATCCGAACGAGAGTGACTTGTCTAAGTGTTACTCGAAGTATTACCAGCGACGAGAAATCACTGTGGTGGTGCTGGAGTGCATGGTTGAGGCAGACAGTCAATTGCTAGCGATGTGTAAAAGTCAACAAGACGGAAAACAGAGAATATGGACAGATTGACATGGTCGCTTGTGGGTATTTCACAACCCACGAGTGGTCTTAGTCGAAAGAACGCAATGAGATTTCCACTACGCGAGACCGGCTTTTCCTGGTGGTATTTACCGAAACATTGTTCTTGTTTCTCGACAATCCCCCAAGATCCGGTGGTACATCGAGTTTATCCTGAGCAAGTATAGTGTAAGAGTATAGTGTAAGAGTATAGTGTAAGAGTAGAAGACGGAATGACGGAACAAAGCCAACACAGTTTACACGCTTTATCCATGCTTTGTAAATCTAACGAACTGAACAAAGAAGCCATTTGCATTGCTGAACCACGACTTCAGAGAGACTCGCAACACGTCTAAATTGTTAGGTGATGGGTGGTATACACCAGTCTTGCTTCCCCGGGGATAATTTGAGTATAGTCCTTTCTCGGGATCCTTTTACCTACTTTCAGAGGTTGTTTTTTTCCTTTCAAGATTTATCTAAGTCCCTGTCTCATCTAATGATACTTCCTGGCCGCACCTGAGGCCCACCACAGTACTATCCTCCGACCAGCCTAATTTCGGGCCATTCGGTCTTTCATACCCATTTACTATTTCTTCTCTTCTTCGTCTCTTCTTCTTCTACGACGACCAGATGCGCACCATCTTGTCCTTCCCCCCAGACGCCACCTTCTTCCCGTCCATACTCCAGTCCACGGCGTAGACCTCGTCGGCGTGCCCCGGCAAGTCTACACTGAGCTTTCTCGTGCGCACGTCCCACACCTTCAACGTGGTGTCCTTGGAACAGCTCACCAACAACCGGCTGTCGGACGACCACGCAGTCTGGTACACCGGGGCCACGTGACCACGGAACGTGCCGATGAACGTGCCCTTCAACCCGTCCCAGATCTTGATGGAGTTGTCGAACGAGGCTGACACTATGTAGCGGCCGTCGGGCGAGAACAGCACGTGGTTCACGAGCTTCTGGTGGCCCGTCATCCTGCAGACCGGCTTGGACGACTTCAACGGTTCCCAGAGGTACATGGTGAAGTCGTCGCTGGCGGTGACGAGCCGCTCGCTGATTTTGCCCCCGAGCTTGGCCACCTTTTCGTACTGCTCGAGTGCCTTTTTGCGCATCTCCTTGGGGTCGTTTTTCGTGCTGGTTCTCGATGACGTGTGGTCAAAGCCGCCCTTGCGCAACACGTGGTCGGTGGAAATCGAGAGGTGGTTGACCCAGTGGGCGTGGCTCTTGAGTGTCTGGATGCACTTGCCTCCGGCCGAGATGTCCCATGCTTTGATGGACTTGTCGTGCGACGCAGAATAGAGAATGTCCGATCCTGACCACTTCACGCACGACACCGCGTTGGTGTGGCCCGCCATCGTGTAGAGGCACATTCGCCTGGTGGCGTCCCAGATCTTGACCGTTCCGTCCTTGGAACCCGAGCCTAGACGTGGCTTTTCGCCCTCCTTGACTAGGTGCAACGGCTCCCACGTCAAGCTGGAGATCCACTTGGTGTGGCCGACGAGGGGGTTCCCCAACAGCGTGCCCGACACCGCGTCCCATAGTCTGATGGTGTTGTCCATGGATCCAGTGGCTAGCATGGTGCCACAAGGCGAATACGAGACACACAAGACCCAGTTGGTGTGGCCCGAGAGCGTCTTGTACGGGGTCTGCGTGTTGGAGTCCCAGATTCTGGCAGTGGAGTCACCTGCACCAGTGCACATTCTGCCGGAGTCGTTGGGTGCAAATTGCGAGCACAAAATGGTGGCGGTGTGGCCGGCAATCGCCGTGTTGGAGCGGGTCACTGCCTTGACTTTGAACACGGCACGCGGCGTGTACACGATGGTCAAGAAGTCCTCTGTCGTTTTTATGCCTGGCTTCAACACCGATGTGTAGAGGTTATCCTGGATGTCCACCAATTGTGTGTCCTGGCCGTCTTTTTGGTTGAGCAAAGAGAACGAGTATGGCACAGGCTCGTCGTTCTCGCCCTGGAGCTGGTTCAAAAGCTCCTCCAACTGTTTTTCCGTGATTCCTCCCGGCACTCTGATGGATCCTCCTACAGACTCGCCCGAGTCTGCGGCCTGGAACTTAATGAGCACATTCGGGAGGTCTGCAGGCACGAGATTGACCTCGCGCACTTGCTGGGCCTCTTTCTTTTGCTTTTTGGACGGTGGCGGGATGACAGTGGCCATTTTGGTGGATAGGTATGGGGAAGTGAAGAATTAATTTTGGCTATTTAGGCTGGGGCAGATGCTCATCGCGGTGTGTGCAGGACGTTTGGTACCCGTTGGTTGATGGTGATTCGATAGAGTAGGAGGTGAGCGAAAAGTGATGGGGGTGATCTTGGGCTATTCTGTGCCATTTGCTTTTTCATTGTTTTCTTTTTTCTATTTCCTGCTGTGTGGGCGGTCGACTCAGATGTGACATATGGTGCGAGCCTATCGAACGCACTGTTTAGTGAGATCCGTTAACATAAGTGATAGTGAACACACGTGTTTTTCTGTCTTTCTTCTGAATTTCGGCATTGCTTGACCCTCCCTTCTCGTTATCATCCGTAGCGGAATGTTGCACTCAACCTCCACCCTGCCCCTTTCGCATCCAACACCCTGTATTCTAACAAGGTACCTCCTTCCGAGTCTCAGCAAATTGTCAGGCTAACGACCCTTGATATTGTCCAAGAACAGAACTGATAGTTGGGTTCTGAGAGCATTCTGCTTAGACAAGCGCAATATCTCGCTCATAGTAGAATTGCTGTGACCAGGATAGGCAAACCGCACGGTCCATAGTACCAAAAACCAACGCGTATTTTTCACTCAGGTGGCATAGCCGCAGAACGTCTGTACTTGCACTGCTGAACCGATAGACCATACTATTCTTTCTCAGGAATGTCGCATCATCCATTCGGGCTGGCTGTTGTCCATATCCTCGAAAAGTGTGCCCGTCAGTTCCACGTCTGAGCCTTCAATGAACAGGTCCTCGTGGTCGTCTGTGATGTGCAATTTCGGTATGTCATGAGGAGGCCCGTCTTCTAGAGCACGCAGTACTTCCTCGTTGTGCCTGCCATGATTGCTTTCCTTGCCACCTTCATGACTGTTTTCATCATTTCCAGACCCAGTATCTGACTCATTATCTGACTCATCACCTGAATCTGAATCATTGTTTGAGCCATTGTCCGAATCACTATCTGTATCATCAACTGAATCGTTCTCTAATTCATTATCTGACCCCTTAGCCGAATCATTCTCTGTTTCCCCGTCGTCTAACCCTCCATCCGCACCAATATCTGCCTCGCCCTCTCCGTTATGCACGGTCTCGTTCAACCGTGCAAAATCGAGAATATGCTCTAGCGGCGGCGGTGAAGATGGCATGGATATCTTGCGCACTTTGCGTTTCTGTGCGATCTGTGAATCATAGCCATTTGAATCCAAACGTAGTGTTGGCTCCCGATTGGGAATCTGTGTAGACGAGATGGAGTTCTGTATAAGTGCAGATAGTGCATCGCTCTCTTCTGGTTCCAGAAGATCGATGAGCCAGGTTTGATTGGAAACACCATCTTGCAAATCCAGAGGTAGTCTCTTGTAGTGAAAATATACCGGCTCATTGATGTTATTAATGCCGTTGAGGTTGAAGACTTTGGCCACGGAAACCAAAAAACGGTGTCGCTTCTCAACTCTCTTGTGCTCTCTTTTGAAGCGGGGGCTCTTATAGTACCAGTCATTGTAGAACACCAACCGCGCGGTGATTTTACTCTCTGCTAGATTCGATCTTTCGCCCGACCTCTGGCCAAAACTCACAGGTGTAAGCATCAATCTGGAAGGCTGTTTGCTATAAAAAGACCAATTCTGTGCCAGGGATAGAGCTGGCTGCGAGCTTTGAAAAGAGGAGTCCGAGGTCAAGGCCGGATCGGTTCGCGGGATTTGCCGGAATCGTGGCTCCAAGTGACTCATTAGTAGAATGACTGCCGAGTTGTTGAATGCAAAGTCCGACATCATCAGCACAAGCCCATTGATGTGGTTTTGCACTTTGGTATACGGATTGTCACGTGCAATTGGTGGGATCTGCGGAAGCTCAATAGTCCGCAAGCCTTCTTCGCTCGCTTTGGGAATGTTCTCTACGTAGCACGCGTTTTTCTCCATCTGGTGCCTTAGAAGGAATTCCTCATGAGTGGCCAGAATCTGGAGCCGGTAGAATTCGAGGAGCTCATGGAAATTGGTCACCAAAATCAAAACCAGACCGGGTTCGGCCTTTTGTATAGGCCCAAGGGCAAAAAACGCGTACAATTTGGCAAATGTGTTGACGGTGTACGTGACGATTTTCCCCAGACCCGGCCAGGTCGCGTCGTACTCTGGGTGCTGTTGTAAGGTGTGCCACAGAAACGCGTTCAACGTTTCCAAAACTATGATTTTCAGTGTCGCCGACAGCCGAAGGTGGCTCACTATCGCACTGCACGCCATAGCTGAAAAGCCGACATTGGCAGGCACAGATTGCATGTCAAAAAGCGCCTCGTTCTGAAGCCTGAGCATCTGATCTAGCGTGGGCACACCGGTCGAGAGGTGACTCCATAGAGGTTTCTGGATGCTGATGTCGAAGAGCGAAACCATGTCAGCTCGTCATTGGAGGAGTGGAGTTGGGACGTGTAGGATGTAGTACACGGACTGGCGGCGATATGGAAATATGGTGCTGAGGGAAGGTATGGTATATGGCCAGGTGTATGGTACTGCAGGGAGACCAGTCAGATGGACCTTTTGGGTTGGGAATGATGAAAAGACGGAAGTCATGTCGGAATATCTAGTTGTGGAACGGGCCAACCACGGTGGGGATTGTCTTGCTCCTTCGGATATCCTCTGGAGTTGGAGGCTCTTTTCCAGACCCGATTTAATACAGACTCAGGGTAGGCACTGTCCTTCCATGCTTGCATTATTTGTGATTTTCATCGTTTCATTGATTAGTCTTCACCATTTCATTATTAGTGTCTTCAGCATCATTTTTCTACTTCGTGATTCATCGCCTTTCTCCACTATCGTAGTCCGTTCTTCTGCCTGCTCTCTTGAAATTACACCTCCGCGCGATAAATGTAGAATTCTGTTCGCCTAAGCCAAGATATATTAGACTTCCCGGTCAATCTTTTGCAATATTGCTCCACTGGGTGAGCCAGATGAAGCCCTCGCTTGCCCTACCTAAAACGAACACCCATCTCCACGTACCCAGCTCCACAGTATAACTAATGCGGCGCGGTAAAATTACCTTAAGTTAGACACACTACCTTCCGAGAGCCAAGTTGGGTGTGATCTTGACGAACACGTTTTTGAAATGTGTGAAATTTTGGAGATCTATCCAAGTAGTTCCTGTTGCCAACTCCCATTTGTAGCCCTTGGACGCCCCTTCAGCTCTCCTCTGCCTGGCCCAGACCGAGCAACCGGCTTTACTAAACCCCAAAACACGAGGAAAGGATCTAGTTTCCCGTCATCGTAACCCTCGGGCCTGTAGCTAAATCCTAGCCTTCCCAGGCTTCAAATGCCTAAGATAACCTCTGCCCTCCCACACCCGTACCTCCCCTCCCGGCCTAAGCCCAGGGTCGCTCAGCCATTTCCGGATAAGAGCAGGGAGATCGACTTTTCATAAAAACACTCATTTGTATATTTTTGCCGTAGCCGTAATCAGTAGCCTTCTCTAGTGTAGCATTTGAGCCGCCGAAAACAAGTCCCTTGGTCCGGCTGCTCTCCTACTCTTGGGTGCTATACAGCAAGTTTACTGTCGCACTAGTTTCCAGCGTACGCTCACCCACGTATCTACCAGACGTCTTCCTCCAACAGAAACCAGCACCAGCAACTCCGAGCTTCGTTGTCTTTTAGTGCCAATTTATCAACTTGTGGTGCGCCTAAGCCTTCTGTCTTTATCTCACAAACATTCCAGCAGCAGTGCCACCCAGTCGCCTAGTCTAGTCTTCGCGTCTACAGCGCTTTTCGCCCTACTTGATACACCGAATAGCCCGGGAACTTCTGCCATTTTTCCCCACAATGCAAAGCTACAACCTGAAAGAGAATCCCCGCAACCCCCCGCCGCCGCTATCCACCACCTCCAGCCGACGGCCCACCGTGACCAGGTCGCAATCGGGGCAGACAGTGGGAGCAGCGAACGACGGAAACGGGCACAAAAACTCTCAGTCGCTGAGCAGCAACAGCGGCTCCGGAGGCTCGCGAAACGGGTCCGAGTCCGGCGGCTCCGAGACCCGCAAAAACAGTGCCAAGCACCGGTCCTTGAGCCAGGTCTTGGCCAGTAATCTTCTCAACACTAACCAGTACCTCGCCCAGGAAAAGGCGTACCTCAAGAGAATACGAAACCAGTGGGGCGACGACTACTACACCAAGGGCATTGGCGGCGGCATGGGTGCCGAATCTAAGGACATGGAAGCCAAGGCTAGCTTTAACACTATAAACGACTTGGACGACGACGACGATCTTTCGTCGTACGGCCACTCGGATCTCCTTGCAGATTTGGACGACGAGAAGTACCAGTTCGACTCCAGCCTCGCGTTCGACATCATGAAGAACAGCAACTCCAAGCTCAGTATAGACGACAACCTCAAGACGATCAGCCGGGACAATGTGCAGGACCCGGCGGTGATCGAGCGTTTGGAGTGGCAGGCAATGCTTCTTTCCGTGCTCACGGGCGATGTGGTGCGGTCCGAAAAAACGAAGATTATTGATACGGTCAATTCTGCCGAGGGTCTGGACCACTTTTTACGCCTGCGGTACAGGGAAAACCTCTGGTTCGGCATCCGGGCCAAGATCTTCGACCGGTCCGTGGACGACCAGAAGAAAATCACGCTATACCGTAGAAACGAGGTGGACAAGCTCATCGAGGATGTTTTGAAGTACGAAATCTCGTACGAATCTGGTGCTCAGTCGCCCCGTGAGCAAATTGTGCATATCCTAAATCGGTATGAGCGGGCGTGTTCGTTGTGGCGGACTCTCGAAGACATGAAACACGATAAACCTGCGTGTAGAGCGGAGGCATTTCAGGACAGAATCGATGCGTTAAATGCGTGGCTCTCCATCAGCGACGCGATTGAACGCGAGTCCAAATCGTTCAAGGCGTGGATCGGGAACGACGATTTGGACGTGACCCGTGGCAGTTCTGAGGCACCCTCTGAGGAGAGTGAGTCTCTAACAGGGAGCAAGAATAGGGTCAAGAAGATCTTCGAGGAGGACAACAAATCGTTGGCGGAGCGCATCGTTAAGGAGAAGGACGTGGCCATGATTTTCAGAAAGCGCATCTTTCTTACCCTCGCACCGTGGATGGTTAAGTCCAAAAGAAACTACATCAGATTGAGCACGATTTTCGAGACGCTCAAATTGCCCGACTACGTGCGAAATCTCATCGACCTCTGTCTCGTGCCCATGCGCTTGATCAAGGAGATCATCGAGATCAGAATGCGCTACGCCATGAAGCTACAGAACCCCACATTGATGATGATCGACCAGATGATCGACGATTTCAAGTCGTACATTGCCATTGCCTTGGAGATCAAAAGCGGCGTCATCGAGTACTGCAAGTCGGACGTGGACAAGATCTGGTACATCAGAGACATGTTCGAGAAGGACATTGAGGTGTTTGATAAGGTGGTGCTCCAATGTGTGCGCTACTACCTCAATTTGCTCAACAAGAAGCTCAACGACAGTTCGCGGTCGCCGCATCTTTTCCGCACTAACAAGGAACCCGAGGAACTCGAAAGCGCATGGAACTTCTTGCGCAATTTGGGAGAGTATATCGATGGCGGGGGTAGTGTGGTGGCCGAAAATGTCACGTCTGTCACCTCCAGGCTCTGCCACAAGTTGTTGGCGTATCTCCACCACCAGGTGAACAACCCGCCAACTCCGGTGAATGGGTCTGCGGACTTCAGCCGCTGGTACACATCGACCACCGAAAATTTCGGCCAGCTTAGAAGAAAGTTGGCACGTTTCACCGGCCAGATCTCGCAGAATTTCACCAACTCGTTTGTGTTTGAGGTGGTGAGCAAATCGGAAACCGAAAAGAAGTCCATTCTCGAGATCTTGAAGGAAACAGACCACTTCCTCGTCTACACTAGCACGGTAGAGGCACAGGGCATGTACTTCTTCGCGAGCCCCGAGTTGCTCGACAACGAGGCGGAGATTTTGCGCATCATCAACGGGTCGTGCATTGGCTCGGATCCTGAGGAAAGCATCTCTACGTTTGCGGATCTCATCGTCGCGGACGAGGAGGATTACAGCGATTTCACCAACTACGAAAACCGCCACAACCCGAAGTACGCCACGTCGTATGTGATCACCTACTGCCCCACCAAGCCCATTGTGTGGAACGGGGAAATGATCAACATTAAGATGGACACCATGCCAATCTCAGACATCAAACCCGGACAGCTTCTTTTGATCTCGAACCTCCCACATTTCAGTCTCCACGTGGTCAGAGACCGGTTTCTTGAGGCAGTCACGGACTCGTCCGTGGGCGATTCTTTGAAGGCCGTGGAGCAGCGGTCGTCGCTCACGAAAGTGCATCAGGAATTGACCAAGATCAACAAGCTTTTCTTCCGCATGACGTTGGCGGTTTTCGACTCCGTCACCGTGTTGACCACCAAATGTCGTGAGATGTTCCCCGAAGGCGGATACCAGGAGCTAGTCAACTCGTATTTTATCCACGCGCGAGACTTCGGCAAGAGCTCTGTGAAGTGGTCGGATTCGTCCAAAAAGTCCACCGTCATCATGCGGCTCATCCGCTTGTCCATCGACTGGGTGAGCTTCATCTGCGACGACTGCATACCAACAGACCGTAAAACGTTCCGGTGGTGTGTGCTAGCGTTGGAGTTCGCCATGGAAATGACCCGTGGATTCAACATTCTTGTGCTTGACGAGGACCAGTTCTACAAGCTCAAGCTAAAAGTGGCCCGGTGCATGTCGCTTCTTATATCGCATTTTGACATTATGGGAGCCAGATCCAGCGAAGCAGAACAACGCAGATTGCTCAAATGGTACTCACAGAGACTGGGAATCGAGAAATCAGCAGATGACAAGGAGGTTTTGGCTGCGTACCAGGAGGACTTAATGGCCCAAATCTCGGAGATCGAGGCCTACAGATCCGACGTGCAGGAGCAGTTGAACTCCATCGGTAGAGTGCTCGATGTGTCTGATCTGGAGTACCAGTTTGTCACGTTGTTGGCGTCGTCGTTCTCCAGTGTGTCGATCCGGTGGCAAAAGGGTAGGTTCATAGGCGGAGGCTCCTTTGGACAAGTCTACGCCGCCGTCAATTTGGACACCGGTGGTGTCATGGCAGTCAAGGAGATTGTCTTCCACGACAGCCAATCGTTGAAACTCATTCCGTCGATCAAAGAGGAGATGACCGTTCTCGAGATGTTGAACCACCCGAACGTGGTGCAGTATTTTGGCGTGGAGGTCCACCGCGATAAGGTGTACATATTCATGGAGTTTTGCGAGGGAGGGTCGCTCTCTGGGCTCTTGGCGCACGGCAGAATCGAAGACGAAATGGTCATCCAAGTCTACACGCTACAGATGCTCGAGGGCTTGGCGTACCTCCACCAGTCCGGCGTAGTGCACAGAGACATTAAGCCAGAAAACATATTATTGGACCACAACGGGGTCATCAAGTTCGTCGACTTTGGTGCTGCCAAGGTGATTGCTGCCAGTGGAAGAACAAGAAATACCGTGGGCCGTACCTCCAGTGGTACCAACAACCCGCAGAATTTGAACTCCATGACCGGCACCCCGATGTACATGTCGCCAGAGGTGATCACGGGCCAAAGCTCGTCGAAAAGTGGAGTCGTGGACATTTGGTCGTTGGGTTGCTGTGTGCTAGAAATGGCCACCGGAAGACGGCCGTGGGCCAATCTCGACAATGAGTGGGCCATCATGTACCACATCGCTGCGGGCCACAAGCCACTGTTGCCATCCTCAGACCAGCTTAGTGAAGCTGGAATTAAGTTTCTTTCGAGGTGTTTGGAGCATGACCCATGCAAGCGGCCGTGTTCTGCAGAGCTTTTGAACGACCCGTGGATTGTGCAAATCCGGCAGGCCGCGTTTGGGTCCAGCGATAGCGGGAACACGCCGCTGTCGGAGTACAAATTGGATCTTTCGCCGGGGATTTCTTAGTCGATTTTGGCTACTTTGACTCTTTTGGCTGTTGTGGCTATTTCATCTCTGAGGGCTTTACACCTATCCAGTCCGTCGATCTATTACTATATACAGTGGTCCGAAGCCTAGTCCAACTGGGCCATCTTGCTCAAAATCCTGCGGATGTCCTTTCCCCGGTCGCCCTTGATGTTGACTTCTCCCGTGAGCGTGTTGACACGCACGTGCTTCTTTGGGATGTTGTTGTTGAAAAGCACACGTGCCAACTCCTGGGCGAAAAGCGCCACGTTCCCCCTCACACGCTTGATTTCCGTGGTGATTTTTGTGTTCTGGATCTTCTTATAAACGGGCCAGCTGCCGATGGGAGACTTGGAGATGTGGTATAAACTCTGCTGCTCGAAAGCGTTATTGGGGAGCTCGCTGGCGGCAATGGAGGACAAGCTGGGCGCCTCATAGACGGGCTTGGCAACAGTGGGCATGTGGACCTTGATGCCCCGGAATAGTCTGACGTTGGGCCTCATTATGTTTGTATGTGAATGGAAAGGTGTTCTGAGAATTGATATAGATTTTTTCAGCGGGTTTTCGGTAAGCCCGTTGCGAAATATGATTCCCGCACGACCAGATGGGTGCTAACGTGCGAGGTGGAAGAATTGACAATTGTTAAATTTTTTTTTCGAGGATTATCCCATTATGCCAAATTGGTGCTTTTAGACGATGGCAGATGAGGTGGTAGAAAAAGTGTGTTTTGTAACCTTTCTCCGGAGTTGCCAACTCTGCCTGCACAGCTGCTTTAGATTGGTCTTAAAGACAACCGAATTTGGCTATTATGACAGTACTCAGCAAATGACTAGGATAAATGAGTTGCTTTCTTCAAATGGGTTGTGGACAGTGTGTCCATGCAAGGGAAGCCTCGCTGCTCAAACACTAAGAGAAGTTACTAATTGGAGGGCATATTCGAATGTATTAGACATTATTATATGCACAATGTTATTGGTGGGATTGTTAATTGAATATCAGAAACTAGTGGATCAATGTAAAAGCTCATTGGTGTACTCCTCAGCATTATTTACAGGATATGGCCTTGAGCGGAAGTATATGTCATTAATTAGACTTATCATCGACTTGTGGTATATCCTATAACTAGGAGCTCCGGGAACGATACGAACAACAGCTCCGCAAAGGGCCGAAATCAATCTGATTTCCCACTTTCACTCAGTTTATTAATTGCCTCCACGAAGCTTGCAGCTCTGAATGTTTATCCTAGAGGCCCTGACAGTGGATCACTTCCACGATCACGTGGACACGACGGAAACAATAACAGGAAAAGAGCCACCTTGAGCAGTTTTTCAAGATAGGCCTTATCAGTGGTGCATGTTTAGCTTTAATCAGAGCTCTCAGTAGACCAGACTCTGTTCTCAGTGCGCTAGTACAAGCATCGGATCGGGTATTGAGAAATGACCCATCATAGTTCTGCAGTGCCCACAGTAACCTGTTTTAGAAAGTGGAGGTCACCCGAACACCACTCCCTTCTTCGATGCCCACAACAATGCTAGGTACAACCCCGATAAGCACATAGCACCACCTCCTCCAACTGCAGATAAGTTTCGTCTAACCCGGAAATCAGCGTTCTGCTCATTGAAGTTCCTCCTGACGGCCATATCAATAAATAGTAGCCCTGTCCTTATTGTATCACCCTTAGTGTACCACGACCGCCCCACCCCTACGTCTTGAGAATCTCGCCCCGCTCCACCAATGGGCGCACGTCCCCCACATTACCATTCACTTCGCCCACCGCGTGTGTCTTGGCGTGCCTCGTCAAACTACGCCTCTTCTCAAACTCCTTTCCACACTGCTCGCACACGTATTTCGTAGAATGTGTGCGGATGTGCTTGGCCAAGTTAGAGCTTTCGCGGAACCGCTTCCCGCACCCCGGCCACGTACATTCTAGCGGCCTGGAGTCCGTGTGGACTCGGGTGTGGATCGCCAACGACAGACTCGTGGCAAAGCACCGGCCACACTCCTGGCACTTATACGGCTTTTCCCCCGAGTGGATCCGCTGGTGCTGCTTCAACATGGACGGCACCGCAAACTGCGCGCCGCACTCATGGCACGTGCATGGCTTGTGGCCCGTGTGGATGTGGATGTGGCGGAAGAGCTTCTGGCGCTGCGCAAACGGCTTTCCGTGGTTGCGTTCGCACCCGTGCCAGCAGCAGTGGTAGATCAGTTTTCCGCGGCCAATGTGGTCATGCTTGAGGTGCTCCTGGAGCTCGCCGTCTGTCGCGTGCGTGAGGTTGCAAATCACTGGCTTTCCATTCTCGCTGCCAATCTGCCACTTGCACGTGTGCAGGGGATCTGCTGGGTCGGCCTGGGTTGTTTTTTTCGGACAGATTCGGACTCCCAGTATGCTGAGCCCGTGGCGGTGTGTGGGCATTTGTGGAGTGCCACCTCTATTTTGATCAATATTCTGGTCCATACTTTGGCCCATACTTTGACCGATATTCACACTTTCGCTGGCTTGCACCTTCCCGAATGGTTCGTATCTTGCATTTTCCTCGCCTCTTGTAGGCGATTCACACACGGAGATCGAGCTGGGTGTGAGAAGCGGCGACATCTCCTGTTTTAGGCTTATTCCCTCTTTTATTCTCAATTCCTCTTTTCTCTCCTGCCCGGGACCTTCCCGGTGTGTGTGGAGGTGGTCCAAAAACAGCTTCAAGTTCTCGTCCACAAAGCCGCAGTCGTCCCACTCACACTCCAATTTCACAGGCCCCGTAGCATGGGCCGGGTGTTCGTGCCCTAGATGCGACCCTAGTAGATGGTTCACCAAAGACTGGTTGTCCACCGGCTGGAGACAGTTTTCCCACTGGCACAGGTACGTCTGGTTCAAAATAGGCTCTTTGATTTCGGAGACCTTGGGCTGGTCGAAGATCTGCTTGAAGTTGTTGAACTGCACAAAGAAGTCGTAGTCGTGGGTGTCGAACTTATTTTCGGCCACTTTCAGATCGCCAAGTGTAAGTTGCAGTTTCTGCAGAGTCAATGGGAGTTTGGCATGGAAACACGACTGGTGTACGGTGTGGTCGCCCGTGCTTTCGCCCGAACTTTCGCCCAAATGCGGGGTCTGCAAGTCTGGCACCATTGTTTCTTTCTGCTGTGGTTCCTGGTGGCAGTGGTGCGGAAAGTGGATGTGGAACTGCGGATTCAAGGCCACATCGGGTTTTTCTGGGTCTCCGAAACTGTGCGTGGTTTCCAGGGAAAGTCCAGAATAATCAGGGCCCACAGAATCTGCGGTACGCATATCCACAGTGTTATACTGCTCGATGTTCTGGTGCACATTGTGGATCAAATTCTCGAAGATCGTGAGCCTCGGCTTCTGGTAATCGCAGAGGCTGTTGTCGTGGTGGGCTGTTTGCATGCACCCGGGATCGGTGCCGAGGTTATCGGCGGGATCCATGAGACAGTTTTCGTCCTCGCAACATTCTGGCGCTTCAGGGAACTCGCAGGAGCCGGATCCACAGAAATCGTTGCTCTTCCCGCGTTGTGCATCCGCTGGCCTGTCGCAGTCGTAGTAGTAGCAGTCGTCTAGCTCGTCGCAGAAGATGTCGTCACACAAATCGAAGCTGTGGTCGAGCTCCTTGCACTCTAGGTCCGAGAGGGCGTTCTGTGACTGCACGCCCATGTTTGTACTTGTGCTCTCGGCGCCATTGGCGTCAGCACAATCGATGCCAGCGCTTAGGCGCTCCAAATGGTCGTGATTGTGGATGTGGCCATGGATGTGCACGTGGTCCCTATGCTGGTGGACGTGGCCGTGGACATAGCCGTGTGTAAGAATGTGCCCCGAGGCGTCACGGGTCTGAGAGGGGAGCTGGATGTCCATTTGCACCATCAAGGAAGGAACAATAAATAGTGGACTGTGTCAGAAACTTGAGCGAGGATCAGTAAGAATACTGGTAGTAGTGCGGGTTCTGATGAGGTTTTCCAACAGCCGAAAGTTACCGCTGGAGAAAATGAAACCTGCCCGGCGATCTGTCGTTTGCCTGCAAACCAGAATCGATATAGGAAAGGATAATCAACCATGGTGGTTATCGGGTCTCGCATGCACTAATGCGCAGGCAAAAAAGGTGAGGAATACAGGAAGATGAATGGGAGGATGGAGGAAGGTTAAATCGAGGTGCTATAAAAAGGAGAGATACTGCCCTGAAACGGTATTAACTAATGGGTACATGCCACAATTGCTGGCGTTTGTCTAAAAGTTTGGCAGTTGTAGATATGCTGATTAATCTCATATTCTGGTTAATCTCAGATAGAGCCCGATGCGGCACGTCAATTGACTCGTGTGCACTCAGGCTACCGGGCCGGATTAAGTTATGCGTTTAAATACCGGGAACTTATTGTGTTAACACGAGACTTGGAGCGAAGATAAGAAAAGGTCATTAAAAGTAGAAAACGTAAGAAAAAGTAATAAAACGGCTCAGAAAAGAGCACTTCGGCTGCCCTTTGTTCTTCTTACGCTGACTCATATTTGATCTGACTGCACACTAGCTTTCCACTAGCGAATATGGACTCTGGACCACTCCAGAATGAAAGTTGTCTTTTGCTGTGAATCCGGTGGCGACCTTCGATGATTTCTGGACATTTCTCTCTATTCAACTTTATAATAAAGTAACATTGGAACGGCGATGGCCAACCCCAAACGAGCCGAAATGTGCCGGACACCAATCTTGCATAAGCCCCAACGGTTACGAAACTTGGGAAGTGATGAAAAAAATGAGTTGCAGATTTCAGCGACTGTCAGACATTACCGAAACTAGCATTTTCGAGTCCTAGTTTTTGAGAACATTGGTGCAATAAGGTTGGACTGTTTTAGCCCGAACTTGTATGGCTATGTATATTTATTACCAAGCATGCCACGGAAAACCAAACGTCCATCTGTCCGCAGCTTTAGTAGATACGCAGTACACACAGTGCGATCAGTACGAAACTGCTAGTGAAGGTCCCAATCTTGGCCACCTATTGCTCCCCCCTTCACTCCATCGGACGACCCCTCGACCTAGCTCTTCAACTCCTGGATCTCGTTCTCGTCCGCGACAAGGCCCATCACCACCAAGTACATGTTCAAGTTGTTCATCATGTTCTGCTTCTTGTACAAGTTGGCCAAGTCGCTGTTGTCGATGGCCTTGGCTCTGCTCATCACTCCGAAGATCTCGTCCTTGACTTCCTCCACGATAATTCTTTGATGGCTCAACTTGCCACCCAACGATAGCGTGGCCAAAAACTGCCACACGTAGTCGTCCTCTGTGTCGCCGTGGTGGGGTGGGAAAATGGCGGCGATACGCGACTCCAACGCGGTGAAAAGCTCGTCGTAGCAGTTGGTCCACTCGGACAAGTCCGTGGCAGAAATGGAGCCCTCGCCCCGCATCAACTCTGCTCTGGACAACAAGGTGGTGATGACAGACAAGCCGATTTTAGTGGTGGAGACAAATGAAACCACGTTGTGCTGGGCCAAAATCAGAAGCAAGCTCAAGATCTCCTTAAACTTGAAGTCCTGCACGGCGTTCATCAACACCTTGCAGAAGGTCAAGGTGTACGTGTCCACCAACCGGGACACATCTGCGGGGATCGTCTTGCTGTCGTAGGTCGTGTACGAACCGTCCTTGATCACCTTGAGGTTCTCCAAGTTCGCCATCACCAACGTGATCACCGTCAAGATTTGCTCTCTGGTCAAGAACTTGAAGAGGCGCGGCAAGATCTTCAACGCCTTGGCGTAGTTGAGGCACTGAATGAAAGGGTTGACAAAGGACTCGTCATCGCCAGACGAGGAAGGCTGGTCTAATACGTGCATAGATTCCCACAATTTGCTCGTGTCCACGTCGGGCGACGATCTGGACTCACTCTCCACGGACATCAAATTGTTGATGATCTCCTCAAGAATGCCCATGATATCCTTTTTGCTGTACTTTTTGATAGGTTTAGTAGGAGCAGCGATGGAGGGCGATCTGCCCTTGTTCTGCACAGGCGCCTTGACGTCGCCCTCCTGGTCCTCGTTGTCCTTGGCCTTTTGTGCGGCCTTGCTCAAAATCACCAACTGCTGTCTGGGTTTCTTGCCCGACCCCACGGAAATCTTTCCAAGAACTCCTTCTCTAGCAGAAGGGGTGGATTTCTGTCTCTCCTTCGCCACGGAAACGGCTTTCTGCACCTGCTGTTGCATTCTCTGCAACGCCACATCCGCGCGCTTGAAGCGACCGCCCAATCTGTGGCCACTCTGGTCCAAATAGGCCTGCGCAATGGAGTTTGGTTCCTGCGTTTGTGGCGCGCCACCAAGCGCGTTCGGGGTGGATTTCGGGTGGATCACTTTGTACACCTGCGCGTAGAAATCCTCGTTGTAAGGGTCCTCGGTGACGATCTGCGAGAGCTGGAACCGCGTCACAAAGTCCTTGTCCTTGGGGTTCATGACACCGGAGTACTTCATGATTTTGGACACTTTTTCCTGGCGTCTGGCCAACCGGTGCTGCTCCTCGGGCAGCAACTCGTGGTGGGGAGCAGCGAAATGGGGCTGTGGCGACGGGACAGCCACGGGCAGTTTCGGGGCTTGTCCCTGGACATGAGCATCAGAGGGGTTCTCTCTGGGCGCTTCTCTGGAAACGGGTCCCTGCTTCGCGCCCAACACGGGGAACTGCGACATGTCGGACTTTTGGGTGCCTTTTTGCGCATTTTGCGTGTCATTGTTGTGCTCCTCCGTAGGCAAGGTGTTGGCGACAGGCACCTCGCTGTGCACCTGCGTGGTCTGTGCCTGTTGAGGCACAGCGCCGGCGGGAAAAGGGCCCGGCTGTTGCTGGCCCATCCCCGGGTGCATGGGCATTCCGGGTAATCCCTGCTGGCCCATTTGAGGCGGGAACGGCGCCTGCATGTGCATCATCTGACCCGGGTAAGGCATGCCGTACTGCCCCCCTGGCGGCAAGTACCCTGGCGGCAAGTACCCCTGGGGCATCACGTAGCCGCCGTAGGGAGGAATGCCCGGGTAGAATTGTTGCTGCGGAGGCACGGGTGCACGGTTCTGTGGCCCGTCGATGGCGGTCAATTGCGCCTCGATTTCCTGCAAGCTCAAGACCTTCCGCTCGTCGGAAGGCACGCCGCTTGGCGCTTGCCCCTGGTTTTGCCCCTGGGCCTGCTTAGCCGCCGGGGGCTCGGGAGTATTGTCTCCCCACAAATCCTTCATGAACTCGTCGTCATTGGCAGCAGCACGTGCAAAGCTGACGTTGGGTCTTGTTTGGGACGTCGACACGGGGTGGGCGCCTCTGGTGGAGCCGCCAAAGTCGAAGTTCTTGCCGACTTCGCCGACGCCAAAAGTCTCTGAATTCAAGACATCCTCCTCGTAGTCCCCCAAGCCCTCGTAGGTTTCCTGGAAGTCGTAGACTTTTCCGCTGTCGTTCGGGGCGTTTTGGTGGTGCGGCGCGCCCGAGCTGTCAAAACCGAAAAACGACATTGCTGTTCTGGGTGTTGTTAGGATTTAGTAGAGGGCAGTCGGGGCTGTTTTTTCCACTATGGGTCGACGAGCCTTCTGTGCTGCGCACGACCGCGGCGTGCTGGTGCGGGGCCGTAGGTAGAGCTGGTCGCTAGGTGGTGGATTGGTGGTGGGTTGGTTGTGGCCGGGAAGGCTGATTCGGTAGACGAAATGGGTGGGAGTAGACTTGTATTAGGTACTTTTTCTTTTGTTATTGATTGTTTCTTTTTTTCGTGCTTTATTGATTATCGGGTAGAGTTCCTGTTGAATCATCTTTAATTAGTCGCGAATGGCCTAAACGAGTGTTTCCATAGAAAACCCATGGGCGATCCACGAAATAAAAGAAATCATCGTGAATCTGAAAACTTGATCTGATGGCTTGGAGCATGTATACACTTTTTTGCATCCATCTGGACCCATTGTGTAAGTCCTCATAGGCTGTTCCTACTTATACTGCAGTTGGAGTCTGCAGGAACGAGTGGGCTCAAGAACGAAGCAATACTAGTAAATTTCTGCAGAGATAAATCGAAGGAGTGGTCGGAATAGTTGCAAGGGCCGCGATACAGAGAGCATGGTGGTGCTGAAAACGTCACCTGGCATGTAAATTTCATTCATTGCAGCCTCCATGAACTGGCAACACTCTAAGCAATATTTCTTGAAGTCGCTCGAGAATTTGCCAGCTATCGAGTATAGTGCAATGCCGAAACGAAGTGTGCTTTTCAAATCGTCCCTTTCTTGCTGCGATGCAAGCCATTTAGGGTGGGTTATTAGAATGTATTATTAGTACGATTATTATGGTGAATTATTAGGGTGGAGGCTGGCTTTTAGCTGTGGGTGCGAAAAGGAATGAGTGCAGAATTCCATTACATGGAAACATTTCGAAACAGGGAATTCAGTGGGTCTAGGGCGTTATCATGGAGGGCAAATGACATTGGAATGCAGACGAATGGCCTTAATCGGTACGCTAGGCACATTATTCCTGTTTTGAATCCAAGGCCGAGCCTGGGAATGACCAACTTCTTTCTCTCCTAACACACCCTGTTCGACATATGACCGGGGCCAAATGCCAACATTTAAATATGAGCGACCGGAGAAAAACAACCTGGCCCCTGAGAATAAATATCACACACTTCAGTTGACTCCCACACACCTTAACGACGGCCACTCCACACGCCCCCACCATACCCTTCCATGTCTCCTCTAGCAGTCACCCTCCAACTCCACCTCTTCTATATACATATTACACGAAGGTCTGGAGCGTGCTCGAGAGCTTCACGTGCATTTCCTCCCACTCACCTAACTCCTCGCTGAGCACCGTTATGGCCCCTCCCGCACCAATGCGCCACACGTTATTGGCCCCGTTTTCGAGGTCGTCTTTATAGTGCACAATGGACCGGATCGTCACGGACCAGTCTGCGTCGTCCGTTATGGACCAGTACCCGGCCACACCCGAGTAGAGGCCCCTTCTGCCGCCTGGCATCATCGTAGGCTGGAGGCTCTCAATGTGCTGAAGGAGTTCGATGGACCGCTTTTTGGGTGCTCCTGTCATGGATCCTGGAGGAAGCGACAGCAGGAGAACGTCGATTCCCTTATACCCCGTTTCGCCCAAGTGCCCGCGAATCACACTAACCAACTGGTACACGGTCTTGTACTCCTCGACTGCCATCAACGCGTCCACCGTGACATCCTCGGTGAAGGTCTGCAAATCGTGGCGAATTAGATCCACGATCATCAAGTTCTCGCCCATTTCCTTGGGCGTTCGCAAGATCTTGGTGGCGTCCTCGAGCGTCACGGATTCAGTGTTTCTGACCGTGCCTTTTATCGGCCGCAATTCTGCGGTTTTCTTACCATTACTCGAGGAATCACTCCACGAAAGGAACCGTTCCGGGGATGACGAAATCAATATGCAGTCGTCGAAGTTCATGTAGCTCGAGTACGGCGAGGGGTTTTTGTGCACGGCCAACACTTTGTAGATGTCCCACGGATCCAAGTACTGGGGGAGGAAGATCTTCAGCTGCGTGGTGAGACAAAGTTCGTACGAGTCCCCGGAGTGGAGGTACTCCTGGCAGAGATCGAATTGCTCCTTGTAGATCTCGCGCGACGGAAACTCGTACCGGATTTGCTGGTCTTCTGGGCGACATAGGTGCTTGACGCTTTTGGGCACACATGACTCATCTATGCGGAGGTCACTAACACCACAAATGCTGTCGATGAGCTGGCGGCAGTATTCGTGGTCATTTTCCTTGATGGAGATGAAAAACCACTTTTGGGTTATGCGATCGTACGCAATGAAGCGCTCGACAAATACGAGCTTTGTGTCCGGGGCGCGACCATGACATGGAGGTTTCATCTCAGAGGTGTCCAAATATCTTCCTTCCTCGTAGGAGAAAATACCCATGTACCCGCCCAAAAACGGAAACGGGCGCGAACTGCCATTGCAAGTGTTGTCTCCAATTTTGGCCTCGATTTTGGCCTCTATCAGTGCTCTGGAGACATACCGGTCAGCCATGCGCAGGGCCAAAAACTTCCACATATTTTCCACGGCATGTGTCGTTTTCGGCCCCTCCAGCTTATATTTCAGCGTAGTCACCCCGTTACCATCAATAGAATGTGTGATCACCTCACTGTGGCCCAAGATGGGTAGTCCTATAATGGACCATTCGCCGGGATCAGCAGCGGAGTTGAGAAACGTGAAATCCACGCCTGCCTTCGAGAAATAGTCACACACGTCGATGGGCAACGAGTTTGTGTTTTTCGGCGAAAACTGCTCCACAAAAACCTCGCCGATGCCGTTGCACTTGAACGAGCCCTCGGGCACAAGATGGTCCTCATGCACAGACCGGTGGCAGACCATTTTTTCATTGATTTTCACCAAGTCGGCCTGGTGCTGCGCTTCCGCTAACCCGGGCCGGGCCCTCGCGTTGTAAGCGCTGGCAATGCTGTCGAAATTCCTCACTAGTGCGTCGCCCTGCGCCGAGCATGTGGATTCCGGGTGGTACTGGACACCGTAGAGAGGCAAGCGCACGTGCCGGCCGGCCATCAAGATCGTGCTGGGCACGTGGCCGTCGTTTCCCGCTTCCGCCTCTGTTTCCTGTTCTTTGCACACAGCCAAGGGCACGATCTGGTCGTTGAGCGTGGCCATGTCCACGTGCAAGGAGTGGTACCGCACACTGGAGAAGGGCGTGGATTCCGTGAAAAGATCGCCTTCCACGGGCAAAATCTCGTACACCTGGCCGTGCTTGATAGACTCGAGTCGCGTGACGGTGTTGCCAAACTCGTGGCACATGCTCTGGAAGCCCAAGCACACGCCTAGTATGGGCACACAGTCGGCGGGATTTGCCGCAAAATGGCGGAAGAGCCAGCCCACGATGCCCACGTCCTTGGCGTCCTTCGGGTGCCCCGGCCCGGGGCCGACCACTATGTAATCGAAGTACTTGATCCACGTGGTGAACGCGTTTTTGTATTCGTCACGCAGAAAGGTGTCGTTGAAAATGGTGACGACATTTTTCCCCGAGTGCACCTCGAGGAGCCGCCGCAAGTTGTTGGTGAACGAGTCGTACGAGTCTATGAGGAGAATCATAGAGGGCGAGAATCTGGGGGTTTAAACTGTGTGAAGATGAGATGCGAGTGTGATAATCGCGGTGGCACTTGGTGGGCCTGAGGCGAGGCTGGACACCCGACGCACCAACGCGTGCCAACGATAGATCTTTTTTGTGTTAATTTTATGTTTTTTTTGTATTTTGTTTGTTTTTGTTTGTTTTCGTTTGTTTTTGTTTGTTTCGTGTTTGTTTTTTTATTCGAGTCTGTGGGGCCTGTAGTTTCATTGCTGAGTGCTTGCAACCTGGGAGATGGAGCTATCACTATTGAATGCGTCCCCATTAGATACTACCTCACTAGATACTACCTCACTAGATACGTCCAGAATTGTTTCGTTGTTCATTTTCATCAATGGCCCGTTGCGGTTTCCAGGATCTAGCCAGGCATCCCGAGCCATAGTTGCAGGCCTCGGGCTTCCTCCGCCTAGTTGTAAGAATAAAATATGTAAAAGTCGCAACTCATGAGATGGAAAAGTGAACAATGGGTACGCATTTCAGCAATCATCTGGTGGGAAACATCTTCGAAAGTCAAAAGCGCCTTCCTCGCTTCAGGTCGTTCTGTTGTGTGCATCAAATCATGTATCCATTCAACGGTACCATAATGAAGACACCATAGCTTTTCTATCGTGATCTCTGTATCCACAGTATAGCAGGCCAGGGCCCATTTGTCGAACTACTTCAGTTCGTCATGTGAAAATACATCCACACCCGGATGGACACCTAGGATAGTGTTACCCATGAGACAGTGCTACAGATAGGATAGTGGATAGATAGGATAGTGGATAGATATGATAGTGTTATAGATAGTGTATAGATATGATAGTGCTATATATTTATCGTTCGAACGAATTGCTATTCCGACAGCAAAGCGACTATAGAAGGAACTAGTCCCGTCCTTCTCTTTCAATCGTGGACTCTAGGCAACCGTGTGGTTCAATAACATGATGAACTCTCGGTCTGAACTACATCACACTAAAGATAAGTGCTCATGACGAACTCGGTTCGCCGTGCGGAACGAGAATGCCATGTTGTAGATGCATCTTTCTCCGCTAGAATAGTGCCTCTGAACAATAAGTACCCTGACGTTCCCTTGAAAACTCGAAACTTTCTTCCGCATATAGCTATGGGAGGACTTCGCATGCCATGAACACCATTTTCAGGTACCTCCTCGTGGTATCAGGACACACGGTTCAATAGAAAGAACAAAAGCAGTGACGAATTCGCAAGATTTCATAACTCTTTGCTCTTCTCAATTTCCCTGTCTAGCGCAAGCAAACCGATCTCCCACACTGCCATACCGTGCCTAAAGAAGATCATCGTCGCTTTCGTCACTGGACACCGCAATGTCTAGAGCCCTCAACTTCCGCTTGTACTTCTCAATCTTTTTCTCCTGAAAGTCGCAGAGCAACACCAAATCGGCGATGTCGTCTGGCGATTCTCCAGCTGCCTTCTCGATCACCTCGCGGCTTCCGATATCGCTTTCGGCTTCCTTGCCCGGAGAAGTCTTCAATTTACCCTCTAGAGTGTCAATTTCTTCTCGCAAAGTCACGATTTCTGTCTCCTTTGCAGCTGTGTTTTTGTCGGCTCGTTGAACTTGCTCCTGCCAGGAGGCTTCCTTTTCCTGTGCGCTAATCTCGAAAGATTCGTGGGTCTTCTTCAAGTCTTCGACTGCGGCAGCCAACTTTTCGTCTTGATCTTTGAGCTTTGATTCGGTCTCCGCCAATTCCCTTGATCTTTCTTCGAGCCTCCGTCTGAGCTCATCCGTGCTTTCCTTGTGTGCACTTTGCTCTTTCTGTGCTTCTGCCTTCAATGCCTCGACCTCACGCTCGAGACTTTGGGTCTCATCATCATTTTCTTCATAATCCTCGCCATGCACTCCATTGAGAATCTTACCATTACTCAAATCAGCCACATCCAGGACATGGGCTTCTGTTTTGCGAAGCTCCTCTTCTAAGTCCCTGATTTCGTTCTTGAGACTGTGTTCAGCTTCTTTTCGAGATTCGGAGTTTTCTTCTATTCTTCGTTCAAGGTCTTCAATAGAAGCCAGAGCCTCTTTGAGTGCTTCCGCCTGTCTCTCGAGTTCAAGAATCTTCTCAGATACTTCGGCCTCTGCTTCCTTGAGTGCTTGTTTTTCTGGTGATTCAACTGCATCATCCAGTTTTGGCAAGGATGTGGTGTTTTCTGAGACGAGTTCTTTTTGTGAGTTTCTGAGGCCCTCAATATCGTCCATCAAACTCGTCTTCTCTTCAGTCAACATCTTGATCTGCTCTTCCCGTTCAGATGCAGTATCTTTCCATTTTTGGAGCTCCAGTTTCAACTCCCCGATCTCAGAAGTAATTCTTTGAAGATTCTCCTCATGGTTTTCGGAAAGGTCCTTCAACTTCTTCGAAGTAAGTTCCAATTCGGAACTTTGCTCAGAGAGTTTCTCCTGACACTGTTGTAAGTCCAATTTTGACTGCTCAAGCTCTTTCTGGACGTTCTCTGCACGCTCTTTATAGTCATTGAGATCACCAGTATCAGCCTCAGCCTTGGAAGCGAGTCTTTGGCTTTCTGTCAACTCTGCTGATAACCTTTTATTCTCTTCTTTGAGTGATACTAGAGCATCGCTCAAATCTTGGATCTCCTTCTCGGTCGACTCTCTGATCTTTGCAAGCTCAACATCATGAAGCTGTTGGTTCTCAAGAATGGATTTCTCCAATTTGGTGCTTTTTTCTGTGAACTCTAAAACGGCAGCCAGGGAATGCTCGCAATTGAGTTTTCGCTGCTCATCCAAAGACTGTTGGACCTCACTAAGCGATTCTTTCAACGTCGCTGCCTCACTTTCAAGAGCCTCGATTTCAGCCAAATAGCCGTCGTTCGCCTTGTTGGCCTCTGTAAAGTTCTTCTGTGCCGAAATGAGCTTGCGGTTTTCGACAAGTGACTCTTCGAGCTGTTCAGATTTCAGCGCGATCTGGCTCTCCAAATCATTTATCTTTTGCTTCATCCTTTCAAGTTCTGCGACGTTTTCTTCGTGGAGTTTCGCCAAATCCGCTTTTTCGGCACCCAAAACCCGAAATTTCTGCGCAGAATCTCCCAATTCCATGATTGTACTTGCAAGCTTTTCCTTGATCTCAATAACGATTTTGTCCTTGGCTGCGAGATCTGCTCCTTTGTTGCTGATTGCTTGGAGAAGTGCCTTCTTGGCCTGGAGTTCGCTGCCTATAATATTGGTCAGTTTCTCGAGCTCGTAGTACTCTCTGCGAAGGTGGTCTCTTTCGCCACGGATTTCAGTCAAGGATTTGTTCAAAGCCTCGTTTTCGGCGGTGAGTTTCTCGATTCTCGCAGACGAATCGTGTTGGTGCTTTTTGAGTTGCTTCTCCAAGTCTTCCTTGTGCTTTTCAAGGTTGGTCAGCAGAAGCTCTAGGTCCATGTATGCACTATCGAGTTCATCGTAGGCCTCCTGGAATTCATTGACCATTTTTTCGCGTTCTTGTTTGAGCAGGTCAATTTCTTCCAATGCCTTCGTTTTGGTGTCCTCCAACTCCTCGATTCTAGATTTCAAAGCGTCTTGGTTCCTTTTGAATGAAGCCAACGACGTGCTGGCACTTTCCGAAAGAACCTCGATATTTCTCTCGAGGTCCTTGATTCTCTTCTGAGAGATGTCTAGTTCTGCGTCTTTCTTTTTGAGGCCAACAGCATCCATGTCAACTTTGCGTGCATCAACTTCTCGAGTAGAAAGTTCGTCCAAAACTTTTTGGTGCTCCTCTTCTAATGTGTTGTGTTGTTTCAACAATTCATGGTGTTGCAGCGTGAGCAGATCGATTTCCTTGTTGTATCGTTCAGTCTCTGTCTTCAAAGTGTCCTCAGATTCCTGCAAACTTGCACGCAAGACCAAGAGTTCCTCGCTTTGATCATTAACTCTCGCATCCGCTTGCTGTTCACTTTCGCCGTTTTCATCCCCAAGTTGCAAACCGGTACTTTCCTTTCCGTTTCTCTCAGATGAAGTTTCTTTTGGTGAAGATGTGGTCTTTCTCTCCTCTTCGAGTTTGGCTTGGACATCCGCAAGCACCGATTGCAAGCCTTCAATGTTCTCCGTTGCTTGCCTTAAGCGATCTTCTAGCTTAGCTTTTTCCTTCAATACTACTGCCAAATCAGAGGAACAATCAGTAGTATCGACGTGAGTGTCACCAGATATAACGCCAGCACTTCTTGGCTCGTTTTCCTTTATCCCCTGCACTTCCTCAAACAATTGGGTCAATTCTGCAAGGTCTTCGTACGCTTTGACCAATTCTGACTCCAATGTCTGCTTCTCCTTTTCCAACTCTGATTTTTCCGCTCGCAATCCCTGTACTACCACAGCTGCGGACCTGAGCTTCTCCATAAGATTATCGTTGGTTTCCTCCATTTCACTCACCTTGACCTGCAAATCCCGCATTCTCTCTACAGTCTTTTCGTCGCTGGAAGACACGGCTCTGAACCCCTGTTGCTCTAACAACGTGAGTTTTGCCCTGAGCTCGTCGTTGGTTTTTCTGGCGGCATCGACGATGATCTGATAGTCCTTGACTGTCTTTTCATGCTGCGTCTTTGCCTTGGATTGTTCCTTTTCGAGACTAGCGATGGCACTATCGGCCTCCTTTTTCTGTTTGGTGAGCTGGAAAAGTTCACGGCTCATCTTGTTGATGCCATCTTCGGCCCTTTGCTTGGCAGCCTCCACATCCTGGAGTTTCTGCTTCAACATGTTCATGGATTCTTCCGAGTTTGCGGATTTTTTCGACAACTTGTGGTATTCCGAGGTGTAGTGGGCAGAACTCGACTCGAACTTCTGTTTTTCGGCCTCCAAACTCGCCATACTTTGGGATAACTTCTCGATCTTGCTCACCAATTCGTCCTCGGACTCCTGAGCTTTCAAGGCTTCAGCTTGGCATTTCTCAAGCAGATCTGTCGCTTCCTTGAGTTTCGTTTCATACTCCTCAACTTTAGTTTGGAGGCTCTTTTCGGCCTCCCCTGACTTCACCGTCAAATCCTCGAGTTCCTTCTTGAGCTCGACGTTCTTGTTCTCCAACTCCTCGAAAATCTCAAAGGAGATTCGGGACCGCGGCTCGAAATGCGGGCCCCTCGATAAAGACTTCCTGATTCGGTAGTAGTTGTCCTTGACCAACTCCACGTACTCAGGAATGAAAAACAAGTTTGGAAGACCAGACGAATCCCTCTCAAAATCAGACTCCATATCTCCGTCGAACTGCTTGAATAACGCGCTGTTTTTGAATTGCTTCACCTTGAGCGCATAGCTGTCTGCACCGAGTGATTTGGTGATAAGCTCATACAAACTAGCCCGGGGAAGAGGAGACACTTTAGTGCTGAAATCGTAGCATACTCCAACTAGAATAGCTGCCATTCCGAGCACCATCTCCGAGGATTCGGTGGAATTCTTCGACAAAAAAGCAACGAGCGATTTCACCACAGACGCGTCTGAGAGGAAGTCGTTCACCGCATCAAAATCCTCATACAACCAGAGCGTCAAAAGAACAAGATACCCTACTGCAATACGGGGGTCTGTGTTTTCAAGGTTTGCTAGGAGCATACCTGAAATGGCCTGTATAGCAGTCATTTCTTCCTCGCCATCGGCAGCATTGCCCACTTTCATTTCACGTGCCACAGCCCTGGTCTCTGGGCAGTCGCTGATGAGGTATACAAGTGTAATGGCGGAAAACCACACGCTGTAGGGGTTGAGTTTGACGTCGAAGTTGAAGGTCGTGAGTGTAGAGAAGATATTGGCATATGGTGTTTTGGGGGAGTTGGGATCCTTCGTAATCTCGGTTCCAGTCTCCTCCTTTTCCGGATTTTGCTCTCCTTCTTCCTGTTGCCTGATTTCACTGTAGTAGTTAGGATTCCCGCATGCCTTTATCTGGTCAAGCAAGAACGCCATTTTCGCGTCCGGGTTGCCCAGAAAGAACTTCGCAAGACAGTACATGGACGCAAGGCGCACCTCGAATATATGCACCGAATTGGTCAAAACGGCCCAGTTCAAAAGCGCTAGCGGAGCTGGAATCGGCTCGGTATAGTTTTGTACCTGCACAGGCATCGAGGGATCAACATAAGGCACGTCAATCTGTGCAAACTGGAGTTGCAATTGGGCATTGTTTGCGACAATGTCGCCCGTCACCTGTAATGCGGATTTGCGGATCGGGTTTTCCATGGCGGGCAGGAAAACTAGCCGCAAGATGCTGAAGAAAATGCCCGTGGAAAAGAGCTTTTCCTGGTTCTGCACCAAGTGCTGGTTTTCGGCGTCCACAAACGACCGGCAGATGTCCAACAATGTCGCCATATTCTGCAACCTCTGTTCTGTCCACACCACGGGTGGCGCCGGGATATCGTCCCCGGCTTCGTCCGAGACTCCGAGTGGCTCGGCGATAAGACGGGCCAATTTAGGCACGCAGTCCGTTTCCAAGAAGAACGTCTGATTTGAGGCATTATATGTCAACAAGTTGGAAAGGAGGGTCATGCAGTCTTGCACCAAGATGGACCCGCGGATGCCACCCTCCTCTTCGATGATCTCGAAAATGCGCAGAAACGTGTTTTCGAACGCCACGAGTTTCTGAATGTTGAAGTTGTTGTTCACTAGGGCCATCAACAAGAGAATCGTTTCGTTGCGGATCGGGTCGTTGGGGTCGTCCAACAAGCCGACTATTGTCGAGATCGCCAAAGGGATGTTCAAAATGCACTCCTTGGCCCGGATTGGGCGCGTGGCCACCACGGCCTCCAAAAGCTGGAGCGCATAAAGCCTGATCTGGAAACCGGTGTGCTGTTGCAAAATGAGCATCAAGTTTTGCACGTGGGTGTCGGCCAGGATCATCTCGTCCGCGATCCAGTTCGAGAATTCGTCGATTTCGATCTGCTCCACCAAAAGCGGGGATGGATACTTTCCGTTCTGCGCACGTGACCGGTTTGAGATCCATCCTAGCGTCTCGTTTTCGGCCGCTGCGCCGTCACTGGTTCGTAGGTACAAATTGAGGAGGGTTTCCAAAACGGCCTTGACCAACTGCGCGTTTTCAGCGTCTTTTCCTAGCGTCTGGAGGAGGCCACGGAGACCATACTGGACTACGTTTTCTCGGAACTGGCGACTGAAGCTTTTGAGCCCCAAGACCGCCAGTTTGCGGTCGGTGGATAAGGTGGCATGCTGCAAGCGGTCGCTGAGGGTCTGAATGGCCTCTTCCTCCTGGTTTGGTCTGTGGTTCAGCGACCGTAAAATGCCCTTGAAGTAGCTCATGGTAGGGTGTACCGAGGTGGATGATTATGGATGAGGTTCCAGAAAAAAGGCCAGTTTTGGATGTCTTGTTGCTTTCCGCTGCTCCATGCGCTTTGCCTCTCCCGTTCTCGGCGTGTAAACTATTCACTGTGGTAGAAGTATGGTCTTTTTCAGGTTAGTATGGTGGGGCGCACCACGCCGTACAGGAATAGGTGAGACGTGTACCGCGTGGAGGTGATCGAATTTGAGACATAGAGATATAGGGGAAGGGCAAAAGTGAGACTGATAATAATGTTTTCTTAAACAAATAGATCTATTGGATAGCCTCTTTTTGAACTGAGTCACATTCCTACAGTACTGGTTTCCAGCTGTAGCTTTTCTTTGGCTAACTGTAGCTTATTAGGCGGCATGACGTGCTCAGCCAAGGAAGGATTTCATGTGGCCATTGCATTGCACCCTATTGTAAGCTGGGTGCTGATTTGGATTCGGAGGAGATCTGGAGTAAATAAAATAAGAGTGAATAGAACCGGCTGGATCTCGCTTCAGCCGCGCTCATAACCAGCGAACGCAACATGCCCGTTTGCAGCAATTCCACACTACCTTCCCAACTCGTTTCAGGCATGAAATCGTGGTGCAATCGCCCGTCACGGTTTCTGCGGTATAGCCTTGAATTGTGACCTTTTCGGCAAACTTACCACGACCTTAGACCCATGCACTCTGCGTAGCCCAAACCGTCCAGATGACGGCTCTTATGGCCACCTGTCTCAGACCCATGTGGCTTTTGCTTTCAAGTACCTACCGGAATAGCTCGCTAGTTTCATGACTCAGCTTTTGATTCCGGGCGCTGTCACCTCCCAGCTCCCACTATATACCACCAAACAGACTGTCATCAAAAGGTTCAGTACCACAGCCATCGAGGTGCCTCACTGTCGTTATTCCAGTCACAAACGTGGGCATGAAATCGTTAGTTTCACCACTGTTCGTATAAGACCGCCAATTCCCTCGCCTTCCTTGATCTCCTCTCAATGTTGTGGACGCTTACCATCACCTCAGTCTTTGCATCCTTGGCACTGGCTGCTTTCGCGTCCGGATTAGATGGATCTGATGGAAACATCACTATATCTCCCACCTCCGGCAGCTCTCCAGCCTCTTCTGGCTCCCTTTCTTTTGGTCCAGATACCCAATCTGATTTCCAGAAACGTGGAGCCACCATGGGCAAAAACTCGACAAAGGACGCACAGGACAATCTCCAGTGGTTTTTTGGCCACTTGAAACTGTTTATTAGCAGTCGAGGTTTGGACGTGGATGGTTTTGACGAGCACGCTCCACATCTACGCAAGAAACTTGAAGAAATCACGAGAACTGTAGAGAGTGTCTCGCTTCCAAGCAAGCACCTTCTCAAACAGCTCACGTTTTGCAAGCGAGTATTTCATGTGATGGTGCAGGCACAGCAACTGTTGAAATTCTACAGCATCAGTGGCATGGCGCAGCACCTCGTGCGTAGCGTGATCCATCTCAACCTTGTGCTTTTGGCCTTACACAATTCAGACGGAGTGCCACATTATCGTCGGGAAAGGTTTGCTCAGATCGTGGCTAGCCACGTTCGTCAGTTGACTTTTTGGCGAGACCACTTCCAGACGTTGGAGGCGGTGCCACTTTCGGCACTGGTGATGTTCGAGAATCAGTTCGCCCGTGCAGAACGCACGCTCCAGGTGATGGCGACGTATGGTCAGAGAAGGGGGGAGAGTGAGTTTAGGGCCTGTTTAACGACTGCTTAAGACTGTTTAATGCGTGCTATGTTGTAGTTGTAGTAGTTGGTCCCTTGTGCTCAACCGTCACTCTTATACATCATCGATCTTGGGAAACCCCATGGGACATAACTGATTGTAACAAGGAAGGAAAAAGAGCATATTAAATTGTAGATCTACCTACTATCTATGCAAAGTTGTGTTATTCATAAACTCACTATGCAATTGAGAACAACAGATAAAGCAGAAGGCATGCCGAAATAGCTAGAAATGAGACATCCTTTCTCTCCTTTTCTTGTTTCGAAATACTTCTTAGTTCCCAGTCTTCGATTGACCTTTCCCTTGCTTTAGTAAGGACTTTATTTTAAGAAGTGTGATTGAAATGTGTCCTTGATATTTTTTGACAGTCTGAGTTTACGGAGTTTATACCCGAGGTGATGTTTCCTCCCAAAGCCACTAGCTAGAACCTTCATGTGAAGTACGGCCAATATTGGATACTAACTGGACGCAAGCCAGGCACATTGACATCAAGACAAGTGTCTTCGGCCACTTTATTTTATGGACTGAGAGCCACATGTTTCTAGAACCTCTTTATTTTCATTGAGCTTTAGGTGGAGAGGAAGCTTTTTACAGCTCGGGGTTATTCCTAAAGGAAATGGTACGGTTTCTGGTAGTACAAGGAACAGGAACAGTCTTGCGTTTCAGTCATCGACAAAAACCACCATTTTTCATCTTTGCTGTGTTGGACAGTTCGAAATGAGCGACCTTGGCCATATTCTTGATCGAGATCCAAGGTGAGCTCTCTTAGTAGTACGTGTTGCTTCAGGCAGTGCCAGGACTATTGATTATAGGAGGGTTTCTGGAGATTGGAAATCTCAAGATTCTGAGAATCGTTCAAATCTTCCCGCTCCGTGTACTTTCATTCTTGTTGCTGTTCCGTAGTGGTGGGTGCAACTGGAGCGTGACGATAGTGCACTCGTATCAACACTTCATCGTGAGACGGAAAGAAGTGACGCTAAACTGGAAGTGATTTGGGATTTCAGAAATCACTAAATAATGACGAATTTTCACATAAAAAGAGGCGGAAGACTCGCTAGGAGTCTGCATTTCAGCCTCTCGAAAGTAGGACCGTCTTATGAGACAGCTACATCTGAAATTACTTGAGTACAGTCAAAGCCCGAAAAGAACACGCTCTCTACCATGCTCGCTACGTTAGGTCCTCTGAAGAATGTTTGTCCACGTAACTTAGCCGTGTTTAGCAGCCTGGATGTGACATAGGAAGAATACTCATATACAAGCGTCCAAAACAAGTCTACATGTACCGGCTATCCAAACCGAGAATTGAGGTTCCGGAATATCGAACAATTTCGAAAACAAAGGTATGTGGATCCAGATCAACAACTAGTCCATGTGATCACATCAAGCCGTTCCGCCATATGCAGACGCGTACAACAGACGTGCGTATACTACCTAACCTACACTGGGCCACCCACTTTCGGTGCCAGCCATGGATTCTGCTGGTTACCCGGATGCCGCCGCCGACCCCACCACAGAGTCCGTGCTTTTTCCCGATCTCTCTCTCTTCGAAGACGCTCCTGGGTGCGAGAGTGAGCCGGAAGAACCAGCACTATCGCCATGGGCAAAGATGAAAATCGGCACCTTTCAGGCGCGTTTGGAATCTCTTCTAAAAAAGCGGGAGTTACGCGGTCTGGGCCAGTACGCGCTCGGATCTGTGTCCTCTGCGCTTCTCATAAACATGGTGAATGAGTCGTTTGGGTTCAATGGCTGGTCGTCGCAGATTCTCCATTGTCAGATCACGCTGCAAGATTTCGACGAGGAAAAAAACACCTATTCTATGACGCAGTTGGCCACTGTGCGGATCACTCTAAATGATGGCACCGTGGTGGAAGCAGAGGGCCGTGGAGAGGCACGTCAGTTGCCTCTGAAACATAGATGCCTAGGCACCAGCAGAAAAATGGCGTGCACGGACGGACTACGCAATGCGTTCTTGCGGTTCCCGGAGTTGCTCCACCGCGAGGCGTCGATAAAAATCGACCGTGGTTAGGCAGTCTGGGAGCAGTTGTGGATCTCTGTTTGGTCACGTGACCAGCGGAGCTTGTCGAATTCCCTGACGGAACGTTGAACTTTATGACTAGTTCATGAGCAGATGGATGGGTACTTTCATATTGAATCGTGAGTCGTTTTGGCGGCATTGGAAGTACACTGCGTGATTCTGCTTTCGTCTTCTCATGGTTGGATCTATATTGAAGGCAAAATCATTTGACACAAGATGACAGACACAATCAGCGGATGTGAATGCCCCCAACATGCACATTTTCCTTCTTCCCGACCGCTCCTGGCCGTGGTTTTGAGCTTGCCTGCTTGGGTGTTTCCTTTCTGAAAAGCAGAGTTCAAAGCGTTTCCGAAGGTCTACTTGGAAACTCATTTGGACTGCGAGCTTCGATGTGTTCCCTCTAGGTACCAATCGTATTTCCGATCGGGCAAGGAAGCTAGTAAGATGCTGTAAACAGTCCTTTGGCTCTGACTCAATGGAAGATGTGATACATACTCGAGTGATTACTCACGAAATCTTCTCTTGGAGGTGATATCGGTTATGAGATAAGTTTTACTATGTTCCAATGATGACCGATATTCAGATCACAATTGATAGGGTTTGAATAGGCACGTTAACTCTCTCTCAGTGCATCAACCAAAGAAGCTTATAAAAGCAATTCTGGTCTAGCCTCTTCTCTGGACAGCGAGTGGCTACTCTTGTTACCGACTAATGCCTCGGGAATATACGAATAATTACTCGATCAGGTTGGTTAGAATTGTTATTATTCTAATTAGATCTACGTAATGAATACTATTCCGCCTCAACAAAATGGAATCATAAACCGAATCTAATAAGGAATTGTTTGTCAAACGTGCAACCAGGATACAGTTGCCAGGATTCAACCCCTTCTTCCACACTCCACACCCCACCCTAGTAGTCCAACATCGCCAATTTCGGAACCTCCCGGATCGCAGGCGCAGGGATCTCCTCGATGAGGTAGATCTCGCCGTTGTCGTCGATTCTCTCGCGGTCCTTCTCACTCATGTTGTGGATTTCCACAATGTGCTCCCGCAAAAACGCAGTGAGATTTGCCCAGTTGTGCTGAATCTGGTACGCCTGCTGAATCTTGTATCTCCTCACTAACGATTCAATCAAACGCAACGCATCGGCCTCTGTTTGGTCGAGTCTTGCCACCAACCTGCCCACGGACTTAATAAGGTACTCTTCTTCGTAGATGGTGCCTTTTCTGCCCTTGGCCCGCTTTCTCTCCTCCCTCTTTCTGTTTTTCAGTGTTCTTCTAGAAGCTCCAGTTTTGGCTGTGCCCGAAGTTTTGCCTGTGTATTTCGTGAAAAACGACGGCGTGGTGGACGTCTCCGACGCAGCCACAGACACGTTATCCGGGGTGTCCAAGTCGTCGTTGGGTATGCCGTAGAAAGCGTAGGGATCGTCCTCTTTTTTCTGCCTCAATTCCCGCAATCTCTTTAATTGAGAGTTGGCCTGACTCGTGCAGTCGGCAAGAAGCTCTGCTATGACGCCAAAGCCCTCGTCTAGCTGCAGGTCCACGGTGGAGTCGATGAGATCGAGTCTGTCTTTCTCGGTCGCCAAGAGAATCGCACTATCGTAGTGGTAGCTTTTGCAGTGGAGCCTGACGGCCTCGTCGATATTTGCAAGAATTCTGAGCTCGATTTCTGCCGCTTCAGAGTACCGGTGCTCGTTCACTAGCATACCGGATAAACGTTCTGCTGTGGCCAATGTGAGCTCTTTTCCGAGGATTTGTGCTGTTGCGAGTGCTTCTTTCCAGCGTTTGCACTGGACATAACTTTCGAGTGCGTCTTCTTTGGCACCGAGGTACTCGAAGATCACGGCTGCTTCGCTGTGCTGCTTTTCGTCCAGGAGGTGCTCTGCATACAATGCCAAAATCTGTCTGTTTCTGAGGTCGTCGTATCTGTAGATGGCCAATGCTTCTTTGTAGAGGCTGTGCTTCACGACATAGGAGTCCAATTCCTCTACTGCATCGGCGCCAATTTGGTGCAACCACGACAACGCCTTTTGGTGGTGCTTCAAGTAGTCGTCGATCAAGAACTGCCTGCGCAAGGGCAGCTGGACATGGAGATTCTGCAAAAACGGGAGGTACTCCTTGGGGTCCTTCTGCGACTTCTGTGCAATGGCCAACGCCATCTTCACGTCGTACAACGCCAACGCGTGCTCGTATAATTTGTTCACGTCCAGGAGGAAGCACAAGTGGGTTATTGCTTTTTCGTGCTCCTCCTCGTTTGTCAACGAGCTGATGAGCGACAAGGCACCAGCCAAATTTGGAGGTGCCTGGCACGCATAAGCAGTGACTCTGGACTGCAAAAACTGGGACTCATATTGGGGCATGGCCAACACCTCAAGAACAGCACTGCATATTTTGTTCACCTTGCTGGTTTTGTCCACGTTCGAAGAAGCCCCCGCGTCCTCTTTTTTGACGATTCTGGAGTGTTGGGGCTCAAGCGATAACTTAGATATATCCACCTCTGTATGCACATCTGTACCCACCTCCCCTAGCGTGTCTCTGTACTTTGTCTTCGTAACATCCTCCTCGTGCAAACACGACACGAACAAGTCCAAGTAGTCCGTTCTCGCGATCTGCTTTATAAAAAGCTCGACGTTGTTCTGGAACAATCCCGGGTCGTAGTCGTGGAGCAAGTCCAAATCGATGCGGTGGGTGCGACAGGCAATAAATGCCTTATGGTAGTCGAGCGCAGCAATGAAGTTTCGCACTCCAGTGAGCACCATGATTCTGGGACATATAGTCTCCAAGTTACCCCGAGGCGCCTGCAACACCACAGAGTATTTAGAAGGAATGCACGTGACCAAAACAGACCCCCGTTCGATCTGGCGTCTCCGCTCGTCCGTGGTGTCCTGGTTGAGAAACGAAAAGGAGGAGGGTTGGAGTACTGTTTTCAAGTGCACGAAACAGACCTGCGAATGAGCATTGGTTATGGCTAGGTGGTCCTGCGTGACCTTGATGGACGTTATGCCACTGGCGAGCTGCGTGTCGTTACCAAACAACTTACCATTTCCAGACACGCCTAGTGCAACGGTATCTCCGGCAGTATCTCCATATGCAGTCGAATCTTTATGGTCAACCTTGACCACCTCGTAGTCTGTGCACAAGAGTGGAAACTTGGCCAAGTACGACACTGCGCCTATATCCAGAATCTCAAAAAGCGACCCGTCGATGGTCTCGACAATAGCTGTGATATAGTCCGCCCTTGATTTCATGAGCACCGCACGTGCACCTAGATCCACGGATGCGATGGGTTCTAGGGGTTCCTTATCGGCCACGTCAAAGAGCACCACGCGAGACGCCCCCATAGTGTCCACCAATACTGCCAATACGGACTCCGCTATAAAACAGACCTGTTTCACCATTTCGCCAATGGACACGATTCCAGCGATGGTCCTACATGTCGGACTCGTTCCCTGCTTCATCTGCTCCACGGAAATCGCACACACGTATACGTCGTTGGTGCTCGCGCACATGGCGAAAATGTCGTTGGAGCTGTTCACGGCGACATCCGTAAGATTAGCATCAAACTCGTACTCTCTGTAGGAAATTGGAGGGGGCACGTTCGCCAAACCTAGAGGTGTAATTTTTGCCTCGTTTCCGTCAATCACCACCGTCATGCCTACGTCCTTTCCTGCCACCGTAGGACCCGACAGTATCTGGTACGCCAAGTTGTACATCAAAATACCGGATCTGGAAGTGCCCACCATTAGTTGTAGCGGTTTTTCGGGGTGGAACTTGAGGAAAGAAACCTCGTTTTCAGGGTCCTCGCCATTCACAAAAAGCTCCTGTTTGAGGTACCAGTGATAGTTCTTGGTGGTCCAGATCTGCACACGGTTGTTGAGCTGGAAGGCCAAGATTTCGCTGTTGCACGACCACTCCATGTTCACGACACTCTCGTCGTACGGACTGAGCCGGATGTTGAACTGGCCGTGTCGCAAGCCGTTTCTCTCATAGAACGAGACCTGTAAAATGTCGTCACCATCTTCGTCCACCGTTCTCTGCGTGGACGCAAGAAGCGACCCCGACGGCCTCCATGCCAAGTTGTGCTCCAAGCCGTCCGCGGCCTCCGACACAGAGTCCAACTCGCCCTCTCTATTGAACACCCTGATTACTCTTCTGGGTATGGTTTCTTCTGTCAGTTCCACGTAGGCGTCTTCTCTGGTGGATACCGCAAAATACTCGCAGTCACCGCGCCAGCTGATTTTCACCGTTCCGTTGTCGTGCGCGGAAATGGTGCCTTTTTGCACTGGTGCCACGGTGGGGTCCCGCAATTCCGAATCTTCCTTTAAGTCCAAACCAGCGTGTTTGATGGCCTCTCGCTCCCGCTCGAGCGCCTTGAATCCCTTACCTTTGAACTGAGTTTCCTCGGTTCCCCAGCCCACGGTCACGTGCTTGGCGTCTGCCACACGGATGTCGGCCGGGTCGAGAAGCCTCTCGGAAATGGGCTCGAAAAGGCGAGAGAGCAATAGAAGGTTGGAGTTTGTCGTCAAGATCGCCAACAGCTCTTCGTCGGGCGACCAGCATGCGGCCACCAATCCGTCGTCAATCAGGCCCACGATTTCCACTGCCGTGGCCTCGAAATCGGGGCTCGTAGTGTCGTACTGTGCGGTGATAATATCGCCATTGGCAAACACAAAAACAAGAAGCGCGGAGTCGGAAAAGTGGCTGAAGGATAAAAGCAGAGCGTCCGGTGCCGGGAACGACGCTAGTACCTGTACATGCCCGTTTTTCATCATCTGTTGCACCTCCAAGACCGGGCTTTCGGTGGCTCCGAGCACCACGGTCACGGTGTCGGAAACCGCATCGAAAACCGCGTCCACGGGTGCGAGATCGGGGTACGTGAGCGATTCGGGCCGGATCTGGCCTTTGTTTAAAAGCACTAAATTCCTCATGTGGAGGGTTAAGTATGGGGCAGCGAAGCACGAAAAAAGGGCTTCTCAGCTTCTCATCTGGCGTCCTGCAGGGGGCAGATAAAGTACCAATGGGTCAAGAGAAGGCAGTGACGGTAGAGAAAAAGATGGAATTTCTGGTAGTCAATTGCCAGTGGAAAATGGGGGACGAAGTTTGGGGGAGCTGTGGGGGGACTCGTGTGTGGACGAGACTTGTGTGGGAACTCGTGGGCGTATAGTTAAGACTCTCATAATTGACAGTCTCGCGATGTGAGAACTGATCATATCTCAGTTTGGAAGCAAGCAAAAAAGTCAATTATCTTTGCTTGGATCTTTGCTTAGGATCCTTCTCGGAATAGTTTCAGCTGTTTTCAGCTTCCCGGTAGTCTGAAGGCGTTTTTGATCTATGCCCAGAACCCCAGGCAATGGATACGGATCTCTAGTGCTGCCACTCCATATCTAACATTGTCTCTTACTACGTTTTATGTGGTTTTTTTTAAGACACAACTTTTTCTTGGCTATTCGCCCGGCATTCGTCTCCAGAAGTTCAAAACATGTAAAAATGTAACACATAAGTTGAATAGTATTCTCTCTCCCTTCCTAATCTGGCCCAAAGAGTCGCATTTCCATCTTATTTGAGCACAGCAGACAACAACGGCGAACTCCGATAACACGCCAAAAAACCAAAAATAGCCAAAAAAGCCCAGAGCTTGCCAGAAGCCAGGTCGCATCCTTTTTATACCCTCCCCCACACTCTCCACCAACAATTGCCCAAATTCACCCCCATTTTCCCTTATCACCTCCTCCCTAACGAAACAGCATTCCATCCTGCACACACCACTACCTGCACCGTGCCGGCGTTCTCACCCAATTAATTCGACCAACTCCATATCTAATAACTGACTACTCCTTCTTCACCACCATGTCCGAGAAGTACGAGGCCGTGTTCCGTATGTACCGCCCCATCCCATAAACGGGACATCGCTTGTTTTATCACGTGCCCAAAAAAGCACCCATATCGACAATGTTACTAACCTCCCAGGCTCGGCGGAAATGTCCTTAATTCAGCTCTACGTACCCGCTGAAACTTCAAGGGATGTCATCCACGAAGTGGGCAAACTCAACCTCATTCAGTTCCGTGACTTGAACAAAAACGTGAGTGAATTCCAGCGCAGTTTCGTTGAGGAATTGCGCAAGTTGGACGAGATTGAACGCCAGTATGCTTATTTCAAGTCAGAGCTCGACAAGAAAAACATCGAAACAAAGGTGTATCCCTACGACGAAAGCGCAGTGTACCCGCAGTCGGAAATCGACATCTTTGCGCAGAATGCGTCGTTTTTGGAGGCCAGAACTCTGGAACTCACCAGCTCTGCAGAGACTTTGTACGACAAACAGAAGGACTTGAAGCAGATGAAGTCGACCGTGCAGGCCGTGCAGAATTTCTTCAAGGAGAACTCCGGGCCACAAAACGACGACGAGCAGATCTCGCATTTGGAGGCCGGCGGTTCGGAATTCCAGGCCAACTTTATTAGTGGTGTCATTGACAGGCAAAAAGTGGCGCCCTTACAGCAGATTTTGTGGCGCATTTTGCGGGGAAACTTGTACTACTACACGGAGGAGTTGGCGGAGCCCGTGTACGACGCCAAAACAAACTCTCACGTCGAGAAAAACGCATTCATTATCTTTTCTCACGGCTCGATGATCCACCAAAGAATCACCAAAATCGCCCAATCCTTAGAGGCCGATTTGTACCAGGTGGACGCTTCTGCTGCGGGGCGCGAGAACCAGTTGGCAGCTGTGGACGTCAAGTTGTCTGATCTCGGAACAGTTTTGGAGCAAACAGAATTGGCGTTGAACTCGGAATTGGTGGCCATTTCCAGAGACTTAGGCCGCTGGTGGCAGGTCATTGCGCGCGAGAAGGCAGTGTACAAAACCATGAATCTCTGCGACTACGACAACGCCAGAAGATCGTTGATCGCGGAGGGATGGATCCCTACCGACGACATCGACAGTTTGACGGAGGCGGTTGTGTCTGCGAACTCCTCAGTGCCCACGATCGTCAATGTGTTGGAGACGACCAAAACCCCGCCCACTTTCCACCGCACGAACAAGTTCACTGCCGGATTCCAGAGCATTTGTGACACTTACGGAATCGCCACCTACCGCGAGGTGAACCCTGGTTTGGCCACAATCGTCACGTTTCCGTTCTTGTTCGCGGTGATGTTTGGAGACTTGGGCCACGGGCTTATTTTGTTCATGGCCGCCGCCGTGATGGTGTACTACGAAAAACCAATTTTGGCTATGAAGAGAGACGAGATCTTTGACATGGCGTTCTCGGGAAGGTACATCTTGTTGCTCATGGGCATCTTCTCCATGTACACCGGATTCTTGTACAACGACGTGTTTTCGAAGTCGATGGACTTCTTCCCGTCTGGCTGGAAATGGCCCGAGAATTTCAAGCTTGGCGAAACTATCCACGCCACGCAGGTTGGCGTGTATCCTATCGGATTGGACTCCGCGTGGCACGGCTCTGAAAACGCCTTGTTGTTCTCCAACTCTTACAAGATGAAGTTGTCTGTGTTGATGGGATACACCCATATGACATACTCGTATTTCTTCTCGTTGGTGAATGCGCTCTACTTCAAGAGCGGTATCGATATTGTTGGGAACTTCCTCCCAGGCTTGTTGTTCATGCAGGGCATCTTCGGATACTTGTCGCTCTGTATCGTGTACAAGTGGACGGTCAACTGGTTTGCCATACAGAAACAGCCTCCCGGATTGTTGAACATGTTGATCACGATGTTTTTGTCTCCAGGTACTGTCGTGGATCCCTTGTACGAGGGCCAGTCGACGGTGCAGTTGGCGCTTTTGGCGATCGCTTTGGTGTGTATTCCGTGGTTGGTGTTGGTCAAGCCTCTCTACTTGAAGCGCCAAATGGACAAGGAGGCCAAACAGCACCAGTACCAGGCGCTCAACGACGAAGAGAGCAGCGAAAATGGCCACGACGAAGAACACGACGACGACGAACACCACGAGGAACACAACTTTGGCGACATCATGATCCATCAGGTCATCCACACGATTGAGTTTTGCTTGAACTGTGTCTCGCACACGGCATCGTACTTGAGATTGTGGGCTTTGTCGTTGGCCCATGCGCAGTTGTCGACGGTGTTGTGGACGATGACAATCAGCAACGCTTTCGGCATGACCGGTGTTGTCGGTGTGATTATGACGGTGTTCCTCTTCGCCATGTGGTTGGTGTTGACCGTGGTCATTTTGGTGATCATGGAGGGCACGTCTGCCATGTTGCACTCGTTGAGATTGCACTGGGTCGAGTCCATGTCGAAGTTCTTTGAGGGTGAGGGTACCTTGTACGAGCCCTTTGGATTCCACAACTTGTTGAGCGACGTCTTCTGATGCATGCGTGGATCTGCTATCGACTGCCAGAGGCGTGCTCGAGCGTAGTTTAATGGCCATCGACTCAATTACTCAATGAACACTACGTGTATTTAGAATCATTTAGACTAGCTAACATATTCTTTTGAACAGCGCGGTATAGGTCATCGGTAGTTTGACAGTTGTTCGTAATCTAATACATAAACTGGGTACGAACCCTTCGCAACGATCATACTTTCTTCCGAAGCCGGCCAGCTAGGCCATATTTGCAATAGTTGCAACGTTCAACGACTACGTTGAGGCGCAAAAAAAGCGACAGAAATCACACCTAGATGTGTTTCGAAATCTGTCAGAGTCAGTAGCAGGAGAAGCATGCATTACACAACAAAAGTGAAAACGAAAGCTAGCAGAATGGAGATTACTCCTTGATGGAGGACCAACCTTCAGCCTGAAAGAATCGTCATAATGCAATTATTCGTAGTATCCCACATTTTATTGAGTATCTACTGTTGAGGAAACTCGAGCATGTTGGTCAATGCAGCCACTACCGATCACAGCATGAAGGCAAGACAAATTTACAGGGTAGAAGCAAACAAAAACAAAATGTCTTTTATTATCTTGCCACAACATCCCCATCGTTCATTATCTATGAACACTGTAGTGGTCGTGCCGTGGCCAAATCTGGGCCATTCGCTTCCATCCGCGACCTCCACCACCTCATCGGCCTCATCGCACGATTGCAAAATTTCAGAGTCCAGAGAGCCACCACAATTACGGCAAAACAGAGAAAAAGGAGTTAAAACTCAACAGTCTCACTCATACTCCCTCGTCCAATGTCCCTTCCCTTGGCCGTGGTCATCGACCAGCTCAAGGCTGCACCTGCCTCGGTGATACCGATTCTCGCCTCTCTCCACAAAGCAAAAGCCACCTTTTCGTCGGTTTCCAAAGTCGACCTCAAGCACCTCACCAGCAGAACGCTCAATTTGTGCAGATCCAGCGACACCTACAGTGTGTGGTGCGGAGTCAACATCGTGTATGTGTTGGCCGAAAGCTCCGAAATCGTGGGTTCCGAGGGCCAGGCGTTTTTCGCCCAGGTCTTGAAGGTGCTCAGCTCGCCACATGCGCAGAATAGGAAGGTGTTGGAGTCTGCGGTCGAGTGTTTGGGCAAGCTTTGCGACAGTATCAGGGGAAAGCCCACGCTCACGAGAGAGGTGTTAACACCCAACTTGAGTGCCGTTTTTGGCGTGCTTTTGGAGAAATTACCGCAGAGCCCGTGGCTCGTGTTGGCGTCCTTGAAGAAGCTCATCCAGGAGCACCCCACCACGTCGCGGCCGTTCGCCAACAAGCTCAAGACGCACCTTTTGAACTTCGTCATGGAGGCCCAGTTTCTGAGCTATCCACACAAGTTGCGTGCGGAGGCGTGCTCCACCTTGGCGTGCTTGCCCGTGATTGAGAAGGAGGCACCCGAGCAGCACTGGCTCCGCGACGTGAATTCGATTATCGCAGAGATCGCCAACACCGTGGAGATCTATTCCAGTTTCCTCAACGTGAGGGATGACCAGGAAGCGTCTGCTTTATTGAAAGCCTTAGGCACAGACCAGGAGAGCATCTTTCCACCGTTGAGCGTCGACATCAACCACCCACAGACCATTTTCAGCATATCCCAGCGAACCAGCATGCTCTTCGAGCTTTTGGAGGGATACGTAAATTCCGCCACGAAGTACACCGTGGTGGTTCCCTTGGGCAGGGTGCTCGCCTTGGTAGACCTCATATGCGCCCTCAACACCAGATTCGTTCCTTTCAAGAGGGAAATCTTCGAAAACGACGTCAAGCAGTACGTCGAGAATTCGTTGACCCAGTGCCACTCGGCCGCGTTGTCGCTCTTGCGCACGTTGCCGGCGCAGTTCTCGGCCTCTCTTTTGCCCCACTTATCTGCGGTGTTCGCCACGTTGGAGCTGTTGGTCTTCCTCCAGAACAAGCGGTTGGACCACGCGAGAATCCTTGCCAACGAGCCCATGGTTTGTGAGGTCATCCAGAGCACCACAAGCTTCCTCTCGCTTACAAGCTATTTCGCAGACCACTCGACCATATCCAGAATCCTCGAGGCGGCGGTGTTCTTGGTGCAACCGCGTGCCGGCAAGCACCAAAACGTCAACGAAGCAGACAAAGTCAAGCTCTCCAACCAGTCGAAAGCCGCGAGAAAAAAGACCAAGCGAAATGCCGCGGTGCCGTTGTCTGATCTCATTTCGCACCAGCACCTCTTCCAGCAAACGGTGCCAGAATCCACCCTCAAGACTGTTCTTGGTTTCTTTGCTACTGTCATCAGAAGGGTGCCCATCTCGTCTACACACTACAACCGGATCCTCAAGTTTGTTATTGTGGACGCGGTCAAAAACGCAGACTCCTCCAAGTACCACTGTGTTTCTGCAGAGTTACAACAGGTGCTTATTGCTTCGCTGTTGCACCCTGCGCCCGAATCTGCGTCCATATTCCCCATCGCCACTGCTCTTTTACCTCAGTCAGACGTGCTTGGAGTGCTTAATTCGCCCCGGTTTCCACCTTTGCCAGTCATGGTGAAAGGAGTAGTGGATGACGACGAGGATGACGAAAATGAAGAGAATGAAGAGAGGGAGGAAACAAGTCACGTGGCGAAGAGATTCAAGGCCGAGCCCACGCCCGAAGAGAGCGAGGAAAGCGTGAAGGAGCAAGTGCGCGAGCCTGAGGAGCCTTCGGCGGACATTTTCACGTCTAAACCGTTCAAGTCGTTGGAGCAGAATAAGGAGGATATCGCAGAAGTGAAAGCAGAGAACCAGGTTTTGGACGCGAGGGCAAAGGAGGAAAACAACGAGGCTGTCATGGAGGCCAGTGCCGGCGTGGACGACGACCTGGAGTCCGACGGTGGATCGGAGATCGAGATCCCAGACTTGGACTTGGAGGGCGACTCCGACGACGAGAAGTGAGGGGGAAGTGCAATATATGTAATAAACGAGTGAGGTTTGTTCTTCAGGAGGTCACGTGGCTCCTCTGCTGGTGTATTCCGTTTGGCTGGGAATCCAAGACCCTGTTGATGACATACGGTATCGTTGGCCAGATTTAGACTCTTTTAAGTAGCAAATTAAAAAAAGTCGTATTAGGAATAAACAGAACTCAGAGAAAGAGTGGTCAACAGTTTCACCTTCGAGACTGTCTCCTTACCTGCTGGAGACTGAAACAGGGTACCTGCTCGTACAGAGATGTTTATTGAGAAGAATCTATTAGAAGCGAGACTTCGCAGCAAGATCTTTATCATAGATTCTTTTTTTTAAAGACCAGAACAAGACAAAAATGCCTCCTGTGGCAAAAGTAGTGAGACTTCACGTTCAAGAAGCCAATCAGTGCTGGCAAGTGGAGTTAAAGTAAAGTTTTGATTTAGTCTGGACGATAATAGCACACTACAACGACTATTCTGGCTACTGTATATGTGGTGTAGCAAAAAAAATATTCAAAGACGAGTTTTTTTGCAACTTGGAAGCACACAGTATACAGTCTCAAGAAGTACATGCAGGAAAAATTAACAGTATTTGACATAGCATATTGACCGCGCACAGTTTTTTTTCATACAAGGTCGCGTGGTCTAGTTGGTTACGACGTCTGCTTCACACGCAGAAGGTCCCCAGTTCGAGCCTGGGCGTGATCATTTTTTTAAATGTTTCTCGACATTGACTACCCTTTTAATAAGATGTTTCAGGCAAAAAAAAAGGAGGAGAGTAAAGTGAGAGAGATGAACGGCGCTGTAGCTCAATATAAATGAGAGAAATAGACCCCTCCAGGAAGGTTTAAATGTCCATCATATTGAACTAACTATCCACGCTTGAGAATGAAATACCCATTCGATCCTAACTTTTAGGAAGACGTGGGGCGTAACCGAGTAGACGGGTTCACTATTCGCCAAGGGTTTTCAGGGAGATCGACAAAACGATTTATTAACTCCAGAGAATATTCAAGCATATGCCAGCCTGTTTAGGTTGGTATGGAGGACTTAATAACAGCCAGATGCCATTACAGAGGTCATCAAAAAAAAAGGGAAGGTGAATATCAATGATAGTGGGAGACGGTGAAAATACGGATGATCCCTCGGGCGAGAGCTGAGATATGATACAATGCAAAATAGTAGCGTCGGAACACTTTTCAGGGCCAATTTACCGCATTAATGATCTTCAACGTACGTTATTGGCCAGCAGGAAATGTGAACACCAACTGGTATTGCTTCTCTGAAACAGAAAGATGGCATGTTCACTTAAAAAACTCCCCAAAGTCCTCAGGCCTTTCTTATGAAGACGCGGACTAGTGCACGAAGAATGGCCCACTCAAGGCATGCGTAATAATAGTTCTTGGAACATTTCAGAGCTCATACCGGGAAAACCAGCAAGTCGAGTTTCAACAAGGACCCGGTACGTACATACTTTTGGGGTTTCTTGATTGCTCACACCTTTTAAATCTGTCAATAACTCTCAAAATCTTCTCATGGCAGGATAAGATTGATGTTGAGAGGTGTCTTCGGAAAAAGAATAAACACGATCATTGACATCTGCTCTTGAACATGATAGAAGGATGGGAAAGTGAACTCAAGAAGAGATAGCTTGAAGAGTTTACCATAGCTCGAATCTAATGTGCGCTTGCTGGGGCCAATAGACTTAGAATGCCCCAAACCCAGATAAGCATTTCAGGAAAGATCGAAGAAAAGGATTGTAGCATCCTTCGGAAACGTTATATTGTTTTTTTTATGTCTTTTTCAAAGACACCAATCGTATTTTATTTTTAAAACAAGTACTCTATACGTCATTATTGTATGTAAGTGGTAATCAATGCGAGATAAAGCCTACTAGAGCTACGAATCAATAAGCACAGATTAGTAAAGAGTTGCGTCGAAAGGAGCGTTGAAAGATTGAAGACAGGAAAAAAGAAGTGAAGGAAGAAACCCAAAAAGAACCATAAGAAGAACCAAAAAACCAAAGAAGAAACATAAGAAGTACGCCAAAACCCAAGAGAAAGAGCCAGAACTGAAAGAAAGAAAAAGAAAAGACCAGAAGTAAACCGTGCTGTCCCGATGGCCAGCCTCAGGACAACCCTCAGATATACCGTATTCGTCACCCATGCCCCATTTTCCAAGTCGTGCGGCGATCGATCACCTCCAGGGATCCGATCCATAATAGCGCAAATCCATCAATACCCAAACGGACCGATCAACCATGGGCGATCCGGTCCGCGGTGTCGAACATCTACAGCCACGAGCCAAAACTTTGAAAAACCTGTATTCCCACGCGTATAAGACCGATATACACCACCAGAAGCAAAACCCAAGAAAAGCGCACCTTTCTAATCTTCCTCCTCGCTGGTGATTTCTTCATCACTGTCTTCAGCAACACGTGCGGCGTCGTCGTCTTCGTCGTCGTCGTCCGATTCGTGGCTTCCGGAATCGTCTTCTTCGTCGTCCTCCTCGGTGGGGTTCACGTCCTTCCACTCCACGTAGTTGGCACTGATGATCTTCTTACAGTTGGGGAGCACCATGGGGTCGTAGGGGAAATACGCCTCGAGGTCCAAGAACTCCTGTTTGTGCCTGAAATTGCCCACCGACGAGGGGAGGCTCAGGTTGGTCTGTGTCATGCGCTCACGCTTGTTGTGCTCGATGATCGAGTAGCAGTAGCACACATTGAGCTTGGTCGCGATCTTGGCGAAAATCGCCACCACGGTTTCGTCGCAGTACTTGAGCGGATTGAACCGCGCGATGATCACCCGCTGGAAAAACTTGTCGATGTTGCTCTCCCACTCGCTGTCGCCACTGGCCACCTCGTCCGGCGCACGGGACAACTGTTTGTGCCGGAAGCAGAAAATGTAGAGCAACGCCTGGAACGTGGCGTAGAACAACTTGAACCGCTCCATGCCGCCGGTGGCCGTGGCCGAGTCCGAGTCCACGACCTCGTGCTCCCTTTCGGAGATGTACTTGTTGATCCAGCCGATCAAGTATGTGACGATGAACACCACCTGGTGCTTGGTCAAGTTCTTGGCACGCGAGATGTACGAGGCCAAGTACTGGAGCGCCTTGAGCCGCTTCTCGATGATCTCGCCCGGGTTGAACGCGACGTCGATGAGAAGGACCAAGAACGAGTCGGCCAATTCCGGCTGGTACTGCGAGATGTGGAACATGAGAAACTGCACCGATTTGGTGAAGTGCGTGGGCAACACGTGGGTGCGGAAGAGCGACGTGAGCGTGTTGAAAAGACTGACCCCGTTGCCCGAATCCAACTCCTCGGCCGTGAACGAGCCACGTGTGGACTGCAAGAGCAACTCCAAGCTGGAGTCGAGTTTTCCCACCAACTTGCGGATGTTGGTGGTGGTGGTCACCTGGTACACCTCTGCGCCCGTCTCGCCCGCGTCGGCGTCGTCGTCGTCGTCGATTTCCAGCTCGTCCTCGTTGATGAGCTCCTCGATGAGATCGTCGTCCAAGTCGTCGAGCTCATTCTGCAACTCCACGTCCAACTTTATGCAGCACTCCACGATCATCTGCCAGACGGAGAACTGCAAGTCGGGGCAGTACTCCATGACGCGCATGCAGTTGCTCACGTACTTATATATGTCGGAGACCTCCGAGGAGAGGTGGTGGGGAAATAGCCCTGCTAGCACCCGGGGGATCTGGTTTATGCAGGTCGGGATATACGTGACAAACCGCCTTAGGATGCGGTGGTGGGGGTAGACGTCGCCCGAGACGTCGCAGAAATCGCCCACTAGCTTCTTGATGATGCCGTGGAGGTACTTGGGATACGACGACACGAGCACGTTCAAGAACTGTGCGTAGGCGTCTAGGAACACGGCGAAGTCGGGACCGTTTCGCGCCCGCTTGGGGATGCTGAGCCACTCGTAGCGGATGATCGCCGAGACCAACGACGACGACGCGGAGTTGTCGAGTTTGGAGATGTTCACTATGAGCCCTCTCAATACTATGGTGAAATGCAGGAGTGGAATTGCCTCTGCGTGGCCCATGGGCAAGCTGATTTTGGCGGTCAACGAGTTGACTTTGATGGGGTCGTTCTGGGGGTTAGTACTGTTCTGAAGGGCTGTTTTTGGCGGGCGTCCACCCATCTGGATCTTGGCACATACCTGTTCTAGCGAGTCGATGGTGGACTTGACTAGGATGGAGTACATCTGCTCGGAAAAGCTTTCTTCCGCGTCCGTGCGCGAGCGCTTGACATCTGTGCGGGCGTCCTGGCCTATATCGCGTTTTCTGCTGAGAGGATCATGCACCGACATTATCATTTTCAGGGTCTCTTTTTCGGCTGGAGATGAGATGGGGAGATGGTTTTTTCCCTTCTTCCCTTCTCGGCCTGTCCTGCACACAGACCGCGCGATCCATGCCGCTCACAAGATGCAAACGATGTTTCTGCTTGGGTCGGTGGTTTGGTGGTTTGGTGGGTCTGTGGATGGTTACTCTCTCCTTGAACGTGCACGTGCTACACTGCTCGTTGTGGACACGTGCTTCTGTTACAATCGCGAGCTCGTCAGCGGAACAGGAAACCACCACGACGGAATGCTATCCACAATAGGAACTTTGTCTGCAGCCGCCCACTTTGTTCGTTTGTTCACAGAGACACTCCTCGCTCCCATTGTCCATTCCTTCGGGGCCGTAGCGAGTAGCGCCCTCCCCAGTAGTCTCAGTCCACCACTAACCCCTAGCCAGCCCACCACACGTGCACATAGACTGCTCTTTGTGGCCATTTACCGGCCCTTTCTCTATATAAACCAGTCTACGTCCCCCAGTTCCAAATCCCTCTCCTAATTGCCCCCCTGTGACAGCTAGCAGTGTCGCACGCCGCTATTGTCCCGTCCGGCTAATCTTGCACGCTCATGCCGTTTCAGGTATGCACACGGACCACCCTCCAGTCTGTTTCACCGGCGGAGATTTTTAAAAGCCACTCCGTCCACGGGGCATGTCAAGACCGCATTTTTGCTGAGCCGTGGCTAGGCTGCAGCAGATCTACAATATAAGACAGGCGGATGCCCTCGGTCACGTGCGCCCCCACCCTCACCGCGCAGATTCACACGCAAGTAATTACAAGAAGTACCATTAATACCCAGAATTTCGGCACACACACAATGGATGTCAGGGCCAAAGCGCTACCGCTCTTGGCCATCAAGGACCACATCTCACGTGATTCTGCCTATCGCTTTGGCGTCTTGGTGGGGCTCCGCCAGCGGCCAACATTGACCATACTGGACGCGTTTGACATGAAACACAACACGCAAAATATCGATGTTTCCTTTGTTTTGAAGAAACTAGCACTAATCCAGACGGTTTCCCCCGGCGTGGGAATAGTGGGACTATATGCCTGTGACGAAAACAGCAGCATTCCAGAGGATTTTAAGCGCCAGCTAATAGAGGCAGATCTACAGCCGCTCCTTTTTCTAGCCCCTTCTGCGGACTCCTTCCAATGTTTTTCTTTGGATTCTGGGCTTGAAATCCCCTGGCTGTTGGCGCCCGGCGAGTCGGAGGTCACGGCGGTTTCCACGGTACAGAATCACGCAAACTACACGCAAAAAGAGTCCGGCTTGAACACAGAAAACGACGCCAATATGGGCCCGTCATTCCGCCAGCTTGAGGAGCACGTCCAGGCGATATTGGCATGTGAAAATGCGGGCGCTGACGTGGAAAAACACGTGGTATTCTTGGCCCATTTGGTGCTGCGCTATAAGGGGAAAGAGCCGCCAGAAAATTACGAAATTCAGTCTTCACACCTCTCTTTATTGGAAGCGCAGATTGCTACTACCAACAGCGCCCTCTCACAGGTTGGCACCCACGCAGCAGCGATCGATAAACGGGGGTACAGACTCTTATTGGAGGGCTGGAACAAGAAATAGAAGAGTCCAGATTACTGACATGATGGCCCTTCATATGAGAGTTCCATACCGTGCTACGGGGCGTCATTCTGATGTTCACTACACCAGTGGTTTCTAGAATTCTAGAATATGTGCATTAGCGACGTTCCATTCTATGCTACTTCTCCACCCGAGACTCGCTCAAGTAGCGGATCTTCTGCTGCACCGTCGGAACAATGCGGTCCTGAACCTCGTTGTGCCGTTTCTTGTACGCAAAAATCATGTTGGCGTCGTCGAACCCAAACTTCTTCGTGAGCTTCAGGTAAAAGAGCCCGCACGCATTACATAGCGTGCGCGAGCCGTCGGGCCCGCGGCGCCACTCGGGCGTTTGTGTCAGCTGGCAGTGGGAGCAGATGGTGTCGGATTTCTTCTTGCGGCCCCGTTTTTTGGCCGTCGTGCCCGGCGCACTTTTCTGCTGGGGCGTCTCGTGGATCGCCGAAGGGCCTGGTCGCGTGGGCGGAAACGGGGCGTGGCTGGCGAGACTGGCGTCCTCTCGCGGCGGCTCGTATACTCGCGGGTCGAACTGGAAATCGGTGTTGCGTAGCGTGGCCCGCTGCCAGTGGGCAATATTGAGCTGTTCCTGGCTCTGGTAGCTCTGGGGAAACGCGGCCGGGATGAAGCGGATCTCCTGCGGCGGTGGGCGGAAGGACTCCTGGTGGCGGATATTGAACAAGATCTCGTCGACGGAGGGAAGCCGCTGATGTCGGCGGTCGTCGGGGGTCTGGAAGGGGAAATCTCGGGCCAGGTCCGGCTCGTTCTCGGAGAGGGTGCCTTGGCTCATCGGGGTCACGATAGGCGGGCTCCACAAATTTGGGTGGGAAGAGGGGCTGGCTTTCTCCCACGAGGAATCGTACATTTTGACAGGGGACGCAGAGGAAGGTCCAGAACTTCTCGGCGGCGGCGGGTGGGTTCTTTGCAAGGGAAACTGGACCAAAAGCTGTGAAGTAGAGTATGGTCTTTCTGTGCAAACATGGCCACGGACTCGACATTTGACTGGGGTTTGTCTCCACTAACGAGCGAGGCATACCTCAAAGGTGGAGCATGTTTAAAAGGCGAGGGTCCGACGAGAGAAGCAGAAAAAATTGTTATGAGCAGAGGGTATTTGCGGTTACAAAAAAACAAGGGGAAACTACGGCCACAGGCTGTCTAGGACTTTCCTAGTGGTAGTCCAGGCAAGCATACTGCAACATCAGCAGCCCACAAAGGCAGGACAAACAGTGAGCGGTGCGGTGATCTGAGATATGGACCCCGGGGCAAATCTGCCTTTGGAGCGTTTTTGCTAACTCATGTACACCGAGCGCTCCTCGCCGACAGGAGGATTACTAAGCTGACTGGGCACACCATCACAATTTCCAGCGTGATCCCGTCCCTTCGTGCCGGTTGCTCGGCCTTCCCGACTAGAATTTGCGCCGTGCGCATAAGAGATGAATATGCACCTGTCTGCATGCTCGCATTAGACTGCCAGATGCAAGACGAGATTCATGGGCACCATTCTCCACCGCTTGTCAGCGCTCGGCACCGCTGGAATAGTCAACTAGCTGTTTTGAGAGCTATTTTGAGCACACGCGTGCAAAGAGGGGATACATGAAAGCACGCGCCAATGCCAAGACGGGCCATTCAGGCGCCATGCGCCGTGACAACTGGCTCAATCCTGCTGCTTCGATCGGCCGTCTACAAGCTTGATAAGAGCACTGATTTTTCGTAGACGGCTGCATCGGTGGGCGGAACGATGGGAAAAAGGCTCTTAAACCCTCGCATGGATCTGGGCTGAAATCTGGATTTGGTCGTTTTGGGGTGGGCCGGGCGATGCCGTCCGGCTTTCTGGCAGGGTCCCAAACCGTGCGCGCTTTGCCGAGTAACTAATTTTTATCTCGCAGTACGGAAACGTCCAGAAGAGAGACCGGAAAACCCAGTTATGGGCAAATACCCGTGCCCAGGGGTCCCTTAACCACGCCCTTGTCTTTTGTTCTCGTGTGATCTGCATAGGTGCACGCATCTACAAGGTGCCGGGCCCGGCATTTGACGGTGCCTGAGTTGTGAGTGAAAGCGGACCCGGCAGTATTAATCAGGGTCGCGGCCATTTTCGCTGATGATTTCCAGCGGGTAAGTGAACGAAGATGCTGCTTTGATTGAAAAGGAACACCTTGTTGTGCGTAATGTTCCCATTTTAGTGCACGCAGCGGACAATGCAGATTCGGAAGATTACGTCGCACAATGGGACGGGCCGGAGCTACATTCAAGGCGTCCAAGAAAAAACACCAAGGTCAGTGAATGTGGTAATGAAAGAATCTAAAGTGAGCAGATATCGAGGAACGTGGCCCGAAAAGGGAAGACCGAGGCAAAAACAAGCGCCACGGATAAAGGGTGTTATTAATAGCAAGCGAAGAGGCTGACAAAAGCTTAAAGCAGAAGAGAAGCGAACAAAAAACCCGCATACAGCTACGCATCTCAGGCCGGATTGCAAGTGATTCTGATTACAAGCTTGTCTAATTCTGGACCCCGGGATATTCACGCAGTCCGAGTTATTGTGGAGTCGAATATGTTGTCCTATTCATGTGAATACAGCTAACATGATTTGGATGTTGAAATAAGCTTTATTGGCCTTGAGTTTTTACCTCTTGAAAGTGGCATTCGCGGCCCGGCGATCTCGCAGGCCGCACGGCACTGGGTTTCTGGGCGCACATGGTGGCCCTGATTGCAAATTGCAAGACCCTGTTGTTGGGGCGAAGGGTGTAGTTTTTGGACCGTGAATTGGCTGGACTATTTCCTGGAGGGTGTATTTATTGGACCACGTATACGAAATAGAAAAAAGTGTAAAATAACTTGACTCCCAAGAATGGACCCTCTACGGCGAGCTGCCATATCCCACTCAGATCAGGCAAAATTAGCAAACCCCAAGTGTAGACCCATGGGGCCAATCCCGGGGCCGATTCCGGGGCAGATATGGGCCAAGTGCCTCATACCACCCGCCCGCTATTCACTATCTACGAGATAGCCCGTGGGCCGTAAGCCCTCTATTGCCCCATTAGGCCAGAATGCCTCCCCTCCTCCCACAAGCACCACACCGCGGCGCGCACACTTGCCGAATGCGGACGGACGCCTCACACATGGGGCTGGCGTTACCTGCCCCTGCGTCCACTAATCAGGCGCGCGGCGGGTGGGAGGCCCAGAATCGTGTGCGGGTGTGCGCAGGACGGCGTGTTTCAGATCTCGCAACCTGAAACACAGCCCACTCTTATTTAGCCTCTGGCTGCTCACACTTCAAACCCACGGTATACTTTCACCAGAACACGCTGGTTTTTCTTTAAAACACCCTAGCCCGCAGCAGCGTCACACCGCAGGTCCATCCGCGCCCCTCTGTTTCGCCTGCCACTCGCTGAAACAGCCTGCTCCCACATTCCGACCGCCATGGCTGATATCACAGACGACGTCCGCGAGTCGCTTAGCCTTGTAGAGGACCTCAAGTTCTTTCTTGCCACGGCCCCCGCCAACTGGCAGGAGAACCAGGTCATCCGCCGCTACTACCTCAACAACGACGAGGGCTTTGTCAGCTGTGTGTTCTGGAACAATCTATATTTCATCACTGGCACCGACATAGTGCGGTGCATTCTCTACAAGTTCCAGCATTTCGGGCGCACGGTCACGGACCGCAAAAAGTTCGAGGAGGGCATTTTCTCGGATTTGCGCAACCTAAAGGCCGGCACGGACTCCGTGTTGGAGAACCCCAAGCTGGAGTTCCTCGACTTTCTCTACAAAAACTCGTGCCTCCGAACGCAGAAGAAACAGAAGGTGTTTTTCTGGTTCAACGTGCCCCACGACAAGCTCATGGCAGATGCGTTGGAGCGCGACATCAAGAAGGAGAAGGCCAACCAGACAGCCACGTCGGTGGCGCTGCGAGAACCGGCGTTGCTGTTTAACTATGTCGAAGACAAGACCAAGTCGCTCTACGAGCAGTTGTGCGAGCACTTGGCGCAGCTGCGGTTCGAGCCCATCAAGCTGGAGGACACCGGCCTGCCGGAGCTCTACGGCCAGTACCAGAAACACAGCGGAAATGGCGAAGGTGGTGACAGTGACAATGACCACGGAGAACACCACGCACACAATACTGAACACACACACAACACGGAACACACACACAACGCAGATACCACAGAGAACACCGACGTGTCCGAGTCGTCCCTCAGGCACGACGACGACGACTTCCCCCTCGACTATCTAGATCACGATTTCGAGCACGGACTCGGGCCCGAGTGGGCTGGCCAAAACTACGCAGGACGCGACTACATCACACTCGACAGCCACCACCATTCCGGCGCCTACATCAACGCATTTGACTCTGACTTCGGCGGGTTGGACGCGTCCGTGTTCCGGAACTCCGTGAACGTGGTGAGTAACGACGACTACCTCATCGAACAAGCGGTTCCCGCACGACCCGGCAACTTGAGCGCCTCGCAGTTGTTCTACCCCCGCCTGGCGAAGTTCTACGACGAGCAGGCGTACATGCAGCCCTTCGGGCCCGTGGTGCAGCTACCGTACTACGAGCAGGCGTATCACGTGCACGACGGTGTGTACCCCCACGCGTTCGACGCCGAGTTCCCGCATCCGCAGTTGACCCCGGTCGCACCCGTACATCCCATGCTCCACCCCGACGGCCCCTATGGCTACCAGGAGGACTTCGACTACCTAATGCGGGGGCCGCCGTCGCAGAGGCAGCAGGAGGCGAGTGCGTCCATGATGCGCAAACGGCGCCAGCTTCTGGGCAACCCGGGAAAGGTGCTTAAGCCGCCACGGAACAGAATTCCGGACTACGAGTCGAAGTTCCGCGTGCAGATCAAGAAGGAGGACGATTTGGGCCTTGCGGATCCGTCGATCCACGTGGGGGCGTACAATGACGGCAAGGGGATGTGAACGGTAGAGCGGGTGTACAATAGAGTCATTCAATACTAATTTGTTAATGGGTGTACGAGCGGTGCGTAGCGTCACACTGTGGGAGCGTTGCGAAAAGTGTCGCATTTCGCAGCCACTCGCGGTGTGCGGTGATTCGATACAATTATGGTATTAGAGAAAAGGTCTAAGTTCAAGTTGTGGTCTGTGTCGTTGGCAGAATGAAAATACCACATAGTCTCGGAGGTGCCAAAGGAACCACAAAATGTGTGTGACTGCGGTAGAGATAGATGAGTCTCCATAGTGAAATTGTTGAGTCTTCTTTTACATAGTGCTCTAGTGACAAAAATCGTTAATGACAATCTAATAAATGGGAGAGATAGAAAAAAGAAAACAGAAATATATTGCTTCTTCCAAAAAGCGGGATCGAGAACAGTCTGGGCCACGAATGTTTACTGATTCTATCACGGGCGATGGAAGAAAGACCATGAGTAGTATTCCTGCTGATGGTTACTTCCTATACCGACAAATCGTACTTTTAAGCTTATTGCGCTGACGTATTGTGGCGGTGACCGTAGGTCCGTAAATTGTAGCACTGGACTAGATGCAAGGGGAAGTCGCCGGAAATACGAGTAGCCCTTTATGCCAATCTGTCATTGGTTCAATATGTTTTGCTCAAGAAGGCCCAGAATCGTATCCCTGGCATTCTTCTGATACTCCCCGCCGTAGCTTCAGAGCGTTCTCGCCACGTCTATTCACCGTCACTTCCATGTGCGCTGATGCACAACGGAGACGACATCCGGAAGTCAGAGTATCGCTCGTGAGCCCACCAGCGATGGTAAACTGGGTGTGTTCTATTGTCAAGAGCATTGGCACAAACTGGTGATCCCGCTGCAGTACGCAAAATACGATTTCGGGTGCTGGCATACTGTAGAAGGCACTGCGTGGGTCGAAAGTGAAGGGTGGGTGGGCGCTGGGACCGGAGCTGGCTCAAGAACAGCAAGCAGGCTATTTCGCGTCATCAACTTATCTAGCAATCCCAAAGATAAATATGACTTCAAGCTAGAAGGGTGAGAGAATCCGAACTTACCCTGTAGCACCCACTCATGCTTCCTTTTCCAGTCGGCAACCTCCAGCCCTGTACCACATAGTAGACGTCACGCCAAACCCGCATCACCTCTGTTAGCGTTCCTGGCTGAAGTACTCTATTATGCGCCGCTGTGGCATGGTCAAGCACAGCAAGATCTCCATCATTGCGTCATGGCTCGATTTCCCAGACGGCAAAACCAGGTCTGGTCCCCCAGAAACTCCACTTATTCTCGCAGCCCGATACGCCCGGCCGTACGTCTCAATGACTATCTTTCGAATGACTGCTCTCTTGTCTGAAATGTAGGGACGAATGGCCCTGTCCACGCATAACACAAGTTCCGCGTTAATCGATAGCACAAGGGTCTCCGTCGACATCAACTTAAACAAAGACTCTAGGGCAAACCGGAGAGCGCCCTCATTCATGCTTTTGTTTTCCTCTAGTGCACGCGTGACCATCGCCAAAAGGTCTTTGGTAGCATACAACCCGCAGAGCACCTCGTCAAAAGTGTCACTAACGGCAAGGTCGAGTGTCCGGAGTGGCTCGTCAGACTCAAGCCCACTCAAATCAACGAGCATTTGCCACAACCGCGAGATGTCAGGTGCATGTCTGTTGACCAAAAGCTGCTTGATGATCATAAGTCCTGCTAGCAAATTTGAGTGGTCAAAGTTCATATAGGCCATCACTGCCTCTTCAACTAGCCTGAACCCTTCATTTCTTAGGAAAGCAGAGAGAGACTCCGGGTCTGGTGCACGCAAATATCTCATCATGGTCGCAATGCTAGTCTTATTTGCTGTTCCCTTCGTCAACTGTTCGCACAAAGACCGAAAATCATCCTTGGAATACCGCTCTAGAACATCGGGCCCATAATCGAGCGTCATCTTAGTCATCAAGAAGTTGAACCAGTTGAGCTCCGCAAAATCATAATCCTTCACTTTTTGCGGAGACCCGGCCGTGGAATCGTCGAAGATGGAAATCGGACGATTCCGGCTCGACAACTTGCTGAGTGGGTCAACCTTTTCGATGAATGTTTCGATCGAATTAGACTGGCTCGTGAGCCTGACAGACGCGAAATCCTCCACCAACTCGTGCGGGCCGTCTTTTACAATTGTCCCATTCTTGGGACTATCTGTTTCCAGCTTTTTAAGAACATTGAAATCAACCGCTTCAAGCTTAATACCAGCGAAAGGGTCGTCTTGAAGTTTGGCTTCATGTGGTTCCTCCCTGTGGCTCACATCCATGCGTTCTCCTTCGACACTGCTTTTCATCAGAACATTATGGTTATCTTCTGGCTCTTCCATCATTATGTCCTCCTCGGATACAACCTCCATTTGAGGCGGATCATCAAGACATATGCGTTGTTCATCAATAGACATTGCGGTCTTATTGTCCAAAGAAGCGTCATTCACATCGACGTTGGATTCTTCCAAAAGGGCTTTGGGCTCCGCTTTGACTTTGTTCGTTGGCAATAGCATGGTGAAATCAGAGGGGAATTTCAAGGGAGACAAGTGCTCGAGGTTGCTTTTCCCGGGCGAGATCCTGGTGAATTCGGTCATATTAAACATGGTGGGTTCTGTGTTCTTGAAGCCCAGCTCGCCCTCGATTCCCACCGTCAACTCGATTTCTAGTTTGTTCACTGGGGAGACCAGTGAAAGCTGGGAAACAAACAACTTTGAATCGATGTCATAGAGCGTGCACAATGACGCCTTATATTCGTCCATCAATTTGGTTTGGTGGACCACCGGTACCAACTCAAATAAGTTGCTTGATAATTTGGCGAAAGTCACATCCGTGATTGGAACTTTGGAGGTGGCGTGGATGAGAATCCGCAAAACCGTCAGCAAAATTCTCTCCTTGAACTTGATCAACTGCATGATTAGCAGGCCGTCATCCACAATGTCAGTCAACTCAAGGAGATGTGAAAGCATCGCTCCCACCGACAAATAGATCGCGTCGGCAGTGAAAAGGGAGACGACCACATCGAACGTCTCTTGTGTTGGGGGTGTCAAGATGCAAACCAAGCGAAGGAAATCTTCAGGCGTGAATAACTTGAACGCTTTCGGAAGCACGTCAACCTCAAACACGGGCTTTAAAAACATTGGATTAGTCACCGAAAGCTTCTTTAGCGTCGCCGTTAACCGTGGTTCGATCTCCTCGCCGCTCATAAGTGCCTGCTTAAGTAGATTAATACCCTCTTTAAGAAGCTCGTCTTTAGACGAAAGCAAAAATCTAACCATGGGATCTTCCGCCGCCTGGCTTGCATTGGTCGAGTCTGCACCAGTCCTTGCTTCCGGTTGTGTTCTACTTGGAACGCTGTTTGTAACGTTGCTTGGAGTGTTGTTTGGAACGACGCTTGGAACGCTGTTTGGAACACTGTTGGGAACTGGCGATTTGTGGGCATGGTTCACGTGCTGGTCGGGATAAGACACGATTCTTCGGTGCTCTGCGTTGAATTCAGAATGCCTCTGACTGTGGTTCGAGCTTGGCGATGGATGTGAGAACGTGGGCTGCGCGTAGTGTGGCTCCGAAGTACTGTTTGGCGAGACGTGCGACCGCACGAACTTCCGGCTACGAGCCTCGGGCGATGAGTTGGCCGACTTGTTTACCTTTGGCGAGTCCGTATCGAGAAGACGGTCGAACAGGTGTCGCGAATCGTTTCCGGGTAGAGACGGAAGGGACGTGTTGGAGGTGTGTGAACGAACGTGGCGTTCCACTGACGCGTTCCTCAGATATTGCGGTAAACTCGGCGTGGCGCTCTTCTCACTATGTGGGGCAGGGTGGATCAAGTCGTGTCTTGACGCCGATCGCGACTCGCCCTGCTTGCTCTTGAGCTCTTTTTTGCGGGCCAAAATGGACTCTTTCAAAGAGGGCCTGACCTTTTGGGCCACCAATGTGGGCGCCGCGGGCGTGGCCAACCGCTTTGGCCGGGACCTCTCCAAGGCCTTATCAATATTGGAGTCAAGCTGAGAGCGAAGCTCAAGCGCCGATGTTTCAGCATACTCGTAGTACTTCCAGAAGGCGTCCTTGGCGGCCAGACGCACCTGCATGTTGGGGTCCGGGAGGAGCTTTAGAAGCACTTTTTGGGCAATGTCGGAACCCGAGCCCCTCCACTGGTCATGTGACCTGATGACGAATATCTGGAGCCACGAGCACGCAAACGCTTTCGTGTTGACGCTTTTCTCCCACGCTGCGTTCAAGATTTTCTGCGCCATTTTCGTGGTGAGCGGGCTCTGCGCCATAATAGCGCACATGGCGACATTGGCGTTGGTGTTGGTCATGCTCTTGGTGTTTGAACAGAGCTTGACAAGCGTGGGAACAAAGAGATCCGCCAAAGCATCGAAATTGTGGCGTAGCAAGAACGCCATTTCTTTCACCAATTGGCACGAGTTCACCGAAAGCGTGGTGCGCAACGACAGGAGAGACTTGCAAATGCCCTCATGTAGCTCTTTAATACAGGATATGAGATCGGGAAGAAAGTCCGAGAGAGCGTTTCCGCGAATAAGCCCCCGTAATTTGAGAATGCTCTTTTCACGCGAGCTCCAGTTGCGCTCTGTCTCCTTGCTGTCGAAAAACAGGGCCATTTCCGAGACCATGTGCCAGATCTCGCCGGATTCGGCCACATCCAACGGAGATATGGAGGCGTCGTAGGCGTAGTTCGGGAGTTTGGCCAAATACGCCCTTAACTCCGGATTTGGACTGAGCCCGGGGGATTCCCCGGTTGAGTTTGGGTTTGCATTGGGTATGTGTGCAGGCTTTTCCGTATAAGGCGGCGGCGACAGCGAGGAATTTACAGGATTTATCACAGGGTTCACGGGATTTACCAAAGCAGAGACCCTCAGACTTACCCCCAGATTTATTCCCGGTAGACCTTTTGCAGCCCCCTCCTGCTCACTGAACATGAGCGAAGCCGTGCCCATAATGCTCGTTCTGAGCGCCGCAGGCACGCAGTTCCGTTCTAGCGCCTTTTGTAGCTCGAACTTGCGGATCCGGTTGTGCTGCATATCGTAGTAGTTTTCGAGAAGCACCCGTACGTTTGTGGCGAGTTTCTCGTCCCCCGCGTGGTCCCGCAAAATACGCGCCAAGGGGTCGAGAAAGGACTCGAGTTGGAAGTGGGGGCTCACGCCTGTGAGTATGTAGTTAAGCCAAGCCACACATTCGTTGACCACTAGCGGGTTGCGGTTGGCGAGACCGAATTCGGCCACGCCGCCTTCCACCGTCTTGGGCGCGCTGAGCCAGTACGCCTCTAGAGCCCGTTTTGCGGACACTTTTATCGACGATCGGCGGTCCGCTATGCGAGGAATAAGTATCGGGAGCACTAGCACGCCCTGTTCCAGAAGCACGGATCCCTGAACGTCCTGAATACTCACACGCTTCACCAAGTGACACACCAAGCTGAACGCTAGCGTGCGGAGCGAAGAATCCGGCGAGTCCGTGGCGATGGAAAACGCCTCGAAGTACTTGCCCACCCACAGCAACTGCACATTGCCTTTTTTCACGTGCAACTTGAGCTCCTGGAGCACGGCGTGTTTTTGGTCCGGCGGGCCGGAGCACACCGCGTGATACACCGCTGCGCCCGAGAGGTCCATGGGGAGAAGTGGCGTTTTGGGTGTTGTATTGTGGGTTGAGTTTGGTGGTTTGGAGACTGGTGTTTTGGTGCTGCGCTTGTGTGCACGCACGCGCGTGTGTCAGCGCGCGAGAAGTTGAAACGGAGGGAATAATATGGAACGGAGGGAATAATATGGAACGGAAGAAGGTATATATATAAAACGTTTTTGGGAAACGGAGGGGATTCTCCAGAGTAGGCTATGGAACGGTTTGGCTTTATGGTGGGGGGACGGGTTTCTCTGGCCCAGTAGGAACTGGCTAGATGTTGCACGGCAGTAAGTAAATGATACACGCTTGGATCAGCCATACGACCACAGACGGACTCTGAAGATGGGGAGTGGGTGAAAGTTGTGGTGAGTCCTCTTGCTGTCGCGGACAAGGAGTAGAAGTGCGAAGTAGGGCTAGAAAGGCTTGTCTGCGAGTAACCCCAGTATTGCTTGTGTATTTTGCAAGCTAGAGGGCTCATGGGAGAAGGAAGAGAAGGAAGGGCTATCCTTCTTCAAAATGTCACAGGGAACCCGGCTAGCTGCACCGTTCGTTGCACCGTTAGTGGCACATTGCTTAAGTGCAAACTGTATATGACGAGATCTCTCTCAAAAACTCCGATAAAGTACTTTCCATGGATTCCCCGTTGATGTTGGTACACAAGAAGTACTGACGCTAAGCTGTCAGTTTTTTTAGCACCTCGGCTTCGGCGACCAGTCACCGGCTAGTTCATCTGTTGGCTGTAAACTACGGTATACCTTGAGTACCGCTTCGTTGTTGCATCTGTTAGAGAATACTCGCGACTCATCATTCCTACCTAACACCACCAGAAACTGTTTTCCAATTTGCATCTCTCATATGCAAAATTGGTCCATGGGGCTGCTCTTCTCTACTCGGGCACAAGTATATCTGCGAGCAAGTCCAATGTTCTGTTCTATTGTCCCCACAGTAGTCGCCTCGTTGTGATGCTCGAAAGTTCGAACTTTTAACAGATTCGTTTGACGAGCTTGACTGTAGAGTCCACCGTTCAGGGCTATCCAGACTAATTCGCGTGCAGCGAGATATTTGCCAAAAAGCACCAGAAAACACCATAAAACACCCTGCCATACTTAGAGTACACAGTGTGGCCGGAAACTTCCAATTCAGTTCAACTGCCACACTGATGGCATGCTGGTACATTGTTTTGGGGCGTTTCACCACCTTCTCCACCGTGAGTCCCCCTCTGAGAGCCAATTTCCCTGCTTGTTTCTACGACTGTGTGCGAGTCATAGTTCGTAGTGCTAATAGTGTTTTTAGCCGCTTTTCAGCCATTTCAGGGCCAACCAGATCTACCCATGGTAAATGCCAACTTAACTCACAAAAAGGTGAAAACGTCGTTAGTAAGTCCTAAACACGTGGGTCAATACGCACTTCATAATCCCGTCCTTGTTCTCCATAGTCTTCCCACTAATCCCTACCATCTCTCCAAACCACCCTCACTCCTTGGCCATGGCCCAGATGATACCCAACACCACCACCAGCACCGCAGTGATGATCTGGGCCTCCTTCTTGGTGACCTTGTGCAACGCCTTAGATTCGTGCACAGCGTCCAGAAACGGAATCCTCACCACTTTGGAAGATAACTGGCCCGTAGCATTCAAAGAAGTGTCTGTTTTTCTCACGGCCTCCACGAGTTTCTCCTCCACGTCGTCCACCACTACTTCCTGCACGTTTCCAAAAAAATCCGTGAGTCTCACCGTCGAAACGTCTCTTTCAAAGAGGTCTGTGCGGATGCCCGGGTGCGAGTGCACGTTTTCGAACGTGAACTCCGCGAAAAGCTTGTCCATGGTGACCATGGAGTTTTTCTCGATCTTCTCGAGAAACTCTAGTGTGTAGTACGTGAATCTGTCTATCACCGCCACACCGACCTCCAAGTCCGAGTGATGCGAGTAGGAAGACTCGTCGATCTCCGAGGATCCCACGCTGAGAATGTTGGGCGAGTAGATCCTCTCGTACATGGTGTTGGCCTGGCACGTATCGATCATGAAGAAGATCTCTCTGTACCGTTTCTTCTCGTGCATCTGTTGGAACGCATCGGCCAAGTCGTAGGCGCCGATCTCCTCCGCGTCCTGGAACTTCAAGAACTCGTTGCCGCCGTGGCCGGTCAAATACACGAACACATTGGAGTTCTCGTCAGTAAGCAACCGCTTACTACGCGGGTGGTTCTCGTCCCACCTGTCTGTGAGCAATCTGATGAAGTTCTCCACGGTGACCTCGTAGCCGCGATAGTCGACCTCGATGTCGTCCCCATACAAGTCGATGGCCTGGTCCATGTTGTTGAAAATCGTACCTGGAAACGCGTTTCTGGGGTTGCACGCTATGTCGTCGGCCAACATCAAGATGATCTGCGAATCGGGGATTCCGAGCCGCTTGACCGTTCTATACAAGCTGAGAGTGTTTGCCATGTGCCTGTAGTTGAACCAGAATCTGGAGGTGGACACCAAAACCGCCCAGTTGTTCGTGTGGCCCAGCGAGCTGATGATGGTTTCTGCGTCTTCGCTGGTCACGTGCTGCGACGCCACAGCGGAAATGGCCGAGGCGAGCCAGAGCCATAGAACGGATAGGAGCATAATGTCTTGTAATGTTTGTTTTGTGGTGCTGGCGATTATTGCGAGTAAGCAGAAGTATGGCACAGAACGGCAAGCTTGCGCGACACGTCAGTAGTGTGCGAAGACAGGAACGGAGGTGGGAGGAGACTTTGGGATTTTTAGGTAAAGACCGGAATTTTTAGGTGTCGTGCTTCTTGAGGGTTATTGGGGGTTTTGGGGGTTTTGGGGTTTTAGGCTCCTGTTTTCCATGGGTGTGGAATTGCGTCTCGATGGGTAAGGTGACATGGAGTCGTAGCGACCAGCTCACCCGCACTCGTATAGTTAGTATGACCTTGAAATGGCGTAGTCCAAGACGGCTCCATCCATCAGCACAGAGTTGACGATGGAGCTCTTTTTTTATTTAACGTGGTAGAGGAGATCCGCCTGGTTTTTGGTTCTCTTTTCGAGAGCTGGTAGTGCTTTTGCTGCGGACACTCTAGCAACCAGCTCACCACCACGTATAGCTTTAGTACCAGACATGACATTGCCTGGATGTCCAATAAATATTGGGAATTTTGCAGAAGTTTGCTCCCGAACGGTCTTTAGCCCTAACACCACAGTTCCGTAGTGCATAAACATCTTTCTGGCAGTAGCACTGAGCTTATACTCAGTAGTGCTTTATCACGCTGGCCCACCTCCAATCCTTCCCATAGACACGGTCTTACAGGTGGCTCGTTTGAGTTTGGATTGTCCGGGAAAACCGTTGCGGAATATCCAATACTCAATAGAAACATAATTTCTGACCGCGCAGGTCCCTTGAGTGACGCCATATCCACCATTGTCCGAAACAGGCGTTATTGATTAGTACGCGATCATCGACTGGGGAAAACATGTCGACTTGATCTGAAGTTTATGACCTGGTCTTCTTCATTATACAGCCACGATTGATTCGAACAGAGTCGTAGTTTAAGGTGAAGGTTGAACTGCTCGGTCGATGTCCAAGCGGGAAAAAGCCAGTTTCCCATATTCACTATCCACTTCTTTCTGGCGTTTGCGACTGCAAATTCAGCCACCGTCGGCAGATGACATGACCAATGGTCCATACCAATTCGCAGGGATTCGAGACTTCACACCAAAGATAGATCGAGCTAATGCACTTCCTCGGGCACATACTAGATCTGCCAAACGTGAACCTGTCGTCTGTCAATTCCTACCACACGATCGACGTGACCATCGAGGAGACGACGCGAACACGGTCATGCTCATCAAACACATGATGGCATCGAAATAGCCACAAAGCTTCTAAGTTATTCCCTGCGATATGTGACACGATGATATGTCTAGTAGCGACGGAGCCAGCAACAACGGACTGAGAACGCAGATTGAACAACTAATCAAGATACGTTGTGAGAAAGATCCCTTCTTCAGATTGCTCAGAGTTCCCTAATGGTTCCAGATTCCTCAATCTCCTTAGGTTTTCAGGATTCTGAGGATACTCAGATACCTTGAAATCATCAAAATTCACCGATTCCACTGGTTCCTCAGATTCCTTCAGTTCTCAGGCTTCCTCGGCTTTCTTCCCCTTGCGTTTTCTCACCCTCTAACATCTCGGCTAACCTCCCGGAAGAGTCCTCCCACTTCTGGTCACGCTCCATGCCCAACCGCGCCATCTCATCTTCGGTCTTCCTGAGCTTTTTCCGCACGCTTTTGAGCAAATCTGGAGGCACCCCCATCAAATTGCGGAGCTCCCACGTGACCCACAAGCTATTCACGGAATACTTTGCAGCAAAGATGAGATTCGACGCTCTGTGCATGGTCATCTCACTGAGAAAGCCCTTGAAGTCAGGAAGCCGCAGTGCGCCGTACAAATTCCGGGTCCTTTTCATCAAAACATTGTACAAGTATTCAGCCTGTTTTTTCGTTACAAGCTTCTCCAGAATAGGCTGGAATGGCCTGCGGTTGCAAGCGCTGTTGGCCACGTTCAAGAGGTACTCCAAACTGCCCTCGTTCACAAGATACTCCTGTTTTCGAGGGCACTTGAAGTTGCTTGCTTTTAGCACGTGGAAACTGACAGGCCGCACCTCGTAAAGCTCGAATTCTCCCTCCTTGTCCACCACGCGCTTCATAGAGAGATACGAATCTGTGTTTGGTAGCGGGAGGCCCCAGACATTGTACTCTAATCGGACCCAGTGTCGACCACTATTACGAAAAGCTTCGCGAACGTGTTCAGGGTGATCCAGCACCTCGTTTACTCTCAGTTTGAGCATCGCTGCCACACCCGTGACCACGTCGAACTGGAGCAATGTGTTCTGCATCTGGCGCTGGTAATCCAACACACGGCGCACCTCTTCCTGGCGGAGTTGCTTTTCTTGCTCGAGGTTTTTCTGCTCGAGGTCCTCCTTGTCCACCTCGAGTTGCGCAAATGATTTTTCGTTTATTCTGTGGTTCGGGGGAAGCCCGAAAAGCGTCGGCACAGACAGCACTCCGATCTTCATAGTGTGCACCATGTCTATAATGTGGCACACGTCTTTTCCCTGGTGGAGCCGGAGACCACGCCCGATGATTTGTGTGAGTAGTGGCCGCGACTTGGTGGGCCGCGCGAGAATGAGCGAGTCGATGTTGGGGATATCCGTACCCTCGGTAAACACGAGCACATTACATAGCACGTCTATATTGCCATTCTTGAAGTCCTCCAAAACCGACTGCCGCACATGACTTGCGGTCGTCCCGCACACGTACTGTGCGTTGACACCGTGTGCCTGGAGAACGCCACAGAGTGTTTTGCAGTGATCGACATCCACACAGAACACTAATGTAGACTTCAACTTGAGTTGTTTCCGTAGCTGCACGTACGCCTTGGCCACCTGTGCGTTTATGTCTGCAGTATTCACCGCTTTGCCCAACGCGGACTGGCTGTAGTCGCCAGAGACAACGTTGACGTTGTCTAAATCCACGTTCACTTTCATGGTCGAAAAACGGGCATCGCAGAGCTCTCCTTCACGGATCATTTCGCTCAAATCTCGCTGGTACACGACCTTGTCGAACACCTGGCCCAAGGGCTTGCCGTCGGTGCGCTCCAAGGTGGCAGTGAAACCTAGCGTGACGATTTCCAGGTCTGGTTCGAGCGCCCCAAAGTAGTCCAAGATCTTGATCCAAGACTGCGCGGGCGCGTGGTGGCACTCGTCGATGACTATCGTTTTGTACTCCGCAGGGTCGTACTGGTGGAGCCGCGTGAGCCGGACCAAGGTGCCCACGGAGCCGACTACGACCTCCGTGTCAAGTGTTGGTTTCTGCTTCAGCATGTCGATGTCGACCGCCATGTCGGGATTGACCGCGCGCACGGTCCGCGCCGCCTGCAACACGAGCTCCTGTTTGTGCGCAAGGATCAAGGTCTTCGTTCGGCGCTTGTTGGCCGCCTTGATTCGGGGCACTATATGCGCCATGACCATGGTTTTTCCGCCCCCGGTGGCCAACACCACGGCGGGTCTCTTGATGCCGGACTCCACTGCTTCGAGCACGTTGTTGACGGCGTCCACCTGGTAGTCGCGGAGTTTGAATCTGGCCGGATTTGCCGATTCTGGCGCAGACGTGGAGTCTGTTGAATAGCACCTAGCTAGCCCACGGACCGTTTGGGAGAATGTGCTGACACGCGGCCACGTGACCTTTCTCGGTAGAAACGCCACGGAAATCATGTGGGAAAACGAGGTTTGGTAGTAGGCGGTTTGTATCAGGAAGAAGTATGGAGTTGTCAGATGTGTTGTGTTTCGTGATGAAACATGTGCGCGACTACCAGCGACAAAGAGATCGGGATCGAGCAGCGGTTTTGCTTTATTGGAAGTTTTTAGTTTAGGTTCTACTTTAGTTTTTGAGTTTTAAGGTTTTTCAAGGCGTTCTAGTCTTTAGACGAATACGTCTTCTTCGGATTCTGGAGTCTGTACTAATCGCTGATGCGAATGGGTCTAGTGAGTAACGATGCAAAACTCAGTCGCCATATCGAGATCGTGATCCATTGCTATTCCTATATACACCACCCGTGAGCATTTGTGCTGGCTTGAACGATCGAAAGTCGGTCAAGATGGACCTCATACTTTGTCTATTGGGTGCGAAGAGGCCCATCAAGGCGCTCCATTATCGGTCAGTTGTGCCTGTATCTCGCAATGAAAGAAGTACGACGGACAACGCGGAAGCCGTTTCGCAGCCAAGGTTGTTACCCGGCGGGGTTTAGTATACTAACAGTCGAAGGAGAGAAGAAACGACCCACATGTCTCGGAGATCTGTGAGGTCACAAGAGAACAGCGGCTTTCTCGTTACTACAACGCGTGAAGGCGATCCGAAAAGCGCTTGCTCCTTTGGAGGTTGCAGCCAAAAGCGTCTTGATTCATCTTGCCTTGTTTCGGCGCAATGAGGAAAGGATATGGAAACCACTGAGTTGGCTAGTAATGTCTGGGCTTTCACAAGAACAGCCCATCCGACACGTCTTTGTATGATCGTGTCTTGGTGCTAATGGGGATATACCAGCTGTGATGCTTTCAGCAGCGAACAAAACGAAAAGGCTTCTTTCACGGACTGGTCTATTTACGACAATGTGTCTCAGATGGATCCTACGTTCTCAGTAGTTGCTTCGGCATGCTCTGGTCGAACTCTCGTTCGTCCATTCTCGAGGGTACATACAGAGTCAGACTCTCCGCCATCCTTTTCCGCGTTCTGTACTGCCATTAAACATCTTTTTCCTTGGACGAATGGCACGGGGACTTTTGAGAGAGTAGGCATTTTGAGCTGTTTCTCAACAGCTGGAGGACAGGCTTTACGGCACTCCGAGGGAGCTCAGGCTTTACGGCACTCCGAGGGAGCTTAAGGTGGATTGAAGATTCGATAGTAGATGACGCCAAGAATATACAAGTGATCGCGATGCTGCCGACCATACCGTTAACATAATTGAAGGTAAGATCATAGCTGCAATAAGAAGAGCTCATAGGCCTGGTTGTTGTCGTCGCAGGTAGCTGAGCCATCGCCACAGCAGACTCTTGGGCTCACGCAAGAGGTCGGAAGGACCAGAAAGCACCAGGGTTAGGCAAAACATGCTACATTTGCACCATGGTAGATTTGAACGTACCTTCGAGAAAGGAAAGAAAACGGAGACCTTTCCGCCATGAAGCCCACCTTATGATGGTGCACTGGTCCGGATAAGACACTGCCAATAATCAAGTCATCCTTCACTACAAAAGCTCGGAAACGTGGGCTTCCCCCGGCACCTTCTACAATAGTGCTCTGCTCACAGGTGGTATTAGTTGCGAAAATGGTTCGTGGAGTGGTCGCATCATGTAAGAGTACACGGAAACCGCACCTTGTGGCGCAACTTGGGTCACATCACGATGGATCGACCGTCTTTCTGCCATCCCCTCCGTGTGTGTCCCTCAGCTCTTGTAGATGTCCACCCTGCACCTCTTGTAGATGTTGTGGTAGTACATCTCCGAGTTCTCGACCTTTTCGATATTCTCGTCCGCTGCCTCGTCTGCCGCTTTGATGCTCAAAACCGTGTAGCTTCCCTCCTCCCTGGCAGCATCCCTGCTGGGACGGATGAACTGGCCTGGATTGATCACCACTACCCCGTTAACGACTTTGGCGAAATACTTCATTTCGGACGGAATCAACAACACGTCCGGAAGGCAGATTTCAAGCTCGGCGAGACCCATGTAGGGAACTTCCAAGCTGGACCCGCCGACTGCGATTTGGGCCAAATCCTCGCCCACAACTCCGTCCTTCAACTTGTGCAAGTCCTCGCTTTCGGGTCTTGAAATTGCGCTTCTCTTGACCGACCCGGGGAACATCGGGTAGTACCGTTTCTGCTGGAAAATGTGCGTGGCGATGCGGTCGAATCTGTTGGCAGAAAGCTTGCTCTCACCAGCTAAGGACTGCTTGAAGACGTCCTTGAGGTCCTTGAAGATGTCCATGTTGGACGCGCCAAACATCGCCTCGTTCACGGAAAACCCACATGGGTTCGGGATGCACACGAAGTTTTTGGGTAGCCCGAGTTTTTTCCTGTCGAGCGGTTTCTGGGGGTACGACGTGTGTTTACTGACTGCTTCCTTTAGTGAGGGGAGAAGCACCACCTTGATCTCAGGGTCGATTTGCTTGAGGATCGGCGTCACTTTAAACTTGAAAAGCTCGTCCAAAGTCTTAGGCTGCTGGTTCTGGGGCACGCCTTCGAACTCTATTTCTCCAGATTCAACTGCCCGGTTGGTCAAGTCGATGAAGGGACCGAAAAACACCGCCACCTGGGGGCGGATCTCTGTGTTCAAGAGTGTCACGAGCGACGCGAGCTTGTCGAAATTCAACGTGTGCTGGTTGGAAAACGGGCCTGCAGCGACGAAAACCTTCGAGTCCTGCAGCCCGTTCTTGTAGCTCTGGATTTCGTCAAGCGACGACACGGGCATGCCGAGTTCGGGTAACGACAACACCTCGTGCACCACAAACGTGCGGCCCGTGGGGTTCCGGCCCTTTAGGCCCACAATCTGGCCCGGAAAAAACGAGTACTCCTCTAACTGGGACACGTCTAGCGGGATTCTCTGTCCGATTCCCCCCAACCGCGACGTCTCTAGATAAAGCGACTTGTCGTTTAAGCCCTGCTGGTGCAGCGGGTCGTAGAAGGGTGAATCCGGCACGATTCGGCCACAACATATGATGTCAAACTGCGAGCTCATACATGGGTTACTAAGCAGAGCGTCCGACCCCCGGAACTTGTCCAGAAGTTGCAGGCTGGCACTGTCGATCTGCTCGTCAAGGACGTCGGCACTTTCAAGGAGTTTCATGGCCATCGTGCGAAATTTAAACTTGGCCGGATCGTGGTGCGGAGCCACACTCACGGGTCCCGAAATCTCGCCGACTTCCACGTGCGGATTCAACGTCTCCACCACGGTGTTGGCTTCCGAGTCGTGTGTTTTGCGAGGGCTCGACAAAAGCGTCTCCCTGGTGGGGGAAGAATCCGGCTCGCTAGTCAAAACGGGCTTTCTCTTCTTAAGCTGCGGCGTGCTCGGAAGCACCATCCCGGGGCTGGACGAGAAATCCATGGTCTTCCTCTTTGCACCCGCCAAGTCACGAACCTTCTTCAAGGAAGGTGTTTTTTTCTGGTGGGCGGCGGCTATGGCCTCCTGCAAATGGTGCTGGAATTTCTCCACATTCTGTGTGCTGGGCTCCATCTCGCCGTTTTCCTGCGTGACCACAAAGGACTCCCATTTCACGTACACGTCGTCGTTGGAGAGGTTGAAGAGCAGTTTCAAGGACAAAAACTGGAGAATCGTGGCGTCGTCTAGTGCCCCAAACTTTTTCGAAAACCAGTCCTTGGTGGTGGAATCGACGCGTATTTCAGCCATGCTCGCGGAGAAGACGCTCGGAGGGTGGCACTTGTGGAAATTCGGGATAAATGAGAGGTGCTTTTGGGGATGCACCTGGATTGAAAAGATGGTTTGGGTAGATTTATGTGGCTGGTAAGAATCGGTGTTTGGTGAAAACTCGTCTCTGATACGCGCACGGACGCGTCTGGCGGTGCTGTGTGCAGGGCGCTACTTGGGGATGTGAAGCATACAAGGTCGGTGTTTTTGTTGTTTTGGTGTTTTGGTGTTGTCAGGGAGAGGTTTCGGGGGTGCACCGGAATTGCTCCTTTTGTTTGCTTATTCATTTGAAAGCATGATAATAATCGGTCTTTCTGGCAGGGCTTGTAGAGATGCGAGTGCGAGGGACTCCACTGGAACTAGAGTATATAAGGAAACCATGATTGAGGCAAAAAGTAGACGAAAAGTAAAAATACGATGCCTCAAAGACTTGCTTACATTCTACCACTCTTTTGCTCCTTCCCCTGTTGTCTATTGCTCGCTCGCTAAAGCCAAAGATGCGTAAATTGATAATAAACTTGTAATTGCACTCTAGTTTCCAGGCTTACTTCACTTTTGCCTTTTTCTTTTCCTCTCTAACAACTCGCAGTACCGCTATTTCCCTCCTACAGTTTGCTGCGTTGCGTGGATGTCATATGCTAGCAGTATTCGTACCCGTCACACGGGCCCATTCTGGCCACTAGCCTATTTAAGCCGCAACCTCCTCTTTTTGCTCCTCCTTCTTTTCATCCTTCTCCTCCTTTTTCTCGCTTGTCTCCTCCTTTTCCTCCTTCTCCTCGCTCTTTTCGCTCTCGTCTTTCTCCTCCACCTTGTCCTCGCGCTCGTCGTCATTTTTGTCGGATCTTTTCATCTTCTTTCTGTTGTTGTCCTTGAACGAGTTGCGTCTTTTCGTCACGTCGTTGACGCCAAATCTCTTGCCCGACTCGCGCATTTGTCTGAACGTCAAAAGCGACATTTTCTTCAAGAGGTCCTTCTTGTCGACGTCGTCCTCGTTCACGATCCCGTCCGCATACGACACGGAAAGCGCCAAGAAATGCTCCGCGTCCTCGAGCGTCTTGAACTCCACATCCACAATACCAAGGAACTCCTTGTTGGCTCTGGATCTGACTCTACGGATGGAGCACGCGGCTTGTTCTTTAGGCAAGCTGGGCAAGATCTTGACGGAAAACCACTCCTCCACGTCCTCCTGCAGCAATTCTGTGGGGAAGCCCTCGATGTGAACCGAGTTTCTCTTTCTGGTGTTCTTGATCTCGTTGTAGTCCTTCAATGGGTCCTTTCTTCTGATCATGTCCTCGTTGGCCGACAACACAAGCTTGTCGGAGGTCTTCAACGCGGCAATGGCCCGCTCTTCCGGCCTGTACTGTCTCATACGGCCAAAGGTCAAAATGGTCTTCAACTCGACCCAGCCATCGTTGGCCTCGTAGATTTTGAAGAGAAACTTGTCGGTCTGTAGGTTGGAGTCCGAGAAGTAGAACTCGACCTGTCTCTTGACCTTGTCTTCGAAATCGGCGCCGGTGTAGATGGAGTCAGTCATGATGATGCACTGATGAGCAGCGATGGTTTTTTTCGGGCTCAAATGGTTAGGTATGGCAACACACCCGTACACCACAGTAGGTCTGGACAGTGTTCGAAGACGTTGTTGTGTGCCTAGGGCTAATAAGGACCGGCGTGGTTGCTCTGCGAGTACTTTTGGTTTCCTGTGTTTTAAAAATGATCCTTAGTTTTGCCTCCACGTAGTTGGCAGGCTTGGTCACGTGACTCTTAGGGCAAACGGCATTTATTACATGTACGCTTTCTGAGTGGAAACAAGGTCAGGAACTATGGAAAGTTGGAGAGTTGGAGAGTGCAACGTTCCAATGAGATGGCTTTTGAAAAAATGAACACATTCCACGGAGGTGGTCTGACTTTGAGTACTGGTTTTTGGTCCCCTTTTTCCTGCCATAGCTAGACTACAAGCCCGCTGGTTATTCGGACATCTCGAAAATGGTCGTACAATATATTGATACCGTTGTGACTAAGACATTTTTTCATAGACAACTTGAATCAGCACAAGCAACTCAAAGTCGTACGAACGATAGGCAAATCAAGCCATACTCATAGCTGAGCCCTTATTTTCCGTCAATATCGATCTGGCAACCTTTCGATATGCCTGGGATGGCTAGAATAGCTCTTTTTTGACCATTTTCAGCCCAAACGGCGGAGCACCAGCATACACCCACTAGCTACTGTATACTAAACCCCGAAGTTGCATGTCTCGTTACGTCCGCGATAGTTTAGTGGCTAGAATTACCGCTTGTCGCGCGGTAGACCGGGGTTCAATTCCCCGTCGCGGAGCTCCTTTTTTGCCTGTTCTCACACCCCTAATTATTCCTATTCGAGATCTAACTACCTTATTGCAAATTTCTCGTCTAATCGTTCTGTAAGTGTGCAAATCACCGCTTCGCTTTCGCATTTCGCAATCGCACCAGTTCTTCGGATGTACGGGTGTGGTTTACCTCATACAGCGCTGCTTCTCCACGTTTGCTCAGAGAATATGAATCGGCTAGGCTCCACCAGATTTCCACAACCACTCCGTTTTTTTCGCCCATATTCGAAAATGTCGTTTCCACAGCCCACGCCCGAGAGACAGGCCGAGCTTGTCGACAATTACGACGCGATTTTGCGCCAGGTGAAGGCGCTTCAATCCAATCTGCCCGTGACTCTAGTGGCAGTTTCCAAATTGAAGCCATCGTCCGACATAATGGGTTTGTACAACCACGGAGTGCGCCATTTTGGCGAGAACTATGTTCAGGAACTTGTGGCAAAGTCGCAGGAGCTTCCGAAGGATATAAAGTGGCATTTCATCGGGGGACTCCAGAGTGGAAAATGCAAAGATTTGGGCCGCGACATTGAAAATCTATATGCCGTGGAAACCATCGACGCGTTGAAAAAATGTAAGAAACTCGAGGCGGCCCGGGCATCTGCGGACTTACCTGGAATAAACGTGTACCTTCAGGTGAATACCTCTGCAGAAGAGCAGAAATCGGGCTACACTATGGCCAATCTTGACGAGGTGTACCAGACCGTGGAGTACCTCACGAAAGAGAGCAAAAGCTTGAAATTGCAAGGATTGATGACGATCGGCTCATTTGCGGAATCCACCTCGGAAGATGGCGTGAACCACGATTTCGCCGTGTTGGTGGAGTTGAAGCTGATTTTGGACAAAAAGTACGCTTTAAATCTACAGTTGAGCATGGGCATGAGCAACGACTTCACCACCGCGATCCGCCAGGGGTCCACCAGCGTGCGTGTGGGAAGCTCGATCTTCGGAGCGCGCCCGCCTCGAAACGGCCACTGAATAGGTGTATAGTTTCTAACAATGCATCATAACATAGAACTTTTCTGAGATCATCCGCGCTTGAACAACTTCTTGATGCTGGCTTTCTTCGACGGCTTGCTGGAGATAGAGGCCTGCTCCAGAGATTCTTTGCGGGCCTCGGATCTGAGCAGTTGGGCGTCTTTTTCGATATCGCTGGGCGTTGTACTTCCCTGCTGTGGTGATTTCTCACCCAACAGCTTCTCCTTGTTTTCCGCCAATGTTTCCTTCTTGTTTTTCGCCAATTCCTCCTCGTTTCTGGTCAACTTCTGCTCAATATCATTCACATCGTCCATGGGAATGTGCAGATCGCCGTCGATGATCGCCTGCACTTTATTGCCCTGGGCGTCGATCGTGCTAATCACAGAATCGCCAGCCTCCTTCTGAGCCTCCAACTGTTTCTTTTCCAAGGTGGCTTTCACGCGCTCAAGCTGGGCCATTTTAGCCTCGAGCTCCTCAAGCTTGGCGTTGCGATTTGTCAAAGTCAGGCTGTTTCCCGCTGCGGCAGCTCCCGCTGCTCCAGAGAAGGCTCCGGCAGCAACTCCAGTAGAAGAGCCGGCCAGGGTAGCTTTAGTGGAAGATTGGCTCGCAGTGTGGTCCACTGTTTTCCCCGTTCCCTTGGCCTGTTTTTGAATCTCCGCAACAGATACGGGTTTCCAGTCAGAAGCGCTAGACTCTCCATGGCTTGGAGCAACCGCCGGCTTTTCCAGATACTGCACGCTGTTCCTGGGTTCTCTCTCCGATCTCCAGACCGATGTGGCCTTGGAGCCAAGGAAGAACAAAAAGAAAAACAAGTGCTCCGCGGCAAAAAGTGTGAGCCACAAGCACGTTGAAGACGACACGTTAACACTGGCCTTGTCTATAGCAAACTGCCCCAAAGGTTTAGGAGGCTTAGTCCCGTGACGGTAAAATGCAGCGACTGCCGGTGAGATAATAGACCCGAGCCACGCCAACAAAAAGAACGCGTGATCCCATGGGTGAATAGAGTCTGCTCTTTTGGGCACAGGGGGACGGAAATATGTGCCTCCGGTCACCTTCAACGTGTCCAACTTGTAGGTGATGACGTTGAACACCAACGACAAAAGCGGCGCCAAAGTCCACACCGGGCCGAACATGGCAAGGTACCCGAACTGCAAGCACAAGCCGCGGTAGTCGTCGTGGACGTTGTGCTCGGGCAAAAGGATGTACCTGCGTACATTAGATAACCACTCCTTCTCCTCTGGCACGTCGACAGGTACTGACGCTTCCTTTTTCCCGAGGATACTCTTGACAAGGGCCACCACGCGCGGCACCACGAGCGGCAAGCCATAACGCAACACAAACAGGATGATCTGGTTGGTCACGATGAAGTAGAAAAACTGCCCGTCCAATCTGGCCTGATTGATGGTGAATTCGCGTTGAGACTTGATCTTGGACAAGAACTTATAAGCGTAGCGGTCGTGGTGGATGTTGGCGGCCACCAAGGTCTGGATTACAGGCAACTCCGGCTGGATAAAGTGCGCAAAAGGCAAGTAAATGAACGACGTGATCAAAAGCGGCACGTAGCCGGTCAAAAAATTCAACGTGAACGTCTTCACCACAAACGAGTCGTAGCGCGTGTAGGTGTTGGTGTGGCCCTCCCAGGTGAGGAATCTGTCCACAACTGCGTTGTAGATGATCGTCAAAACTGGAACAAATACCGAAATAAGCACCGTGGGCACCAACGTCAAGAAGGCCTTTCCGGGACCGTCGTAGATCTCAGACAAGAATATCTCCAAAACGAAACACGACAACTGGTACGAGACCAACACCGCCACGAATACGAGCGCCACAGGCACGAACGCCAATTCGCGCACAAAACGGGCACCGCCGCCATTTGTGCCTCTGGAATTAGCCGCCGAGTTATTGCTACCGGCACTGTTAGCGGCCGAAGCCAACGCTGCGTCGTGCTCCTCCACTTTGTGTGCGTTTTGCACGCCCCACAAGTTGGCCAAAGTGCGCTCCTTGCGCTTCCACAAAAGAAGAAACGAAATGCCCCACGCGAGGTTTACAAACGCGTACGCCAAGGAGTATGTTTTCGCCTTGATGTAGGCCACGGCGCCAAAAAGGGACAACACTGCCAAAGCCAGAATGTAGAATCTGAGAAACTCGAAGTATAACGCGACCTGGGTGCCGTGCGTTTTCACGAGATTAGGCGTGGTCAACGACGGCGAGAATGCAACTTTCTTTCCGCTTTGTGCCACGGCCTGATCGGCCAAGAACGCGGAGTTGGCTAATATCGCGTCGATAAACTGCCACTTGCCCTTTGCGGGTGTAATGCCCACGCCCTTAGATTCCACCGGACTGGTCAAGTACGAGTACACGATTCGGGGCCTCTCCGCAGGAACGTCGTCCCGGGCAGAAACGCCAAAGGCGGCAGCCTTCTGCAGGTCACGTGACACGGCCTCTCCGTACGCGCTGGCGGAAAGACGGGCAAACACAAGCACAGAGGACCCGGTTCCAGGGCGGGCCTGGGTGCCAAATCCGTGGGCTTGCAAGTCCTGCACAAGCGTGGCCACGTTCTGCGCGGTGGCGCCGTCGCCGCTCACAGATAAAATGTAGTCTGCGTCTTTGATGCTCATGGCTCGGGAACGGAGATTTGTAGCAATTGCGTGTGGATTGGTGGAGGAAGTGGGGAATGTACTTATATAGTTGCTGGCAGCCACGCTGAAGGTGCACGGGTGTCACGCAGGGCTGTGGAAGCGAGCTGGTGCGACTGTGCATGGGCCTACTGTGCAGGTTGTTGCGCAGGTTCGATTGCGGAGGTTCGATTGCGGGAGGCTTGCAACGGATTGGTTGCTAAGAGCCAAAAAAGAGCGGAAAGAGGGAGAGGAAAATAGGAAAATAGGAAAAAGAGGTAAAGGGAGAAAGAAGATGTAAAGGGGTATTATGAAGGGTGGAGCAGACGACGACTTGGGTTTCATGTGCTTTTTTTTGTTTCTGGCGAACTGCATACTGGTTGCTCTGGTGGGCTGTATGAGACAGATCTATGAAGCAATCTGAGTGTGCCAGGCGATGTAGAAATTGGCGGATTTCCGTGTGTTTTCACCTTCGACCCAAAAAGCGTGTTTACAGAGTATGTTGCTGCAAAAAAGTGGAAAGGGTTCCCGTTTCCGTGCAGCAGCATTCTTCGAGAACACCCATGACGTCATGGTGGGGCGCACCTCGGCAATGACATATGACAGAATGAGCCACAAGAATGTTATCGCCGTGGAGAGGGTAGGGCGCTGTTAGCGAAGTGTGCATGACAAGGACGGAAATGACTGAAAGGGGAAAATTTGTCTCAAACGGTAAGCAGTGTTCCCCACAGCAGCAGTATTGCCTGTGTATGGCCACGAATGCTACATCTCCAACAGGATTTGAAGACTTGATGGGTGCGGTGGGGGGTCTTTGATCAAACTTTCTGATGGAGCCAAGTCGGCAGATCAGCAGGGTATGGCTCAGGTTTATTCTGGCTGATTCGCCAGTTTAGGGCGGTGTCTGGATAGGACTGAGTGATGGTGTTTCGACGTGAAGACCAAACTGAGTGAGACGACGAAGGCCAAACTTCGAAGTTTTCTGTAGAGCGAAAAGTTCATGGAGCCTTCCATTGATGTAGATTGACTCAAATACCATTATGCTTGCACTGAACCGATTCAAGCCCTCAAATTTAGTTCCACAAGAAACACGTCCTGCTAAGACTTGGTAGCATCATCTGAAGCAAAGAAGGACATCTAACGTTCTCTGGCATTGGCCCACCCCATCCAACTCGCTGAACTATAGGGCTCTGAGGGTGAGTGGCCTTCACCAAGCCAGCCAAATCAACTCTTTTTTCCCAATATCCTCCACAACCTTACATCAGTCTTCCCCACCCAAATAGAGCCCATTTTCGGACATTTTGGTTCTTTACTGTAGACCCAAAATAGGCTCATGTTGGCGACCTGCACACAACATCATGGGTAAATGACGGAAACAATATACTATCTCGTGAAGGCTTAGCATGATGACCAAAACATTAGTGTTTCTTTGTGTAGCCGGTCAGCATAGGCCCCACAGTAGCCTTCTGAGACGCACCTATACCAAAAAGTTTGGACCAAAGTGCGCTTTCCATTGCGGCTCGTCTTCGCTTTTGGATTTTGGTCAAGCGCCTCCGGTAGAAGATTCAGAAAAAGAATAAAATCAAGGAGAAATGGGAGCAAATGTGCGGGAGCCTTGATGTGGTTCCCCAATTTGTCTTCCGCGTGGTAATGTCCTCTTTTGGTTTGTCTCCCTGCGATTGCTAATTCCATATCGTTACGGAAAGCGAACCATGAGGTGAAATGAAAACTGACGTGTTAGAATTCTTAGTAAGGTCTGTCATGTTGAAGGTGGACTGAGATCCTAGAATACAGCTTTACTTTGAATCTTACTGTAAAGTGTATCTCCTCGCAACTGAGCCATTGCCCGTATCCGAACAGATACTAAAATAGAATGAACCGTCACGGCTTTATGCAACCGCACTGCCGACGTTCATAACCAGAGTTGTAATCTAACGGAAATGGTGGGGCAGTGCGACAGAACACGATGCGAACAGCAGCACATGATAAAAGATGTCATTCATGCCATGTCAAATAGTGCCACCCAGTTAAAATAACGTTTCAGAATTATCAAGAGGTGAACAAATCCCAAAAAAGTTCCGTCCGCAGTGAAGAAACTCTGCAACTCGTAGTCTTGTCCATGGAATGTAACCAGAATATTTCTTCCATCATATCTCTGTCGAGTGACCATTCAGCACTCTGATATTCTATCAGCCAGGCTCAATACTTCAGGAATGGCAATTCTGTCTTTCAATCATTTGTAACCTGTTTAGCAGTGCTAGGTGATCAAGTAGTTGAGCGAAAGACCAAAATTATGCCAATCCTCGCACGGCTTCGGCCGACATGCGTAATACGCACATGTGTGCAAGCCTCGACGACAAATATAGATATTCTCATCAGCGTCGCGTTTCTGATGAACTGAAGCACTAACAAATGCGTGCTTTCACGGGATATGGAAGAAACGTGACCTGAGAATCCTCGTCCAAATGATTCAACAAACCGAATCGTCATTGAAATCACCCAAAGTAGAGGCTTGGGTGGACTTCCTTTTTGAGTCCTTCGCCAACTTTTCCCTGCTAGTAAAACGTTAAATCAAGATCTCTGAACTGACGTAATGATACATGAGACGGAATCGCGGAAGGATTTTCCGTTCCGCGTGACACCGTTTATTCATGGCTTGGTGCCTTATTACCCCTGATGCACAGCGTCGTAATCACGGGGCTAATTTTAAACTAAGCCCGTGTGGCTGACTGGTGATTCCTATTTTTAGACCGAGGTTTCCGGGGGGTATAAATGCGGGCGAATGTTTCTGATTGACCAATATCTTTCACCACCATACAGCATCTGTCAGATCACAACTACCATAGTCTGCATCTCATCCATCCACAGTCACAAACCAAAAATGCAGTTCGTATCTCTCCTCACCGTTCTCGCCACGGCACTTGCCTCTGGATGCTCCACTGTGCCTCTTCCACTGACATCTACTCAGACACTTCCGAGTTCTAACCCGTCGGGCCCACCCCCCAGATTCGGTCTTGTGGCCATCCACCCGGGCACGACTTTGCAAAACGTTCCAATCAAAAAGCCAGGTGCGAATGCTCAAGTTTTCCTAGTCGGCAATATCTACGGCGAGCCCTTGACCGTGAATTTTGATGGCACCTACTTGGTGGACCATGATGGCGTCACAGTCAAGGTGGACCAAGGAAATGGATACGTTGGCGACGTGGCGCCAGACGGCCGCCAGGCTGGAACCGCTGGCTTCTGTATAGAAAACGGTCTTTTGACGTTCAACGGCAGCCCCGACTGGAACGGGTGCCCCTACCAAGAAAGCTCGTGGGCGTTGTCCAAGCAGGACTGCCCGGGAGCCATTGGTATCACTTTGAAGGTGGTCAGTGCTGAGGCTGGTGAGGTCCGTGAGTATTAGCAGCTGTATAGTGAGCAATATACGTAGTTGTAACTGACGATCACCAGCTGTCACTCGACACTCACTGGCAGGGTTGTGCCGTGGGTTCGGTGATTGATTTTCATTTGATTTTTATATGATTTTTATCTGGTTTTTGTTTGTATTTAGTGATCAGAGAAAGCGATCAAGGCATGAAGAAAAGGTAGAGATAAGGTCGTGTACTCTAGAAAGTGTAGTGAATGGCTGCGAAAGTGCCGCCTTTAGCTTGCGACTGCATACCGGTGATCAATCACTTTTAGCCATTGATTTGGGATGGTGAGAAATGGCTAGAGAAGATCTGAATTTTTCTCTGACGAAGGCTTATGTGTTAGCTGAGGGGATAAGTGGAAGGTGGCCGAGGATTTTTACATAACGGGAAGAGCGCTGGACCAGTCTACACACAACAACAGGCAATATTCTGTATTATAACAGGCAATATTCTGTATTATTTAACAGAAGATAGCAGAAGACACGTTTTCTTTGGCTTGGTTTCCCTTTCGGGGTATAAAGACTAATTCTTTGAGTGTGGTGGAAAACTTGGTATTGTTTCTTCCACGCACGAAGCCAAGATATTACTTCTGCATTTGAATGGATACTCTGAGGTTCGAAAATAAAATAAACCATGGAAAGAGTCATGGAATAAACATGAAATTAATCATGGAATTTATGGAATAAATCGTGGGATATATCATGGAATAAATCATGGAATTAAATCCACAAGCACGCATTACTCGTGACGCTTTCGATTAATGATCAGTTTATGAACTTTACTTGGAAGAGACACTCGTCAGATTATAACACAACTACTTCGCCAACTTCTCTACCTGTCTTCATCAGTTCCTAGCAAATCCAATACATCAAACACCAAAATTAATATGCTGAAATTGACCTAAATGGAATGCCTATTCACTGCCGTTGTCGTTCCTGGTCACCAAACTGCATACACTTTATTAGTGAGACTAATTACGTGACCCCACATCCCGTCCAATTTCCTCCCACCATTCTTCTGTTCCAAATGACCACCCTAGTTTCCAACTTGGCTCGCTGGACCATGTTGTTTTTTTAGACCAGTGTGTATAGGCAATCGTCGGCATGATTTCTCTTTTGGCCCCAGCAAGTGTTTCCCACCAACCATAATTTCCTCACCCGTTGTCCCCATGTGTGTCCTCTACATTTGACCAATTAGGATATTACTTTCCCCATTAATCCTCCAAATTATGCTAAATAAAATAACAGACTCTTTTGCTGCCAGATGTCTTCACTCTCCAGAAACTGAATTGCTTATCGAAATCAAATATTCTATTCATCCCATCATCGGTCTCCGAACCTTCCATTGATATCTACTGCCATTCACGCTAAATTAGAAATTATCGCTATTGCTCCACTATCTTCCCACATAAAACAGTTATTTGTTGTCACCTAGGTTTATGTATTGCCTAAACTTCTGGTATTCTACGCTCTACAACATCCTATTTCCACTTGCTTGCTGGCGCTCAAAGGCGAGAAATCCATACCGAAATCGATTCCTGATGCTGGTCTAAGTATCCAACGTGTTCGAGTGGCAGAAGTAACTCCTCGGACTTCACCATCCCACGCAGTCCCGGGAAATAACCCTATATACTTTAACTCTTCCAGACTTCAACTCACCAAACTTGTAACTTTCTTTCTTCACAACTCCGCCTTTTCCGCTTTCGGCAACCTTCACTTTGTCTTTTTTGGCATCATATTCCAAAACAACAGACGTGTACATCTCGTTCCCCTCACCAACAGTAACATTCTTTGTTCCTAGCCCTCCCAACCCTTTGTGGCTCGCGAATTTGGTGTTTTTCATACATAAAATGTCCCCGGCCCGAATATCATCAATTCGGCTGGAATGGCCGTTGAAGTTCTTGTAGATGGTCACTCCATAGCCCTTCACGCCAATAGGTTTCAAAACATTGGCGTGTCTTGCTTTGAGCTCAAGAAGGGCCTCCTCGACAACCCCTGCCCCTAATTTAGCCCCAATAGCCCGATCACCGAACTCGGCAAGAACCTGGCCGAGGCTTGAGCTATAGTTATGCAACAAATCTTTCCGTATTTTCGGAGATCCCTTGACATTAAAAGAGCTAACATTCACGCTTTCTCTTGGGTCGTCACCTTGATATTGCAACTCGAAGGCAATTTGCGATAGATCATGGAACAAAATGTAGTAATCTTTGTAAATCACTTCGCGGCCGTCTCTTTTCGTAAGTCTGTTCTCGTCAACCTCGTATTCCAAGTCGGTACCCAACTTGTGACTCAAACTATCGGGTATTTCGCTTTTGATCCACCATCCACTAGTTTGGCCCAACTCTGAAAGCTCTCTTTGAATAGCATCGGCATTAATCGAGGCTTGCTCTTGCTCAACTGTTCTCCCTTCCTTGAATGATCCCGACCTTCTAATCTCACCCGACATTCGCAAAGAGTCAATTGAGCTTCTTTTCAACGAGCCGGTGGATGATTTGCGTAATGGGCTGCTAGGAACAAAATCCGACGTGGTGGGGTTCTCCGGATGTGAAAACGTTTGCGATTTTTTGGTCTCAAAATGCGGCTGCGCGTCAACAACTTGGATGTCGTCATCGGATGAATCCTCCTCACAGCCATTTAGCGTATCATTGGTGATGTCCCCCGCCGCGTGTGGTGGAGGGGGCGGTACTGGAAGATTTCTTGGAATTGGAGGCGGTGCTCTCTTGCTCGACGTGGCATTATGATCACTGGCCACAGGAACAGGTGGCACAGGAGGAGGGTAATGGAGGGGTGCTTCCGGTGTTTCACGATTCAAATGGCTCTCTGGAAGGTCAGGCGGAAGCATAGGCGCAGGAGGAGCCTTTGGAGGAGCTTCTGGAGGAGCTTGTTTCGCTAAAACATCATGGAAAACTGGGCTCAAGGGAGCTTCTTCCAATGGCACTGGAGGGCGGGTTGGGTCGAGTGGTGGAATGGTAGGCCTTGACGAAGGGCCAGGGATCGGAGGAGTAGATGTAAAGTCTGCTCCATCAGGTGGAGGAGGTGGAGCGGCCTTAGCTCTAGTCGGTAAGGAATGCAGAACAGCTGTATCGGATGGATCATCGCCGTGTTCAAGGAACTTCTGATGCTCGTTTTCGGCCAATACTCCCCGATCCAGTATATCTGCGTCTGCTTCGTATCCCGCATTCAGAACATCCTGGAAGCTATCTTGTACGATACTCATACTGCGTGGACGGTCCTCTTCTGGCTTTGATGGACTCTGCAAGGGGGGTTGAGGGGCCCTATCTTGCGTCTGGACTAGATTCTCAGGATTTGGTTTCCCTTCTCTTTCCCTCGCGATAGCCTCTTCTGCTGGCGTTGATACTTCTTGGGTCACGCCTTCAGAAGCATCATCAAAGTCATCTTCCTCATCACCCACATTATTCTCAGCGTCGGGCTTTTCATGCCCGTGGGTTCTTTCCGCGGTAGCTGGGTCTGTATGGCTCACTTGAGGTGCAATTCCGGGGATAGGAATACCGATTCTTGAAGCTTTTTCAGTTGGAGTTGCGAGAGTGTCGGGCTCATTCGACGGATGGGACTGGACAGGCTCCTTTGACTGTTTTTTGGGTTTTGAAGCCGCTGGTGCATTTCCAAAGGGACCTGGCACACCCATCATGCCGAACATGTTTCTTCCACCGGAGATCTTTGCCATTCTTTCGACAAGACGGCGCCTTCTCAAATCCTCATCGTCGTCTTCATCGTTTTCCTCGTTATCGGAGGTTTTGGCTTCTTTATCCGCATCGTCGCCTTCTCCTCCCAGATCTTCCGCATCTTCTTCTAATACTTGAGAAGTATCAAGATTTGAGGGAGCAGCTTCAGCGTGCTGAGGGTCACCACGTTCAAACAAAGAGCTTGCTCCACTCTTTTGCTGTTGGAGGGCACCAGAAGGGCCAGCCTCGGATATGTGATCGTTGGTTGGCTCTTCCAGATGCTCTGCTTCTCCGCCCAAGTCGTGAGTTTCAGGAACCTGGGCTTCGTGCGAAGCTCTGCGCTTCTTCTCCTCTTCTGCTTTCTTCTTGCGTTCTTCTTTCCTCTTCATGGCAGCAGCTTCACGCTCGGCCTCCTCCTGTTGTCTTTTCTGAAGCATGGCGATTCTTTCCTTCAAGCTCATCTTTGGCGCATTCGACTCCGCCTCGGGTACCTCGTCGGTTTCTCTGACTACCTCGTGGTTCTCGGCCACATCGTGAAAGCCGTGGGCAACATTAGAATTGTCGCGGGGTTTGATTTGAGGAACATAAGACGATTTCCCGGCGCCAATAAACTGCTTCTTGATCGTGTATGGATCGTCTCTTTGCAGGGGTACAGGTCCTGGAATAGGAGCACGAGGAAAAGGGGGTGGATTTTCCGTTTTTTTCGCAGTAAGAGCAGGTGCTTTCGTTTCAGCCGGCTTGATGGGAGCAGGAATCGGCGGACGGGAGGGTAAAGATTCCTCGGCGTGCTCAGAGTTGCCCTCCACAGAAGCAGGCTCATCTAGTGGTTCTGGTGGAACTGCGTGCGTCGCAAATCCGGGGTCTTTTTGCGATTCTGTCCGTTTTGTAATCTCATCAACAGGGGATTTGGGCCCGCCGCTTGTTGCAGCCGATTCTGCGGGGATCGGCACCACAATTGGGGCTGTGGCGGTGGGTTCGGAAACGACATTGTGACCAGATTCAGGGGCATCTCTGGCCACTGGCGACGGCTTTGCACCATTTCCCGACGAGGCAGGATCTGCTAAAGTTTCCACGAAGTTCTTTGGAAACATCCCGCTCTTCCCGTCGTAGCCGCCAGAGTACCATTCGTCGTCCTCGATTTCTGTGACCGTGATCACCTGACCGGCGGCAAATTGCAAATCGTCGTCATAGTCGGATTTGTACTCGTGCAAGGCCTTGACCTTGAAAGGTACGCTCATTTTGTGTCTTTTGTGTTCCTTTTCGGCGTTCAAAGGCCAGTGGTTGCGATTGTGGGGTTCCTGGGCGCTAGTGTGGCTGCTGGGAATAAAAGCCAATCGCGAGGGTGGCAAGCTTAACGGTTTTGCGATCTATAGAGACAACTTGGAGGGTAAATTGGGCAATTCCAATTCAATCCGAAGGGTGTAATAGGAAGAGGTTGAGAACGATCTGGGGGTGGAGATAGGGGCAAGCGCACCTGGTCACGTGCGCGGCTGAGCCACTGCCCCGTGGAGTAAAGGCGATATCGTGAGGGGTGGTGAAATAAAACATTGGTAGATTAGCGAGGATATGTAGGTCATGGGATTGTGTCCAACTTTCAGCTGAATTTCGGCGACTCGGTGTCGTTTGTGTGGCCCTGTATTTCGAGCTGGCTCAGTTGCTGCGAGCTGCTGGCCCAAGTCTTTTCTGATAGTGGGCCCAAAAGAGCAAGCAATCAAAGATAAAGATAGACAACGATGAGATTATTCACAGGGAAATGCAGTTGACTGAGTAACTTCGCCGAAAATACATATTTTTTTTTCGGGTGTCGGGAAAATCGTAGATATCGTAGATATCGCTGGGCCACCTCTGGATCGGAGTTTCCTAATGATCCACACTACTGCTGAAGGCGTGAAAGCCACCTCGATGTCCATCACTACAATAGAAAGTAGGCTACTCTGTACTTAGGAATAGCCTAGAAGTTTCGTCGCCAAAGCCGTCAAATCTCATGGCTCTCCTCCTTATGGCACTAATTAAGTAAGCTGCGAAATGGCTGGGCCTACAGCAAAGCGAGCCCAGGCCAGACCCACCAAGGGTTCGGTGGCCCAGGCGAAGAGACAACCAAATAAACGTATTTAGCAATCACATCGTTGAGCATACTTTAGCCCACTTCCTTTTTTTCCGGTCCAGTTTTCATGTTGCCTTTACCTATACAGAATCAATACTACAGTGCTCTCTACAACGCGGCCCCACGCGTTTCTGCCCTCATGCTCAGTGAGATACCCTGCTTAACTACCTATCCAATATTTCCTGAAACGACGTGGAATCACCTTCTAATTTTCCACCAAAGCTCAATTACACATCCGCCGTACACGCGCCTGACCGCATGTCCAAGAAAACGCCGTCCAGCATCCCGGTGACCGAGGCCATTCTAGCGTCGTTTCGCCCGGCGAAAAAACTCGCCCACCACGACTCTGCATCCATCACGTGTCTAGATTTCGACGACTCGGGCCAGTACTTGATCAGCTCGGGCGTCGACAAGACCATCCAGCTCTACGACTGCTACAAAGGCGTGCGCCAGAAGGAGATCCAGTCGCAGAAGTACGGCGCCCATTTGGCGAAGTTTGCCCACGACGACAGCTGTCTATACGCGTCCACGCCAGCGCAAAATGGCGCAGAACCGGACCATTCGATCCGCCATCTCTCCCTCACAACGAAAAGCTACCTTCGCTATTTCAAGGGCCACAAGGACCAGGTGCTCCAGCTCGAGATGAACCCGGTGTCTCGGACATTAATGTCCGCGTCCGCAGACCACACCGTAAAAACGTGGGATCTCCGCACATCCACCCCTATGGGCAGCATAGGCACGGGCCAGGCCGCGTTGGTGGCGTACGACCCCCATGGCATCGTTTTTGCCGTGGCCAAACCGCCCCTATCTGTCTATGAGAAGGGCTCCATTGCACTCTATAGCGCAGCGAGTTTCGAGCGGGGCCCGTTTCTCGAGAAACCGGTCAGCGGAGCGCCTTCCGAAAAATGGACCAAGGTGGAGTTCTCCAACAACGGCCGCTTCTTGCTTATCGTGACGGACCTGCCACAGCACTATATATTGGACGCCATTCTGGGCCACTTTTTGGCCACTCTAGCGGTCGATTCCCACGCTGCGTGCAACTGGATGCAGTTCCAGTACGTGAGCTCGGGCTCGGCGTGTTTCAGCCCGGACGGCAAGCACGTGTTTGCCGGAAACGTCGATGGAAGTGTGGTGGTTTTCGACTTGGGTGTGCTTAAAAGTGACGCGCTGGACGTGAAGGTGCGCCCGTGCCACGTGTTGCCCAGCCGGCAGGGCATACCTAAGGTTGTGGCGTTCAACCCGAAACTCTTGGCGTTGGCCACGGCCGACACCGATGTGGTGCTTTGGAACACGACACTCGAGGATTAGGGGAAGGAGCGTGCGAGGGGACGAGTGGGAAAGGATCAGAACATGCATGTACATTAGGAGTAAATGAGGAGAATGAGGGACTGTAGAAGGAGGTGAAATGATAGAGTTTGAGCTTCTCGGCTGGTGGATGATCTAGGGTGGATCCTGTTTAAGGCAGCTCACAATCCATTAACCCCAAAAGTTAATTTATGTTTCACCATTACGGGCACGAGCTGGAAAATCGAGGAAAAACAGAAAACCACCGGTACATCTCTGTTTTCGATGACCCTAGTTCTTTCTCCACTAGCACTTGTATGCCGGACCAGAGCCACCTCTATCTCGCATCCCAGCCAAATGTCGAAACTCAACTGGCTATCCTCCAGCAGACATGCGCCGTTTCTCCTCGGCAAATTCCCCTAGAGTGGTCAGGATGACTCCTCCCCGAATCCTGCCGCGTCTGGACGTAAAGCCGAACCCCAGAATTGACAATATGCCGCTGCTAAATATACACCCAGTCACCACCAGCCCTGGCATACCCTGGCAAAAGCTACCGCACATCAGAACGGACAAACTCCCCGAAAAGCCTACTGATATCAAGGGCATCGACACGGCAGGCCACGACATATTCTCCAGAAAGCAGATCTTTGGAAAAATCCCCACGTTGCTCTCGGGAAAGTACTTCACAGCGACGTTTATCCCGGCCGGTCACGTGATCAGCCAGCTCCGCAAATCCAACGTGGCCTACACCTTCACCAACTACGGCAGTCCCAGCCTAAACGACCAGAACTTGCAAAGATGCTTTGCGGAGTATCGCGGAAAGTACAAATCCTTGGAGTTTTTCAAGCGTGTGCACTCGCCTATGGGCACCGCAGTTTCGAGAAGCATCTTCAGGAAACTCGTCAAAAGAGCACTACACCTGGCCCTTCATGAGATCGTGCCAGACACTAAAAGTGAAGTGGAAAAGGTTGCTGGCATTTTCCACTTCAAGTTCCGCCGCTATCCGACGCCTACAGAAAGAACCCTAATGAGAAAAGACGTTAGACATGCCGTAACTAAACTATACACCAACGCCGCGTTCCAGAAATCGGTGTCCCAGATTTCGCGGCAACAGAGCCAGGCGTACCCACACGTGCGAATGCTCGCACGAGATATAAAGGTGGAGAACGTATTAGGAGCAGAGAGGGTGCCGGGGTACTATCCCAAGCTCCCCTTCTTGCCCAGTGCTCCTCGAAGAACTAAAAGGTAGCTTTTCCAGTTGTTTAGGACACCGGGGGAAGCACGTTCGCCTGCTCTTGACCAATCACATTGCCCACCGGGCTGTACTCGCAAACCACGTATTTTTGCCAGCCTTCAGCCGAGCAGTCCTTGTAAGCGCATCCGACCTGCGTGGAGCCTTTCCAGATAAGCTGGGTGAAATGGTTGTACTCGTTATAGCTGGAGTAGCTGAAGGTCTCACCCTCGACGTACCAAGCAGTAACGGCCGCAGGACCCGTGGCAAAACCAGCAGCCAAGTTCTCGCCATATTGCCCGTGTGTGTGGGTCAACACACCCGAGCAGTCGTAGTTGTCAGCGTTGTTTTTAGCATATTGATAGGGGCCCTCCGCCCAAGACAAGTCTCCCACACCGTGCTCGGCTCTGTAGGTGTTGTGAGCATCGAGAATGGCCACGGCAAAACTCGTGTCAATGTCTTCGCTGGAGTTGTAGATGGCATCGTAAATTCCGCCGGACGACGCGGAAGTGGGAGTGCTGGTCGAACCTGAGGGAGTCTGCTTTGAAGTGGAAGTCGTGCTGGTGGTCGTGCCTGTGGCTAAGGATGGAGAAGTGGTTCCGGTGCCAAATAAGGGCGATGCAGCAGAGAAAAGCGCATTGGAGGCAGAAGTTGTCGTGGCTGTGCCGGTCAAGGCTGCAGTGGTGGCCGCTGGTGTGGACGAAGACGAAGATCCCTCAAGCTTGCTGAGGAACAGACTCAACATAGATTTCCACGAAGAGCCCGTGGATCCAGACCCGGACGAGCCTGTGGACGTGGACCCCGATGAGCTACCGGAAGTTACTGCCGAATAAAGACTCTCGATGAAATCCATGAACCCACTGGAACTGCCCAGCGATCCTGCCGATGAGGAGGGTATCGTGGCAGGAGCAGTGGCCTGGGTAGCGATGGTGGCTGAAGGAACCGAGTTTGCGGTAGCAACTGCTGTGGTCGTCTCATAAACTGTGACGGGCGCAGCGGCGACTTCCTGTGCCGCGAGAAGGAGTGCTAAGAATGCTGCGTTTCTCATGCTGGGGTATGCGTTTCTAGAAGGGCGGAGCAGGCAAAAATGGGTAGCGAATCATCAACAAAGGATTTTATGCCATTTTATTCGAGGCCGGCAAAAGCACCCCACCGCCAAGGCATCGAAGGAAATTACCGTGTATGGAAAGTCCGATGGCAGGTTGGCTGCAAAGATGTCCTGCATGGCACGTCTGGCCACTGAGCTTTCCTAATTAGGCAATACCTTCGCAGTCTCTTCACCCTATTAGGCAAGTAGGGCCTCTCAGCAAGAGACGAATCTTGCCTATGTTTCGGAATTCCCCCTGCTATTCCGGGTCCTGCAAAAAATCTTTGTAGCTTTTTTCTTAAAAAGCGGGGTCTAGTTTAACTTTATGCCCGCCCCGGCCCGGCGCCCAGCTGCAAATGCATTTTGCGGAGATAAAGGAGTTAGTGCTTTAGATCGAGCAATTCCCGAATAGTATCGAAAACGATAGCAGGCACCCCAACTCCAGTGCTTCTCACTATAACGTCGAAATCGTTGGAGTCGGGGCTGATGCTCTTCACAGTCACCAACACCCCGCAGTTCGATTTCACCATGCGTAGAATGCCTGCACCCATGACCAAGATATTGGAGTGGGGATCGTCGGGCGTACTTTGTATAATGGCGAAGCCTAATCGCTGGAGCATTTTCAGCACTGTAGACGAGCTGCGGCGATGGGCTGCAGCGACCAAACCACGTGCCTCGCCGTTTTCAAGGCCAAGCATTTCCCCGATCTGGAGCCAGCGTTTCTTGAACTCGTCGATCGATTTCATGGAGGTTCCCGAAAGTGTTTTCGTGAGCACGACGGGAATTTTCAAGTTCAACGTGTTGAACGAGCCGCTGCACTTGAAGCTCATGGCTAGAACGGGCCCCTCCTTGTTGCCCACTAGATCGCGCACTTTTACCTCTAACTCCATGGTTGATTTCTGCGGGATTTTCAGGTCCGGCACTTTCACCATACTCACCACGTAGTTCGCCAGGCCGTGGCTGTGGATATCGTGAACGGTAAACGCGGAAATGGCCGCGTCCGCTGTTTTGGCCGCGTTGTTGATAATCGTGAAAACAATGTTCAACGTCGGCCCGTCCCGCGCAACTCTGTAGGTCAACTTGACAAGCTGGTCCTCGTAGAAAATGCCCACATCGAACTGGAGCATGCGGTGGTAGCCGTCGTACCAGTTTGGGGAGAGTTGTGGGGCGTTGCTTGAGTCGCCAAACGGATTCAGCTCCGTGTTTTCTTCGCTGAAAATGCTGACCGGCGAGCCCAGACGCCCGTGGGGGAGCTCATTAGTCTCGATCTGATGGTGTATTTTCGACACGTTCACACTCGAGGACGAGGGGCCGGTGATTACCCGGAGACTGCCCAACTGGCTGATCAACTTGTTCTCCTTGCTTTCAAACGGTGGGAGAGGTTGCACGAGCGACCGTGCAAACGCAATATCGGCGTCGCTGCCGCTTGTGAATAGTGTAGCTATCTTAAGATACTCGTGCGCCCGCGTCTGGATCTCCAAGTCCAAGGAGTAGGTCTCGGCATCGAACAAATCGAGCACTTCAGGTACGAAGTCCGCGTGCGGGAACCGCATGGCAAACTTCAAAAACGCGTTCATGATCAACGGCCGCGCCTGGAGCCCCGAGGCCAGGTACGAGCTGGAAAGAATGCGGAACTGGTGGTCGAGTCCGAAATGGCCGTTTTCTTCCTCACTCTCCACCAACTTGTACCCAAACTCGCCGATGATAAACGCGGCCACCTTGATGATGTTCTCCGACGGTTCGGCCTCCGGCTTGCGCAAGAGGTTGATCACGTACTTGGTAGCCATTTTTTGGAGGTCCGCGTTGTTGACGATGATCTGGATGATACGCTCCCAAACCTCACCCGCGTGGGACGTTCCCTCGATCCCAGCGACGGTTTTCGAACTCTGCCCGCCAAGCGAGAGAAGCCGGAGCATCGTGGACACGTACCAGAGCGAGTCTGTTGCGAAGCGCTCAGCCAAAACCGCAATTTTAATCAGAATGTCCAGTTTCAACGCCAGCTCCGCGTGCGGGAAGTAGTCGAGGAGACACGAGGTGATTTGTGTGTACGAGTGCTCGTCGCACACGGTGAAGAGAAGATCGAGTGTTTTCCTACGCACAGACACGTCTCTATCCTGAAGTAAGAGAGTAAGAGTATCCAAGTATTCCTTGAAAACACCGCTGTGCAGAGAGCGCACGCAGAGCTTGATGAGTGCGTCCAACACCAAGAACCGCGTGTTGGTTTCAGGCGTGTTTAGGAGCAGTGCCAACGCGTGTATGGCGCCGTGTATGGCCTCCACTGACGCGTCCAAAAAAGGGGCTATGGACACTGCCTGGAAGAGAATCGTCGAGCGGGCGTTGCGGTCCGACTGGCCAGCGACCGGGCGCGACGCGTTGTGCATCGCCCGCGACACCACCTGGCGCAACCGGGATACTGTTTCTGAGTCCAACACAGACACGTCAAAGGGGTGATATCCGGGGCCCGGAACGAGCACAAAAGCGTGCTCCACCAACTGGAGGAGTTTGGTCACGAGCCAGGGCGCCTGCACGTCGTAGTACAAATACAGGGGCGGACATTTCTCGTCGACGACTATCAGATACAAAAGCGCAGCAACTTTGGGCACAAGCAGGCGGGCGTGTTTGGGCTCGAGCGTGGTCAAAAACACCGCTAGGGGCACGGCGCTCGTGACCACACCAAGGTCCCTTTCGTCGATAAGCAGTAGGAGACGTGGGAACCAGTTATCATTGGAGAGGAGAAATTTGGGGTCAGCCTTGCCCATCACTAGGAGCGCCACTAGCGCCCGCATTTTCACCGTGGGCACGGACACCGGCAGCACGCAGAGCCCGTAGACGATTTCCATGAGTTTTTCCCACCGTTCCGCGTGCAGTTGCAGGTCGAACTTGGCGCCAGACAATGCTCCAGCTTCGGCCAGAGAGGCGCCACCAACGTGGAACTTGTTGGCGATGAACTGCAACGCCAAGAGATTGGTGTCCTCGGAGTTGGCGCCAAGGTCACGTGCCAAAAACCCGTGTGTGTGGAGAAGCAAATCCTCCAAGTAGCCGGTCTGTGAGTCGGCCGTATATAGAATCGACACCGCCAAGTACCCCAACGATTTTTCCGGATACGACGGCGCCAGCACCAAATCTAGGGCGTGTGCAAGCCCAAAACTGGCCTCTTGGGTGAGTCCCAGCAAGTGTATGTAGAGAAGCTTGCACAAGTACTTACGCTTCAGGTAAGAGTCGAGATTGGCAGAGGCGTACTTGGCCCGGATATTGTTGATTTCCGCGTTGATGCGCCGGCGCTCCTCGGCGGTGTCGCTGGCGTTGCGCAAGTCCAAGATGAACTGGTGCAAGCCTTTCATGTGCGGAGCCATTGTGGATTTTTGGTGGTTTTTGGTGGTGTCTTGTGGTGTATTAGATTTCGGCCGGTGATCTCGGAAGCTGAGTGCGTAGGGCCAGATTCTGGCTGCCAGGCGCGCGGTGCCAGATCTGGGATTAGAAGAGAGAAGAAAAGGAAAGGAGGGAGGGGAAGAAAGAAGAAAAAGAAAGGTGTTTACGGGAGATTTATTTTGTGTGCCGTGCGACTGGGAGACCAAAGGTCGTCATTTGGGTACTCGTTGGGTAATAAAGGTAAAGAGCGTTCCAGTTTGTATAGTGTGCACGTGACCTGGCCAATTTGCAGATCATGAAACTATGGGGCCGATCCGGGATGGGACGGAATACTCCGAATTGAGAGGAAAGAGCAGTTGCGAATCGAGCTCAGCAGAGCAGGGGGAGTTTTATTTTCTTCTTAAGTCACGGCCTAAGCAGTTTCTGGGAATCGCAGCTCTTTGTATGGTTGGGCCACGTCGAAGCATGGCAGGAGACTTTCTGGTGGCAAGCAAATTTCTAAAAAGCGAATATCGGTTGAGTATTGTTTTGCTGGATCTCGAAAAGCGCCTGCTCGAACATCCCAAAAGGGAGGCGCCTCTTTCTCTGGAAGCGTAGTAGTAATTGGGCCTCGCCAGGGCCCGATCTCGCAGCTGCCCATGCATCACATATCTACAATCTACACACCACGTATCTCCCCCACATCACATATTCCACATGCTTAAATTCTCTTATCTAATCACATCACACCAAAGAGGCACACCTTCTTTTACTTCTCCTTTTCTTCCTCCTCTTCCTCGCGTTCCTCGTCTCATATCCAACACCCACCGGCCGTTTCGCACCCACCGCACTGGCCAATGAGAGCCCTCTCCACAATGTGCGCGCACGACCCGCGAACTAGTCTTTTTTCGACCAAACCACTCTATAACCTCGAACATAACCACACAATGTCTGCCGTAGCTAAGAGTGCCGCCACCAAGTTGAACTGGGCCCAGGTGATCAAGTCCTTGGGCTTGTCCGGGTCCACTGCGTCGTCGTTGACGTCGTTCAAGAAGAGAAACGACGAGGCCAAGAAGGAGCACCAGGGCTTGTCTGAGCAGTCCACAAACGTGGACTTTGCGCACTACAAGAGCGTCTTGAAGAACCAGGCCGTTGTCGCGGAGATCGAGAAGGCCGTTTCCGGCTTCAAGCCCGTGACCTACGACGTTTCCAAGACCTTGAAGACGATCGACATTTTCGAACAAAAGGCGGTGGAAAACGCCAAGTTGACCGAGAAGTCCGTGTTGGCGGAGGTCGAGCAGTTGCAGGCCACGTTGAAGGACATCGAGGGCGCCAGACCATTTGACCAATTGACCGTGGAGGACGTTTCCAAGGCCAGACCAGACTTGGATGAGAAGGTCAACTACATGGTGAAGAACGGCAAGTGGTCCGTGCCTTCTTACAAGGAGAAGTTTGGCGACTTGACGGTGATGTAGGAGCCGAAAACAGGGCGAGAATCGGCCGAGAATACGTATTTAGACGCACGCATAGGGAGCTTGCTCCAAAACCATCAATACAGAAAGAGAGAAACAGGTGGGGGTAGGTGTTAGGGGAATGTAGATTGTTTGTAGTGGAAGTTGAGAGTTCAAGAATAGGAGTGAGGTGGTTCTACGAACATCATGATGCTATTAGTATGGTATGATCATTAGCACATATGATAGTATCGGTGCTTCTATGAACTTGTGCAGAGTTCTGGGAACAGTCTTCTTTCACCTGTTAGGTCCTTGCTTATGGATACCTCCTAACTGTTCCAAACGCACCAAAATTTCCAAAAACAAATACCTTCTATCTTTCTTCTATCACTTTCCACTGCTGCTCGTGGTACCAGAGTTTATCCCCCGATCTGGAAGCAAATATATAGTCCGGAGCCTGGAAAAACTCCGCGGGGGTATACGTCAAACTGTCCAATTTCGTCAACTTTTGGTCGCTGGGCCGGGAATTGAATCCCCGCTCATAGTTCCTATCCCACATAGTCACTATCACGTTACACAGATACCTCTCCATAAGAGTACGTAATTCAGCGTTGACTTCAAGGTACCATTTGGCAGCGGTATTTCTTGGAAGCCGCTTTTCGTCCCAGTAAAAGGCCGAGATGTTATCGACGATTATGGTACTGAGGACGCACTTGCCAATCTCGGTAGATGTGGTTTCTGGGATTTCTCTAAGCGTTCGAAGAAGGATTTCTGGCGTGAGACAGTTGGCGAAATGTGCCCCGGTATATTCCGGTAGCGCCTCTTCAATCACACGCCCTCCGCATTCGAGAACAACTAGCAGTGGGTGTGGTTTTGCGGATACTATATGTGCATTGTCGATGCTTAGAGCTCTGTAGAAACCGAGCTTTAGGGTGATGTTTTCGAACAAAACCACGGAATACTGGTTTTTCAATGTGACATTTTCACTACGGTTCGATGTGTTGTGAAACGGTAGCGTGGTGTGGGCGTTCGGAAGTGTCAAAAACTGGAGGTTAGAATGGCCATACGGAGAAACATGGGTGGAATCTGAAACGCCTGGGGTTGTCGTGAGATATTCTGATCTTCACAACAACGATTTTCGTGTAGATGGCGATTTGGGTCTTTTGCCCGTCTAGCTTAAGGACATACTTGAGACAACTGGTATAGTTTCATAAACCTCAGTGGAACAATCACCTATGGAACTGAGTCGCGCAAGCCTTTGCAGTAGATGTAATACGTATTCCTTGAGAAATGCCAGATTCCACTGTTCTAGAAATTTTAGTGGTCCCGAAAAGTACAGAAGATTCAATTGATAAAAAATTGATATATCTTTTCTAAATATGTCCTAAATGTGATCTTGGAAGAGACGTCGAGAATCCCCCACAATTTTGTTGCACATTGATCATTTCCTTCGTATCGTCGTCAAAAAACTTTCAATCGTTACCTTTTTCTTCCTAGTTCTGTTTCCCGTAGTAGCTGTTATCTGGCAGCACGCTCCAGTTTAGACGCCGCAATCACTAGGGCTTCTGCCAACCCTAAATCGATACATAGTCTAAAGATCCACCGATGCATACTCTATCCAATGGCCAAAAACCGTACCCACAATTCTCAATCGGTTTAGAAACACCTCGCCTTGGAAAGCCAACTGTGCAGCCACATTCATAGATGATCAAAATACAAGACCTTAAATCATACGTCCTCCAAAATCTCTCTCGCTCCGTCTCCCTCACTCGTCGTCACTCTCCCTGTCATCAAACGAGTTCGTGTAGAAAATGGTGCCGTTGATCTCGTGATCAAAGTTGTAGTCGATGCCGTTGATCAACATCTTGTTGATCTGGAGGCTTGTCCACCCGTCGTTTTCGTACGTGACCTTGTTCATATCTGCGTCCTCGGCATCGCCCCTGTTGAGATTGATCATCTTACGGATGATATCGTCAAGGAAGTGCGAGATGACAATGGAGTAGTCGGGGAAAAAGTGTTCCTGTTTCAAGAAAATGCAGTCGTTAGGTTTCTCCTCCGCATCGAAGAAGTGCTCGCTTCCCTCGCGCTTCTCCTCCTCGTCGTCCTCCATATCGTTGATGTCGTACGTCTTCACAGGGAAGCACCGGAACGGAATGGAGAATTTGTTGTCGTGGAAGTTCCACGAGGTGTTTTTCATGGGCCCGTCGAGACAGTGCAAATCGCCAAGATTGCGGTCCAGCACCATGCGGTTAGAAAGCACCTCGCTCATGGTACGCACCATCTGCACAGTTTGCAAGTCTTTGTACACCTCCTTCTCCATGTGGTAGTAGCGGTGGTGCAAGAGATAGTCGTCGAGTTTTTCAAGAAACACAGAGCAGTGCTTGCACTTGCACCCGTTCCAGAGAAACGTGTTCATGGGCTGCTCGTAGCACGAAAGCGACGCGACCAAATTGGGAAGCACTAGGTTGACCACGTGGCGCTGCGAGGTGCTCAATAGCCTGGGTAGCACTATAGTGTAGAGCTTGACCTTGCGCACGTAATTTCCCTCATACCCGTCGTCGATGATTCCGTCCAACGGGACCCTGTGTCTGATGCTGAGGTACGCTAGCGAGTCGCAGTGCTCGAGAACATCCTTGACGAAAGAGAAGACCACAAGATCCCACTTTTCGTTGTTTTTGTGATTGTTGTTTTTCGGGTCCCCGGACTGCACTATGGATAAACGTTTGAGCGAGCGGAACTCGAGCAGGGACAAGCTGTCGTGTATACATTCCTGGTCACAGTGGGCGTACGAGTCGCAGCCTAGAGATATCTGGAAATTCTGTAGATTAGCGGTGTTGAGGAAGGGCACTTGCACCTTGTAGTTCTCGTGGGTGTGCACGATGTTGAACGTTTTTAGCTTTCTCATGTGGAACTGCTTTTGTCTGTAGAGAGCCATTAGAGAGGATATCACGTGGTCATAGACTTCTGGTTCGTCTCTGATTCTGAGATGCACTAGCGATTCTAAGACGGGGATCGCGGATGGATCGACAGGCCCGGTGTCTCCGGCGCCCGCTATTATCAATTCCTCCAATTGCGGGAAGTGTTTGAGTTTCAGGGAAACGCTAGAGATATCGTCCACCACCACGGACCTTAGATTGAACTCCGCGTACCACTCCGGATACCCCACCGAATTGCGCACGCTCGCGTCGGAAATGTATATTCTACGCACCGAGTTCTCCATTGATGCTATGGTTTCAAAAAGCAGGCGCAATTCATCAACAACCTCGCGGCCGAACCGGTCATACACGGTAATCAGCTGTATATAGTGCGCAAGCTGCGGATTGATATCGATGGAGCTGATGAGAGTCTTGATTTTCGCTAGCACAAGTCGTTCGTGGGCAGCGCGTGTGGTCGCCACGGAGCTGAATCCACCAATCGTGGTCACACACAGCTCGATATAGTCGAGTCTACGCCGCTCGGAGAACTTCAGAGAGCTGCGGAGAACGGGGTCAATTTGGACGACTATGTTTCGGTAGAGATGCTTAGCGCAGGGATCGTAGAAGTGGAAATTGGTCAATGCGAGGTTGAGAAGCAGATGCTGGGGCAAAAACCATAGGAGGTTCTCGAGCACGGGCGGAGGCAAGTCTGTAAGACTGGTCATTTTCGGGTGCATGGAGAGGCTGTGAGCGATGGCAGTATCTGATTTACGCCTTTTGTTTTCTTCAGCAGGTGCAAAGGGAGGCCTGTTTCGAGTTTTATCGAAATCCGAATTACACTTGGACAAATGTGGGTGCAAAGAATACGGCAGAGGTTCAGTTTTGCATGCTGGGCCGAACGTGGGGCAAGATTTTGGGGCCATGTGCGCGACAGCGTTGGGCTACTCTCACTGGGGCCGGATCCGGGGACAACATAGCAATGGATGGTTTTGGCTTGGCAGGTTTGAGCAAAAGCAGTTAAAGCAAAAACAGCTAGAGCATAAGCAGAGTAACCACCCTGGGAGAGCTCGAATACTTAATATCAAAACTGGACGCTTTATCTATACATGTGGTGTCTGGTTCTCGTTTTCATGGTGGGCCGATCGCTGCGACTCACCTACGAAAAAATCGGCCCATACCTCGCATCTTCGGACGAGGTCAAGCAGGTAGCCCATACTGGAACAAATATCGAAAAAGTGGTAGATGTGACAGAGTGTAATAATACGGACAGCGGCGTGTAATGTCAACGCCTCGTAGATGGCTATCACCTTTTTCTTCGTGGTGCTCAGTTCCGAGCCTACTGCCTACTCTGCTACTCTGCCCCGTTCCTACAGTAAAACTCATATTCCAATGCATTTCCTAGGCTATACATTATTTACCTCGCGTGTTCTTCCTGGCTGTCTGTGATCCAAGCAACTTTACTCGTCCTTGATTCCCGCCACGGCTCTGCCAGTGTAGAACAAGCTGGCACCGGTGGAGAAGGCAAACAAGGCGTAGAAGGGGTAGACCAACATCTTCGAGCGGGGGCCCTTCAACCACAACTCCTTGTTGGTGTTTTGGTACAATTTCTGCAACTGGATGATTCTTTGGGGGTCCATTTTGGTGGTGGTGGAGGAGTATGGTCTGGTTCTGGGTAGACTGGGCCGCGCTTTTCAGCCAATCGCTGGGTGTGGATTTGTCGGTCCGCGCACGACCTGTGTAGGTTCCCGGAAACGCCTTTTCACTGCTCTGGGAACTTACTTGGTGGTGTTTTGAGCACCTCTTCCGCTTTACTGTTCACCTTACTGTTTCAGGAGTGCTCCCAGTACTAGTCTGTGTTTCGTCAGAGTGCTGCACCCGTACACCCCACAGTCATATCCAGCAAATCGACCCAATCATCTCTTAATCAAAATACACTTATCGCCTAGTTAGTAGATGCTCACCCAGCTTGAGTCATCTGACCTTCAGTATTACTCGAGTGTTCCACTCGCCTTGTATCGTCACCCCGCACCCGTACACCATTCCACCAGGTCGACCCTCTTCACTAGTAGTCGTCGTCCAGGTCGATGATGTGCACCGTGCGCCGTCCCGTGGCCACGCTGGTGCCCCAGTCCGAGTCCGAGCCCTCGTCGAGATCCGTCACGTGCTGCGTAGCGTAGTCCTCCACGTCCTGGTCGTGGAGCGAGTCCACTGCGTTTTCCATGGCTTTGTTATACTGGCCGTCCCAGTCCAGCGCAGGATCCTCGTCTGCCTGGTCGTCGTAGTACTGTCTGGCGTCGTTGTATTCATCGTGTTCTTCATTTTCGAGTTCCAGGCCCAGAGCTACATTCACCTCTGCTGCAAATCGCGAGCCCTCGTCGTCACCCCCGCGAAACATCTCCGAATCCCGGCGGAAGCCGTCCCACAGCTCGACCCCGCTTTCGTTGTCGCCAGACGATAGTATGCCGTCCGAGTCCTCGCGGTCGTTGTTGATCTCGTACATGTCGCGATTATCCACAAAACTGTCCTCGCTATCGTAGTTGGTGTGGGCCACGCCGTATAGCTCGACCTCCTCCTGGTCCTCGTTATACGCGTCGCCGTCGTCGGAGTCGTAGTACAGATCGCCGTGTGGCGTCCGAAAACGTGCTCCGCACTGGAGACATACAGATCCGTGGGCTTCCCAGTGGCAGTTTCCGCACCGGGGAACACCGTCGGACCTGTCGACTAGCGTGGGGGCCGAGTTGAAGGCCTCTCTGAACAAACCCTTGGACTTGGTGGCCTGCTCGAATTCGTCTATTAGCCTCTTCCGGGCGTCGTGGAGCTCTTTCTTGTGCACCTCGTCCTCGAGCGTGTCGATGACCAAGTCCGTGGCGGATTTGCTGATGTCGCGCAACTGGATGTTGAGCGTTGGCGGCTCGTTCATGTCCTTGCGGCACGTGGGGCAGTTCACTTTGGTGTCGAACCACGCATCTAGACACCCGTAGCAGAAAGAGTGGCCGCAGCCAGCCAAAAAAGGCACGTGCATCACCTCGGAGCAGATCAGGCATTCTAGCGAGTTGACTATGCGCACGAGGAGCTCGTCTTTGAGATCGTGGTGGATGTTCTTCCACACTCTGCGGTCGTCGTAGGAGACGGACATGGGCGGTCACGTGCGCTGTTTTTGCTGGAGGGGAAAATTATGCAGAGCGGTGTGGATGAATCGTTTGGGCGTGGCACCGTGCGTGTGAATGTTGGTGGTATTCGAGGACAAGGTAGCCGTCCGTGATGTACGTCACCGGACTAAGTCATCAGGTGAAGCATGCAGGATTGCTTCTCGCGTGCGTACTACAGTTGCAAGTCTAGTATTACCGTGGGAACATGTTGAATATTTGCTAGAAAGAATTTGGATCTTTGCAAGCGTATTCACTTTGGGTGTTCGCTCAACAGCAAAGGGGTTGACGAGGGAGGGAACAGAACGATGGGTGCTTGCAGATACCCATGCCTGAGGGGAGAGCCGTGTGACCAATCGTGGTCTATTACGGATTCGAAAAAACGCTGCCGGTAGGCAACTAGACCTCGTAGTAGTAAACTGTGGCGTGCGTTCTCGACAGATTCGACAACGATGAAGGATCTCGACATCATTACCTGGGTTTGCAGGCGCCACAATAAAGAGCCGGAACTGTGCAAGCAAAGTTGAGGAGCAGATAATTCTAGCAGGAGTGCCTTATGTGCTTAAAGCGGTCTATCTGGCTCAAGTGGGAGAAGTAAGTGTGAGAAGTCCCTGCTTCTAGAGTTTGAGAGCAGGTTGGATGGGTGTGTGTTTGACGGTTTCAAGTACACCATTGATATGGGATATATTAGCCACCTGACGGATAATAGCATTTGTCCCGTCTTTGAAAAGCAGAGCAAACTTAACCCCAAAATATTCCCAATTTCACATTGTCCACCAGCAGATACTTGCAGTGTGAGGACGACTTTCAACGTCGGGCATCTAAGCCTTCCCCTGTCTTCTATCAGACCCGAACTCTCTCCATATCATTGAATGATGGTCTAGTGAACTTTCTGCTGGGTATTCATTCGACTACTCCAACTCTAGCAAGAAGCTCATGGCGCCAGCTGCAACAGATTGAGGCATGTCTGATCGAACTTTGAAAGCGAATCCTGCCTGATTTCAGTCTCCCCGTTGGCGAGTACTGTGCTTTCAAACATGGTTTAAACTTTGTTCTTGGGGCGTGGGCAGACCAACTCGTGGGCAAACCAATGTGGGACCTTGAAACGGAGTCGTCCAATCCACCCGTAAAGTCAAGCAATGGATCGCAATCAATATGCTTCTATATTTGCAAATGAGAGACATAGCGTTGGAATAGTGGAGTTGAAGTCCTTGCACTGTTGATCATGGCTGTCCAGTTCCGGATTTGTCATGCACGAGGACCCACCGTGCAAAACCGGTCCCCTAAACGCAACCACCAACGCGTTAGCGACGTTTTAAAAACAGGCGTAACGGCGAAAAAGATATTGGTGTACTTTTTTTCCTAGCCTTTCATCAGACCTGCCCTGTTTTGTCGGTTTACAGCGAATGAACGGTATGTATCCCCTGTTAGGATTCATTTTGATCACATCAACCTGGCTCTTCGGACTTTAACCTGAACTTCAACGTCTAAACGATGGAAATAGTTCCAATTCACATGATGGGGCCTGATTGGTAATGATGAAAGTATGAGCACACACACAGACCCTTTTGCCTCAAACATATTCCTAGGGAGTAGTAAATTATAAGGCATCCGCAGAAGAACTAGATCACTGTCAGATTCACGTTTGCACGCTTCCGTCTGCGGCCAAACGAAAGAAGGGCCCAAGAAAAATGAAGGTTTGTGAAGCGGGCTGTGTCGCTGCAGAAAAAGCCAATATCGAACGATCCGTGCAGTTGGAGAGCTGTTTGACTGGTCAGTGTACAGATGCCATAGTCACGGACAACCTCGTTACCAGAGCCAGGTCAGTAATAGCACGAGCTTCGACGAAGGGTCACCAGCTAAGCTCACCGTGCTGTTTCCTTCTGGCTACGTTCATTCACGAGGAAACGAGTTGAACATTCAAGCTTTTGGTCACAGGGTTGTTGAATGACAGATACCATAACCATGCTCCTGATCCAGATATATCCACTCAAGGGCGAAAGCTGCGAGAGAATATGTAACCGACATATAATGGACTCACATGGCACGAATTTACGAGTAGAGACAGAACGTATCAAGCACGATCATAACGCTCCCCGTGAGATTCAACGTCAAGTACCATCAATGTCATCACACGTATCTGGCGTATCTCCGGTCAAAGCTAGCAGAGAAACAAACGTACGGAAGGCATTATGTATGGTACACGTTGGCACATCTCCTGTGTATTCTGCGTTTCTCTCCAACTTTTCCATCTAGTTCTGTTGTCTTTTCCACTTATTCTGCTTCTTGCTCATTTGAAATGTCTACAACCGGTCGATTGCGCCCGACGTTCTCGTGATTTCTCGAGAAATGGCCTGCTGGTTTTGGGTCCCGGCGAGAAGATCCAGGTGGATTTTCTCGGTGGCCTCGCGGACAACTTCTAGCGTGGCCCTCATTTTCTGAAGGCTCTGCACTTCTGGGGTCTTGGTCTAAATCGGGTTAGTGCGTGGTCTATTGGCTTAGAGACGATATACATACTGGAGGCAGCGAAGACATGGCATGAAACGGAGGACAGTAGACGTGTTTGAGTGTCGCGGTCTTTGGCTCTGGTAGAGCCAAGCGGTTGTCGTGGCCCGGCCTGATGTGCATTCGGGGCCAGTGCGCACAACGGCACCGATTTATAGAGAAAGTGTAATTCGAAGAGAAAGAAGAAAGGGACAGTAGGCGAAAAATGACGGAGATGAAGAAGATGAACATGGTAAGGTCAATGTCCTTTCCTCTGTGTACTCACGAAAGCCAAATACCACTTTGTCATATGAATATATGGAATCCTCAGCACAGACAACCACCCAAGCTAACGTCTACAAAAAATATAATCTATACTATATCCAGCATCATCCATCTATTTTTTTTTACATTAGCCCGATTGAGTTTCTCGTTCTTCCACTCACCGAATTCTCTGAATTTCCAAATACAAACCCCAACCTAGTACTCTTATCGACTCTTTCATACCCTCTCCAGAAGACCTGCGACGCTTGGCGCCAGTTGGCCCTGGCCGCGCTGGCCCCATTTTCTCCGCGTTCTTTTTTCTTGCTCCATAGCGCAGACGCCCCATACTAAAACCATACATTTAGGCTTCACCGAGTACACCACCAGCGAGCCATGACCGAGGGAATTCCCACCAAGAGAAAAAGCGCCACTGCGGACGAGATCACCGCCAAAAAACCAAGGCTCGATACTGCCCCAAACGCGAGTTCTGAGGGTGGTAACCCACTGCCTGGGACGCCATCTGTAGCGACTGATGGCACACTGAAAACAACTGAAAATGAAGATTCTTCAACTGCCAGCACTTCAACGGCCACGGAAAATGATCAAGCTAAGGAACTGAAAAAAGAAACTGCCCCTCCAGCACCTGCCGTTTCGTTGAAACCCGTCTTTGGCGCTGCCTCTACTTTTGGCAGTGCGTCGATCTTCGAAAAGATGAAAAACAAAACAAACGTTTTCGAGGCTTCGCCCGAAAAACTGCCCTCCAGGACCCAGGAATCCACTGCTTCAGCCACGCTGTCGTTTGGCAGTTTTGGTGGTTCTTTCGGCGCAGGATCCAAATTCTCAAATGCCCTCCAAAAAGCGTCGCAGAAGAAATCGTTCCTTGACGAGCCAAAAGAGGAAACCACAGAACCGGCGACCCCTTCGGCGCAGCAGTATAAGCAAGTAGAATTGACGGAAAAAAAGGTGGAAACAGGCGAGGAAAACGAGAAATCAATCTACTCCGCCACGGCCAAGTTATTCGAGCTAGACCTCTCCAACATTTCCGAGGGCTGGAAGGAGAGAGGCAGGGGGCCTATCCACGTAAATCAGTCTAATGAAGATCCATCGAAAGCACGCCTAGTGATGCGTTCCAATGGATTATTACGTGTTATTTTGAACTACAAAATCACGCCAACAACTGCACTTATAAAGGGATTAGAGGCGAGCTTATCTCCAGGCAAGTTCTTGCGCATGACGTCGGTCTCGGCCGAAGGTAAGCCTGTTCAGTACATGCTCAAGTTTCTGAACGAGGAGATCCGTAACGAGCTTTTCGATAAGGTGGACGAGCTTAAAAAAGAAATCGGGGCGAGTTCTGCAGATTCGTCTAAGAAGAACAAGCAACCTCAAGCGACGGGTTTCAGATTCATTCCGGACCCATTTGAGAGCTCTTCGGAAGAGAAATTGCAAAGAACAAATACGGACGTGGACCCAGAGAATCAGTAATTTCATGGAGTTGGTGTGATTCCCGAAGAACCTAGGGCTTTTCAAATTTAGAAGCCTGTTTAAAGGCCTTTTCTTTCAGGTTTTATTGTGTGTGCTACTATGTGTTACCCCGCGGTATCATGTGTTCTTTATTGGAGGGATACTGAGATGAACTGAAGTCAAACAATCGTTTTCTCCTTGATTTCGATCTGGATAATCCAGCGAACCAGAGCCACAGATGACCTTTCGCTACTTTTTCACAAACGCAATGCTGCAAATCGTCGAGCCGTCAACGCCACCAAACTTAAAGGAAGGGTACTTGATCTTGCGCCACACCAGCAAATCGTTGGCACCATTTTTCGTGATAACTTTTTCGAGCTCTTCCTCGGTGAAGTTGCAGGAAGTGATGATTAATAGAGAGCCCGTGTGCATCAATTGGGCGACCTGGGTTGCGTATACTTGGGTGCCGATTTTTCCCTCAAATCCGGCCACGGGGTCGTTGTTCAAAGCTATCGCGTCGAGCGTTCCCTTGTCGAACAAAATGTCGAATTTCTGAGCTTTTTCCTGGAGATATGTGCACTCTTTAGCAATGAAGTCTACCGTGTCAAACGTGAACTTCTGCTTGGGGTATTTTCTCTCGGCAATCAGCTGGGCAAAAGCGACCGAGTCGGGCGAGTAGTCTATTCCATGGTACTCCAATTCAGCATCGGGACACTCCTCCAAAATCGTCTCGTAAAGCTCAAATAGGAGATGCCCGTTTCCGGTGCCCAAGTCTACTACACGAGCATCGGGCGAGACCTCCTGCTCGTCGAGTAGCAGGCAAAAAAAATCGACGACTTTCCGCTCCGCGTCGGAATCATCGAACCAGCATTCGCCGGTGTCCTGCTCGTTGTCCCCGAAGTTTTCGATTTCCTTCCTGTAGAACAGGTTCCAGCTAACAGTCAGTACGGGCCCAGAGGAACGATGACCAAAAATTTGGACGGGAAAATCACAATGGCATTTTCGGCTTCAGAAGCAAACATACTATTCTTGAGACCCCAACTTGGAGTCGTTGAGCCTGATTTCTTCGGCCATGATTGGGTTGCGTTTTATAGTAACCGTGCGATGCCAGCGATGCTCATGGGGCCACTGGGCACAGGGCCTGCCTGATTCGGGCGCGAATTCGGGGCCTGGTACAATTCGGGGCCGCGCTCCGGTCTGGGGAATCACACCAAAGAAACCGCATAGAAATACATTAATTCACCACTCCATCTGCACCACAATTGCCCTGTTTTCTCTCTAAAATGTCCCACGCACATATCCTGGCACCTGGAACTCCACAGCTGCCCGCAGCATCCGCTGGGCCGGTTCTCTCTTTCAAAAAACGCAGAAATAAGCCCCCTGCGCTAGGCGCTGGTTCTGGAGAGAGTTCCAGCAACGTCCACTCGCCAGACTTATCCAAAGCCTCCACTCCTATATCTGCTCCTGGCACGCCTGTATCCGGAAGCGCCCGGAAAGTGCTGAATCGGCGAAAAGCGCTCCAGGATTTCTATAAATTGAGTCTGGCAGAGACAGCGAAGGCCACTGGAGAGGAAAGCACCGGTCTTGGAATACAGACAAATGGGGTAAAAGTCAGCGAAAAGGTAGAAGAAAGCGAGGGTGATGCGACCCAAAATCCCGACTTGCTTCTCCAGAAACTCAGCAACGAAGAAGCAATGCAGAACTTCATAAAAACAGCCAGCTCTCGTGAGATTTTGCGGGCCCGAAACGCGGCGGCGGATAAGTTGAATTTCCATGACCTGGAGCGCAAATCCATCATATACAATAACTACTCGGAGTTGATCAAACTCAACCACATTCTCAGCGATGTGTTTGCTGATAAGGGCATAAAATCCGAGTTCTCCCATGAGGAGGACGACACTGTTGTCAGTAACCAGAGCATAGACCAGTACCTCAGTGGACTATCGACTTTCTTGCAAACCGAGGCAGCAGTATTCAACCAAGATTTTGCAAGTGTGGTCGAGAGTGTGTGTCTGAAAATGGACGGTGCAGACTCTACGTCCAGTGTGACGGGTATACCTGGAGAATAATAGGGGGGTTAGGGACTTTGCATATGTAAGTCTTTGCAAGTTTGGGAATTCGATGAATAGTACGGGGCGGTATGGAGTTGAATATATGGAAATGCCAGTGCTGCCTATATTCTATCTGACCGTACTTCTACGCGTGAGGGTGACCAATGGAGAGCTGGACAATCTGGTTAACTGGTGTGTCCTTTCCGACGTACTTCGGTGGCTTTACTAACTACTCACGTATGTGCCAGTATCATATGTTCGGCTACATGCTCTACAGATACAGTATGGAATGGTGACAGTGCAATGGTACGATAAGGCACATGGGATTCACATGTCCAGTTGGACTTCTAGAATATCATTCTGGCACTCTGCAACGTCTTTTTTGGTATCTGTGAAGATGCCGAATTTGATGGTAAGACTCGTGCCCTATTGTGGCACGAGACCTCCATAAGAGGGCCGGATTTTGGGAAGGTTTGCACCGAATCACCAGAAGTGACAAGCAACTTTGATTTGTTTCTGTTTGTGTTTTATTACGAGTGTGGGGGCTCGCTGCTCCAGTGATGTTCCTCAACTATATTACTAGCACCACCCCTTGCACAATTGGCCAAAGGACGAAGCCAACTGAATTAAAATGTCCACTTTTCATTGTTTTTTTTTTTTGTCAAAACACAGATGACCAAAAAAAATCACACAAACTCATTATTGCTCCCCGAGAAGCCTTCACTACTCACTCCCATGAAAATGATGCGCGACTCAGCTGACGCGTCGTCGCTCATCAAATACTGCCATCAAAATCAACCCGGACATTCAAACCAGTTAACAAAACAAAAAAATATTCCTCAATTTCGTCATCAAAATATTCACCATGGAGAACCCCCTCACCCACGCCTCCGTTGACGTCTCCAGCAGGGGAACCCTGCCGCTCCCAGAGACAGAACTCATCCCAGACTCCGTGCCAGAAATAGACCAAGCAACGCAGCACAGATACAGAGTGTTCAAGAAAAATAGTCCCTTTCTCTACGACTACGTGTCCACAAACTCGCTTTTGTGGCCGTCGCTATCAGTGCAGTTTTTCCCGGATCTCGAAGTAGCACATGCAAAGGCTAATCTTTCAAATTCAGAAGCTGGTACTAAGGACGCACCAAAGACCGAAGCACTTACACAGTTGGCACACCAGAGACTACTCCTTGGAACGTTTACTTTGGGCCAGGCCACGGATGCCATCCATCTCTACCAGGTGCCTTATTACAGGAACCTAAACAAAAGTATTAACACTGACCACTGGACATATAACTCCGAGAAAGAGGAGTTCGAGCTCCCGACAGTCTCGAAAACAAAGCTCCGTGTGCTCCAGTCGATAAACCACCACGGAGACGTCAACAAATTGCGTTACATGCCCCAAAATCCAGACATCATTGCAAGTGCCAATAACGTGGGAGAATTGAGCATCTACAACCGTACCAAACACTCCACAATACGCAAATTGGGCGACGAGGAGAAAATCAACGAACCTCAGCTCCGGCTCGTGAATGCGTCTGCAAAAACGGCGGATATTTTCGCACTCGACTGGAACAAACAGGTGGAATCTAGATTGGTTTCTGCATCCATGCATGGACAGATCAACGTGTTCGATATCCGGGAAAAATACTGCTCTAGAACGGAAGATAACGCGATAAACGAGACGTGGACTTCTGAAATCGGCGTGGGTGTAAATGACGTGGAATGGATCCACAACCACGACTCGGTTTTTTTGACGGCAGACGATTCAGGCAAACTTTCCGTGTTCGATATCCGCGGCCAAAGTTCTGCAGCCAAATCTCTGGCTGGTACCACGGCCGTGAACAGTCTCAGTGTGAACCCACTTAATGATTTCTGCGTGGCTACAGGTGACGCTAATGGCACGATTGAACTTTGGGACATTCGCTGTTTGCTGCAGAATGTGAACTCGATTGCAGCACATGTGGACGCAATCACACAAGTGAAATGGCACCCGAAATATCGTTCAGTTCTTGGTTCTTCTTCGGCAGACCGTCTGGTGAAACTATTCGACGTCGCTGAACCCGAACCGCTATTGTTCAGTCATGAGGGACATATGCTAGGAGTCAATGATTTCGACTGGTCGTTACACGAGGACTGGATGGTGGCGTCTGTTGCGGATGACAACTCGCTTCATTTGTGGAAACCGGCCCAGGGAGTGATAAAGAGAATTTACAGGTAAGAACTAGCGGAGTCTGCCAGTGTGACTAGTATACATCACAAGAATCCACAGGTATAGAAGATTTAACAGGTGCTAAAAGAATCTACAAGTGTATCAGACATATGACTGATATCCGAAGTAAAGTATCAAGTACTCACAGGTGGCACTACTTATATCAAGTATCTAGTATGTGTCTGGTTCTGCCACCTACGATCTACACCCGCGGTATCGATGAATGTATTGTGTTTTGTATGTTCTCGTGTCCTCTTCACTAAATGGTGTCACTGCCGTGACTCTAGGCGCTGGCGAAGATCTTCTCCACCTCGGCAACAGACTCAGCCAACACTCTCTCCTGGAACTTAGGGTTGCTGATCTCCTTGTTGACCTTGTCCAAGACAGACTTGATCAACTGCTCCTGCTCCAACTGTCTCTGCTGTTGCTCGAATCTGACCCAAGCGTCCAAGGTAGCCTTGGCCTCAGAGGCGACGGCGATTTTCTGCTTCAACTCGAAGGACTCGGCCTCCAACTTGGCGGTCTCTCTGGAAACCTCGAACAACTGCTTGGTTGTGGCAACAACATCCTTCAACTGCGAGACAGATTCGATTCTCTCCTTCACGGCAGAAGCGTGCTTGTTTCTGGAGTCCTTCAAGATGTCACCGACTCTCTTGATCTCGCCGTCAGCCCACTCGGTGTACAATGGCGCAACGACCTTGGCACACAAGGTGACGAAACCCAAGAAGGTGGCCACAAGGATGGTCTCATCGTGGATAATAAGAACCTCGTTGGAAATACCGTAAATGGCAGCGGCGGCAGAGGTGGCCAACACACCGGTTTTTGAAATCAAGTTGTTACCTGGAAGGGCGTTGATGATAGAGTTGGCCTTCTCCTTTGGCTCCACTGGAGTGGACAAAGCACGGATTCCAATTCTGTGGATGTTAGTACTTGAGGGGGTTCTAGGTCCGGTTGAATAGTGGGATAGTTGCGGGAACTTTGGGGAATGACTTTTTGGCCGACGAGAAAAAGTTTAAGTGGTCGAGGCTTTTTAAGAGGGGAGCGTTGCTATTTTTTCCAGGGGCCAGTGATCATTCAAAGGGGCATTCGTAATGTGTCTGGAGTGCTGGAGCCATATGTTTTTTTCATCCCTAGTCGAAGGTGTCGGTTGGCATCACTGTTCTTCTTTGCTCTTTTCAATAGTTTGATCAAAATTATCCTTTGATTTTGGTGGTGTCATTGTGGACTGGCTGTTCTTTGATGGTATCTACTACAAATATGGAATAGTCTGGAAAACCCTCAAAAATCGACACGTTGGCTGGGAAAGCTCAGAAATGGTATAACATGATTTTCCGATACACTTCGGTACAAAATATGGACTCTATGGCTTGGGGCTCGATATTTGGTAACCGCCGGACAACTCAGCGAATACCCAACATATTCAACATCGGAAAACACAAAAAAGTACATACGGAGAGCGGGCAGCAAACAAAGCTGGGAGGGCGGCTCTGGTGGCAATTCTGGAAATGAGGGCCATTTTGGATATGCTGAAAACACTGGAGTTGAGTGGGCTTTCGGTTTTTTTCCCTCCACTTGAGACGCTTTTCAGTGTCCGGCACAGCGACCTCGGAAGCGAGCGTTGTGCGATTTCATTGGGCAATTCCTCCACTCCGCCCAATGCGGAAGCCCACGTAGTGCGCGTAAGCTATAGATCAGAGGCGCAACCGGAATTGCAGTGGAAGCCTGAGAGGATTTCGGAAAGATTTTGAAAGATTTGGTGAGCCTTTGGTGTGACTTTCAGAAGCCCCAGAATCAGTGTTTGGAATGATCAAGTATGGGTCGTGTGCTGCACATAATCGCCATAGTGATCACGATGAATGATGGCCAAACAGTGGTAAACAGGCATATCTGTTCGTAGCATTCATTCACACTCTCTGCAGAACGGGGTCCCTCCTTCAATCTTCCCTGAATCGTCGTTTGTACCCCCCATCATACTTTCCTTACGCTCGTCCCTCAGTCTTCGCCCGGGCTGCCTGCTGGTACTTTTCTTGTAGCACGCGGTTCAACGCTCTCTCGGTGTCGAGGCGGGCCCTCTTCAAGAACGGCCTCAAGTCTCGTTTGAGGTCGCTATTGTAGCTAAGCTTTTCCTCGGGGTGCCCCGTGGCTGGTGGCAGTTGTTCCAGAGCAGTCTGAGTCGGCTCCCGTTTCTCCGGCAGTTTCTCTCGTTCGTCCCCGTTTCTCTCTCCTGCTTTCTCCCCACTTTTCTCCTCAACATGGGCCCTCTCATCTGGGCTGCTCTCGTGTAAGGGAGCCACCTCGTCTTTCACTTTCTCACATGCCGTTTCCTGTTCCGTCCCCTCTTCCAGCGCCCGGTTTTCCTCTTGCGCTTTTCTTTTTCTTCTGATTTCCGCCAAGCGTGCCACCCGGTCAGACATGGCGATGGTTGGCGCTGTGACTCGGTACGAAAGCGATCTAAGCTGGTTCCTAAACCTTACATCCGTACACCTCATCACGGTGAGATGCTGGCCTGTACGGTGCGCTATTCCCCCGCAAAATACTCAGAAACTATGCTCCGCAAGAAATCATCGGTAAACCGCATGTGGTCGCCGTCTATGTGGTGAAAGTCGATCTTTCCCTCCTCATAGAGCGTCCTTAGGCCAAAGAGGTTTTTTGTAAACACGCTTGTCTCCCACATCGGTACGATCTTTCCCGTCTGCGCATGCCTTTCCTGGAAGAACGCACTTTCCTTAGGCACGAGCGTAGAGTCTCTGTCGAACTGGATCAAAACGAGCTTTTCCAAACTTTCGATTCTCTTTTTGGCTTCGAGGTCCAACTCTCGCTCGTTGTTCACATCTGCTAAGAAATTCGAGTGCTGCAAGTACTGGTCATACTGGGCCGTGTCTCGAAAGTACTGTGCGGGCACTATCGTTTTTTGCACGGAATCCTGCCACACTTGCTTCTTCAAAAAAGCATTCCGTTGCCTGCACACCCAATCATCTTGGGGCTGGCACACCGGGAGCTCCAGAACGCCCATGTGGGGCAGGCCAAAAGTGACCAATTTCGACACGTTTACCGAGCCACATCTCCCCACCAAAGCCCGGAGAAAAAGGCCCCCTTGGGAAAAGCCAATGGCGCCAAAACCATGGCTCAACTCGGTCATGTTGGTGAGTCTTTCACACACGAGATCCAATTCCGCATTGGCGTTTCCTATGAGTGACTTCCGTTCGTCCAAAGAGGGATCTTCGTCTACGTAAACTGAATGGATGAACGTGCCAGGTAGAAGTTCTGCGATAAGTTCTTGCACGTGCGTCATACCGTCGGAGTTGTAGCGGTCTCCTAAACCGTGCCACAACACAATAGCTGGGGATACGGGCGAGAGGGTGGTGGGATTTTCCAGCTGAAGACTGGTCTCTGTGTTTTCTGGGCTTCCAAACACGGGCTTCTCCAGAGGGTAGTTTGGTGCTACCATGGCTGAGAGGGCCACCACTAGCTGTCTCAGTATGTGCATCCTGAGGGAGGGCGATCAAAAAAATAGTATTAAGGCTAGAAATATACTAAATGTAGATAAAGGTAGATGCTGACAGATGATAGCGGTCGGATAGGGCTCACTCGGTCACGTGACTCGGTGATTCAACTTATGCGCGCTGCGATGCATCGCTTCCAACACCAAAGATGACTTTTCTCTTGGGCAATGAGGCACGTGAAAACGCCAAGCGCTCGATAAAAGCGCTCCGGGCACACACGCTCCAGGAGCACAAGCGGCTGCTTCTCAAAGCCGGCGAAAATCCGGACGGAAATGAGAAGGTGGCCCCCGAAAGAGAGCCCGTCCATCTAGTGCTCAACACCAAGATCCACCTTATTCAGACCAAGGACCACACGCCGAGAATCATTCCCGTGACCCACAAGCTCAGCAAAATCGACGGCAAATCTGTGGCACTCATTGCACGTGACACCTCGTATCGCCAGCCACTCACGGAAAAGGGTTCTCCCACCGAGGATCTTTTCAACGAGATCATCCCGTTTTCCAAGGCCAAGCTGATGGGCCATAGTCCGAAAGCGTTGTTGCGTCTTTTCAAGGAAAACGACATCATTGTAGCGGATGCCCGCATACACAAGCATCTTCCGGACATCTTGCGAGGACAGTTCTACGCGAAGAACAAGAAGGTTCCCTTCAAAATCTTGATGGCTTTACCGGTTCCCGGAAAAAGGACCCACGGCCGTACCGACCAGCTGTGCGAGCCTAAGTATGTGCGTGCACAGCTCAAGTCTATCCTCGAGAACACGTCGTTTATTCCGCCTGCTGGGGGCACGTGTGTATCTATAGTAGTTGGGTATACAGACTGGAAAGTGTCGGAGATTTTGACCAACATCAACGATGTGATTGCGTATCTCGTGGAAGACAAGTACAAGCCTGTGGGCGGGCTTCTAAAGACCGTCGAAAACCTCCACAGTGTGCTCATCAGGACGAGGCACAGTGTGGCATTACCTGTGATGGACAAGAAGGAGGAGAGAGGTGAGGACGAATTGAGTGATTGAGACGGTGAGTGTAGAATGGAGTCCGCTTTATGTATCTCGGGCATGGGATTGAAGTGTTGGCAGTGGGCTCATCCGACTATTGCATTAATGGGGAATCTCGAGTCTTGACCAAATTAGTACAGCTGCATTGTGCTGGTGCCCTCTAGACTCTGTTGTGATCGGCCGGCTTGTAATGAAGACCAGGTCTCTGGGTATGTTTTGTTGAAGTTATCTTTTGTTGACAGGTAGCCTGCGGAAAAGCACCCTTTAATATAGATTCTTTGAATTTCAAGGCAAGCGAATGGGTATTTCAACACTAGTCCTTCGCTATTCTTTACTATCATCTGGTGAGTGTGCTTAAACCATAATTCAATATTGGTCTAAGCTTGAAAAACTTGGGGCCTCGGTCCAAAAATGCAGACTGTCTGTCCAATCTCAATTAGTGAGAACATGCAGCATTCTCCATGCGTTGAAGAAACTCACCGAATAGCGCTCGCATTCCCCAGGCATCGTGTTTCTGGGTACCCTCGCAAAACCACTGTGAATCCGTAATTCTTGTTTTCTAGATAGCGTAGTCTACATCCGGCCTTATTGATAGACTCAAAAAACACTTATCGATGCACGGAATAATCGTGCATGCGAGTGACTGCGAGCTGAGGAACGGCGCCGTGCAGTAGCCTGGCATATCTGGTCTCGCCCTGCATGGCGGGGTCATGTTACGAGTCACTCATCTCTGTGATTGTGTGCACCGCAACGCTCGCCCCTGGCTCGCTCGTCATCGTGCATATTTTAATTAGCAGCGATTAGTTCTTAAACCCTCGTAAAGTCTCACAAGCCCCGCCATGGGGAATTTAACACAGATTTTCTAATCCGGTCTTGCGCATTCAGGAAAACACAAACGAAGACACAAAAAACTCCTTTTGATACTGCCTACCTATATTGGTCACTAAATCAAAAGAGATATGATTAGCAGTGGCCTTTTGGCCATAGAGATACTCGAAATATCGTGCAATCTAGTGTTGTTAGTCACCTCGGTCTATCTCACAGCACAACGTTTTTTCAAATTCATCCCTGTTCTAGTATACGTAGCACTTGCCCTAGTCATTCTGGGGCGGCACCTTGCAATCAATTTCAGGAAGAACAAAACATACACTCACGAAATTGGCTTCTTGCTCTTCTTGCCCCGAACCATTCTCGCGGCATTTACCTCGATATTTTCCTTGGTGGAGTACCTCACAAGGTACGTGAAAGCGCAGCCCTCCCGAGTGGTCACTTTGGTGATGGTGATATTTATATTCGCAGACTACACTGTGTACGTGGGACACTTTTTGTTCCACCGTTTCCGTTGCACACATGCGTATCTCAACGATAACGTGGTCCCACTGGGCCCTCCAACAAGGGCCACCAGAGTTAGCAAGTACGCCAGTCCATATTCTTTGAAGGAGGACACGGCACCACCACCCTATTCAAAGGCGTCTCAAACAAACAACGTATATGGGGGTCCACTTTTCATAAATGATGCTAATTATTATGGAGACGGTGGGGGCAGCGGAAATGCTGGGGGCGGAGACGGCGGGGTCACTGTGTGTGGGGGCGACAGTGGGGGCGGCGGCGGCGGAGATAGTGGGGGCGGAGGCGGAGACGGTGGTGGTGGTGGGTGTTGATACACTCGTCTCGTTTTCTTAGCTGCTACAGTAGAAATATACGAATTGTGAAAACTCAAGCACCATAAAAGACAGAAAATCCCCTGGTGTCATGGTTGCTTCCAGCTAAACAAACGGTAATTATCAAAATTACTTATGGATATTGTGGGTCATGGCTGCGCATTTCGACCTGGTCACTTTCCAGTTATTCGTGTTTGCCTGTATTTTCGCCGTGGCCATGGCCACCTACATCACAGGCTTGTGGCTTCGTTTGCGGTATTATAAGCAGAGCCAGAGTTCAGAGCACGTGCACGAAGAAAACAGCGTTTGTGTGCCGAAGGACGAGAATATTGCTTGAGCGGTGGAGGCGCGGCCCTATTTCTCGCTGGTTTTGGCCCTTTGTTTTTTTCGCCCTAATCTCAAAGATCTGGCCCGGCAGCAAGTGCATCCATCTGCAGCGCAGCTACGGTGCCCTCGTAAAGGACACAATAATCGAGGAACATTGAAAGCAGTGACGTTTGACGGTTTTGAATTGCTCAAAAGTGGATTGCCTCTTTTTTTGATACTGTCCATTTTCGTGGTTTTTCGTGGTTTTTCCTGGCTCTTCCTGTATTGGACCGTCGCCACTGGTCACTGTGCATCGGCCCCGCGCGGCCTGTCTACGATCGGACCTCGACCTTGGAGCCGATTTACAAGAATAAGTGCTACCATCAAGGGCCCATTTTGAAGCGGATCACCTCCCTGTTTCCGCCTCACAGTCTCAAAACGAGCATAAAACCCCATATCCAATTGTCGGAAAACCAATACTCCAAAGGCGAAATCCTCACAGGTCTCCATTGTGAACATCTTAGTAACTGGATGCCACTATGAGCTATCCTCTGGAAACACCGGGTGGCTCCTACGTCACGAGCCGGTTCCACCGGATCCGAGAATTGGGGCCGGCCACCATCATGAACAACATTATTCTCGATATGGACGACGACGAAGTCGAGCACGTAGAGCACTTCAAATATAAGCAGGACTTGGAGCGGAAATTGACCGTAACTTCCATCATTGGCCTCGGCTTCACACTCATGGGTGTTCCCTTTGGCCTCAGCTCCACACTATGGATTTCCTTGGTTGATGGTGGCAGTGTGACTATGTTATATGGATGGCTCATTGTGGGCTTTTTCAGTCTTTGTGTGGTGCTAAGTCTCAGCGAGATCATCGCCAAGTTCCCCACGGCCGGTGGCGTTTACCACTTCAGTGCCATATTGAGCCATGAAAAGTACTCGCTGATCAGCTCGTGGTTCACTGGCTGGTTTCTCCTCATAGGCAACTGGACGTATGCAGTGAGCATTCTCTTTTCCGGGTCCCAGTTCATTCTCTCCATTTTCGGGCTCAAAAACGTCTACTATAAGCAAGACATGCTGCTCGTGCTAGCGGTGTACTTCGTCATGCTCACGCTTGTGGGTTTCATCAACTTCAGGTTTTCACGGTACTTGGAGCAGATCAACAAAATGTGCATCTTGTGGTCCATCGGCACGGTCATTGTCATCGACATTTTGTTGCTTATTTTCGCCAAGTCCACCAACTCGGCCTCGCACATCATGACCCATTTTGACAATTCGCGTTCTGGCTGGCCCGATCCGCTAGCGTTCATTGTCGGTATGCAGAGTTCGTGCTTCACATTAACTGGCTACGGTATGCTTTTTTCGATGACCGACGAGGTGAAGCGACCAGAAAAAAACATGCCCAAAGGTGCCGTGAGTGCCGTTTCGATGGCCGTCTTACAGGGTCTTTTCTTCATAGTGCCCATACTTGTGATTCTCCCCTCGCTCACGGTGATCTTGGACTCGAACCCGGAAATCATGCCCATCGACTTGGTTTTCAAGACTGCCACGCAGTCTTATGTGGTGTCGTTTTTGTTGATAGTCTTGCTCATAGGAACCGTCACTTTTCAGGCCATCGGTGCCTTGACCACTGCCTCCAGAAGCACCTACGTATTTGCACGTGACGGAGGCCTCCCGTTCAAGGAAATCTGGACGCAGGTCGACTCCGTGGAGGAGTACACTTTACCGAAAAACGCGTTGTTCTTGTCGATGGGGGTCATAGGCGTCTTTTCGTTTCTCGCCTTGATTTCGCCTTCTGCCTTCAACGCGTTCATGGGTGCCTCGGTGGTGTCGCTAGCACTCGCAAACGGAATTCCCATTCTATGTTTGATGCTCAATAAAAGAAAGAAAATCAAGGGTTCTGCTTTCCGCCTCAAGTACTTTGGCTGGCTCATCAACGGAATCTCCGTGCTCTGGGTGTTCCTTTCTTTCTTCATCTTGTGCCTTCCTCCGGTGATCAAAGATTTATCGTGGAGAACCATGAACTACGCAAGTGTGGTGCTTGTTATTCTTGCCATGATTGCGCTAGTTGGGTACAAAACATGGGGAGCCAATGTGTTTACAGGTCCGCTTCTCGACACTGACTACCTTGAATTACACAACATGGAGGCGCAGTCACAGAAGGTCAAAACGTCCGATTTTGCCGTCACGGACGACGACGACCACGAGGAAAGCATGAGCCATAAACCTGGAAATGAAGAACGTATAGATGGGTTGGAGCAAAATGGCGAAATTTTTAAATCTTCAGTGCTAAGTCAGAGCGGCCCAGATACTGCCGTTGGTGGGTCTAAAAGTGGAAACTCTCCCGTGACCTCGCCTGTTCATACATATGCTCCGGAAGATGTGGACGGGCTTCTCGAAAGTGGAAAACTTGAAGACGGCGAGGATCTTGAGCATATCGATGACGACGACGATTTTGAAATTGAGGGTGTGCTCAGTACGGATGAGAGAAGCAGTGGGGTGCTCTTTGACGTGGACTCCGGGAGCAAATAGGGTTATAGAAATATAGATTTTTGGTTTCCAGGCTGTTGCACATGGGGGATTACGTGTTTGAGAAACCCATTGTTCCGTTCCAGTGTGCAAGCTGTTCCTATTGTTGTACTATATACGGCACCGTACTAAAGCACCGTACTAAAGGGGCAAAGGCAAGAAATGTTAGTTGGAAGCTTTTTTGGCGAAAAGGCTTGAAAAGAAGTCCGCTTCTGGTATGCCTTTGAGGGCATATGGCTATACGTCTCTATTAGTCAAACGGGTACATGTTGTTTCAGAAACTGGCTATCGCAACGAACTTTCAGATGGTTTCTCAAGTATTCGGCCCAATATCACGCCTACTCCGAGATTCATCAGCAGCCTTCAAAATCAAATAGTGAGCAGTTCAGGTATATCAGTAATGCCAATACATCTCTGTTTTGACCAGTACTTGCGACCTCTAGTTTGCACCCAGTTTTCAGACGAGTAACGCTACCTAAAATGCAAACAATTAAAGACAGCGGGTGGAAAGTAGTCTACCCGCGGTCATGTTTCCTGTTGAAGTGAAACATTAAGAAAATATCTAAACCTAGACCATCTGTGAATACGGGGAATGTATTCTAATTGGTATTTACTGCGAGCCTCATGACGTAAAAGCAGGAAGTGACAAACCGGGAAATAAAATACTAGCCCCCCGAAACTTTAGATTCTGCCTCCCAAAAAACACCAGAATCACATGTCAGCGAATCCACCGATAAACAGAACTATATATTTTTCTCCTCTAGCGGCGTATTTATGATACCCAGGTTTTCAGCTGAACACTCGCACAGCGAGCAGTGGGTCGCACGAGAATCCCGCGATTCGCCGGGTCGGTCCCGGAGTTTCGCAGTAAAAGCGCCATGCCGCATCTGTCTATATCAGCTCTGTCACTATAACCGCATACCGTGACAAAAGACTACATGCATGACTCATCTCTTTAGTGGACTATAGTAGAGGAAGCTGTTGCTCTGGTTCATTTCGGGCCCTTTTTTAAAATGTAGTTTTTATGCCACTGCTTACTTCCCTTAAAAACGCTATCGTAAACGTCAGAGATGTCCGATATCGAGTCCTTGGCTAGTTCGCTTGCTGACCTAGCCCTGCACGAGACACACCAACCACAATCCCTTCACGACAAGACCGTTTTGAATGATGGAGACTCGCAGAAGAGAGACGGGTCTTCGGAAAGTGTGGCACGATTAGAGAAGAAGGTGCTGCGCCAGCCTCTGAAGAAGGGCCTGGAGTCGCTAAAGTCTAGGCCCTCTATTAGTTCGGTGCGTTCTCTGAACCGTGTGCCCAAAGAGAAACGGAGGGGCCTACTTTCGTCGCTCACCCTACTACCCGAGTACTACGACCCACGGAGCTATCGGCCTCTGCAGAAATATACGCTTGTGGGTATCGTGGCATTTGCAGCCGTGGCAGGACCAATGGGAACGTCGATATTGCTTCCTGCGGAGGAGGATTTGGCAGCAGACTTGAACACCACCGTCTCCAAAGTCAACGTTTCTGTTGGAATCTACATGCTCTCGCTCGGGATCTTCCCCATGTGGTGGTCGAACTTTTCCGAGAACCACGGCCGCAGATCTGTATACGTGCTTTCGTTTGCGATCTTCTTTGCCTTTTCCATTGCGTGTGCGGTGGCGCCCTCGATCAACGCCTTAATCATCCTACGGCTTTTTTCGGGCTTGGGTGCCTCAGCAGTACAGTCGTGTGGAGCAGGTACGATCTCCGATCTATATGCCCTGGAGGAACGGGGCACAGCGTTGGGCCTCTTCTACTTGGGGCCGCTTGTGGGGCCCTTTATCTCACCCATCCTAGGGGGTGCCGTTTCTGGCGCCTGGGGTTGGCGAGCCACCATGTGGGTCATGACCATAGTGTGTGGCATAAACTTCGTACTGATCGTGCTCCTTCTCCCTGAAACATTGCCCCGAAACAACACCGAGCTTTTGCAGATGATGCTACGGGAGAAGCTCGAAACCAATGATGTTTCGGAGCACTCCTTGGAACGCATGGCCACGAATCTCTCCCAAAATACGTCCCTCAGAAGACAGGTGCTAGACGAGGAGACGCCGGTGGATCTACTAATGCCAACGATACTGCGGGTTTCCACCAGCCAATCTGCGTACAGTCGGCGAATTCGGGACCACGAACTAGCACGGGCTGAGGCAGAAGCAGAATCCGAACATCCCCCCAAATCCTGGGGTTCCCACGTCTACGACTACGTGGTCCGGCCAGTGCATGCGGTAGTGCTATTAACTTACCCACCGCTTGCGCTAGCAATCACATACTCGAGCGTTGGGTTCATGGGGGTGTACTTCCTCAACATCTCCATCTCCAACCTGTACGCACGTGAGCCGTACAACTTTTCGCCCATCATAGTGGGACTCATGTACATCCCCAATTCGATCACGTTTTTCCTCGCCTCCGTCTATGGGGGCAGGTGGAACGACTGGCTCATAAAACGCAGCGCTAAGCGCAACAATGGCGAGCCCCGCCCGGAATCCAGGCTCTCGTGGAACATTGTGTTGGCTGCCATCAACTTCCCACCCGCAAGCTTGATTTTCGGGTGGTGCCTAGGCACAAAGCAATTCTGGGTGACGCCCTTGGTGGGCAGCGCCCTATTTGGCCTTTCCTCCATGCTTGTCATGGGTGCCACACTCACATATATTGTCGATACGCTTCCTGGAAAGGGTGCCACGGGAGTAGCGTTGAACAACTTGGTGCGGCAGATTTTGGCCTCCACGGCGACTTTCATAACGGCTCCTGTCACCAACGCAATCGGCACGGGAGCGTTGTTTTCCATCTACGCCGGGGTAATCAGTGCTGCTGCGTTGTGTGTGTTGTTTTTGAAGAAGAGGGGCTCACAGTTGCGTGACCGGTACGACATCACGGACTACTACGCCAAATTATAGATTCACTTACGTACATTGCATTTACAGACATTTAATTCAAATAAGGGTATGAGGAAATGGGAACAGGAAGAGAGGGAGGAAGGTTTCGCAGCCAATCGTCAATGTAGTACTACGCTAGACCTGCGCAAAATGTTCGATACCCGGAAGATAAACTAAGACTATCGAACGGGGAATCACAAACCCTTGGGCAATATGCGTGAGGTTGTTAAAAGGAAAATCACCGCACTTAAGTGATCGTGGAGCGATGGTTTAGTCTGCTGGTGGTGCGTGCGAGCTCTATGGGTATCTCATATAAACAATGTTAGAGGTATAGTGGAGATCTAAATCCTATGGACTTGTTCCAGTTCTCTTTTTGTTTTTGCTTATTGTACGATGGGATACCAGTGTAACATAACTATTCATGTTGAATCGAATGTAAGTTGTACCTCGCTTCCTAATTTTGTCTGGCCAGCGACCAGAATCTTCCGCCGTCTTTTCTATAGTGGGTGCCACGGAAAATGTGTATTTCAACATTGAAAAACCCAAGTGGATTCCACGAAGAGAGCACAACGGCCACACTGGCCCTGAAGTTTTTCTGCCTCGTTTCAGCTAGCCCTGAGAATGCAGAAATGTAGGACCATAGAGGCGCTCCACAACCTGAAGCAGGCCCAGTAAAGGCCACTGGGACGACTAACACCAACCCTTACTCAATGGTAGACACAAAGCAAGAAGCTAGGATCTCAGGAATCGACGACGGGGGTCAGAATGGTGAAAAAATGAAACCCCCCAACACTGGAGAATAATCCCAGCACCCGTAAAAGTCCCACTTAAGATCAAGAAGTCGAATTGCAGACTCAAACAAAAAAAAAAAATACAGACTTGGGCCTCGACTTGTAGCAAGATCTGACAATGAGAGCCGAAGGCGATATTTGGCCCATTCCAGGTTCTCGTTGTGACCCATAGTGCCTCGAGAATCCGTTCAAGGCTTCAGAGACTATTTCAGACGAAGATGGACCCCTTCTCATGGGAACCATCACAAGGGAAATTTAGAAATCGAGGTCTTCCAAATTTGGAACTGATACTCCAAGAGGATGCCCAAAGTCGAGGAGTAATTTCTACTTCTGCCACTCTAATCACTTCGTGCACCGGCCCCAGTGACAATAGCCTCCTACATTCCAATAATTGTGCAATAACTATTATTAACGAAACAATGGCTGTTACTCCAAGCAGGAGACAGAGGGGCAGAAAGGATCTGACTAGCCCCTCTCCATCTTAAAAAATCACAATTCTGATGCCTTTAAGGAGACTCCCGAGTCCCGGAGGCAACTAGCCTGCCGCAAACTATCCCAAAGGAACCTCTCATGATTAGTGTTTACCCTGATGGATGTGATCATTAGAGAAAGTCTATTGCGATAATAACTACAGAACCTTACAACCCGAGAAATGTTCCCGGAACCAATACGGACTAAGAATCTTTGTTCGCCTGTTAAAGACAAGATTCGTGAAAAAGCAGAAGACTCACTCCTATAACCAAGGCATGGGCCATTTCGGGCACTGACTCGGCTTGCTGAAACAAGACGAGCTCTAGGATTAGCTATGCTAAAAAAAACTTTTCCTAATGTTCTGGAACACCAACATAGTGTGTCAACTTTGGAAGCTGAAGAGCTGAAGTCTCTGGGTACTATCTTGTACCAAGAACCATTATTGGAACGCAAGGTTGAGAGACCGAGGCACTCCCTAAGCACAGCTTCTGGTGCACAATTTGAGACGAAAAAGTGAACAGGTGAGTATTGACCACGAAAAATCTTCGAAATAACAGCCAAGAAGTCAAAAGTGATGACAAATCAGCCTTCGCATACCAGAAATCTCAAGAGAGACCAAGCTGCAAATCTAGACGGCCAGTGCTCATATGTTCATTGGCGGTCGTAATTACGACTACGCGAGAACAAATAATTGCGCTGATACCATCTTTCTAGTTTCTGAAGACGGAATAATACACAATATGCAAATCAGTCGAAAAATCGGTAATTCGTGGTATTATGTTCCCCGGTCGCTCACCCAGCCATGATCCCCAGGAGTGCACACAGCACACGCGAAAAAAAACGGCAAAAAACCAGAACCTGAAGACTCACCCTCCAAGCTAGAATAATATATAATCACTGAAATGTCTGCAGACCACACGAGGGACCCCTGTCCAGTTGTCATCTTGAGTGATTTCGGTGGAGCGTTTTCCATGGGTGTCATTGGAGGATGCTTTTGGCACGGAATCAAGGGTTTCCGCAACTCTCCATACGGTGAAAGAACATACGGCAGTATGAGTGCCATTAAAGCCAGAGCACCAGTTGTGGGCGGTAACTTCGGTGTGTGGGGAGGCCTTTTTTCTACGTTCGACTGTACCGTGAAGGGTATCAGAAAAAGAGAGGATGCGTGGAACGCGATCATTGCCGGTTTCTTCACCGGTGGAGCGTTGGCCATCAGAGGTGGCTGGAAACACACGAGAAACTCGGCCATTTCGTGCGCGTGTTTCTTGGGCATCATCGAAGGTGTGGGCATGATGATGCAGAGATTCATGGCGCAGCCTACTGTTGGGCCTGTGTTCCCAGATGAGCCAATGAAGGCATAACGTAACGGGTGAGCTCCGGGGGAGCAGCATGTAAATACGAATGAATATCGAAAAGGACATAGGGAGTGTACGGTAAAGGTTCAGTGTAGTTGAAAGACGGGCTTAGAGGAAGGTGTCAGAGTTGAGTCACATGACCTCAGGGCAGAACAGGAGGGAGATTCTTATGAGAGCAAAAAGGTCCGCTGATTTTAAGTCGGTTGTGTTTTTACTGCATGCTGAGTGATGTTGGCACAGAATGGAGTGGCGAGCTGTGGGGCAGGTGCGGCTGCTGGCTCTAAGGCAAGAGGTGGAAGTAGGTTTTGGAATACTACATTGGGCGATAAGCTACACTAAAACTAGGAATAAAAACGAATAAGAGAAAAATAATAGCAGTAAAATACATAGCAATAAGATTTCCATTCACAGCTGTCACCCTCTACCCTGGACACGAAAGCGTACTCTTCACCTAGTCCTAATAAGCCAAACCGTACCACCCACTCATGCCCAGTACACTCGTCTCTTTTTTTTCTATTTCCACCCTTCTCATTTTTTTTTGCATCTGTTCTTATTTCCCATGTGACCAACACACCTACGTCCTAGCTCTTTCCCTGTCCCCTTCCTTACCCTTTGTCTGCCCTTCTGCCAGCCTAACTTAAATTGCCCCACTGGCCCTGGATTGCTCGCCCCGCGCCACGCCATTTTCTCGTCCACCCAGCGCGGCCCCACGGCCAGACCGGCCCAGCACCTCCACCCAGGTGCAGGCGCGACCACACTATTCGGGCGCCAGAGCACCTAGCTCGTACATAGGGCCTAAGTCTCCCCCGCTCTAGCAAGTCCACCAGAAACACCAACACCCGCAACCGCTCGTGCCACTTCTTTTTCTTGACAGCGACATCTGTGTTTTATCCAAGCGCTGAATATAGAGCAATCTTTGGTCTTTTTGGTCATTCAATTGGAGCTTGCTAGTCTACGTTTATTAGTCTACCGCTGGCCCGTCGAAACTGCTCACCGCCAGATCAGACATCCATTTCAGGTCTGGAACAGCGTCACAAATTGCACAAAAACGCCAAAAAAGTGGGAACCACTAGGGCAAACACCGGAAACTGCAATTCCTCTTTTTGTGCACAAAACCACACTCATAGTGTCGGGCAACAGTGCCCTCTTTGCCCGCGTCCGCACTGCCACTACTCCACCCTGGCATGTCGTATAACTACTCTTATAACCGCCAGGAGCCGCCCGCAGGTACAAACTGGCAACCGCCACAAAACGCGTCTGTGCCCCAGGAGACCCCTGAAATACCCGCGGGCCTGCCGCAGTACCAACTGGCGTCCGGTTTCCGGAACCCCTGGTACTCACCGGCCAACCAGCCGTCGCTCGACGCCCACCTAGCGCCGCCGGCGCCGCAAATGACGGCGCTCCTCCAGGCGAAGAAGCAGTCGTTCGCCAATCAACTTCCTGTGACGTACGAGAATTTGGACCAGCAAAACCAGGCGCTGTATATCCACCCACCAACACGCGCCGACAACCCGTTTAACCAATACTACACGAACCAGGAGGTGTCGCTCTCGAACTTCCCGGATCGGCGGATGTCTGCTGCGGTGGATGGGTCTTTTTTCAGTCCCTATGGCGACTTCTCAGGCACTTCCGGGTGGGCGCCCGGCGCGGCGCAAAACCAGCTAAATCTTCCGCAACAGGGCGCAAACCAGCCGGGCTTCTTGATGAATAATGCCGGAATTCAGGGCGGAGCTCAGGCCGCCGCCCAGCGGCGCTCGTCCGTGGCTTTCGGCGCGTCTCTGTACCACAATCCGGTGAATCCGCGGTACCTCAGTGCTCAAATGGCACCCAATGCGGCCGCCGTGTCGCTGTTTTCGTCGCCCGTGCAGCCCACTGCCACGCGCTTAGTCACCCCGAAAATGACCCGTGTCAAAAGCAAAGCGGACCTCAATCCCCGCATTAATAGCCAGCCCAAATACAGGCGTAGATCCGTGAACTCGATCCACATCTCGCCCGCCAACGCGCTCACCGTGTACCTCACGGAAACTTTCTCGTTGTGCCAGCCGCAGAAGTTTCGGTACCTGAAAAAACTGAACCCAAAACGGGTGTTGACGAAGCCCTCGGAGCCCAAATACAACAACGGCCACGACAACGAGGACAGCGACTACATTTTGTACGTGAACGACATGCTTGGACCCGAAGAGGGCCGGAAATACGTGGTGTTGGATCTCTTGGGCTCGGGCACTTTCGGCCAGGTGGTCAAGTGCCAGAACTTGGCTAACCAGTCCATCGTGGCGGTGAAGGTGGTGAAGTCCAAGCCCGCGTACCTCAACCAGTCGTTGTCTGAGGTGAAGATCTTGGAGTTTCTTAACCAAAACAGCCAATCGGGCAACTTCATCCGGCTCTTGGACACGTTCATGCACAAGGAACACCTCTGTCTAGTTTTTGAGCTCCTAGCGTCCAACTTGTACGAGCTTATCAAGCAGAACCAGTTCCACGGGCTCAGCATGAAGTTGGTCAAGTCGTTGACGAAACAGTTGTTGAGCTCATGCGCTCAGCTCAAGAGCTTTCAGATCATACACTGTGACCTCAAGCCGGAGAATATTCTCTTGTGCCAGCCGGACAAGCCCGAAATCAAAGTGATCGACTTTGGCAGCGCGTGCTTCACACGAAGGACCATCTACTCCTACATCCAGTCGCGGTTCTATAGGTCTCCAGAAGTCATTCTCGGATTGCCTTATACCGAGTCGATAGATATGTGGTCTCTCGGATGTATTGTCGGGGAGTTATTTTTGGGATTGCCGATGTTTCCAGGGTCGTCCGAGTACAATCAGATCTACAAGATTGTCGACATGTTGGGGGCTCCGCCAAGACACATGTTGGAGCACGGGCGCAACCTGTTGCAATTCTTCGACAAATCGCCCGCCACAGACCCAAACGAGAAGCCGACTTTTTGCCTTAAATCTTTTGACCAATACGTGGAATATCTAAGCAAGAATAAGGAGAAAAGCGAGAGCGGCAAGACCGAGCAGCCAAACAAAAACTACTTTGATCAGCGGTTGCTCAAAGACATCATCTTGAACTACAAAATGCCCTCTAAGAAGATGACACAGACTATGATCGAGAAAGAGTACGAGCAGCGTCATCTTCTCATTGACTTTTTGACCAAGGTATTGAATCTCAACCCGTTGGAACGGCTCACGCCGCAGGAAGCACTCAAGCATCCATTCGTAAACGACGCACTGTCTTCACAAACAAAGTCTTTCTCGTCTTCAACATCTACGGCGTCACTGACCGCCCCTACCCAAACGGATGTATCTGAAGATTCAATCATGAAAGTTTGATGTGCTGGAGATATAACGAGTCTCCCCACAGTGGACGCGAGCTTGGAGTCGCGAAGTCGTGCGCGCTCAAAAATGAAAAATGACCCAACTGAGTCTACCAAACAGTTGCCGGCCATTGAACCCACAGATACGCCAACACCATCTGCTAGAGTCGCCATCTAGACGGAAATCATCACCATAAAACCCTGAGATCCATAGCTTTTTATTGGCATCCCAACCTCTTCATTTTTCCCCTCATTTACAAATTCGCGCCTTCCCCATTTCCCTGGAAAGGTAGTTCATATCAGTCCCATTTTAACCATGAATGTCAGTACAAGTGCATTGGGCGTCAGGAGAAGAAAAGCCAAGGGACAGAATATTGATGACGAAGAAAATGCGTCTCTCTTGAAACTAGGGCCTGAGTTTCAGCGCACGCAAATCACCAACTCAGGGGACGAGGAGCAGCTAATTGCGTTGAACTTGTCTGAGGCCAGACTTTTGATCAGAGCTGCGTTGAAGGAGAGAAAATTGAAAACAGAAAGTAAACAGGCCTTTAAGGATGACGACGAAGAGGAAAACGAGCGTGAAGATGAAATCGCCAATATCGAGCTTGCGGGCCCCAACTCCAACGAGATCGTGCACAAGACCTTGAACTATTTGTCCACATTCTCGCGGTTCAGGAACCCATCTTCCACGGAAACGGTGGAGAAGCTTTTAAACGATTTTGGCACCCACGCGTCGGAGCCATTGCATCCCTTTGAGCTCGCCCAGTTGGGAAACTTGGAGTGCGAGGACGCCGAAGAGGCCAAGTCGTTGATACCGAGCTTGACGAATAAGGTCTCCGATGTGCAGTTGAAGACGTTGTTGACTGAGTTGAGAAAATACCACACATTGTCATAAGGAAATGGGGTTCAGGAAAGGGAGATCACCACGATGCATACCACTGCAGATGAGTTTTCAACAGCGATATTGCCACGAGTGCTTTTGAAGTGGTGGAGGTTTCAGTCGTTTGGTTCTGTTCTCAAGAGCTAACGTGAGAGCAAGTGAATGTGGCAGGAGTACATAAAACGGGGCGGGTCTTGGTTGAGAAGCCGTTTTCAAAACCATTCATAAGTGATAATAGCAGGAAATAAGAGTCCTTTTGAGATCCATATTGGATGTTAGTGCCCATTTAGTACATGTAAAACTTGCACTTCTCGGACTTGTTCTCAGTGCAGTCCGAGCTCTAATGTATGCGAATTCCATCGCTCGGTAGACATTCTGCGTTAGCACAAACAAACATATAAGTCTCAAGAGCCCCGTCATTTTCCTAGAATGGACTCACAGGACCTCTACGATGAGTTTGGAAATTTCTTAGGCGATGCCAACGACTCAGACGCCGATTCCGAGTATGGCCAAAATACGGAGTTTAAGTCCGAAAATGGCCCAAACGGACACGATACAACCGACGATAAAATGGAGCAAGGCCTACTGGAAAACGAGGAATCTACTACTAATAACGCCCTAATTCCAGCAGAGAACCTACACGAGCGTTTTCCCGAAGTGGAAACCATAATTGTGGATCCCACGGCCGTAGGAAGCGATGAACCAGTCATACAGCCTGTGGTGGAAAAAACGCTACGCATAGAGTACAAAAATATCGACAACAGCAGGCTCCCAGAAACCGTCTATTCCAAGCAATATCTCCAGGAGCTCCCAAAAACGCTTCCCCAGCGGGTCCGCAACGTGGCCGTGGTGGGCCATCTCCACACTGGAAAAACCAGCCTAATCGACATGTTTGTCTCAGAAACACACCCGGCAATCGCCGAGACTAGCAAGAAAAACACAGATTCCAAACCCTTGCGGTACCTCGACACACACAAGCTCGAAAGCGAGCGCGGGGTCTCGATAAACACCGGTGCTCTTTCCATCCTACTTCCAGATTCTCGCGATCGCAGCTTCGCATTCACTTTTCTCGACTGTCCTGGCCACCCGGACTTTCGGGACGAAATGCACGCACTGTTGGGGGTCGTGGAGGGCGTGGTTTTGGTATTGGATATCGTGGACGGGCTTACTGTGCCAGATCGGAAAATCATGACGGAGGTGATACGCCGGAATTTGCCCATGGTGGTGGTGCTCAACAAGCTCGACCGACTCATTCTAGAGTTGCGGCTCCCGCCCAGCGACGCGCTCCAAAAGGTGAAGCATCTTTTAAACGACGTCAATGCCCATATTCACCACAACGAGTACATTTCTGGGTACACGCACGAGAAGCTAGTGAGTCCTTTGAAGGACAACGTGGTGTTTGCCTCGCACACTCTCAGGACCAGTTTCACACTAGCCACGTGGAGCAGACTATATTCGAAGAACACGGGGTCTTCAATGGACGAGAAAAAGTTCCAGATGCTTCTTTGGGGAGACGTTTTCTACGAAAATGGGAAGTTTTTACGGCACCCGGAAACGGACTCGGTGCCCACCACTTTCGAGCACTTTATTCTCGAGCCGCTCTACAAATTGGTCTCGCACACGCTCGTGGCGGAGGCCGGCGACGGGAAGCTCGCGCAAATTCTCTGGGACCAGTTTCACGTGACGTTGCACAAATCGTACTACAAGGAAGATCCGCAGACATTGTTGCGGGCCGTGTTCCGGGCGGTGTTTCCGGACTCAAGGGACTTCGTGCACCTGCTTACGTCACACACTGCGCTGCCCAATGGTGCACAGGTCCTCCAGGAAAGAGGGCTCGATCCAGAAAGTAGTGGGGTTGTTGCCGAGGTTTTCAAGATGAATCTATGCCTGGACCTCGCCAGTTTCGAGTGCCTCACGAAAGTGCACAGGGGCACGTTGCGAGCGGGCGACCGCGTGCGCGTGGTTGGCGAAAACGACGAGGTCAGAACGGAGGAAATAAGGGCCATTTTTCTTCCTATGGGCCGGTATAACATGGAGGTCGTAGATGCACCGGAGGGCAGTATCGTAATTCTTGCTGGCATCGGTGGTTCGGTCAGCAAGAGCGCCACCCTTTATTCGAAAGAGGCGCTGTCGTCCACGCCCATCCACAGAACGGATAACGGAAACAGGTCTTTCTACAAAGTGGCTGTCGAATGTGAGCACCCGGCAGAACTTCCCAGACTCGTTGCTGGGCTCCAGAAATTGACCAAATGCTATCTCTCGGCCGTGACCAAACTCGAGGAAAGTGGGGAACACGTCTTGCTTGCGCCGGGAGAGTTGTACATGGACTGTTTCCTCCACGATCTACGCTATACCGGGGAAAAGTACCTATCGATCAAAATCAGCGACCCCATGGTCAAATTTGCGGAGACCTGCGTGGAGCGGTCCGTGACCAAGATAGCATCGTCCACGCCCTCGAAAACGAACCAGATCGCGATCACGGCGGAGCCTGTGAGTGACAAGAAACTCCTTCTGGCCATAGAAAAGGGCCACATTTCACTCGCGCAGCCCGCGAAAACCACCGCCAAAATCCTCAAGAACGACTTTTCCTGGGACGCCCTAGCGGCACGCTCCTTGTGGAGCTTTGGGCCGCGTGACTTACAGAACCCGTCCATATTGTTGGACGATACTATAGAGGGCGAGACGGACAAAGAGAAGTTGCTTCATGCCAAGGACCTCATCGTGGCCGGGTTCAGCCTTGGAACCAACGAGGGACCTCTTTGCGACGAGCCCATCCGGAGGACGAAGTTCAAAATCATGGATGCTGTTCTCGCTGGCAACGTCCACAACAGCGCAGGACAGATCATCCCCATGACCCGTAATGCTGTTCACAGCGGACTTCTCACCGCAGCCCCACGGCTTTTGGAGCCCATGTACAGAGCCCACGTCACGTGCACATACAAGAGCGTGGCGGCCGTGCACACCATATTGGAGAGAAGGCGTGGCTGGGCAGTTTCTGAGGTGCCCGTTGTGGGCACGCAGCTCTACGAAATCGAGGGCTGTGTTCCCATGATCGACTCCGTGGGACTAGATACGGACATGCGGCTCTACACCCAGGGTCAGGCGTTCTGTACGCTTGAGTTTTTCAGGTGGGACGTCGTTCCTGGCGATCCTTTGGATAAGCTCTGCGTGCTCCCACCGATGAAACCCGTGCCTCGGGGGTCGTTGGCGAGGGACTTTGTGTTGAAGACACGAAAGAGAAAGGGCTTGAGTGGCGAGCCCACGTTGCAGAAGTACGTGGATCCGGAGGTCTATGCACGGTTGCAGCAGAGCGGGGTGGTCAGCTAGGGAGGAAGAAAGAGAAGGAGAAGGACAGAGACGAATACCCTCATGTACCACCCGTGTTTGGCACGCCATGTGAGTCTTGTCATCATTTCCTTCCCGGATTTCACGTACACTGAGCATGTCTCATTTATTACCCGGATTGAGCCCACCCCTTCTGTGTGTCCATTCCATTAATTGCCCGTATCTATTGCCCGTATATGCCCTAGTATATCTGACACTCAGCAGTTCCCCCTGTTGTATGTCATCCACCACGCCCTTAGCTCCTAGTCGCTCTCATTTATTACCCTATTTAGCTAAACACACTACACAACTACAAACCGGTGTCTACGTGCCGCCTCTTCCGCCCCGGCTCGCCAGATTCTTCTCCGCCATTCTCCACCACTCCTAGCGCAGCCTGGATATGCTCTAGCCCTTTGCCCTCCTTTTCAAGGTCCTGCATCAACAAGTACTGGTCACTGAATCTTCTCTCTTTCGTGACGACGAAAAGCATATAGTCCGGCACAGAGCCCTTTGTGTTGAGGAGGAGCCCGTGGTACAATTCCAAGAGCTGATCCAAGGTGAAATCTTTTGCATCTTGGTGGTCCTGTCCGATCCTAACATGGAGATCTGGAATGTGCATCACGATTTCGCCAGGCACTTCGGCCAAGGTTGTGGCTGTGCTTTCATTCGCCAGAAGCAAGGAAAGAAATTGGTGGATCGTGTCGAAATTCGTGCCGCTGGCAAATAAGGACACCATATCCAGTGTGTCAAAACGGCCTGTTCCCTCCACTTCCTCTAGCAAAAAGCGCTTCCCAAGAATTTCAATGATGATGGGAATGGATTCCTCGTAGCGGTCGTTGAATTTGTGGGCGACGTCCGTGTCATTCTCCAAGTTTTCGCTGTCTTCCTCATGACTAAGAAACGTCTCATTTTCACCAGCAATACCATCAGCAATATCCTCAATCTCGGCGTCCGCTTCTTCTCTTGATGCCTCTAGAGTTGGTTCTGTCTCTTCTGGTCCTTCTGCCAATTCCTCACCGAAATTCCTACTTTCGTCGCCATTTTCGTCGCTCTCCAAATTGTCGATTTCCTCCTCACTATCGAGTTCAATGACCAGCTCTTGTCTATTATAGCCAATTCCTGCGCCGGTCTCGGTTTCCACCTCGATAATCTCGAGATCGCTATCCTCAAATTCGTCGCTGTCATGAAGCTCGTCGCCACTGGCCACGTTTGTATCATTTTGCTCATTTCGCTCATTTTCGTGCCCGGTTTCCTCAAATTCTTCGTGATTTCCCCCAGTTTTTTCACCATCGTCAGAGTCTACATCGCTGATCAATTCCTCGGACTCCACACCCTGGTGCTGGCTTTCAAGCGCCAGATATGCTGTGCCAGAAATGCCCAGGTTATCCCCCAACGCGTGTTGAGATGGATATTCCGCGTCGGAATCGCCCAGAAGCTCGTTGAGTTCGTCCAGAGACATGTGGTTGCTTTTTTCCGCGAGCCTGGTTTGATAGAAGGCGATGTGGCTGTGTTTAGTCGAAATCAATCGAGGGAAATAGCGGTGTAATATGTGAGAAACGTGGTGAGCATTGAGTATTGGGAACGCGAGTCTCCACAATATGTGCGATGACGAGCCGCACCGATTATGGTGCTTTTTCCGAGAAACGGTAAATACGTAGAATTTCTATTTAGTACCGGGTAATTGAACCAACGGGATTTAGAAAAAGACCATGGTTAGCAAGAAAATAGTATAAAGTCAAGATTTGTACCTATCTGCCATTCTCTTTTATATACGGCAATATGAAGGTGCGGAATTGATAGACACGGTCTAGCCCACGGAATGCCCATAATCTAGCCGATATTTAGACTAAAAAGATTTGTAAAGTATACGAGTGCTGTTTGTAGATTTGGGATATGGAAACAGGAGCCGATTCCGTAGGTCCGATTCTTCTCCACTATGGAGTAATTCCCACATATTTGGATAACCATGGGATTGTCAATACCCCAGATATAGAGATCACAATTTCAAGTTTCGATCCCAAAGTCACCTCCTCCTGCCGAATGAGACAAGATGGGCAAATCAGCACTGTTTCGATACCTTTGACCTGCATGAATACACTAGGGACCCACGACACATGGGTGATCCAACACTGATCGCTGCCTCACTTCGTCTTTATTAGTTTTCTCTTCTCTCGCAAGGAGCATCGCGCCCCTCGCTTTCTATACATTTATATTTTGACGGCACCGACGTTCCCACCTCCTCGGCCGTGTATGTCCACTGCTATCTCGCCCTACGGCTCCCAAACCTTGAAGCTCTGAGGCTCCACCACAGACACAGGCTTGATCAAGTCGCTTGCCGTGTCTGCATTCGCAGCCTCGCCCTCCGTACTGAGTGCCTCGGTAGCACTACTCTCCGATACCTCTTTCAAAGAATGGGCCACAGGCTTGAAAAGCAGGCTTTGCACGTCGGCCAAAATGCGCGTCACGTTCGCCACGTCCTTTTCACTGGCCATTTGGCTACCTTCTGTCGCAGGCAGGAGAATGCGGACTGCTTCGTGGAGTTTCTTGGTGATGCCAATAGTGGACCTGGTCAACGCCATTCTGTCAACAAAGATCTCGCTCTGTTGCTGCGCTAAGTTCTTTCTTTCCCGCTGATAGATCTTCTCTAACTCCTTCACTTTCTTCACCTTGAGGTCGAGTTTCTGGAGCTCCTGATTGAGGATAGTGTTCGTGATTCGCTGCATCTCCCGTTCCTCGTAGTTCGCAAACAAATGGCTCCGGGCACCCACCAGGCCCAAAACAGCCGTGGAGGCGGTTTTGAGCACGTCTGCGGCAGAATCCATGGCACTGGGCTCGAATTCCTGCGCTAGTTTCTCGTCGACTTCGTCCTTCAAGGCCTCGTTTTCGTCCACTTCCTTCTTCTCCTCGTCACCCAGTTCCTTCTCGGTCTTCTTCCCGTAGATCGCTTGCACTTTGTTTATCAACGTCTCGTCGATCACCTTCGACGCGTTTGCGCTGGCTGTTTTCACGACGTCTGTATCCACGAGATTGGTCATGAAAATCAAGTTGCTGATCACCGGGTTGTCTGCAGTCATGACCGGGAAGTTCGACGCAAACTTCAAGATGCCCATCTCCGCGTCGCTAAGCTTGTTGTATTTGTCCTCGATGGGCAACTTGAGAAACTTGAGGACACATTCCTGAGGCGTGCGACTCCCGCCGACCGCTTTCGCGATCTTGTACCAGTCGTTCGGATGTTTCTGGACCCCCAAGAGCAAATCCGCAAGTTCTCTTGACGACCAGTCGCCAGTGTCGATCTTTTGCTTTTTTGCCGGAGGCTCATCGGATGAATCATTCTCGATGGCTCCATTCGCGTGCACCAACTCTTTTAGTTTTTCCACGTTCACGCTGTTTTGCAACGGTTTGTATGTGTTGAACGGGAACAACCCACGCGGCGTGTCATACTGAACATGGAAATCACCACAGTAGGGCAACCCCACCAGCGTTCCATCGGGAGCCTTTTCTAAGGCATACGCGGGCTTGAATTGCGGATTCACCTGGTAGTTGATGAGCCCCCATTTGTTCAAAAACCGGTGCACTCTCATCAATGTTCCCACATCGCCAACTAACGTACGACGGCACGAGGTGAGTGTGAGGTACTCATTCGGATTGAGCCTGTATGCGTTGATCATGAAGTTTCGGTAGTCCGCGTAAATCACCGGCGACTTAGAGGGGTGCGATGTCTCGAAAAATTCGGGCAACGAGTCCTTCTCGATCTGGTGGATCTTCTTCATGTTGAACCAGCTGGCGTACGAGGGGATGATGATGGCGTGTGTTTGTCTGATTCTCGTCTTATCATCAGCGTCGATATCCACAGGCTGAGAGTTCTGGCCAGAGTCGTCCATGTCCTCGTTTTCCGTAGCGTTTTCGTGTTTCACGAGATCCTGCGTCGGGGATTTGGCGGAGCCATTCGCTTGGTGCTCGCCCTCGGAATCCGCGGCTAACGAGTCGTTTTTTGGTTCGTGGACGTCGGGGACAGTTTCAGAGTTCTTTTCGGGAATCTTTTCCTGTTCTCCCTGTTCCGCCACTTCCGATCCAGAGAGACTCCCGGGCGAATTCCCTTCCGCAAATGATTCTGGCAAGTCCACGTCCATATCATTGTTGGCATCTTCTGCGTTCGTTTCTGTTTCGTTTTGGGCAAAGAAGTTCAGCGACAAGTCGTCGTTCGGGGACTCGTCCGTATTTGGCGCTTGATGTTCCAGGGGCGCCTCAGAATTTGGCGCCTCGGAAGGCTCGTTAGGGGGAAGCTCAAAAGGTAGCGACGTCGATGTAGGAGGCTGGGTTTCCGCCTGGGGTTCCGCCTTTGGCGAGTTGTTTCCGGCAGTTTCAGCCAAGGCATCCGGCTGGGCGGAAATAGGAATATCGCTGTCGTTTTCCGCAGTTCCCTCGCCCAATAACGACGGTTCTGTGGGGCGTTCTTCGTGGTCCGGAGAGTCCCATTCGGACATCCCTTCGCCGCTCGCAAACAAATTGTCCTCGTCGTTGACGTCTTTTGTGTACGCGGGAGAAGTCGAAAAAGCGTCGATGCCGCCATTATCGGGCCCATTCTGGCCGTCGTCGTGGCCAGATTGGTGGCCTTGTGGCGAGTCGTGGGATAATCCAAACGCGTGGCTGAAATCCAGATCAGGGTTTTCGGCAGCTAAGGCGTCGGGCGCGTGCCTGGCGGCGAACGCCCCCTCGTCGTTTGTACCCATTTGCTGGTTTTGAGGAGCGTCCTCGATGTCCATGTTGTAGAACAGCGGCGACTTGCTACCCATAAGACTTGGATCTACGTCCAAGTTATCGCTGTTTGGCAGTAGCCCCGCCATCATCTCAGGGTCGGACATGGCAAAACAGAAATTATAACCGCGGAGACGCTATTGTTTGTTGGATTAGGGAAAGGTGTTTTCTCACGGTGCTCGTTTAGAACGCGTGGACGTCTGGTGTTTGTTTGGAAAAAAGCAGAAGCAGGAACAGGAGCGGTAAACAGACAAGCCCGTTTTCAAATATTGCTATCAGCTCAGAGGCGTTTTGGTGGTGTCGGTGGAAGTACTGGACCCTAAGACGTGACCCAACTCGACGGGACAGATAAAGAAAGACAGGTCCAAAGAACGCGAGGAATTCTGCGCAAAAAAAAAAAAATGCCCAAAGGGAGTCTGGATAGTTCGGGCGCAGCTCGGCGGTCCGGGGTTCTGGGGTGTGTCAATTGGTGGTCGACACAGTATGCTGTCTATTGAAAGGAGAATGGAAGTTCAATGTTGTGGAAGTTCGCTGTGGTCGTGCGCTGGCCACGGGCCCAGCCCAGGTGCTGGGCCAAATGGCTGGAGAAAGCCGTACACCAGGAACCAGCCAAGGTGGGAAGAAAAGAAAGAGTATTAAGGAGAGTGTAAAAAGGTGAGTGCACTATGGCCCAGATAAGATAAGCCTGCCGAAAACAGAAAGTGGAAAAACGTCTCCACACTATGACGAATGATGCATCAGCAAACCGTGAAAAAGGACACCTTGCCGGGGCCACCGGTGCTGTAAACAGGAATGAGGCTCCAAGGCTGCAGCCAGATACGGCCGAGGGGCATCCCACGGCTGTCGCTGGAAAGTCTTTTTTTAGCGTGTCGTTGTCTGCCGTGTTTGCGTCACGAGGGCCGGCCCAGTATTTATTTGCAACAATGGCGGCCCATGTTCTTATCTACGGCCCAGTAAATAGGATTCCGGTGGGGCGAGGCGGAGGGCGCGGAGAATGCAAGGCTCCAGCACCATCACGAATACGAGCCAGTGGGGCCAGAAAAGCAGGCACAAGAGAGAGAGTTTTTTTTTTTTTGCTTTCGGAATTCGGAGGCGACGCCGTGTGCGGACCGGGGAACCAAAAAAAAAAAAAAAAAACCTCTTTGAAGATGTGTCCGCTGGTCTTATCAGCAGTTTCGTGAATGTGCGCTGCGGGTGTTGGCCAGGAATTTCCGCGCCAATTCCCGCATGATCCAGACCTGGGCAACTCACACAATTCACTAAAAGGAGCGTTGTAGAAGCGGGTCCGTTAAGAGGGCTCTGGATGGGTTGCGGTTTGGCCAAATTTTCGCCGGATTTCCGTCTGGTGGGGATCCGTTGTGTCGTAGCTTGCTGCGGTTGCACCTGCCATACACTCGGCGGAGCACATGCGGACAAGTGGTAGAGAGTAGGAAAGAAACGTAGGTCTACGAACACCGGGGGCCGCTACCGTAAAATGTACTATTTTGGGTGTTTGGGAAGTCCACGTATTATGTAGCCACTGGGCAAATTGGCAATATGCACACTGGGCTCCAGGACCGTGGTCGATACCGTGGGCACCCTCTCGAAGATTTCATAACCTTCTAGAGATTTTTAGGTGATTTCCTCCAAATAGCCATCGACGAGAAACACGAAATAAAGTTATCCGGTTCATGTGGGCCGCCTGTGCTGGTTAGGTCCACGCGCAAGCTGTGCTTGATTAGTCCATCTCCTCAGCCAACGCGCCAACACTGCCAAAAAGGAGAAAATCAGGACAGCCCAAGTTGAACAGAACAGCACTACACAACAAATCAAAGGCCAAAATCTGCTCGTCTCCACAATCCCCCACACCCAGAACCAGACACCACTCGTCACGTGCGCACGACTAGGGCTCGTCCCCTAGCGCGCATGCACGCCCGCGAAAAAATCCTCCACAAGGCTCTCGAAAAAAGCGTGGAAATTTTCTCATCATCATCTTTCTACTACATCGTCACAATGGTTCGTTACGCTGCTACCCCAGTCAACCCAGCCAAGTCTGCCTCTGCCCGCGGTGCCTACTTGAGAGTCTCTTTCAAGAACACCAGGGAGACTGCGCAAGCCATCAACGGCTGGAACTTGGAGAAGGCCCAGAAATACCTCTCCGATGTGTTGGACCACCAAAGAGCCATTCCGTTCAGAAGATTCAACCACTCCATCGGTAGAACCGCCCAGGCCAAGGAGTTTGGTGTGCAAAAGGCCAGATGGCCCGCCAAGTCCGTCAACTACGTCAAGGACTTGTTGCAAAACGCCCAGTCCAACGCTGAGTCCAAAGGTTTGGACGTGTCCAAGTTGAAGATCACCCACATCCAGGTCAACCAGGCACCCAAGCAGAGAAGAAGAACCTACAGAGCCCACGGTAGAGTCAACGCCTACCAATCGTCTCCTTCGCACATCGAGCTTATCGTGACCGAGGAGGAGGAGCAGGTTGCCAAGGCCAAGGAGGAGAAGGCTGTCAGATTGAACTCGAGACAGAGAGGCAAAGTGGCGCACCAGAAGCGTCTTGCCGCTGCCAAGCCCGTGGCCGCCTAATTAGTCATATATACGGTAAGATACTATATGTTGTATGGGGATCAGTGTAGGATGTGTAGGTTAGGGGTGAAGATTCATTGGCGGGAGACGTAGAACTGAGAATGGTTTTCGTTCTGGAGGGTTGGTGTAGAGATGACTGGTGCGTTCTGTTGTGAGTGCTCGCTCGACAGTCATGGTGTCGTTGTAGTGCGGTATTGTTGTATACGGTATCACTATGCACAAAAATAAGTATGCTGTTCACAAAAATAAGTATGAAGGGACGAACTTCGCGTGCAAGCATGATAGAGAGAGTTTTTCGTTGCCTGTGTCTTCGTTTGCACTGCCATTTCAATGCCTCTGATCGGCCCTGCTGGACTGGAGTGCATAAACAGGGCTGCTAACTACCTCTACTTTCAAACACACCAAAACAAGGCCAATGTTGAGGCCGTCTGCACTTACCCTGTAAATCCTTGGTTCTGGGCTATAGGTCTTCACTGATAGTTAAGACGAGAAACGAGAGGGTCCCGATTATTTCTCATCCACTGTAAGCACACAACAAGCACAACACCGGCAATGGGTTGGACTAACTAAAAAGAATCTACGTGTAAAATGAAATCACACAATCGCCCAGATTCCGTTTTTTTCAACTCCGAAAACTCTTTTCTGGCTGTTTCATACTCTAATATCCCAGGCTCACTAGCGCAGTCTGCCATGTGGAGTAATAAGTAAACAACTACACCAGGAAACGCCTCGAAATTCAAAATGGGGGATAAGATCACTTCGAGAAAAAGGGTCCTCCTATATAGATTTTCTTTATATTTGCATCCTTTCCTTATATTCTCCAAAATGCCAACCTCTACTGTTCTTGGATTTACCCCCGCAGCCAGCTCTCAGCGTACACCCCGTCACGCGCCTCTGGCCAATAACTGCGGGCTCTTTTCGCACGAAAAGCGTCGCCTAAATCCAGCGCATAACAGTTCTATCACTACCAACAGATATCACAATGGGAGGTGCTGGTCCTAAAACTTACATGGGTTGGTGGGGTTCCATCGGGTCCCCCACCCAGAAATACGTCACTTCTTACACGGTTTCGCCATATGCCACCAAGCCCTTCAAGGGTGCCTTGTACAACTCTGTGTTCAACGTTTTCAGAAGAACCAAGAACCAGATCGCGTACGTGGTCATCCCCGGTATTGTATTCTGGAACATCTGGGCCGTTGCCAGAGACTACAACGAGTACTTGTACACCAAGGCCGGCAGAGAGGACTTGGAAAAGGCCAACGCTGCTTAGGAATGCATCACTATAGTTAATACACGGATATTAGAGTTCACAGGGGACAGACTATGTAGAGGAGGCACTGGAGAAGAGGCACTGTAGATGGATGAAGGTACAAGGTAGGTTGGCTTTTAATATACATCCTAGAGGGCGTGGTTGCTTGTCTATGGGTATTATGGTAGAATTTAGACATTTGGGAGTCAGTCTCGATGGCTCCAGAATAGGGATACGAGCAATGTCTCTTTGTTTGGTAGATAAAATCGATTGCGAAAGACAACTAATGTGACCAGTGTTTGGACTGTCCCATCACTGATTAATTACTCAACATTGATACTAAGACCACTCTCAACTCAGGCAACCAAGACAAGTATACTCCACTATGTATCTCCTATATCTCCCTTCCACCAATACAGCGTTAGAAATACAATTAGCACACCCTAACCCATCCTTCCGAGTAACTCTGGACCTACTTCGACCGCTTGTACACCTTGCCCAAAAACGACGTCAACACCTCCTTCTTCAAGCCCCTGGACTCGTCGATCTTCTCGATCTGTGCACGCAACTTGGCCACCACGTCCTCCTCGTATTGCTCGTATATCTTAGGAATCTCCAACTCCGCGAACAAGTCCTTGACTCTTTGTTCACTGACGTCGTCTTTTTTCCCGTAGTTTTCGTCCAACACTTTTCTCTGCGCAGCGTTTGCCTTCAACAACGCCTGGTTGACCACCCATGAGCACTTGTTGTCCTTGATGTCTGTTCCGATTTTTCCAATCTGCTCCGGCGTACCAAAACAGTCCAAAAAGTCGTCCTGGATCTGGAAGTACTCACCCAAAGGAATCAAAACATCGCGCACCTGCTTCAAGTCCTCGTCGCTGTTGATGCCGCACATGTACATGGCCAATGCGACGGGCAAATAGAACGAGTAGTACGCAGTCTTGAAGATGACAATGAACGAGTGTTTTTCCAAGGAAAACTTGCTCAAGTCCACGTGCTCCTCGTCCGCGGTGACCAAGTCCAACAACTGGCCCAATTCCGTCTGGAACGTGACCTCGTGGAACAAGTCCAACAAGTCTACGTAGTACGGGTCCTGGCGAAAGTGTTTCTTCAAGAGGATGTAGATGGCTCCCTCCAACATGAACGAGTCGTTGATGGCAATGTTCCCCACGCCCTCGGCCAAGTACCAGCACGGCTGCCCACGTCTGGTTTTGGACTGGTCCATCATATCGTCGGCCACCAAAAAATACGCTTGGAGAAGTTCAATGGCCCATCCCAAAAGCGCCACTTTTTTGTACTCTTTTTCGGAGAGGGACTCGGGCGACGTCCCTTTAAGGATACAGAAGGTGTCGATCACAGACAAGCCCCTGTTCAACTTTCCACCGGGGGTGTTGTAGTTTAAGTTTTTCGTGAACCATTCAATGGCTTCTTTGGGCATGTTGTAGCCCAAGGCGATCTCCTGCAACTCGGCCACCAAGCTGTCGAACTCGTTGACGAACTTCTGTCTCGCGGCTGCCTTATCCATTTTGGTTTTTGTATGGTATTTTGGTGACTGGTTGGATGTTAAAAGGAACTCGAAGTCGAGGTGGAGGTTTTCGTACCGCGTCGCGCGCTCGTCGTTTGGGAGTCTATACGAGCGAGATGGAGAGAGGTGGGCAGGGTGTCATTTTTGGAAATTCCAGAGGGGTTTTAGAAGCGTGTGATGGTTGTTTTTTACTTTTTCGAACCTGATGGACGGGGATAAATGTGTTGTTTCGGTGGTTTGGTGTACCTGTAATCTCTGGTTGGAGGCCTACGCTCATACACCACCCTGAGATGCTCGTTCAACTCTTTTATTGTTAATTACGCGGGGGGATCTTGAAACTAATTGTAGGCTTGCTGCCAGATAAAATCAGGGTGTCACGCCTCGGCACTTCGTTGGGGACCAAAGCTGCCAATTTGTTCATCACGTGACCATCGGTTGCAAAGGAAGCAACTTGGAAGGCCTTCTTCATTTAGAGGTTATTGGAGCTAAGTGGAAGAATGGGAACAATAGGTTAGAGCTGCCAGACCTGTTTCGGTCAAGTTTACACCTTTTAGTGTCGCAGAACCAGAGAATGGTGGATTAGTGTTAAGCCACCTCGTGTGCAAGTACACGATACAATGGGTTCTGAAATGGCCATCTTGATATGTCCATCTTGAAGTGGCCATCTTCAAAATCTCCCGCCATTTATCACGGAGACTCTTTGTTCTCCTGTTATCGAGCTTGGGGAGGAAGGCATTTTTGCCCTCCCTCTACCTACAGACCCAGCCATCAATTAGCCCACGAGAAAAACAAACCTGGTCTTCCAGATTCAAGACAGCCCTCAAAAGACAGCTTATCTTGTCTCCAGAATTCGGAGTAGAACACCTTCACCAACAACAGTGACCATCTTTAGACTCCCGCACCATAACACGAACTGCGAGTCATGTGAGTCATCTACAACATGCTGAAGAACAGGGGGTGGGGTATCCTGAAACGCCGCACCTTCACTTCGAAGTTTTGGGTGTAGTTTTGGGCATAAGCTCTCACAATCTTTCAAGAGCTGCCCAACGAACGCACGGTGAAAAGGACACACTCTAGCAACGAGAGACACGATAAGCAAAACCAGCAAGTTCAGCATGTGCTACAGCAAAATTGGAAAAGAGCGAATGGGAAGAGAGTCCGTTTTTTTCTACTGAGTTTGAGTTTGTGGCGTTCACCGCATGGCTACTACATACCTAGAAGATTGTATATTCGTATATTCAGATGTGCTGTGCGCAGCCATTTCAGCGAGATTGGGTGATTTTGAAAACCAAAAAGAATATAAAATAAAAACAAGGACTTAACGAAGCAGAGCCGAAAACCGCTTTTCGTCCGGTTCTCTGGCCACACCAGATATTTTGCAGCCGTTCTTCAACTCGCACACTGCGTAGAACCATCACATCATCTACTCACCTGTCCTTTTACTCAATATACGAAACATTCTTCGTTTCTTACCCTTCAGTCCTCTTGAATTTTCTTAATTTCTATGCACCGCCATGCTATTGTACACTCCTAGTTTCTGCTCCGCTTGCTCTTGCCCGGTCTGGCCTTGCCCTTCTTGCCTCTCTGGTTGAAGATGTCTGCAGAGGAGTCCGCGTCGTTTCTCCTCTGTCCCCGCTTTGGACCCCCGTGCCCGTATTTGGCGTCCTTGGCCATTCTCTTCCCGTTGGGTTTTGCTCTCTTGGGTCTGTCCTCGGCAGTGGCCTCCTCCAACGCAATCTGGAACTCGTTGTCGTTGGCCATCTCGTTGGCACCTCTCTTTTTCTTCAACGACTTGATCTTCTCCAACGTGTCCTTCTTCTGCTTGGCCCGCTCCTGCAACGTCTCGTGCTGGACCTTCTTTCCGAACTTCTTCAACGCCCTCTGTTTTTTGGCGTCTTCCGAGGCCCTCTTGTCCGCAGCCTCCTTCAACAACTTGTCCTTCAACTTGTCCATGTGCTCGTCGCTCTTGACCATCTCGGCAAAGTAATCTAGCGGTCTCGAAAACGGCACCTTCAACTTGAGAAGCGTGGCTCTACCCTGTTTGACTGCATCCAAGCCCTGTCTGTAGAAGGCCAACTCTCTCTCGGTGTCGTCGTAGAGATCCTTGATTCCAAGCTCGGCTTTTTCCGCACTCATGACCGACTGGTGCTCGACGAACGAGTGTTTTTCCCAGGGCAACACGATTCTGGCGAGCGACTCCTTCAACGCAGCGATGTTGTTCACTGTGAGTTTGGTGTGGGGCACGACGTCCGCGTCGGAGTCTAGTTCTGCGTCCGACAAGGGGATATCTTCTTCTTCTTCGTCTTCTTCTTCGTCTTCGTTTTCGTCGTTTTCATCATCTTCATCTTTTTCCTCGTCCTCATCGTCCTCCTCATTGAGGTCGCTCTCGCTCTCGCTGGCAGCCAATTTTTCGAGGTCCAAACCCTCGTCATCGTCAGACTCCTCCTCTGATTCGTCACCATTGGCCTCCCTGGCCTTCGCGATCATTTTCTTCAATTTTCTCTTTTCCTTTCTGGATAATGGTGCGTCCTTGTCTGGCAATTGACTAAGGTCTATCTGCTCGTCCTCCGACTCCAGCGATTCGTCCTCCGGGTCCTGGAGCACGGGCTTCACGGGCTTGGCGACCTTTTTTTCCGCCTTCTCAAACTGCTCGGCAGCCTGCTGGTTTTTGAGCGCAGCTTTCAATTTTCCTTTACTCATGATTAGTGTGGTAGGAGATGGCAGTGCTAAAACTTTCCAGTGCGATGAGGTGCAGATGGGTCGTGCGCGGCTCATAATGGCACTAGCGACACTACTTGAACGAATAGTGACCCTCGTTCAAAAATCGTTTTCCGCTGCCGTAGCGCCACCACCGTGGCAAGCAACTTGGCGGCATCACGTCTACGCCCTTGTGCTCTCCGTTTTCGTCGAATTTGCGGCAGATGCACCGTTTCACACTTTGCACCTCTCGCGACTGCGGGCACGCCATGTAGGGTGCGTGATAGTAGCCAATGTCCTCGAAATGGTGTATGGCGTCCTTGTCCAAAAGTAGTGCTAGGCCGATGGAATGGACTGGTGCGTCTCCCCAGCGCTCGTAGTAAAAGCCGCCCGCCTGGTCTAGGTGGTCAAAGTACGCCCCGTATGCCTCGCCTCTAAAGAAGTCTAGGTTGCCGATCTCGAAGTTGGACCAGAAATGGCACATGTTGTACTTATGGTCGGAATGCGCATACGTGTTGAAAAACACCTCGGAGTCGTTGGTGGTGATGAAGTCGAGCGCGTTGTTTGGGTGCAAATACTGCGGGTACTTCTCCATGAACTCCTCCACCGTGTCCCAAAGGGTGGGAATGGTGTCCTGGTACTCGGGAATGGTGATGGTGAATCCGTACGTCTTGTTGGTTTTGCGGAGAAGCTCGAACGGGTCGTACATGAAGTCACACATGTACTCGACGTCGGGCTCCACGCGGAAGTACCACTCGTAGTTTAGCAACCGTTTCTGCCGGTAGAAGTGGCCCGAGTTGAAGTGGCACATGTTTCTGTACGAGCGCGAGAACCCGTAGATGATGTGGTGCGAGTTTTCGATGTTGTCCTCAAACTTCTGGAGGTCTATGTGCGGAGGCGGGTTCCAGTCCTCCGGCGGCACGAGCTCGTAGAACGTTTCTCCACTGGCCATTGCCGTGGTCTGGTCCATGAAATCCTCGTCAAAAGGAACATCGTTCAAGAACACCCACGGGTATTTGAAGTGGCGATTGAACCGGTCCTCGAGCGACCGCATCGACTGCAACGCGCCCTTCAAGTCGGAATTGCGGGCCAACATCACGAGCGTGGCATTTTCTGTGCCGATTTGCACGCGGTCTCTCTGCGTGGAGAGCACGTCGAAATACGAGTTGCTGCTTAGTTTTTGCTGTCCTGGAAGTGCCGGGTTGTAGCCGTATTTCTCAATTAGCGGATCGGTTTTGTCATTTAGCGCTAGCGAGGGAAGGTTCTTGACAAACTCGAGGCTGAACAAGGCATTGTCAGGCGTCTCCGAAGAGACAATGCAATTAAGTGCGACTGATTTGAAGGCGTAGGGCAGCGCATTGTTACTGCGGCGACTATAATAGAGCGACGCCGCCACTAAGAACAACGAGAGAGCGTAGTACGGCACCGACATCATCTGGCAGAGGAGCAATGGTTGTAGATATGGGTGCAGTTATCGAGTTTTGCAGGTTTGTCAGTGCGAAGTTGATGAACGAGGGCAAGTTTCAACGCAGCTACGCAACCATGGAGAGGTCCGGGATACGGAATCGATAAGCGAGGTTATTACGTATAATGGGTCTATTGTCGTGGGTCATTGTTGGGGCACCATTGTTGGTCGTGTCACGTGACTGGATGAAGGCTCGACAGGTACGGAAAACGACCTTCTGGCTACGCATAATCACGTGTCAGTGAGTATATTAAATAGCAGTAATACGAATTCTGGATGTTGGCCCACGGAACATACGTGGTGTCTACCATGTCTAACATGTCTAACGTGCTAACATTAGTAGTATCCACCCAGCCATGCCCAGCCCCACCAGCTACGCATATGAAACGATTCCACGCTTCTTACGTATAACTCTCGTGTTGGTGGTTTCCACGATCTTGGGCTTTTTCCACCATCCCCCATTCGTCCTATATATTCTCCCCAGTCAGCCATCTTCGGCCTACAGCAGCTCGCGCACGTGACCCACACTAAACGCACCACCTGATTGCCACCAGAAAAGAGGAGAAGAAAAAAGAAAAAGAGTCTTATATTTAGTGGACAGCGCCCCATCGATACCTTAATAGAATATCTATATCCCCCTTGTCCGTTTCACCTATCTACCCAGTCATACTGTCCCCCGGTACTCTGCCGCAAGCCAGCCAATGGCAGCACTAGAATTCGCATTACGTGCGCGCCCCACCAGAAAAAAACCACCACTATCAACCACCATATCTTGCCAACTAGCCTAGCTTTCATCCGTTTTCTGGCATGCTTCGCAACTTCAAAAACTCCGCCCGAGCAGTCCGGCGCTTGGCTACGAATTCCGATCCTGCAGCTACGCCCAACAGAGTCCACGGCGGCTTGAAGGACCAGGACAGAATCTTCCAGAACGTGTATGGCACATATGGCCACGACTTGAAGTCCGCCATGAAGATGGGCGACTGGCACAAAACCAAGGAAATCATCGTCAAGGGCGATAAGTGGATCATAGACGAGATGAAGAAATCCGGCTTGAGAGGCAGAGGCGGTGCTGGTTTTCCCTCTGGACTCAAGTGGTCTTTCATGAACCCGCCAGGATGGGAGAAGAACCCAGGGCCCCGTTATTTGGTGGTCAATGCCGACGAGGGCGAGCCGGGCACATGCAAGGACCGTGAAATCATCAGAAAAGATCCCCATAAGTTGGTGGAGGGATGTTTGTTGGCGGGTAGAGGTATGAATGCTACCGCCGCCTACATCTACATCAGAGGTGAGTTCTACAACGAAACCGTGGTTTTGCAGGAGGCCATCAACGAGGCGTACGCCGCCGGACTTCTCGGCAAAAACGCCTGCGGCTCGGGCTACGACTTCGACGTGTATATCCACCGTGGAATGGGCGCGTATATTTGCGGAGAGGAGACCGCGTTGATCGAGTCGATCGAGGGCAAGGCCGGCAAACCCAGATTGAAGCCTCCTTTCCCTGCAGGTGTCGGTTTGTTTGGTAGGCCCACGACCGTGGCCAACGTGGAGACGGTAGCAGTTGCACCCACGATTTTGAGACGCGGTGGCGACTGGTTTGCGGGGTTCGGCCGCGAGCGTAACGCCGGCACAAAGTTGTTCTGCATCTCTGGTCACGTGAACGAGCCATGCACGGTCGAGGAGGAAATGTCCATTCCCTTGAAGGAGTTGTTGGAGAAGCACTGTGGCGGTGTCAAGGGTGGTTGGGACAACTTGTTGGGAGTAATTCCCGGCGGCTGTTCCGTACCTGTGATGCCCAGGGCCGTTTGTGACAATGTTTTGATGGACTACGACGCGTTGAAGGACGAGGGTTCTGGGTTGGGAACGGCAGCAGTAATTGTCATGAACAAACAGACCGACATCATCCGCGCCATCCAGAGATTCTCCGCCTTCTACAAGCACGAGTCGTGCGGCCAGTGCACACCTTGCAGAGAGGGTACCACTTGGTTGCTGAGCATGATGACCAGATTCGTGAAAGGACAGGCCACGGAGCGCGAGATCGACATGATCTTCGAGTTGACCAAGGAAGTGGAGGGACATACGATCTGCGCGTTGGGTGACGCGGCCGCGTGGCCCGTGCAGGGCTTGATCAAGTCGTTCAAGCCGGTGATGATCGACAGAATCAACCAGTACAAGCAGGCGCACGAGCCGGTGGCGCCTGGCGGATGGGTGCCGGAGGGCAAGATCAAGGAGGGCGTGGTGGTGGACAACCCGCTTCCCGCCGCACACCACTAAACGGCTGAAGAGAAAGAAAAGAAGAAAAAGAGAAAAAAGACCACCACTATGGATTCTGGTGTTGCTACGACACTATTCATTCACCTGCATTTAATACACAACGTATACTAGGCCTGGTTGTAGGAAGCGAGTAGTTGAATGGGTTAACCGTGACGACTATTGCTTGGATGCTATGTCAACTCCCAATGGATAGTCCTCACCATAGAAGGGTTTAGCGTGGGGTGCAACCCGTGAGAGATGAAGCATTCCGTTGTTCGACTAAATGAACTCTGGAATCTTCACTTGGTCCGCTTTAGGAAAGAGTTGCCCTAATGATGCAACTGTGGGTACTCATTAACGATATAGAAAATCACTTTCCCCATTCTGTAAGAATCGTACACTGACAGTGCTTTACATGCCAAGCCACCCGGCATCTGCTATCCTTAAACGGGCAAGGTGAGCTCAGGATAGACACTTTTCTTCATCCAGTATATAAACCGAGCGCCCTTGCGCAACAACATATACTGTCTGTCCAAATCACCAGTGGTGCCTGTGCTGGGCTCATTCATAGGTGCAATGGTTCCAACCACCTGGGCTGGCTGAGCAGGTCATTCTGTTCCAACCCACTTTTAGCTTACAAACGACGTCGATAATGTATCACAAAACAGACGTAATCCTAGATGTCTTTGCGAGCTCTGTGGCTTCCATTGTGAAATACCTTTCCTTTCTATAGATAGAGTAGACAATACCAATCAAGTGCCTCCATCCTAGAAAACCAAAGGCTTCAGTTCAGAATCATCGTCACAATGGATTTATCGCTGCATAGGGTCTCCCACTATAGAGCACCACTGGAGTACGCCACTCACTTGAATCATGCTTGTTGTGAATTCCGAAAGACGGCTACTAACCAAGTACGATTTTTCTACTCCAAAATTTATCCATCTGGCCAATAATTAAAACGCCTTAATAGGTCAAATTGCTTCCCCACAGTACGGCTGAGGCGAAGGCCCAGATGCGCACCACGGTCTAGAACGGCCTCTATAACTCTCGTTAACTACCCTCAACAGTCAGCATCTCCACCTTTTTCATCCCAAGAACAACGACTGAGGTATCTATCCATGGTGCTGAAATCGCAAGAAACGTTTTCGGGGCAGCCGGAGCCGCACAAGCGGAGAGGCAGAGCGCTAGAGGACGTGGACGATCACGTGCAGTTGGTGCACAAGCTAGAGGACGAGCTCCGGGGCAAGCGGCAGAAAACGGACGCTTTTGGTATAAAAGAGAAACACGAAGAGCTCGAAGAACCAATAGCCCTAGGTAAAATCCCGGGCGGGCCCGATAACAGCGCTCAAAAAGGAGCACACCTACGAGTAGACCCAGAAATCGCAGAACACTCCAAACCCAAGCTAGGCAGTTCCCAACAGACCTCTGCCGACGACCAAAACTCCGAAACACCCTGGAACAAAGATACAGAGTTCTACAAAAGCATCGACACCAAGACATTTCGGCAGTACGACCTCGCGTGTGAGCGAGTCAAGGATTTCTACACCGAGCAGCACCAGCTCCAGACGGTCGCGTACAATCTCCAGGCACGCATCAACTTCAAGAGCAAGGTGCGGGCAAAAATGTCCGTTTGGGAGGGGCTCGAGAAACTCAACAAGTTGCTAGATGAAAGCGACCCAGATACCGAACTCAGCCAGATCGACCATGCGTTGCAAACGGCCGAGGCCATCCGCAGAGACAAGAAACCACGGTGGATGCAGCTTGTGGGGTTGATCCACGACTTGGGAAAGTTGCTCTATTTTTTCGACTCAAAGGGACAGTGGGACGTCGTGGGAGACACGTTTCCAGTGGGGTGCAAGTACCTGAAGAAGATCATCTTCTGCGACAGTTTCCGGCAAAACCCGGACTTCTCCAACCCCTTGTACAACACGAAATATGGGATCTACTCGAAAAAATGCGGCCTAGACTCCGTCATGCTCAGTTGGGGACACGACGAATACATGTACCATATTGCGAAGATCAACTCCACACTTCCGCCCGAGGCCTTGGCCATGATCCGCTACCACTCGTTTTACCCGTGGCACCACCAAAACGCGTACCAGTACCTCATGAACGACGAGGACAACAGAATGCTCGAGGCCGTGCGGTCGTTTAATAAGTACGACTTGTACTCGAAGGCGGATGAGTGCTACGATGTGGAGGAGATAAAGCCGTACTACAAGGAGCTCATTGACGAGTTCTTTCCGACGAGGGTGATTGAGTTCTAGGGCTGGTCTTTGGGCTGTGGTGTTAGTTAGAGGTACGAGGCTGTGGGTCAGACTAAAGTTCTTTATAGCAGCAGAGGTGAGCGATCAAGAGAACTGATTTTACGTGTCGTAGACCAATAATGGATAGGGATGATGTGACTGATGGCCCGTACTATAGTGTGCGATGTACTATCCTAGATGATTAGTCTTTTTCTGGACACTCTAAAATCTGGACCAATTCGAGCACATATCCCACGGGTTCGCTCAAACACCCCGATTCTATGGTAACATAGCAACGTTCATTACTGATTTTACCACTGTGGGCATACATAAAGGAAATTCTACGATATCATCGAGCCGTTATCTAGATATGCTTGATTTGCACCTAGTTACACCTATGAAATCTATTCATCTATTCCCTGTTGCTTCGAGGGCGAGCCAGTCTTTATATGTTCATTCATTCGACATCCAATACGGGCATTGTACGTGGACGTCACTCCTTAGAAGTCCACTTCCCACGTTTTGCCTCATATCGCAAAACTGAAATTACACTCTTCTACACTCGCTAGCAATGAAATGAATTCTAGTCTATGGTACAATATATATATGCGAAATGTGATGTTGCTCAGCCCTGGACAAGCTCGATCATGCCAAAGTACTGCTCGATGCCGTACTGGCCTGGCTGCTTCCAGAAGTCGTCGTACATGGTCAATATCGTGACGTCGCCACCGGTAGCTTTCATGATCGACTGGAGAGCTATGAGCTGGTTAGCTGGAGAGGGAACGTTGTTTCCGTTGACGTCTCCCTGGTGCGGGTAGCCCGTTTCGGTAATCACAGTGGATTTTGAGCAGACCTTGGCCACCTGCAGCTGCTGCGACGTGACGTACTCTCCGGCCTGGTAGGCGTACAAGTTCTGGTTGAAGTACGAGTGAGGGTTGACTCCAACAAAGTCGATCACGGACTCCGTGCACAACGAAGGGTTGTTGATGAAGGACACCGGAGGCTCGGAAGTGGTCACTTTGCCCGAGTAGCCCGCTTTGTTCAAGATGCTCTTGACACTGGCGATCTTGCTGATCAACTCCGAAACAGTGCAGTAGTTTTCGTTGACGGCCTCGTTTCCAATGGTGAAAAAGTCAAACACGTCCCAGCCGTTGGTCTGGGCCCAGCTGACCACCAGCGACACGTATCCGTCGATCGAGTCCACGCCTTCGGGGGAGATCCAGAATCCCTGGTTCACCGTGATGCCTAGCTGCTTGCAGAGAGGAAGAACGGCAGTAGTCACTGCGCAGTCCGCACCGTAGAGTCTGATTTTGTTGATGCCCTTGGACTTGACCACCTTCAAGTCGGCCTCGATCAGGTCCCAGTCTTTGCACGAGTTGTCGTTGTTGTATGGGGAGTAGACGATGACCGAGGGCGGACTGAGGGAGCCAGAGGCAGACGAAGAAGCAGCAGAAGAGGAAGTAGGGGAAGTAGAGGAAGTAGGGGAAGTAGTCGAGCCAGCGGACGTGGTGGAAGTGGCAGTTCCAGTAGTTGCGGTCTCACGGTTGGTCTCGGCATTGGCAGGAGCAGAAGAAGCTTTGGTCGTGGCCTGGGTGGCCTGGGTGTTGCCTTGTGTGGATCCATTTGCTGTTGTTCCAGTCTCGTTGTTTCCGTTGTTGTTTCCATTGGCGGTGGACGTGGCTGGAGTGGTGGCCTGCTGCGCGATAGTGGCCAGCGAAGGTGTCTGGGTGGTCATGGTTTGGCCCTCACCGTTCTGCGTGTTTTGGGCGTTTTGGACGTTTTGAGTGTTCTGCGTGTTCTGAGTGTTCTGTCCATTTTGCGTCGCAGCAGTGGTGGCAGGACTGGTGGTAGTGGCAGTTTGCGAGTTCTGAGCGTTCTGCGTATTCTGAGCAGTCTCTCCGTTTTGTATCGTCTCGGCACCCGTGGTGGTTTGTGCCTCCACCGTTGGCGTAGCCTGGCCAGCAGGCGACGTGGTGGTGGCGTCGTTGAGCACAGAAGTGGTGGTGGCCTGCGTGGTGGCCCATTGGCCTTCGTAGTTGGTGAATGTGTAAGTCACACCGTTGGAAATGAAGATCTCCACGGGGGGCAACCAAACAGTGGTGGTGCCCGTAATATACGTCTCGGTGGAGGTGATGGCAGCCGCAGTGTGGTATCTGGTGACGAGCAACGGAAGCGGCGCAGCGACGATGACTTGCAAAAACACAAGCAAAGCGATGAAAGCGTACATTGTGTGAGTGTTCTTGTGGTTTTGTTCTTGGTTGTTTGGTTGGTGTTTGGCGAGTCTGTAAACGTAGATCTAGAGCGAGGGGAGGGTGCTGTGGTCGCTAGTGAAAAGAGTGATTAGATAGATCCAGTATGAGGAGCAAAAAAGAGGGGAATCTCGAAAGTTTCCCGGAAGCGATACTATTTATACAATGGAAAGCGCCTGGCAGAGACCACTTTGGCACTGAGCCGTTTGACGTAGTTCGCTGGCTGCGAAATGGGTGCTTGCCGTGCCAAATCGGGCGAGCGCCAGCTTGTGTGCAGGATCTGTTGCGCAGCGACAACCCGATTTGACAGAAGCCAACCGGATGCGAACTGGCTGGTTCCCGATCGGTCTTAGCTCTGATTCAGCTCGACGGATGTGACGATTTCGGGTTTAGAGCCAGTAAACATAGGAGCGAAATAGTAGTGAAAGGTGTCAATCCTCATTTTTCATCTACATTTTGAAACACGGAGAGTTGCTTAAGGTTGCGTAAATTCACCCACAGATTGGGCAGAGCTGCAGATTCCGAAAAGTACGAACACACTGAAAAAATACTGGATGCGAGAAATCCAGGAAAAAAATCGTCTTCATAACATGAAATAAGTGCCAGCAACCCACATCAGAAAGTCGCAATAATTTTAGAGGATTTTGCGCCAAAATGTGGATCCTTTCGTGGGAACCTGCAACGGTGAGCTGGCAACCTGTGTATAACGCTTCTTTATGAAGTATAACTATGATTTGATAGAATTCCGGATCAGAGCACGTTTCTGGAATGATCCGCAAGGATTAGCGACTACCGCGAAATCTCTCAGAAACCATGCCTTGGCGCAAAAACCAGCCATTTAGCAACATTCTGTGCCCATACTGACCAGCCCACTCCGAGCCAGCAGTCCTGATGCGGCTGTGGCCTCGTAGAAGGGGAATCTGCAGTATGCAAAATCGGGCACCGAAACCACAAAGCATCACAGCCGCCAGAGTGTTCTGATAGACGATTTAGCATAAAAAAATTGGATGTCCAGGTCTACAAGGGGTTTAATAGATCTACGAGCGGGCAGTGTGCCATTGGAGTGGCTCGTGGATACGGATGCGATTGTGGGCCATGCCTGGGGACACTGAGAAAACGGGAAACAGAGGTCGAAAATTATGGCAATCATGGAAAATCATGGAATGTTTAGGGAAGTATTGGGGATGTGGTGTGGGATTAGATCGGTGCGCTCAGCTTCTGGCTGGCCCTGTTCTGCACCGTTCCATGACGTCATGGCACGGCGGGTTCTTGCCGAAGCTGTCTTTCAGTGACGGATCTACCGGGAGAGGAGCAGATCAAAAAAGAAATTAGGGTGAAATTTAATGGTAAAATCGTCGTGATATGGACAGGTGGGAATTAAATTGAAAATATCCGGGAGGATCTTATTGGGGCCGTATGGCAGTGCGAGCAGCTACCAGTGAGTAGGGTATTAGGATTAGCAAGGCATACCGATTCGTATTAGCGATGGTGTCATGTGTCTTATCGCTATAATGAGCAACCACTGCACATTGGGCTTGTGGCGTTGGACGACTAATATACCGGCATATCAGTTTTAGTTGATCACTAGCATTGGACCGTTTGATCACGTGGGCTAGAGACAATGATGGACTTGTATGTCGTTGGCCTGCTGATGTAAATTACTACTAGGATAAACATTGGTTTGGCAAGCCGATATTACCTTCTGTCGGCAGTATCTCACAAAACCCACGAGCGGAAGCTGTCCTACCGTGCGATATAAAAATGGTGCATTGTTAGGAACGTTTCGAGCAGAAAGCCGCCAAAACAAGAAAAAATAGCCCATAGTTCCTTTACAAATCACCCATTTTTTCTCACAATCTTTCTTCCAATAGTGCCAAGCCACTTTCTGTTAGATTGCGTAAGGCAAGCACCACGGGGCACATTGCCAACCCATTCACGGGAAAAAAGCGATCGACCGGCTGTTCTGATGCACGTTCGTTAACAATTTGGGCCAAGTCGTAAATTATTATCCTTTGCCGCTATGCACCCGAGACATAGAACTGGTAGAGTCTCAGGGAGTACCGTATGCCCAAGTGCCTCACTGAAATTGTCTAGCCAACCTGAGTGCTACAACTCACCCGTAGCTAATATAATGGATTACAGGTAATTTATACATGATTGGAATCTAAAAATCGGTTCTCTGCCCTTGGCAGTTGTATCTAGGCGTTTCTAGGCCAACACCTCAAACACCTTCTCCAACGTCGCCTGGTCGAGCTTGCCGCTCGCACACAAGTACTTCAAAAGCGCCTTTGCCAACTGGAGGATCTGGTCGTTGCTCAAGTTGAACACTGCCAATTGCAAGAGCTTGCTAAGAGTGATGTTGGACGACGCAATGAATGTCTGGATGTACAAGTATGAGAACAGGCCCATCAAGAGCTGGCAGTCGAAGCGGTCGGTCATGCCGCCATGGCCCGGGATAGTATCTCCGAAGTCCTTGATGCCAAACGCCCGTTTCAAACCGCTGGCGAAAAATCCGCCAAAAGGAGCAATCAACGACGCAAACGTGGCAAGCACCGCCGCGTGGAAGTACACGGGCTTGAAGAAGATCACGTCGATGCCCACGGCTTCTGCGATGTTGGTGGGCAACTGGTACAACTGCGAGATGAATACGGGATTCGGCTCACAGTGGGGGTAGTTGTAGACCGTCGTGTGCAAGTTGGTCGCAGGGCAGATCAAGTAGTCGGACATGGACAAAAAGTAGGAGATGATCACAGCGGCGAAACCCGTGCAAACCCACGCACCAATAAAACCCTCCACGGTTTTCTTGGGGGAGATCTCGATCAACTGGGTTTTGCCAAAAGTGATGCCGCAGAGATAGGCGAAAATGTCGTTGACGATGACCAAGGCCAGCGGGAGGAATAACCAGAAAATGCCCGACAAGATGTTGTCGATGATGAGGTGGGACTGGAACACCACTATGATCAAGGTCATGTGCGACGCACACAACTGGGCAAACTGGAACTTGTAGAAGCCTCTTTTCAACGTCGACACAAAGAAAATGAACCCCGCAAGGTACATCAGGTACGACACCATCTTGTGGTTCTTGTACCACAACATCAACATCGACAGCATGTACACCTCGTTCAAAAAGCCTACAATGGACTCGCCGTCCAAGTAGTACACGGTGGCGATCAAGAAGTACCAGTTCAAGATGCGGTTGTAGGGGAGGTTCTTGTCACGCGCGGGCTCCGACGTCATGGTGATGATCTCCTTGAAAATGAGAATCTGGCAGAGCACCACGAAGAGAATGAGCGGCAAGTGGCCCAGCTGGAGGAGCACGAAGAAGCCAAAAAGCATCACCAACGACCAGATGGTGCGGGTGACAAACGCCTGTTTCTTCGCCTCTTTTTCGTTCACTACGGGTGCTTTTGCTGGCGCCTTGGCCTGCTGCGGGGCAGCGTTTTTCTTCGCCGACGGACTATTGGGCTTGGCCATATTGATATCTAGTCTTTTGCTGATACGGAGGCAACAATGCAGTTCTAAAAAACACGCTGTAAGTGGGGTCTCGTTGCAGATCTGGTTGCACAGGTAGAGGGCAAACAAGGAAAAGACAGGAGCGAGGACGTCTCAGTAGGATGAGGATCACGGAATAGCCACAGAAGCACCAGCAGCACGGTCAATTGTGTTAGTCGCCTAAGATCTAAAGCAGGCAGCGTCACCAGAAAAAGTCAACAGGCTGGAAAGATAGGAGAGTTTTTCGTGCGCTTACTTTTCAAATTTGCTAGTCCGGTGATTCGCAGATGTAGGACCGGAGCTGGATGCGGGCAAACGTTGGGTGCTTTGAGGGTGGTGCACATAGCGACCCCATTTTGCATTCCCAGCTGGCGGACGGGCCTGAACGCGGAGAATGAGTCACTATGATTGTTGACAGTTATATACTTGCGTTTTTCTTTTTTTGCATGACGGCTTCTGTACTAAATTTTGCCTTTTTCAGATTGCCGTTATTCCTCGCACTGGATGATATCATAAACACCGGCATGCCAGGTCGCGCGTCCCTACCAAGAGCATGTGCTAATTAGGCCACTCGACATGCTGCAGCTGGCGGGGAAAACACCCGTACACCATATAGAAAACTGCAAATATCGCCTTCGGGGACACCCCATGGCCGACCCACAGCCGTCTAAGGCTCTTCTTCCCCTGGGTCGCGTGCCAAAGGTGCCCTGTCATTTCCTGGCACTCGTGCGACATCATGCCGCGACATGGGCCAGGCCGCGACATCGCGTGAATGTCGCGCCCCCAAAAAAAGAGGCGAAAAGAGCGGAGAAAACGCTGCCTGCCTCTTTTCCACAAGAACTACCTATATATCTGAACGTTTTCACCCCGTATATGTCTACTATCCAAAACTTAAATTCATTTGGTACGTATCCTCGCGCTGCTTAGCAGCCGCCTAACCAAGAAAAAAACACCATACTAACCCCAGATCCCTTCGCCGACACTGGTGATTCTGAAGCTCAGGAGACCAACTACATCCACATCCGTATCCAGCAGCGGAATGGTCGTAAGACCTTGACCACTGTGCAGGGCTTGCCCGCGGAGTACGATTTGAAGAAAATCTTGAAGGTGTTGAAGAAGGACTTTGCCTGTAACGGGAACATTGTTAAGGATTCCGCCTTGGGAGAGGTCATCCAGTTGCAAGGCGATCAGAGAGTTAAAGTTTCGGAGTTTTTGACGAGCCAGTTGCTGTTGCCCAAGAAGAAGATCAAGATCCACGGTTTCTAGTTTCTTTGTGGTCTTGCGTCTATACCGCAAGTAGTCAACCAATACTGGAGAAGAGATGTAGAAAGGCAGACATGTTTGAGTTAAGGCCCCCGGAGGATGCGGGCCGAGGTTTGAGGGAGATCACGGAATACTGTGCTACAGACCATTAATTTATTGTATCTAACGTATCGATTTGGTAGATGGGTTCACTGGCATAACCTTTTTTGTGACTGCGCGATTGCTGACTGCGGAGCAATAGAACAGTATAAAACAATACGATGACATACCAAAGGCTTCTTGCATTTTAAAATTATTTTTCAGTCTAACTCTTTTAAATTGTCCATACGTTCCCTCTTTTTCTTGCCTCAGTTTCCTTCGTCTTATCGTGATCCATCTATACCTACTGTGCGCATCTCTGCTCAGTGCTCCATCATTTGCGAAACAAGACCACCTCCAACAGTGTAGTCCCACGCTTTCCCCAAAAAACCACCGAACCCTGAAAACACCCCGTATTTCCAAACCACAAAATGCCCGGCGATCTCAATCTAAAAAAATCATGGAACCCGGCCCTCATGAAGAACCAGAAAAAGGTCTGGGAACGCGAGCAAGAGGCCCTTAAAGAGTTCCAGACCATCAAACAAAGACAGAAAGAAATCGCACAGGAGCGTGAAAAAGAGGAGATGATCAGACTACAGTATGGCAGCGACCCGGCCAGCATGCCCAAAAAAGATAAGCTCGAGTTGAACAAGCTCGGTTGGATGTATAATGATGGACCGCAGGATAGCGAGGACGACTCCGGCTTTCGTGAAGTAGAAGAGGATTTTTTGGCCAAATCCGACGAAGTCCAGCAGCTACTCAGGGGCAACAAGGTGGTGAAGACGGCTGCAGGAAGCAGGTTTGATAAGGTGGCTTCGGTAGGTGTGCAAAGTGCTCCGAAATCCCTCAGTGATGATCCGCTTTTGATGATCCGCAAAGAGCACTTCAAGAGGAGAAGCGACCACAGGGAGCGGTCACCTGACCGGCACCGGTCTAGCGGAGGTCCCAGCGGAGGTTCCAGCAGATCCAGACATGGGTATTCAGACAGAGAGGGGTCCAGAAGTTCACACTATAGTGATAGAGCATCACACCGGGAAAGGCGTGATCGGGACCGAAGTGATAGAGATGGCCGTGATGGAAATAGCTATCGCGATCGAGAGAACCATTATGACAGATACCGCGGCCAAGACAGAGATTCCAGTCATGGGAGCTCTCTGTATAGTGACCAACAGCGAAAAAGGGATGGCCACCGTGATGACAGAAACACGAACCACGACAAATACCGAGCTAGTGGAAACAGTCGCTCGTCCAAAGAGGGTCCTTCAAGACTCTATAACGATACCGCATCTGAAAAAAACCACCGACCAAGCCTCCTCGACAAGTACTGATGCTTGACTTAATTGTTAGTCTTAGGTTTGATGGTGAGAAGCAGCCGGACATGACATGGAGCACTACCAAGACCTCATGCCCCACAGGATATCAAAGAGACGGATACTGCTTTTCTCCTGAATTTCAAACCGCAAAATGCGTTAGACATTTGAGAATTTGGAGCTCTTCCAGAAAGCTGATTATCCATGTAATCATTAGTACGGCTATCAAGCGGACGAGAATCCGATCGCCACTGACTGATAGCAGAATTCTCATGAACATGACCATTGTGTGCGAGATCCATCGAGTCAGCAGCGTCCATGTGACACAATCTTATCGCATATCCATGAACCCCATTTCATTCTAAACTAACTCGGTAGTCTCTTCCATACTTTCGGTCATCGACAACCCATTCGTACGACACGTGATCTGAGCTTTTCCTCGTAAACGTCACCAGTAACGGTAGTTTTGTTCTTGATATCGGGAAAAGAATGGGATACCACGAGCTGCAGAACTCCAAACAGCTTTGTCCCGGTTTTATTCCTATTTTGTACGGCCCGTACAAAACAGCTTCGAAGTAGCCATAGAAAGCGTTGCAAATATGATGGGCATCAGCCAGAAAAGTCACACATTTTTGCTGGTTCATCTCATTTTTGTCGGGGTATGTATATTCAAAAACCGAGACGGGCTCGCTCACTGCATAAAAACTGTTCAATTTTGCAAGATACGGCCGATCCTGACATTTCTCTGTGCAAAGATCAGTATATATGGGCTGAACAAAGCTCTTGAATTCTTGTGGTATCATCACCGGCAAAAAATCTCGGAAAACGTCCAAGATCTCCGGCGCCGCTTCGTTGCAGCCAAAGGAACCCAAAAGCTCAGAAATAACCAAGTCGAAGGATGCTAATATAGAGCGACCTAAGTGGCGCACATCGCCCAAAATTAGCTTGACAGTCTCAGGCAAGCCCTGGCACAATTCGGTGAGTATCAGGTAGCATTTTTTGTTCTTTTCGATGGCAGTAACGTGATCTTGGGGGCGAGCATATTTCATGACCATGTTTAATAGGGGCCCTCGCCCCGGACCAATCACGAGAATTTTGAGACTGTTATGGGCAAGGCCCAAATCTGAGATCGCCATTTCTATTGCACGTTCATACTGTGCGTATTTCGTTTGATCCTTCTCGAAAGTCTCGTAGACATCTAGTTCCATGTCCACCGTGAGTGGTTGTAGTGGATCAATGAACACGTCTGACAAAGGAGCAAGTTTTGGAGCAGACAAGGAGCTCCAAAAAGTGTACGGCTGAATAGTACTTACGTCTTCACTAATAAGAAGTACGGGAAGAGACCATTTTCTGAGGAGATTTGCTGCTGCATCGTATACCAGCGGTGAGCCTGTGCTAGAAATATAAACTCCCATGTATGGCAAGCATTTGTAGTGGTTCAACCTTGGCTCAGGAACATCCTCGTCGAATTCTAGTATCAATCCCGGACTATCAGCAACACCCGAAAAAAGATCTCGAAGCGTTGAAAAGTAGGACAAATCTTCAACAATTGGGGCCAAAATGGCAGTTTTGTATGTGATATGCCGCAATGCCCGGTAGAGCTGGACCACACTGGTCCACTGTGGTAGCTTCACAATTGCCGTGACTTCTGGCAGGATATCTAGATGCTCCACTTCGTAAATTAGATCTTTTAGGCAGGAGCACAGAGTTTGGAGATAAACATGGGACGCCTTGACTTGCGGTTGCGAGATCGGGGCTTGCAGTGGGAAAACGCTGGGCACGTAGAAGTTGGCCTTCTGTATGTCTGGGGTGCACCCACCAAGCACAATTCCGAACGGCATAGCCTCAGATGGTGAAAGCTTTTGATGATTCCGGTATTATCGCATCACAACCTCTCAAATGTGCGCGATACACTACGAGCACTTCAGGGAAAGAAAACCTTGGGTATGCTCTTAGGAGTATCAGAGAGCGGATGGCTCGGGAACCACTAGAACCGTAGAAGTCACAGAATAACCAATTCTTCAGGAAGACACCCATTGATCTTTCTGTGGAGTACGTTGGTCGCGAGAGACTAGCTCACGTGACTACTTGAGACGTAGTCCGAGTAATTTTCTCTACGCTATGGGCTATCGCCTTGCTTGAACCTCAATCCGCGGCAGCATGCCGGGACATACGACGAACAGCAAACAGAACAGCCGTCCTCGAACGAGACACTTCTTCCCAAAAGTCGTCGAAACTTCGCAATAGGAAATACTCTGGTCGCGTGAGACGCGGTGCGCGCGGGTCGTGTCTGGAGATTCCGGAGACGTGACATCTGAAGACCAAGGCAGAAGAAGAAAAGGCGAGCAAAACCTTCCAGTGGCATTCGCTCATCCACGAACTTCTTTCTATCGCAGAGCAGATAACCCAGACAAACGTCACGTGCCCACCGCTCGCTGAATACACACCATGAGCAGGCCCAGATACCTCTCCGACTCGGAACGGGCCAAAATCCTCGAGTTTCTGGATATGATCCACTACTCGCCCCGGTACAACGACGACATGAACGAGTACCGTCACGTGATGCTCCCCAAAAACATGTTGAAGGCGATTCCGCAGGACTACTTCAACCCTGACACAGGCACCTTGCGCATTCTAATGGAGGAGGAGTGGAGGGGCCTAGGAATCACGCAGTCGTTGGGGTGGATCCACTACGAGACCCACGCGCCGGAGCCGCACATTTTGCTTTTCAAGCGGCCGTTGGCCTTCGAGCAGTAGCGATGGAGGAACGTGCCGTAGTACCGGAGAAATGGTTGCCAAGGTTGGCGAGGCCAAATGCGATCAGAAACGTGCGATCAGAATTTTTGTTGAAACAGAACGAAGCTGGACATTGAGAAACGCTTACGTTCGTGGCTCGTGCCCACCCAGCCCTTAAGCTGCGGGCCGCACTGCTGTAAGTAAGATGTAGATAGAATAATAGTACCATGTCTGTCAGAACAGCGCAACATTTATAGCGCAACATTTGTAGCACAACATTCGTAGACCCCGTACCCCGCTTCTAGGGCGAAATATAAAAGGGCCATGTCCCAGCCTGGGCTGTGTCCTTCTTTTTCTGTCTCTTGGAGCACCGCCTGCGGCAGATGCGCGCGCGTATGAACAGACATCATGTGTACTTACTTTCTTGATTGCAACGCGTGATGAAATGGCCTCTTCATACGCCCGTATCTCGCTGCTGGAGCTCGACCAGTTCCTTCTAGATGTTCACAAAAACATAGACGACGACGAGCTGACCGATTTCAAGAAATTGGCGCTCTACTTGTTCCGGTTCGCCAGTGCCAAGCTCACCCTACTACAGCGCCCCGACGACGCCTCCCAGAAGTTTGTATCGCGGATTTTCACGGCGATCGAGTTGGTGTTTTCCAAAAGGAAGTCCTTGCTTAATATCGAGGTGCTGCCGGCGGATTTGTTGCCTGCTGAGTCTGCGATCCTGACGCGTCACCAATCGCCGGTGTTATTCTACGAGTGGGCAGTAGACTTTACTGTTCTGTGGCTCTCGCAGTTTCCGGAGAACTTGGAGCTCACCAACTGCATCAAGCTGTTCTTGATCGAGCTCATAAATATCGTGTGTGTTCACCTCCACGGTCTCAAACACAAGAAGAGCCTTCGCGCGAAGTTACTTCTGGTACTCGAGTCCAATGGAGAGAAGTTATACCGTCACGTGCTGCACGACGGCCCAGCGGAACTACATCCCTTGGCGTTCGGGCCACTTCTATCTACAACAGTGCATTTGTTCACGGTTCTAAATGACTACGAAATCTCCTCGAAATTGATCTTGCACACGGCAGCCTATAAACACCGGTTTGAATCATACGCTAGAAGGTTGAATTTCGCAATGTCAACCGCCAATGTCACTCCTCAAGAACCGCTGTCTGCAGATGCAAGCCTCAATCTCTTGGATACTTCGAGGTCCGTCCTTCTTCTCAATCTCACGTCTAATATTCTTTTGGACCATGCGGTGGGGTGGTCGCTGGTAGAATTGGTGCTCCGGTGGATACACGAGCATTTCAGCAAGTCTCAGCGAAGCACTGCAACACACACACTAAATCGATATAACCGAGTGTCATGCGTCGCGTTGTTGAAGATCTTTATTTTGTGCCGCAACCGAAATGCTCTTGCAAACTTTTACAACTCGTTCGCTTTGTCTCTGTTTGACGCTGGCAGCTCGTTGGTTTCTGAGGAACGATTCCCTCTCTTAATCACGAAAACTTTGCATTTGCTTGCTTTTCAGAATGTCCATCTGGAGCCCACATCTAGCAAGATGCTAGACACGACATTCATGGATGCTGAATTGGATGATTTGAAAGCTGCTATTATGCTGCTGCATAGTACAGGATTTACTAGACAACTTGAGTTATTAGTTGAAGGTCCACTAACGTACCAGTCATTCCTCTCGCGTAACGCTTCGAGGACCTCCGAGCCAGCGAGCATGAAATCCTGGTTAAGTTACGTGATGTCCTTAATCCAAAGAAAGTCTGGTGCTCATGGAAAATCTGTCTTGGAAGATCGGAAGACCCTCTACTCACTTCTTTCTGCCTTGAGAAATGTCCCGTGCATGATCTCTGGCGACTTCGACTACACTTCGGGTCAGTGTATGCATTGTACGACCTTGTCCTCCAAGAACTTATATGAGTCAGTATCGAGCAAGAGGAAAATGATGTCAGAGGTGAGCGAGGCACTGACTTTACATTCTGCCATATTTTGCGAGTTTCTTATAAAAGACAACGGTGGTCGTTTGTTCGAGGACAAACTACTAGCCACAAACTTCCTTCTTGCACTCTTCAATTTCTTGGCAACATACAGACTACCAGATCGTGATTGCAAGCCAAATCACCCAATCATACAATTTGTTCTTCGGTGCCTCACAAAACACAACAATAGAGATGTGAGGATATTGGCTGCGCGAGTGATTGCACTCTTCTTGATTCGAGAAGTTGATCATAACCTGGAAGTTTTGTTCAAGACGATCTTCGGTACCTTGTCCAGTATCAACTACAACTCTTCGCAAGGAAATGTCCATTTGGCCGAATCCACGATGTTGGCTCTTTCCAATCTTGCAATTATTAGTGACGGTGAATGGCTTTGTGTTATTCTCATAAAGTTGATGCAATCATTGGGTGAATCCAACGAACAGCATGTCAACCTCGCCTATAACTGTATTTTGTATCTTGGATCAGCGAAGGCCATGACTCCATACAAACTTCTTTCGCCGTACCTCCCAAGTATTGCTGAAATTATCATAAAAGATCCCCGCATGTTCGCACGACTCACTGAACTCCTTGGGATATCAAAGAAGTTTTTCCTCAGCAATACCCGCGAGTATACCACGCCCTTACTCTTGGAGTATTACAAATACGACTACGTCCAAGATATTGCAGAAGCTTCGAACATGAACAAAGTCAAATTAATCACAAAGATGCTACCTCGAATTATGGCAACCTACTTATGCAAGGATGATCAAATTGATCCAAAATATATCGTGAGTGTTTTGAGCAATGCCAGCCCTAACTATAGATCGGTGACAATAAGGGAACTAGTACCAAATATTGGAACTGTGCTTTGGTTCATATTGCTAAGAATGCAAGTGAACGAAGACGGCACTTTGCAAAATGAGCGAAGGATTCTCCGCGCAATAACTTTTATTGCAAAGATAAACTGGGCAAAGAATGCTGAAAACATGCCCTCACGGGAGCTTCCAGATGAGATTCTGTTTGATTACGTCAGCTACATTTTGCAGGAGCATGTTCTAGAGCTCGCCCAAAAGTTTTCTGAAATCGTGCACCAAATTAATGGAATAAAGCCGTATGTGGAGAAGGTCAGCTCAATCAAAGCGATTCAATTTCTTATTACAAAGAACATTGGTGCCGCAACATGGGCTTTGGGTCAAATATCTACATGTCTACAAGCGGCAATGGATTCCCCAACCTTGGAAGTTCATGCACTTCAATGCTGGAATGCGCTTGTTCAAAGATTGGACTCGCCCAAACTTGTCTCTTTATTTGACATCACAATATCCTTAATCTTCCAAAAGTTTGACAGTTTCAGCTTTCGCTCAAAAACCATTTCTGCAGAAATCCTCAAGAGACTTTACCGCGAGATTACGGAAAAGTACAACAACTACGGGCCTTACTATTACTCGTACTCCTTTGCGAAAGGTTTGGACAAGTTTTACGCTCCAGACGCGTCTTCAAATGCGATGCTGAAGCTCAAGAATAAAGTAAGACTTTTCCCTGAGCTTACTCGAAGATTACAAACAAACAACAGAATTGTCGTGCTTCAAGCTTTGGACGATCTCATCAATTTATCCAAAACGTACCAAGAAAGATGGCAAAGTGAAACATTGCGGGAGAGCTCTAGTGAAGGGGAAATTTCAAGGTTGGTGAGAACTGTTTTGGACCTTTCCGTGCAGTTTAAGAATAAGGATGCATCTTTGTCTGCCAAGTGTGCAACTGCCTTGGCTAGCTTAGGGGCACTTGATTCAAGCAAGTTCAACTTCAAAACCATCAAGTCTCAGATCATTATTCTCTTCGACTTTCAGGATTACCATGAAAACTCAACGTTCTTGGTGGACTTTATCCAGAGTAAAGTCATCAAGAACTTCTGGGCATCGAATGATCCCACAAGACAGCTTTTTTCAGTCTATTCCATGCAGAGTTTCTTGGCTGTTCTTGGGTTAGACCCATCAATTTTGGAGTCTGAAAATGAGGGTCCACGCAGTGAGGTTTGGAACCTGTTTTCTGAAATTGATAAGTCCACACTCACACCGTTGTTATCATCTAGATACTTTGCATCACCACCTCGATATGAACCCATTGCCTTTCCTCATTTTCGCTTAGGAATGAGATACGAAAAGTGGCTCATTGACCTCACAACTGATCTTTTTCGAAGACCAATAGTGACCTCCGCAACTCAAAAAGGGAAGGCGAACTCAAACTCAACTAAAAGCATTATTTTTCAGACATGCTCGATGCTCATCAGAGATGAAGAGATCTCTATAGCTCTGTACTTGTTGAAGTATGTTGTGTTGTCTCATATCGTGAGTGGAGATGAACAAGCTCGTAGTGATATTCTCAGCGAGTTTTTGTTTGTCTTGAATATAGATTCGAGTTCGAAAACTGGATCAGAGAGGACTGAGAATCTCAAATTGTGTTATCAAGGTATTTTTGAGGTTTTGGACTATTTTAACGAATGGGTTTCTGCTGCGACACAGAGGATGAGTGATACCAATCTCCCCAGGGTTGATCTATTGACGTTGAAGAATTGTCGCTGGCAGGTTTTGAAGTTTCTCGAGGAAATTCCCACTGAACTCATTGCGTTTACCTCTTCTCAATGTGATTCGTACGAGAGAACCATCTTGTACCTTGAAAAATGTTACAGAAATGAGCAAGATGAGTCTAGAGACACCTTGGAAAAACTTAACATAGCGAGCACATTGCAGTCGGTGTATTCCAATATTGAGGACTATGATGCTTTGAACGGCATTTTGAGAAAATTTTCCACCAACAACTTGGCCGAGAAACTTGACGCGTTCCAGTACAACGAGGATTGGTACATTGCCCAAGAATCATTCCAGGTCTTGAGTGACATTGGTAGTGAAGATGACCGCATTGACTGCAAGACGAGATTGCTCAAATCCTTCGCAAACCATGGCCTTTACGAAAAGGTACTTTCTTCCCTTGATTCGCAAATTGGAAACGGATCGATAACAACCCTTCCAATGGCTTGGGCAATGGTGGGTTTGCAGGCAGCTCTTGAGTCAGGGGAGATAGACGAAATTGTTAGATGGCGCCAAGCTTCTGCTACAATTGGTACGCCGCAGGATGTGGAAGATATCGTCACTTTTGAATTTGCTGACAGTTTGATATCTCTTGTGAAGAGAGACAGGAGAAAGTTCAGCCAAATTATTGATAGGATATACTCCATCATTGGTCAGTCCTTATCCCTGTCGATGTCATCGTCGTTTTCTCGAAATACAAAGTTGATGAGACAACTACACGTCATGTTTGACACGTCTCTCATTGTGTCTTCGGGCTTGAGCGATGCCATAATTCTGCAAGATGAGCTAATGTCCACATTACGCGAGCGCATGAGAAATACGGACCTCGAATTTAGTACGCAGTGGAAGATTCTTTCGATGCACAAGCTTTGCTTCCAAGCCACAGATAACAGTGATCAGATATCAACCATTCACTTGGCTGCCTCAAAGATAGCTCGTCAAGACAACAGGCTTGACATTGCAACTAAGTGTATTGTGAAAGCAATGGCGCTAAACGACCAAGAAGCGTCAGTGGAATATGCCCATCTCTTGTGGGAACAAGGAAAGCAAACAGAGGCAATAAAAACATTATCTGAAAACCTTGACTTTGGAGATTCGAAGATGAAGGCAAGAAGGCAGCTACAATATGCATTGTGGCTAGATGAGTCGAGTCATTCCTCCTCCACAACAATCATCGAGGAGTACACGAAGTCTTACAGGCTCGATAGCAAATGGGAGAAACCATTTTTTGACATTGGGAAGTATTACAGCAAACTCATGGAGTCTCTGAATGATCGCAGTGGTAACTACGAGAAGCTGATCGTTAGGTTTTATCTCCATGCATTGAAACTTGGGACGACATACATTTTTGAGGCGCTTCCCAAATTGATTACTGTTTGGCTAGATTTTGCCCAGAAGCCCCCGAAGACTAAAGATGCGTCCAAACGATTGAACACCATCGTGCAAGAAATCCACGACCAAAAAGACGAGATTCCTATGTATGTTTGGTTCACGTCGATCACACAAATTCTTTCAAGAATGACACACTCGCATGAACCCAGTGTAAGGGTAATGATGAAAATCATTGGATCACTTGTCTCCGCTTACCCTAAGCACAGTCTCTGGTACACTCTATCTCACGTGAAGTCAAAGGATGCTGTAAGAAGGAAAAGGGTGACAGATATTTTAAGAGGAACTAGTCAAACCCTTGGTGATCATATTCGCAACGCCCAGGTCTTGTTTGAAATACTTGAGGATCTCGCGGCGTTCAACATCCCAACGAAGGAGCTCAGCAAGAAACAGTGGCTGTTGTCTGAGGATTTCAATGTTCAAGATCCCAAAAAGCGGTACACATCTCTAGTAATACCGGTCAAGGCCAACCTCGAAATACGCATTCCAGTTTCCAACTGGGCTGCGAGCGGGAACAAAACAGTGTGGCACGCGTTTCCGAAATCGGCGTCCGTCACCTTTGATGGATTTGACGAAAAAGTTCATGTATTCCAGTCGCTTCAAAAACCAAAACAGATCACGATCAGAGGCTCAGACAACCAACCATATCGACTTATGGTGAAAAAAGATGACACTCGAAAGGACGCTAAGGTATTTGAGTTCACGAACATGATCAACCGGTTGTTGACTACGAGCGTGGAGGCAAGAAAAAGGAACCTTACCATTGAGAACTATTCGGTCATCCCGCTTGCGGAAGACATGGGAGTGATTGAGTTTGTGCAGAACGTTTCGACTATGAAGTCGGTAATCAGCGAGCAGCGGATCAAAGCCGGTATTCCCTTGGACGAAAAGCGCATTTTCCGAAAGATACACGAGGCGCAGAAAGTAGCCAAGGCCCGAAACGCGTCCGAGCAAACCGTCGACGAAGGCTTGGTAACGTTTTTTCACGCATTGTGCAAAGAAATGAAGCCCGTACTCCATCAGTGGTTCATCGACCTGTTTTCCGATCCCGCCTTGTGGTACTCCGCGAGAAACTGCTTTATTCGAACCTCCGCCGTCATGTCCATAGTGGGATACATCATCGGCTTAGGGGACCGGCACTTGGAGAATATTCTCTTCGTCAAGAAGAATGGTGCGGCCTTGCACATTGATTTCGACTGTCTTTTTGAAAAGGGCCTCACCCTACCACTCCCCGAAATCGTGCCGTTTCGACTCACTCAAAACTTGGTCGACGCCATGGGAATAACGGGCGTGGAGGGGTCGTTCAGGGTGACGTGCGAGGTGACAGGTGATTTGGTTCGCAAGAACGAGGCGTCCTTGATGAACATCTTGGAGACATTGATCTACGATCCGTTGTTGGACTGGAAAACACTGGACAAGCCGCAGGAGCACCTCAAGAAAGTTCGGCGCAAAATCCGTGGCCTTTTGGACACCGAGGGCTTGCCCATGAATGTGCACGGGCAGGTCGACTACTTGATCCAGCAGGCCACGTCCGAGCAGAACCTCTGTCGCATGTACGGCGGCTGGTCGGCTTACATATGAGGCAGCCGGTATTGTTGCAAGACGTACATATTGCAGAACATGAACACTATATAGGGGCCGTAGATATGGTAGGGCCCGGCTCGTTGTCGCTGGCATCGGGCGGCGGCTTTCTGCCCGCAGTGGTGTTCTGGGACCCGGACTGAGAACCGGGCGATGCGGAGGAGATCCCTAAATAGTGGTTTTCAAAAGTGAGCTTCTCGGTGAGGTTGGAGTCGTCGTCTTCGGGGCTGGTGGCCGGCGCCAGCTCGTCAGGACTTTCCAGAGTTGCCAATGCATGTGCAGCTTCCGTTATGGCGCCAGCTTTGAACTCTCGCGGAGGCAATTTAGGCGGAGTCGGTTTCACAGCGGTGCCGGCCAACTCGACGGGTTGCTTGATGCGCAGGTCATCTGCGACTTCTTGCCCAAAATCGTACAGCGAACCATCTACGTCAATCGCTTTGTCCACATCCGAATTGACCGTGGCAGACGACTGTTTGCGCGGTCTTCTGCTGGTGATCATTTCGGGTGCGTGGTACGCCTCAGTGGCAGCCGACTGCGTGGCATTGGCCTTCGAAGATTTGTCTTTGGAGTACCATTCGCCGAGTTTGCGGAGCGTGCTGGCACCGTTGGACTCTGCTTTAGCCAGAGCCAAGGATTCGCTGGACGCCACGGTCGACGACAGCCGTTTCGAGGGCTCGATCACCGACCCGTCAGAGAGACAGTGCGTCTCGTCCACGCCTAGAGTGTGTGCCGATTTGGGCTTGCGCAAGCGGCGAGAAATGTCGCTGATGGTCTTTGACACCTTCGTTTTCTGGCTCCTCGCAGGCACGGCCTCGGTGAGACTGATGGTGTCTCTTTCCTCACTGTCGGCAGTCAAATCCAGTGCGGTTTCGACGGAAAGCTCGCTTGCAGTATCCTGGGACTCCTTGCTGTGTGGTTTCTGGTCACCTTTCTCCGCTTTCGAGTCTTTTTCCCAGATTCCGCCGCGGTACAACGCGTCGGGCGAGTGGCAGAACACGAGGTCGTCCCAATGCGGAAACACGAGCGAGTCGCGGATGGCCTCCTTGAACTTTTTCTCGATGGAATTGGTGATGATGTTGTACGACATTTGGCGCGAGCTTATGATGGGCTCGATCTTGATGGACATGTCTGGTTCCCTCTCATAGGTGTACCAGATGCGGGACGACGGCGGCGCTTTTAAACGCACGAGCATTGGCCCGGATATCTGCTCGAGAGTGATGGACAACAACACATCGACCTCTCTTGTTTTGAACCGGGAGCCGAGGTTTATGTTCACTTTCGTGGCCAACTGGATGGACATTTCGCCTGTGTATTGCACGTTGAACGAGACGAGTAGATCTCCTTCTGGGTTGATTTCCTTAAGCACTGGAAAAGTGATGGTTGGCGCGGCCTTTCCGGCGTCGACCTTGGTGATCTGGAACTTGTCCAAGAAACCCGGGGTCTTCATCTTGTTCAACTTGCGCTCGATTTTCGACGTCAAGTAGTTCTTCATCACGTCCGTTTTCTGGAGCAGGAGGAAGATGCGGCCCATGACGGCGTTGAACCACTTCAGCTGCAACTGGCCCTCGGACCCATAGAGGTTCTGGATCAAGGAGATCATGTTGGGGGTTTCGAGGTGCATCGTTTTTGCGTACACGGACGGATTGAGCCCTGCCGGTCCGGGCGCATCTGTTTTGGTGGCCCTTATAAGCGCAAAGTACCAGTCCTCTTTATCGATGTTCAAATCGGTATACACGAAAATGGTACCTGGCGGTGCGGGCAATCCAGAGTCTGCACGCAAGACATCGTGGATTGTGATTTTGGCCTCGTTGCCCCAGCTGTCGCCCGCAAAATTATCGGATAGTCTGCGGGTGCGGGACCAGTCGTTTTTGAGGATTGCGATGGACGAGTACTTGGTGAACAACGACGCCTCGGAGAGCGTGCGTGGCCAGAGCGACACCACGTGGTTCGACAACACGATCACGTGCTTGACGTCCTGCAACCGCTCGTTTTTGTAGAGGAAGAGGTTGCCATGCTTCAACACCGCATAGTAGCGGTGCTTTTTGGTGGCCAGCGTCGGCTTTGGCAGCGGCGACACGGGGCCCGACGACGGGCCCGCTGACCCCGAGGTCACGTGCACGGGACTAGTCGCCGGCTCCACCACATTCCCAGAATCAGAGGGCAAATTGCCGGGCAAATTACCAGGCGCAGCCTTGCTGGTGTTGGACACCAACTTATATAGCGACGAGTACGCAGACTTGACCTCCTGCGACTCGGCCACGCTTTCTGTCTTTGCCGAGATCTCGTCCTGCGATTCCAAGTCCTCGTGGGTCACAAAGATCCACCCCTGCTTGAAGCAATCTAGCCCTGTCTGGGCATACTCCTCGATCTCGCCCGCTTTCAATGGTTCCGGGGCCGATTCCGTTTTTTTTTTCGGGTGGAGGTACACAAAGGCGACGAGCAAGAGGGGGAGGAGTGTGACGCCGCCGATGAGGTACGCGTAGAGGTAGCCGGCAAGAGACATTTCCTGGTGGAGTACGTGTCTGGAGTTGTTAGAATGAATGAGGCAAACAGGCGAGATCCGGGGTAGTGGGATCAGTGTCGCACCGGGGTGCACGGGGATCGGGGGCAGCAGATCCGGGGGCGATGGCGGGAGTGCATGGTAGCCGATTAGTTCATCATTGGGGAGGCACTTACTAATATTGTATGGATGGTTCGGATGTTGCATTGACCGCTCGGCCCGGCTTAGGCACGAATCGCATTCACACGATCTACTATTCATGTTTGTTTTGTATCTTTTTTATTTTTTACATATTTTCCTGATTATTACTCTTAGAACAGAGTGAGTAGAACCGGTCCATCACGCCAATCAAAAGAAAAAGTCGCTCACGAGAAAGCTCGACGTGCCGATCATCTCACTGGCTTTACCAGAAAGCACAGATCTCTTGGTCAAAAACTGCAACACGTCGGGCGTGTCGTTACCAGCCGACTGCTCGTCGCTCAAATTGAGCTTGTCGTTTTGGCGATAGTGGAACGACATCTTCCCGGACAAAGCTGGGATCGGCGTTTCCACGATACCCTTGGGTGACGCGATCTCCTCCTCGGAATCCGTGGTGAGTTCGTCGTCGTCGTCGTAGTGTATATAGTCGTCAATATGGTGGCCAGTTGGTCCGCTGAAGTTCACGTTTTTGAAAAAAGGCACCTGGTACCTTGATTTGGGAGGGGCCTGCGCCTGTTCAGCCTTGGGCGGCTCGTTGAGCACGGAAAAGGACGAGTGGTCGTTGTGGATTTCCATCTGCGACTTGCGGAACTTCGAGTAGTAGAGTCTCATGTTGTCGTGGATGGCCTTTTTGAAATTGCACGAAATGTTAGGATAGGCGGGGGCTGCCGAGGCGGTTGCCACCGAATTGGCGCCCGACTCTGTGTCGTTCATGAGCAGCAAAATATCCGTGTTTACATGCGAAAAACTCAAGAGTTTCTCCACAGGGTCGATCTTATCGTCAGCAGGCGCATTGTTGTCGATATGCTCAAGATGCTCATTGTGTGCCTTCTTTTCACATTCTATCTTTCTTCGTTTCGGGTCATGGCCTGCCTGGTTAGTGTGCTGATTCTTGGATTCGAGTTGGGCTACTCCCACGGAACGACGGCAAGACTTACGTGTGTTCATTGATTTGCAACTCTTTTTGGACTTTGTGGGGCGAAGAATGCTAGGAAGCGGATGGTGCAAGAACAGAATGGAGTGTTGCACAAATATGGGTCGATATCAATTGCCAAACGGGGACTGATGGCGAAAAAGGTCTGGACTAAACACCGGAGACTGATGAAATAAACGAGGTCGGGGCAATTCTGAGAGATACCAGCTATCACAAAAATTGAGGCGAAGTCGGAGAAGGAAACAAAATGGGGTAATGGAAATCAGGCAAGCGGATCTAGGAAGGTGGAGAATCCTAGGGAGATATAAGTATTGAAATTTTGCAGGGCAAAAAAAAAGAAAAATAAAACGCCGCAGGACATGCGGGTCAGCGATCCTGCACACAGTCCTGGCATGTTCCTCCTTTTTGGCGGCAATACCACTGGAGTGCAAACTCTCCTTTTTGGAAACAAGCTATTGCCTCGGCTCCACCCAGGAGCCCCTACTCCCTCTAACAACATCTGCTCTGTGTCCCCCAGGGGCTGCTGGAAGACAGCAGGATCGACCCCTTAGTATCTGCACGGCCTGTATCCGCTCACCGTGCGGTCCGTTGTATAGCCACACACTGAGCGGCTATAGTTAGGATTTTGCCAGAGCGGGAAGAAAGAGGAGAAAAGCGAAAGGAATTTGAAATCAGCTCCGCAGGGTGTTCTTGGGAATCGGCGCCGGATTTGGGGCGGTGGATTGGGTCGTTTCCGTCCGGGGTGGAGGAATCGGTGCCGCTCCGGTAACGCCATTTTTTAGATCTCTTTTCTTAGTTTTTTTCAACCTTTTTCCACTCGCGGCTCCAGCACCGGGACGGCACGCGGAAGATTAGGGAGGAGTGTATGCAGTACCGAGCACTGGGCTCGTGGTGGGCAAAAAGACTTTATCGTGGCCCGCGCAAATGGCCCCCGTTGCTTTTTCTCCAGGGGAATGACAATTTCATGATTGCTTTCGGCTAAAGCTTATCAAATGTGGAGATATGAGCAATTGCTTGTTTTGGCCAGGCGAACCGGGTCCGCGCTCGTTTTCCAAAAATCCCGCATGGGGAGCATGTTTTTTTATTTTTTCCCACCTGTGTGGAATCTCGCCAATGGGTGGTGTTCTGTTGCAAGGCCGGTCTGACAGCGTAGGCATCTGTGGGATAGGGCGGAGTGCTTCGCAACATCCAATCAACTGTTGCGAACGTCAGCCAGTGCATCGCGGGTGCAGGAGCGTGTTTTTTCATGCGTTTTTTCGCCTTGTGTGCACGCCACATGCCAGTTTACGGTGCACCTCGTGCGGCGCGGATTTTGAACGCCGCCGCAGGATTTGGCTGCGTTTTGGCTTTACGGGGTGTTTTTCGGGATTCCGGAGATTGCTTAGTCTTGAGCGTTGTGTTGAGCATTGCCCTGCTCGACCTGATAATTATTCGGGATTTTGCGATCCACATGGTGTCTCGTGTCTCTCGGCGTGGCTTTCCCTGGTGGGCAGAGGATTCTGGTCTATGCCAAGAAAATTCCGAGAAGGAGATTGTGGCAAGAACTAAGAAAAGTAGTTGCAACAGCCAAGCACCGGCTACCCCGGATCCAAGTAAAGAACCCGTGACAGCGCTTTCTGGTTCCATTCGTGACCATACGAAGTAGCCGCCGTCCTGACTGGAAGTGCATAATGGCACTTCATGTGCTGAGGGTCACGTGAACACTCATTCACGTGCGCAAGCCAACTGTTGTTACCAGTGTTTCCGCCATCTGATGCTAATTCTTGCCTATGTGTTGTTGCTTGGATTTCCTCTAGCACGGGCCTCTGTTGGCGACGGGCTTCCTGAATTCAAGCAGTGTGTATCTGATTGTGACGCTGTGACATGTGTGGCCAGAACGCCATCACCAGAATACGCAGAAAACACCATCAACCCTCTAGCGGCGGTGCTTTTTGCGTGGGACTGCCCGCTGGATTGCAATTACAAATGCCAGCAAAAAGTGACTACATCTCGCAAAAGCGCTGGTCTTGAGGTGGTGCAGTTTTACGGAAAGTGGCCGTTCAAGAGGGTGTTTGGAGTGACGGAGCTCTTTTCCACCGTGTTTTCCATGGCCAACCTCTACGTGAACTACGTGAATTTCGGCACCGTGGCGCGCCACTATAAGGCCAATAAAACCCTGAATCCAGAAAAGGCCACCATGCTATACCAGTACCTTATTCTCTTGGTGGCGTCTTTGGCTGGGTGGACGTTCAGCACGGTGTTCCACATGCGCGATTTTTCCGCCACGGAAACGCTAGACTACATTGGCGCTAGTGGGATCTCAGTAGCAAACTTCAATGCTGTTGTCGTGCGCCACTTCAGTCTCTACAAGCAGGAGAAGAAGTATACGAAGCGGCTCTTTCAGACGCTTCTTTGCTTTGTTTTAGCTGCCCACTACGTCAAGCTTTTCACCCGCTGGGACTACACATACAACATGCAGTTTAACGTGTTTTTTGGCATCTCTGCGGTTATATTGTGGATCTTGCATTCCCTCCACGTGAACCGTAAATACTGCGAGAAACTGCACATCTACAGCAACTCGATCTACCTCCTACCGCATGAAACGAGGATCCTCGCCAAGCTCAATTATATTGGCCTCTCGCGGCTGAAGTATATTCCACTTGTTCCCGCTGCGTTGAACTTATACTTGCTTCTGGCCGTGCTCTTGGAGATGATCGACTTCGCGCCGTGGTTTCTGTTGATCGATGCCCATTCCCTCTGGCACCTCTGCACGATTTTTCCGCCGATCATATGGTACGACTGGAACGTGTGGGATTTGGAGCTCGCCTCACGTGCCAGCAATGCTACGTGAAGGGGGTGGTTATAATGAAAGTACACAGTGGCCGCTTTTAACAAGTTTTGGGAAGGTGCTCTGCTGCTCCTTCTAGTTGATGACTCTCCTTTACCGAAAGCACCCACGACTATGCATAAAGTTGAGAGAAGTTCTATTTGCAACTACGATATTGTGCTCCATCGTCTCCGTGTTGCTTCCGCCACGTTTGAGATCGCTAAGCCTCCATGGGCCTGTCTGTAAACTGAAGGATCTACCACCTACGGGGCACCTCGCCATATGGATATAAATATTAGGTCTGTATATGCTGGCGGGGGCTTGCAAGTGCCTAGACCCGCTCTTTGTTTCGTGTGTCCATATGGCCCATAGTTGTCCGAGAAGAATTGAAGGATGCTGAATAAAACGGGCATGGGGCGGCGAGAGTTTCAAAAGTCAAAAGATAGCACCTTCAAAAGTCTGTGTCTGTTTTCCCATTTCGTGCCCTCGATTTTCTGCAACAAGGCAGAATGATGTGGATCATACCACATGCCCAGGCTCAAGTGCGGCGTTCTTGTATTTCTTATACTTGCTGTGCACAGTCTTCGAAACGCATAGCAAAGCTAGGAGAAGTGCAAGGACGAAAAAACCATCGCTTTTAAGAGCCGAGAGTTTTGTGAATTCCTGGTACTCTTGGGGAGATCCCATTGCTCGCAGGTAGTATGCGTGCTCGCTCATCACGACCCGATCATTGGCTGCGTTGGGGAGATTATCGTGGATAGCAGGGGCCATTTTATATAGCCAGTGTACGGAGAAATGTGTAGGATGTGTCAGGTGTCAAAACGGTGTTTCAGGAGGCCAAACTCGGTGTAGGGTGTCAAAAGAGGACGGTGAATGCAGAAAAGAACCGGGATCAGCAGCTTTAAAGGATTGCCCACGGGACGTATATTTAGAAACTCGGAACAAGCTTTGGGCCTGCACATGAACTATATGCAGGAGAAGAATGCTCCTCTCCACAGTCTTGCAGCGTGGAATGAATGTTCACCAGCAACAGCAAGCCTGAGGGGGAATGCTCCAGTTTTGCAAATTTACCCCCTGTATTGATTCAGCTTTGGGACGCCCGTCTCCCAGTGTAAAGCAGATTTGCTGACTCGGTTAGCGAGATTGACTGACACCAAATGCTCCCCACCCAAGCAGCATGCAGTCTAGCGAGACGCTGCCTGCACGGGCGCACTCTTTCCCGTCTGGGAGATGGACCCACACCCAAACAGGAATGAGGGCCCGAATATGATCAATCTTTAGGCAAGGCGGTGGCGCGCAGATATAGGGAGCAACCCCGGGAGCGGAGAGGCTTCCGAATGAGGGAAGTACGAGGCTCAGCCGATTTGTCAAGCGGCTCAGAACCCGCAACGTGGCATCTTTTTCTTGGTTTTCGCGGACTTCGCGTGGGTTCGGTCGAATTAAGCTTTGCCTGGATACACGCCCCGCAGCGGAGGGCACCAGCTACTGTAGCATTCCAGGATGGTCACGTGACATTTACGAGGTGGCTCTCGCTACTCTCTCCTCCTCTCTTCTGGCACAGCTGCCTTGGGAGATGCTTCACAAAACTCACGCGGCTCATTTGCGGAACCGCCCGAAAAGGCCCTTTTTGCGCTTCTCGGGCGCCTTCTGCACGTGGCTTCGCAGGCCCAGCCCGTTCTCACTCGCACTCGAGTCGAACACGGAGGTCGTCCGCGACAGTGGCGACAGGGTGGTGGGTGTGGAAACGGGCAGGGCCGCTTCTAGCAAGATGGCGTCGAGCACACACACCAAGAAGTCGCGGAAGAGCGCGGTGGCCGACTCCGCCCGCGTGTGGCCGTAGAAGTGGAGCTTCAAGTTGTCGCACACGCTGGCCACCACCACCGCCATGAGCTCGCGCACCCGGGCCATGTCGGGGCACACCACGTACATCTGGATGTGGCGGAGGAAGTTGTCGCGCACAAACGCCGCGAGGCACGCCATGAGCGCCGAGTCCGCGCCCTGGAAGTAAAAGTACTGGTTTCTCGCAAGCTCGTGGCGCTCGTCCGCATTCAACGCCCGGGCCTCCACCGGCGACACCGCGCACGTGACCACACGCATCCGGTAGAGCGCCAAGTCGGCGAGCTCGACGAAGAAGCGCTGCGTGGTGTGGCGCGGCGGGAGCCAGCCGTAGTGACTCTCGCCCTGCGACTCGCACTTGATGTCGTGGTACACGTCGTCCCAGAACAGCAGGAGGAGCCACGCGTCGCGGATCCCGGAGGTGTACTCGGCGGCCTGCACGGTCGGGCACGCTAGCTTGCGCTCCAACGCAGCCACCTTGGCCCGCACGGCCTTGGCCGCCACAGCACGGCTTTTCGCCGGCGGCTCCTCGCGGACCAAGCGCTCCATCTTCTCGTCGGCCGCGATCACGTGCGCGTACGCCGGCGCCCGCGTGCGCACCTCGTCGAGCACTGTGCGCACCGTGGGCTCGAACTTCTCGAAGTAGTTGTACCGCAAGAAGTCGAGGTTTTCGGTGGTGAGCAACGGCCCGCCGCCGCCGCTGCGTATGCACTCGTTGAGCGCGCGGCTGGCGGGCTCGCCCACGGCGTTTTTCTTCGCGTCCGCCACGCTCTCGTTGAACTGTAGGAGCTTGCGCTCGAAGAGCGACAACGTGCTTTCGTAGTCCACGTACTGGAGCTTGGAGGTGTCGAAGATCTTCCGCCTGGTTGTGTCCGAGCCACTGGACGAGTTTCCGGTCGTGGATCGCGTCGAGGCGCGCGACGTGTATCCAGACGTGCCCAGCAGCATGTTGCTGGAGGGGTATCTGCGGGAGTTCTTTTTGAAGGTGTCCGCGTAGCTGGGCGAATGGGGGCCAGAGGCCGCGAGCATGAGGAACGCAGACATGGCGGGGAGTGGGAAGAAAAGCCGGCTGTTTTGGGGGTGGTGGAAATTAAGCGATGATGTCTGAAGTGACTAGTCTGCGATGCGTGCAACAAAATCGGGGACGGTCTGCCGTATGTAAGGGGCAGCCAGAAAGCGCCTCCACGCCTGGGGCCTCGTACTATATATGAAAATTTTATCAAGGCGCATGGCTATATGTGCGCCATTAAGCGAGGCTCGTACGGCGCGTCAGTATATGCACAAGGCTGTATTCCACCACCAGTCCTGCACAATGCAACAACGCCGCTAACCGTCAGATATCAATAGGAATCCTGGGAAAAGGCGAAGAGCAGCGGGGCGCCCAACGAGCTGCCCAGCGACAAAAAATCGTAGTAGACATGAACAACAACCCACCTCCTTGTGCTCGCTTTTGTTCGCTTTTGTTCGCTTAGAAATAAGGTTTTATGGATCTGGGCTCTACATTCTGACCTATAGAATTTGCAAGAGGGGCGCCGCGCAGCCGACAGGCCACATAGTCGAGAAGACCGACCTGCACAATGCCCACACACTCATCCGCTTATCTCGGGAGATTTGCCGCCAGCACAGCCCTATGCCTCAAAACGTTCAAATGGTGGGTCGTGCTTGGGTGAGACAAGCCCTCGACCTGGCTTTTTCCGGAAAATAGTGGCCTTGTCCATTGTGTGAAAAGGCTCGCTAAGCGAGAGGCAAGTCTAACCGCGCGCCGATGGCCGGAATTATCACGTGTGCATCCTCGTGCGCTGCGCGTCAATCAACAAGGACGAAATTTTCTCAAAAGGTTCTCGCACGCGTACACGAGAATGTGCGGAATGCCACGGGAGATTTCAATCACAGATATTTCCCGTTCGAGCCCGCTCATGCTTAGCCGAAGATTCCAAATGATCCTTACCACGTTGGAGCATCTGATCCATGCGTATGCGATGATGTGCAGGTAATTTTGAAATTGAAGGGCGTAGCTTGCCCCCACGGGAGACCAATTTCTACGGATGTTTCAGAAATTTCTCGGCGATACTCTGCCATTGTTCGGATATGGTTTACGAGAATTCGCTGGATTTTATTATAAATGGGCTTTTCCGGGCTGTGTACTTGAGTACGTGTGCAGCTCGTGGTCGGTGCTGATTTCACTCCCGAAAAGCCACTCATTTTCTATTGTGAATGAAATCCTACAAGAATATTACTGAACAGACGAGATCTCCTCGGCTTATTCTGTCGAACTGTGGTTAGCCTGCATGCCAAAGTGCACTAAGCTTGCCGTTTTAGGTCGCACTGGAACGCGAAGTAACCGAAATCGGATTTAATTACCGCCTCCGGTCACATGACTAAACTAGGAAACACTTTCTATACGGGAGACCCGAATATTTCTTTTGGGCTTCAATCAGCAGGCTCACAGGGAGTTGTACTTGTGAAGGGACAATGATATTTGAGCCACGTGGCCCAGCTCAAATTAACTACCATGGGCATAAGGGCTGCCAATCCATACATGATGAATAGGGGTACGAGAAAGTTTTTCCCGTGCTGTACGAGTCCAAAGAGGCAGCTTGTCCACATTTTGAGTAGAGGATCAGAGAGTAGGTAAATGCTTGTAACGTTAACAAAATTCGTTGCATCGTCCGACGCTTTGTTTTCTTGACTTTTCAATGAGGCAAGAATAACACCTTTCCACTGCGGCCTGCATCATAATATGTTGTGACGTCATAATTGTGAGAGGCCCAACGGTAGACAACCAATCAACGAAAAATATAATCTTTGCAAATATGAATCAAGGGCGACTTGGTACCGCCACTTGGCTATTGCCTTTGTCCGAAAATCAACTGTAGCTAGATGTTACTCTTTAATGAGTAGAACCTGTATTCACGAATTTGGTCAACGGTAATCTTATGAAACATGTCGTAGAGGGGCTTTTGGGAAACTTTACAAGAACACAAGGGCGTTCTTTATTGCACTACCGGAGCTTATTTCTTCCCAAGTGCATTGTTAGAAATAAAATAATGGCTTTTCTTGACATTCTTACCTCAGTGCATCCACATGGAAAGTGTGTGTAAGAAGAATATCGAGTTAACGGAGCGATTTCGAACATAAGCTTTTTCTTATTGGAGATAGATCTTTTCTTTCGTAAAACCTTAAGCGAGGCAAATTCAGCGAGAAGCATTGCCCTTTCTAAACGAAAAGAACTCTATTGGAAGGGAAAGTTTTCAGATTTCCAAACACGTGCTCTTCTGTGTTAATCGTGATTCTGCTTTGGGGCTGAAAGGAGTGAAATATAAGGATCTTGGACCACACTTGTTTGGTGGTAAACATGATAATGGGGTTATTTCGGGGCTTTTATTTGCTTACACCTCGACGTTTAGCAACTAGTTTTGTTTCTGAGAGACAGCAATTGTAGAGTCTTCGAGAGAGACGGTTCAACCAAGATCTGGAGTATCACCCTCTAGCCATCGTGACGTTTCGAACTTTGTTTAGGAAGTAATTAGCAAGGACTGAATTCCAGAGTTAATACTCTCGAGGCGGTTCTGTGCTATCACTTCGTAACAACTTTCAACATCTCTTGAGATATTTGGGATAAAGAGAACCACTGAAGCAACTATGGCAAGTTCTGGGATTGAAAGCGTATACAAGGGCACTTCTATTTTATATTTTCATTGGCCAAATTATCATGTCTAGCCTGGCTCATAAGCTTGGAATAAAGATGGTACGGGGTTCAAACGAGAATATCACGAACATTTAGCATATGTATTCGGAATGACACAACGGAATGCTTACAACCATACCGTTTGCTTTTCACCGATCTCCACAGACATTCTTTCTCAAAGGCACATCAGAAGAAAAGACACCAACGTTTATACAGGGTTCATGACATTGGAGCTATTACAAAGTACGTTTTATCAGCGTCAGCCAGATTTTCAACAGATCATAAGCCCCATATTCAAGGTACTGAATGAGCTCTTACGTCCATTTCTCTGAGATTATCTAATCGCCTCTGACCCCCTTTTTCTTGTTCTTTCTCCGTTTCGAGCAACTTATCAATGAGCTCTTCAACAATGGGGGCCACTCTCCATAATGGTGAGTCCATCCCATAACCTTCTGTCACTCACCTCTTTAGACTTCCTTTGGACACATGAACGGTAAGGAACTACCACTTTCACCGGCTGACCATGACTCCCCCTTCACTTACCCCAAATCTCACCTCCGCCCTTTAAGTTTAGCACTTAAAGTTCGAAAAAACGTACGCGATTACGGAAAACCCTCCGCTATCGTGCGTTGTTCCACATTAGCACAATAGGCATTACCCCTCAAGGGCTGTTTTCAGGCGACCCCTCCCCAAACCCCAGAAAGAAGCGAATAGCTTCAATCTCCGAATTCCACATTTCTTTAGCTCCGCTGCAGGGCAACACCAGGAGGCAATCCTGGTATGTATTGCGACCTAATTTTCTATGAAGGTCAGCTTGACTTGCATTGCCCAATGAGGAAAAAAGGCCCCCAGAGCAGGATCCGGTTGCTGAGTAATGACAGCGCTACACGTTTAAACTCATATTTGCAAAAATACGAGGTAAAAAATAAGTTCGAAAATAAGAACCCGTGATCAATCCCGGAATCGCACCTTGGCCCAATGCAGCACCTCTGGAGTTCCAGGAACAGAACACCAGATTCCCCATTGTGCCCTTTTCCCGATCCTTTCCGGAAGAGGAACAACAACGGCTTTACCATTATGTTCCAAAATCTTTAAACTTACGCAGCTGGCTCTGGAACGGAGGAATGCCAACGGCGTGCCCCGAGCTGGGGTCAGAATTATGTGCCCGTGGTGCGACGCGCGGCTCGTAGGCCAGGGCCCAGTTGCAGACGCTGGAGCGAAGTACGCCAGCAAACGCGAACGGCCCGAGACGGCTCAAAACCGGTCTCAAGGGAAAACATGAAACAGACTGTGAACAGGCCCACGTCAAAAAAAGGGGGTTTCAGGAATTCTCGTAATTTTGTAGCACGCCTAGAAACTGGCCGTGTGGGTCTATCCGCCAGAGCACGGCGTGGGCTGGCTGGGGTGGAAATGTGCCGGTTGTGGTCCCTGGCCCCAAGTGAGAAAAGTCGCTCCAACACCGGAGACATACGCTGTATTTCAGGGCTAAAATACCCGGCACGGGAGAAACACGCAGCTTATCTGTAACGGTCCCCGCATTTCTTTTTGGACATTGCCCAGTTGCCCGGAAAGAAAAAAAACGAAAAGCGTGGCGCTTACGGGAGACGGAGGATGGAATTGGACCGCCTAGCGGGCCTCGGACTGGGGCCATGCGCACCTGCCCTCCCTGTTCTGTAGCCCAGATCATCCCCATGTGGACCACGAAAAGGTCTCCTTTGGATGCGAACCATCACTAATACTAATCCGAGCTAGCTACAATCCCAATAAATCCCCCACTATTCCTGACGTGCCGACTATGAAATCACATGAGCTGGCCCCGCAAAGCCTAAATGTCCTTCCTGCGTGGGTCGCGTTTATCTTATCAGCTATACGGGCGCAGCCCGGGTGCAGAACTTGCGCATGGGCGAAGGCTCCTGCCGGTCTGGTCCAATATTGGTGGATAGGAATGTTAGCCACAACCACGGCGAGGCTTAAAAAAAAAAACATCCAATAAAAGTGGCCGTGCTCCCGGGTGCTTATTTTGGGTTGTCGGTTTTGTTCGACGTCTTTGCGGAGCTGGAGCCTGGTTCGTAGCTGCTGCTTTTGACCTGCCATATTAACTACTCGCCCAGCAATTGCACCTGCTGCTGATAGCTAGTTTGTTTTCTGTGTTTTCGTCGTTTTTTCCGTCACTCGTACCCTTCGTTTATACCCTTATTTATACCCGCCATGCCCTCGATATTGGAAGAGGACTTGGATGAGTTCAGCACTCGCTACTGGGAAAGCTGCCAGGATGTGCTCATGGAGACGCGTCTGGATCTGCTCGTGTCACGGCTCTCGTCGCCCTTGCCCGTGCTCGACACGCCTATAAAAAACACCAAAGACGTAACTAGTATAGACACTAAGGCGGCGCTTTCCGCCGTCAAACACTACGTTTCCTACGAGCCGTCACAGTTCGCTCAACCTACCACGTATCCGCAGAACGGGGAGGAAGGCCCCTATGAGCGCCTGCCAATCTTAAGGAGAAACAGCACAAACGGGCTGATCGAGACAGTGTTTACCCAAACTAGCCCGGAATCTGCCCAAGATCTGGGCACCGTTGGCGAGCGCTCTTTTTCCAAACTCAAGCCTCGACCTAAATCACAGCCGAAGCTTCTTCGCCGGCCCTCCAACGTGGGAAATCCGTTTTACAGGAGGAATTCGGTGGGATGTAGAGACTCGCTGGGCGTGCCACTGCGGTAGGCTATCCTAATGCACGTGGAGACCGATAGGAGCATCGGATTTGATGATTATTTGCTGAGGGTTAATTTGATTCTATTTGTTGACTGGAGAATGAGGCTTCTTGGCTCGCTGGCGATTTGGGGCAACTCATTACGAAAACCAGACTTGTTTGGGTATATGTTTAGAAGAGGACAATGAATAAATGCGAGTATAGTTAAAGATTGACAATGAAGCTTCGGTTACTGCAATATCCGTTTGCTTCTGGCTCTGGACGAGCACTTTTCTTAAGATCTTATCTTACTACTAGTCTGTGACTGTGTTCCAAGTATAGTGGCAGACGTGAGTTTCCAATGAGCCTCGGGGTTGTGGATTTCTGTGACCTGCCAGTTCATTAGTTCAGTCTTACGAGTACGTGCAGTTTGTATAGCGTTGATTGATCTGTGCCAGCTCCTGAATGTGACCCTCTATGGCAGGGCTCGTATTCATGTATGACCATACCAAGATCCAGCGCAAGGTCGGGGGGTTCTATCACTTTCCAAGAAACCTCATACGTACCCTGCCTTTGTTAGGCTGATCCCCTGCGTCTCCTCGATGCCACAGCTTTGATTTCCGTCTCATCAGTGTCTATTTGTATTTCTTAGGAGAAAACTTGCTCATGATTCAAGGAACCAGTGCATTCACCACACGGTTAATTTCCATCCATACTAGCGCATATCTGCGGTGATGCCAGAATCAAGTCCTCGACGTTAAGTCACACTTTCAAGCACCCAAGATCCATTGCAGGTGTCAAGGAAAGACCAGAAATTGCATGCCTTTGTTAAAAAAACTCCATTGGTTCAAACTTGACTAGCCCAGGGAAATCACGTTAAGCAAACAGCATATTTCAGCATGGACACCTGACATAAGTTGTTCCCCACTACAAAGAAATCACAGTGTAAAGCAGAACATGATTTTAATGTGAAGTAGAACATTATGCTAATGTAAACAGAGAGGAATCTCGAAACTCAAACAGAAAAGAGCCCTTCTGAGGCAATCAAGTGAGATAACCAATACGCTGCTCCCTGGCCCTATCCTAGATTATATACGAGATATTAGTTCATTAGTTCATCTAAGATAGATGTTAGTACGTACAAGATACTAGTTCATACAATATTAGTTGATGCTAGATGTCTCTATTACTTATTCCACGACGCCTTCTTGCGATCCTTGTGACAAAACTCACACAGACCTTGCCTCTTCCAAAAATGTCCCCACTCCCCACTTACTCATTCAAACGCGCCAACACACGCGGCAACCATTCCGCGGCGTCGCCTTGGAATCCCCACGTGCGGTCGACCTCGCCGTTGAGCACATCGTCCTCAATATCCGTGTTGAATATCGCCACTGCCCCGCCACGTGACCTCACCAATTCCACGTACCCGTTGGCTGGGTACACCGTTCCCGAGGTGCCGATGACTAGTATGAGATCCACCGGCCCCTCCTGGATGAAATCGTCGATTGCACTGAGAACCCTGAGTGGAAGCAGCTCGCCAAACCACACCACGCCGGGCCGCATAAGGGAGTTACATGCTGGACATAAGGGTAGCTCGTCTATGCCGAGTTCTTTGGTGGGTGTGAATTGCGGCGATTTTGCGGGGCTCACTGGCTGGTCTGGGTCTAGATATGAGACGTCCAAAGTGGAGGAATTGTGTTGTGGGGAGAGCGGATCGAGACCCTTCTCTGCAGAGAGGTGTCCGTCCAACTCGACATAGCTCTTCTTGCTTTTTCCCGTTTCCTCATATTCCTCAGGAACATCCAACGCTGGTGTTAGCGGGTCGTCCACGTTGCCCCTGTCCACGTAGGTGCACGTGAAACTCGTGCATCGGAGCTCAAAGAGAGACCCGTGGATTTCGTGCAAGTTCTCTTGTTCGTGCCCGGCACGTGCCAGCAACCCGTCGGTGTTTTGCGTGATGGTCATCACATCCCTTTCTGGGTCCCTCGAAAGTGCCGCTAGCGCCAAATGGCCCGCATTGGGCCGTGCCTGAAGGGCCTGGTGCCTTCTCCACAGATAGAACTGCCATACTAACCCTGGATCGATGTAGAACGCGTCCGGGGTGGCCAAATCGATCATGTTGAAATTTTTCCATTGGCCCTGTGTGCCTCGAAAAGTTGGGAGCCCACTCGACGCCAGGAGGCCTGCTCCTACTAGGGCGATGATTCGTTTTGAGGATCTGAGGCACTCCTGAAACTCGGTTAGGTGTTTGGGAGGTGGCATATGCAGATAGTGAAATATTGAGGCTGCCAATGTGTTATTGACCGTTTGTTGCGTATTGTCTTAACGTGGTGGAGTTTCACAGACGGGTTATATATCAATGTTGGTCGATCAATGGGGCTGTGAGGGAGAACTTTGAGCAGGATGAACCCATTTAATTTGCGGACTTTTGAATCTTTTTTTTTTGTCTTCTTTCTTTGAATAATATACAAGGGTTTGGTTTTGTTTGACCACTGATTAGCGGTGGACAGTGCTCAAAGGGCTCAGTCAATTCCGTGGACTTGTTCTGCTTGGAATCTCGATTTCCGCGGCATATCATCAGGCTACATATAGTATATGCAGTCTCACCTGTTGTTTTGACCAGCTGCAACTTTGCGCTTCAACGCAGCTCCAAGGGCAGACCTTATGCCGTCTCCTTCTTGAGCTTCCACGCCAAGTACTTCGCCGAGTGACTCACAGGCGTAATCACTTTTTCGGAAATGACCGCAGGTGGCGCGCGGAACCACACCGCGTTGCCAGAAGAAGTGACAAGCAGCTCACTAATATCACTGAACGTACTCGCATCTTGTCTCGCCTTATCTGCCTTCTCCTCATATGACACAACTCCGCCAGGTAACACCCCAGAGTAGACCGAAGTTGTGGGCTGGTAACTGCCGGACGAATGTGGAATGGCCGAGGGTGTAGAATCACGTTGACCGTCCGTTTTAATATAGGGCTTACCCAAAGAGCCAGGCCCCATCCCACTAGGAGTAGGAGTGGAGTATGAAGTTTGATGAAGATTCTCCTTGAATCCAGGGCTATCGTAAGGCGCAGGTGAGTCCTCCATTTGACCAGGGCTGTAGTTCGCACCCACCTGTCGCGTGCCAGAGGAAAAATAAGCAGCACCACCGTTTACTAGCTTCATTTGCGACACCGGCACAAACACGTAAGCCTTTCTCCCGGTTGCCAAATCGTCATATTCTGGCGCCGGGGTCACGTTTGGAGAGGTTGAACACTGGCCCAACTCGTCGTTATAGTATGGAGGCTTCTGGAAGACTGCGCCAACGAGTGGCGGTCCAGACTCGTCCGGGCCCTTTGTGGGCGATACCTGTGACGAATCATCGGGAGAGTTTGGGGTCAAGAGATGCTTGATCGGCGAGTCGTACTTAATCAACTTCCTTGGTTCGTTGATTGGTACAATCGGCTGGTCGATCTGCCTGATTTCATCCGGCAAACACGCCTTCCAAGTCCTGATCCGGTTAAACGCATACGTGTTGGCGTTGTAACGGAACTCACAGATAAACCATTCGGCACCATCTGGAAGCAAGCTGGGCGGAATGTCGCCTTTCTGGTAGTGGGTCAAAAATATCACATAACATGGCGCCACAATATCCTCGGCTTTGTGGTCGGAATACTCTCCCGTTTTGCACACTTCATTCATGTAGAAGATCCTGTCGGCCCGGTGGCACGTCTGTTCAGGGCGAATGTACCAGCAAACATTCGTGTACTGAACGCCCTCAGAAGACCAAAGACGGAAAATCTGGCCACAAATCGGTTTGTGGGCGTCATTCGGGTTGCGGATAAGCACCCAGTCGCCCACCTTGTAGTGGTGGCCATTCACAGTGATAGTATCGAGTGGGATTTTGAACTTGTCCGCGCCGGCGTTTGGCCCCACGGCAAACTCCGAGTCTGGTTTCTGCATCTCCTTTTCGATGACAGCCTCTGCCTCCTTCTCAAAGATAAACAACTCGTTGACCATGGTCTGGTCTGCGGCAAAATACGTCTTGGCGTTCCCAATCATGAGCGACAAGTCATCCAAGAACTGTTGAACAGTGACGTACTTCCGGGAACGGACTTTCGTTCTGATCTCGTGCAAACTGATTGGATGTGGGATGATCTCGTAATAATCTGTCTGCGATTTGTCCGGCAACCTCTCGAAATGGTTCGCGATCGCGAGCTCCTCGTCGTCAGGCTGGCGCAATCTCTTCAACAGCTTCAAGATTGTTTTGATCCGAGACTCGTACGGCTTGTCAATGATGGGAGGTCTGCCTCTTCTGACTGCGCCGTCCTGCAGTTTGAGGTGTGGCTTCGTGTAACGATGTGTGATCACACTATCCTCATCGTCGTAGTCGTCGTTTTTGACGTAGGGGCTGCCCAGAGCATCGTCGTCTAAACGTGGACCGTAATCGTCCAAAGGCCCCAAGTCCGGGTAATACAAGGAGGATCCGTTTGCGATTTTCGGGTCCGAGGCAAGTTTGGGGATCACGCTTTCGCGGATGAACTTGTCCAACACAAGCGCATTTTCGTAGATCTCCGAGCCGGGCTCGTTATAATGGCGGGCATTCCACGTGAGCTGCGCCAAGTCGTCAACAAACCCCTGAGCGTCTTTGTACTGGAGGCGCTTGATAGTGCGGCCAATGGTGTAAAGCGAAATTGGTTTTGTGATGAACTTATAGTAGTCTGTTCCTGTCCGTGGGGGGAGTTTATGGAAGTCGACGTGGATGGGATGGCCAGCGCGGTTCGTGAGCGCGTAAATTCCGTCGAAAAGATTGGTGAGTCTGGTGACCAACTTTTTCATTTCACGGTCCGACATCTTTGGTTACGTTGGAGGCTTGAGGGGGGTCTTCCTGCGTTTTGGTGGTGTATTATTGGTGTTTTGTGGTGTCCTATCTGGCACCTCTTAGCGGGTCAGTGTACGGCTGGAGGTTCGTGTATTCCAGGGAACGCCGCCAAGTTTCAGCAGGCAGTTTTGTCGCCTTTGGTTGATTGTCCCTTTTTGAGGATGTGAGAGCGAAATCAAGCGAGGATCCGTGAGATTCTCTGGTGGTTCTTTTCAACTAGTGCACTACTGTGCGCTTTGGTGAGCTGTGTTTACTTACGCCCTGGGCAGGCCACGACCTTTTTTTTTTCTGCGCGGCCAAGCGTGGCTGCGCGCTTTGGGTGCAAAAAACAATCCAAGATATGGAGCAGGAAATATACGAAGCATCATAGCTAGACTCGTAGAGGGTGGTTTACTACGGCTGATTTTGATATACTAAGGGAACTAGTTTTATGACCATTTTCTTGAGGCGGATCTTGAAAAGCAAGGAGGCAGATGGGGTGGTGCTGACCCTGGAGGGCAGTCTGATGAGTAGACTGAATGAGCAGCTGGTGGGTCAGCTGGTGGGACGTCTGACCGGAAAAAGAACAAAACGGCGATCTGGCGGAGACACTACCTTGGAAAGGGACATCGAAAAGCTTCTATGGAACACGTTTCTGAGAACCATAGGCAACCCACTTGAGCAGATGTTGCACCGGGTTCTTGACGAGGCGTTTGGCAAGCATTTGGGCAAGTCCATAGGGCGCACTTTCGAGGTTGCTGTCGAGGCCGTTTTGGAGGAAATCATCGAGAAGATCTTAGGCAGGGTCTTGGCGAGACACCTAGAGGGAATCATGGAAGGGCTAGTGGAGCAGGCCTTGGGGAAGGTGTTGAGTTCTGCGTTGGACAAAGCTTTGGCGAAAAACTTGGAAAGGGCGCTAGACAGGTCGTTGACGAGGTCAGTTGAACGCATTGTGCAGCCGCTTTTGTTGGCCATAGCAAAGCCACCGAAAAAGAAGAAATACTTCAGGCGTGTCAGGCGTTTGACGACGGTTGTGTTCAGACACAGGAGGAAATCCAACGCGTCCGTGGTTTCGACAGGAGAGTAGATTATAAAGATTGAAAAATATTATAGTTGGGTTGCTAGAGAAGGTCAGATGAAATTCAGTCATAGTGATCAAGCCTATGAGTATCACTTTTTCGTGGCGTGGCGGTAGATAAGCCTGGCCCTTTCTCCACGACTACTGTAATCATTTGCCGTAGCCTTGAGTTGATTCTTCAAAGTATGGAATTGTTATGTGAGACGTGAATCCGGATTGGTGACTGATTTCTGCCAAAGCCCTACCCTTTGTTTTGTTCCCTCTGTAGAGTCGGGATGTGAGAACGCGATGCAGCAACTTTTGATCTTAATAATAGGACAGATGGAAATACTAAGCCAACCTGGTACTAAGGCTATCTGGTGGATCTTTTTTCCTCCTTGGTGCACTGTGAAAGCTGCACCCAATCCTGCTCAGTGTTGGCTAATTAGCAAGGTACAAAGTGCTACTAAAGAGGTGAAAATGAACGGGGAGCTGAACTATATAGTAATATATAGATGTTAATATAAAGAGATTAACGATAACAGTAATTGAACAGGGTAATAATGCGTGAGAGTAGATATCGTCAGCAGTGTTTGCCACCTTAATTGAATAACGGTAGTCGAGTTAAAATGAAGTTAATTGCATCAAACCCAAGATAAATATATATTAAGGTAATATGCAGCGAAGTTTATTATATATGAATAATAGAATTAAGACACCCCCCGCCTTTGTCGGGCGCGATACGAAGTAGCTGTTAACCCCGAAACAGACGTGATAGAAAGTGAATGATATCTATCTAATTAATATATGATAGCACTTACGATGGTGAAAGCTCCACTTGGCTTTCCGCAACTATAAGCCCATAGCTACCAGAAGTTTGGCTCAAAAGGCTCGTGCAATGGTTTCCCTTGAACTAACTGGGCCATATTCTACTCAAGATATACTATACAAAGGACGAGTAACACTGTCTAATCCAACGGTCAAGGCATAAAAGCACTTCCCGAAGAGGACATTGAATGTGACGGTGCGCATTTTGCGGATGGGTGCAAAAATTGGGCCAGGAAAAAAGGCTCCATTTTTTGCAACCTCGGCGGAACTACTAGTCAGTATTACTCGAAACAACAAATGGTGAATTTAGTACGTAGTCTTTCATTCAGAAGAAAGTCGAAAAAGGTCGTGGACCAAGCCCCAGAACAGGCACCACCACAAAATGAGGAAGACGGGCTCAGCCCATCTGAGTCGAATTCGGGGAAAAAACTGAGCGCCAACTTTCAGAAAGAATTGGAAAAAGCTCTAAGCACCACTATTGAGGCGCCCTTGGCGATTCTCGTGAAAACTGTCTCCGCTGAAATTGTGAAGCCGTTGTCGAAAACCTTCAACGAGATCTGGCACGCGGATTACCCCAATATGTATGGGCCACTCTCGTCTGCTTATATCGACCCCCGCGATGTTCTTTCCACGATTAATATTGGAGATATCACGGAGTCAGTCAAGGAGGTTTTGATGGCACTCATCAAAAAGGTGGCCGATGAGTATTTGGTGCCGTTCTTCGAGATTTTACGAGCGGTGTTGGCGTCGCGTCTTGGAGACAAGTACACCTCCACCGTGGCATGGATCGAGAACTTGGTGCGTAATTTTGTGCCTGCCGTTCTCAAGGCAGTTTTCGGTGACCAGGAAGAAACCAAAAGGGCCAAGTGGGTGATCTCGCTCACTGATGATCTATTGAAGGCTCTCCTGGGACCGCCAAACGACCAAGTGGCGACCAAGCCAACAAAGAAGTCACGTGCCCACCCAAAAGCTGGTGGTCTGGGGTCCAAGAAGCAGTCGTTGAAATCCAGCAAGAAGCTCAAGACCTCGTTGGAGGAATCTTTGGAAGGCTCGTTGAAGGAGACGTTGGAGGACTTCAAGGAGCACATGGAGAATGCGTTGAAGTAGGGCGGAATCTGTTGACTGGTTGAATTTGATTGGGAGGAAGTGTTGCATGTAGCTGATGCTGTTCATTAAACGTAGTGTTCATTAATATACAATATTTCCTTTCGTCCGGGTCACGGAGCTCAGTACTCGGGGTCACCATAAATGCCCCAGTGCTGCTCTACATTATACGACCCGGGTGCCTTCCAATAGTCGTTATACGTGGTGAACATAATCACCTGGTCTCCCACGACCTTGCCCAAGCCTTCGACTGCAAGCAACTGATTGGCTACAGATGGAACCGCCTGGCCCACTGTGTTGCCGTATGTTGGCCATCCACTTTCGGTGATGAGAATCTTCTTGGAGCCCCCACAGAAACTCTGCAAGTTGCTGATCTGTTCCTGCAACCACGTGCCCGAGGTGGATGCTTCGATTCCTGAGAAGTAAGGGTGGCAGTTCACGGCGATATAGTCACTGATGTCACACATTTGCTGATTCTGCATGGTAGCAGCCAATGTGTCCACGGCAACGATGTACCCGGAATACAGCGAGGCGTTCTGCTTGAACCAGCTTCTGGCACTCGACACAGCACTGGCCACCTGTGCCACACTGTTGGTACCGGCATTGACCACCTCGTTTCCGATGGACACCGTGTGAACGGCACTCCAGCCCCTGCTTCCGGTGAGCACCTGCTGTGCCATGCTGGGCAAGTCCGTGCTGAGTGTGGTGATGTCCCACACGCCCAAGAAGAGCTTCTGCGAGGACGACATGGCCGCAACCACGTTCTGGATTCCAGAACAGTCGACGGAGTAGAGACGGATCAACGAGTAGCCCAGGAGCATCAGGATGTCCAGCTGGACCTCGGAAGCCGTCTTACACGATCCGCTCTTGGTATAAGGAGAGTAGGTGATTCCAGCACCCATTTCCGCGTACCTGGCTATGGACGCGATCTGCGAGTTCAGTGCCCCGGAGTTGGAGCCTCCGCTCGCTACCGAGCTTCCACTGACGCTGGGAGTCTGCAAATTACCGGCCCCCACAACAGACACCAAGCCGGTGAAACCAGGCGACTGTGCCGAGGAGGTACTGCCGGATCCGAAAACATTGTTCAAATACCCGCCTGAGGTCAGAGTGGTCGCGGAAGTCGCTGGTGTTTGGGCGGAAGATTTGGCAACAGCTGGTGTCGCCACCGTAGTAGCAGCAACAGCAGCAGTAGTGGCCGCAGCAGGTGTGGATGCAGCCGCAGGCGTGGTTGCAGCCAGGGAAGAGCCATCAAACAAGGCAAGAATTCTGGAGAGCCACCCGCCGGAGCTGGAAGAGCTCGCGGGAGCAGCGGCTGCTGGAGCCGCCGCCACAGCAGTGGTGGCGTAGTTAACTGTGGCGTAATTAATCGTGGCATAGTTGACAGTGGCAGTGTTGGCAGCCGGAGTTGCTGGGGTCGCCGGAGCCACTGGAGTTGCAGCCGAGTTGGACGAATCTGGATCAAAAAACGACATGATTGAGGACAATATGCCTCTTTTGGTGAGCCCCACCGAGCTGTCGGCGTCGATCTGCACGGGCATGGACGCGACCAACGCCACTAGAAAGAGTAATCTGAGGAAGATCATATCCTTTTGGGGGTATTACAAGATCTGGTTTGGATATTCAAGTCTCAGGGAGTTTCTTGTTTGCTCTCTTTTTTTGGCTTTTATTGTTGGCCTTAATTAGTGTATCAGCCTGGTTTGGGTATCAGTCAGTGAGAAAGCTCGGGCAAACAAGCGATTTACTTCCTCTTTTTTGACAGGCGATGGGTGGTCACTTAAGGAGTGTGGTGATCTTGGGGTTATGGCAAACTCATTGTTGATGGATTTCCTATTCTCTATATAAATGGAACCACCAGAGGCGACCATCGATGGACGTGCCAATTTATGACCCGATTAGGCAATGTGCCCTTTCGCAGCCAAATGCGAATTGCCCGTTTAGGCAATTGGCGGTCCGACCACTGATCCGCCGCCTGCCTCACATTTCTCCGTTTTAGGAATTGTGTTCTTCGGCGTCCCCCTGCTGCTTTTTGCAAGCCTCCTGCCTTTACCTGAAGAAGACCTAGTGAAGGAGGCTCAGAAAACATGTGCTGGCAGGGGGGTGGTGATTTCCATCTCTCATCTGTGGGTGCGAACTGTGATTGGAATAACAAGGAAACGCGTTAATGTCAGGTGTTCTACAATACTGAGCCAAGAAATGAAAGTGTTGTGTGCCTTCGCATCCTCTCCCGCCTCGTGTTTCGCCCGCCTCGTGTTTCGCCTTCTCTGCGGTATTTCTCATGAGATGATTTCTAGGCTCTGGTGCGTAGAAGCCCCGGTATGACGTATTGATGTGCAGTATGCCGCCAAGGCTTGAAAAGCGGGGGTCGGAAAATCGGTTAAGTTTTGCTCTCTGGATAAGGAAATATTCAGAGGCCGTGCCTACTCTTCGGAGACCTACGTTAGAGGGATCGAGCAAGTGCTGAGTTTGACAAGTGCTGAGATTGAGAAAGATATATTGGGCCCATCACGTGACCGGAATATGAGCACCTGGGCTTCGTGTAAGCAACGAGCGGTCACGGCGAGTTCATAACATTCTCGTCGATGAAAAGGAATGTGGAGCTTGGATAAGCAAATGAAGTTTAATTTGGCTCTCCATGATGACGTACTTGGAAACTTCTCCGCACTGGCCCTTTTTTGCAGGCACGTTCTTAACCTAAAAAGTCCGGTGCGGACCTTGCCTCCGTCTAATGCAGGGCGTGTTGATATCTACCACTGACATCAAAAGTGGGGTTGAAACTCGCAACTATGAGTATGCCTGGAAGTGGTTCTCCACTGTGGCGGGTGCTTTCACTGTTTCTCAAGAAACCTGAAAAGCATGCTAGAAATACTGGCCATTCCAATAGGTGGGTGTCGTAGAGTGCAGTTTTTGCTCGTTCGGGTAATTCACAAGACACCGTGATTTGCCAAGACTTGTAGATCTGAGCCGCATTTTCGCTTGGTATCAATTGTCTGATACTATTATGCGAATAAGGAGCAAAGAGCAGGAAGGGCGAAGGGATATGGAAAATTTTCCGAAGTTCCTCGTTTTGAATAATACCGAAGAATCTCATCGATGGCACGCTATGGAAGAACTCTTGAAAAATCAGTCTCCACACGAGTAACCACCGCCCTGAAATTTTCCCGTATTCTCGTGCAATGACTCAAGTGCTTCCACGACATGACGCTAGGATCATACAGAATCCCTCCAGAGTCTAAAACAGGTGCGCTTTTCTCCCCCAAAACCAGCACACTTCTGCCTCTTCTCGCTGTCACCTCCGCCTCCTAATGAAACCACCTGATGATGTAGTAGCAGCACACGAAGAATACCACCACCAACAGCCAGAAGATCCACTTATCCTGCCGTGCACGTCTCTCTACCCTACGTATGGTGCCCTGGCTCACTCCCAAGGTCATCAAGCTTTCTTCAAACTTCGACCCCAAACGCTTCAATGTCTCGTTTTGGTCCACCAAGTCGCCCAACGCGTTCTGGCCCATTTCGAGGATCATGTCGAGCTGCTGGCTGCCTCTTCCTAGCGACTGCTTCTCCTTATATAGACCCTCCAGATATCCCATGTGTGCCTGCTGGCTTATGTCGTTTTGTGAGTTGGCCGTCTGGCCATACGGATTATCTGAGTTTGCGTTTCTGCGACCCATGAGTTCCTGGCGAGACTCAGCGTGAAGCAGAGCCTCTCGTTGCTGTCTTAAGCTGTCGAATTTCAGCTGAAAACCGGCCGAATCAGCGCGAAACTTCTCGAGGCGCGCCGTGTGCTTCTCCTCTGTGAAATTGTTCTGTTTCATCAAGTCCTCATACTCCTTGATGGTTTTTCTGAACGCGGTGAGTGAGGTGATTATTGTGCCTTGGAGCGACATCGGCGACGTGCTGAGGTTTTTCTCGAACGAGGCCAAGTCACGTGTGAGCACCTGTGTCTGTTTCACGCCATGGTTGTAGATGGAGTTCATGGCGGGGTGGACACTGTAGGAGGGGTAAGAAGTGGTGATGATTCGTGGAGATGTTGAGCCATGTATTTGGACCTGCATATGGTGGCCCGATCACGCTAAAGACGTACATCGTGTTTGGTTGGGTACTGGAATTTCTGGGTGTAAAAAAATGGTGGAGAAAAAAGGTGGAGAAAAAAAGGTGGAGAAACAAAAGGGAAGTTTCGGGGATCTTGCAAGTATGGGAGGATCAAGTGGGTCAGGCATGGCCATGCGTAGTCCACGCCTCATCAAACGAACCCTGAGAGCTTGTTGGCCAAAGTTAAAAATGTCGACAAAAAGTTGACAGCAGGTTGAAATAATGTTGACAAAACTGGGACATTTCTCGGTGCATAAACGGCCAATGAGGCGAATTAGATACGCTGGCTTCACGAATGTGCGAGTTGCGACAGGTTTTGCAGTCCGCCTTGCCAGTAGTGTGTTTATCCCGACCATAGAAGCTAAATCATGGATTTCACCCCGCCAGGTGACAAATGACAGTGTGTCATTCTCTTTTTGCTGTATTGTTATCTCTCAAGGTTCGGGGCAAAGAGCGCCGTAGTAGGCCATACTACAAACCCGGAACTGATCTGCACTGCTTCACAGTGGTCAATGTGGTGAAGCTGTACTACGCCATTTTTACTTTGAGAGAACGTAACTTGTAGCTATCATTTGATTGAAAATAACGAAAATATCAAGGCCCCTCTCGACTTGCGGAGAACACGAGTACCTTGCCATTTCTGATCGGTGTTAGACTCATTCGCAGCCGTTCAGAATTCCGATATGGCAGCGAACATAAAAAGAGCATTCGGAAAAGACGTTGTGATTCTGATCAGGGTTCGGGTTTTGAAATTTCAGGCGTTTTTCGAATCCACCGGAAATTCTCGAGGTTCACAGTCTGACACGGCCCTCCTAGCAACCTGCTTCGCCTAGGAACAGCTGACCCATGCTATTGTTGATTGACATGCCTCGAAATTATCTGATGAGCGTTAGCAAAGGAAAGCACCGTAAATACTTGTGGGGTGAGAAGCACACTCTCTGTTTACTCCTATGTCGATGGCAGTTTCCTAGCTCAAAAAACCAGCACATCTTCGGGAATCACACCCACCTTGATACTCTCATCTAAACACTTTAGGTCCAGTAGACGGTATATGCCGACCAATGTTATGCCTTTTCCTAAAAGCATGGAACTCTCTCGGGGCCGCTTATTCTGACCAGGTTTCATGCCCTACTGGTTTCTGTGGGCCCTGGGCTGAATCCAGTCACTCTCAGCATTTTCACTCCTCGCACATACATGTAATCCCCCCAGAACAAACGCCACGCCACGACTGCAAAAGCTGCAGCTCCGTCTATATAAAGAGGTGTTTCCATCATACTTCTTATTTTTTCTTCTTTTTTCTTCAAGTCTGGCGCTTCCATTAGCTTGGCTTGTGTCTCACCATGAATGCTGGAGACTTCCTGGCACGAAAGCTGGGGCCTCCTGGTTTTGGCTCGAGTGCTGGCGGTATTCACCTAGCGACGGCAACAAATAATGTCACGGACTAGGCGGTGGGCTCCTCACCTGTGGCCTGAAAACACCCTGGGGTAAGACCCAGATAAACCTTATGTTAGTCCGGGTTCCTTTTACTGGACCTCGGCACAACTAAACCTATCGAAATCTTTAAACATGGCAATGTAACTATTGTCAAACCAAACTCCAAACAAATCTTCAAACGCGGATATCTCATAGTTTTTTTTAATATACTTTTTTTTCTTCCAGCTTGTAGGGTTTTGTAGGTTCATCAGTGGGTGATCACTGGCTAGTGGACTGGCGATTCTTATTGGACCTAGGCCCCTCGTTCCAGCCGGTCTAGTTGGGGAGTTCTTTGCATTTATTGTATGTTGAGGTATGGATAGAGTGGGTGGTTGCTGTCATACACGTGACAAGACGCTGTAGATTGTAGGACTTGTGATGCTTAACCCACCCCATTTCACATTTCACATCAAGAGATAACTCACGCTAAATCATTGGATGGAGCTCATTTGCCAGATTTAGTCTTGCTCTTCTGGAGGGTTTTCTAAGGGAACGCGTCCTTGAATTCAAACTGACAAACATGGCCAGCATGGAGTTGACACTTGAGGTCAAACAACCCTAGCCCAAGGCTGGTATCATTTTTCTCCATAAAAGAGAGAGTTCTTTCCTGTCCCGTCCCATTCAATTCTTTCCCCATTTCTGAACTTAGCGAAAACACCTGATATTCATTATATCAACTCTTGCGAGTATTCCGTCAGGCTCCCAGACTCTACATGTGTGGAAAGTCACCAGACAGCACCAAGAGCCCCAAGAAGTACTTGCATTGCTTTCACGAAAATGGGTCCGCTGCCCTCCGTCTAATTGCCTCTTGCCATGACCTGAAGGACCCTATAAACCGTGTCTTTCTTTACTGAATCATAGGCCCAGACACCTAAACGTCATTCCCTTTGAGCCTCCTTTGGCCTATCCAAAGAACCTTACGAACGCCAACATCAACGCCGCCGTACCGGAACTCACACCAATCAACCACTGCATGACCTGTGTCTTCACAGACTTGATCTGCATCTGCACATTGGCGATTTCCTCGTCGATTCGTGTGAAAGTGTCTTCGATTTTCAGCTCGTGGATCGAGCTTTCTTCCCTTATCCGGCCCTTTTCCAAGTTCAAATCAAGACGCACGCCCGCCAGATTTTTCGTGATTTCCTCTTTGAGTCTGTTCTGGAGGTTGGTCAAGTTCGTGCGTAGGGACTCCTGGTCTTTCTTTAAACTGGTGAACTCGCTTTTATCCATCGTCTGGAGCTCGCCCTTCAACTTGGCAAAATCCACTTTTTGCTGGTACGCCACGGAATTGAGCCGCTCTTTCGTGACGAGATTTTTCGCTATGAGGCTGATTCCGTCATTCACGGCTTTGTTGACAATCCCCACTGCAGTTTCCGCCTGCTGCTGCGTAAACCCGCCTTTTTCGAGCGATTGCACGAATTTCTTAGTGTCAAAACGGGTCACACTGCTGAGGCTTCTACGAGCAATGCCGATGTGATTCATAAAGGGTAGTTAGAGCGGGATATTTGTTTTGGGAAACGGTAGTGGTTGTGGAGTTGTTTGTTGCCTTGTGTGACAGATGAATGTGTAAGGTAGTTGTGTTAATGTACGTGTTTTAGTTATCAGTTGTTGGTGGTTTGCGAGTGCGACCGCACCAGCCTATTGCCACCACCGTGAAAAGCACCAAACGACGAGTAGAATAGGGGGTCTTTTTTGTTTGATGGAGCTTTTGGGTAAGAGATTTTATAAGATACTGTTCTTTTAGGAAACTTACATATTGTTTTTACTGCTGATGTTTCTGTTTTTTATATGCTGCTTGTTCGAAGTACTAAATTAGTGCTCACTCTCGTGAATCTTTACAAGACAGGTACTTTACCTGATCTTGATGATCATCTCACAATCATTTTTTTCGACTTATAGTACGCTCACCAAAGAATCAAAACAGCCTAACGTGTTTCAAGAAAAGAGGTTATAACTTCCCAGTAGGGGTGTCACCCGTAGATTCTATTACCTACCCTCAAAAACCGACTCATTGTCTCAACCACGTTGACTTGACTCTGCAAACACACTCTAAGAATCTCCGGAATCTCAGGATACACTACGTTTTGTTTCCATAGTAAAGTACTGGCTTTCGACTGAAAACGTTGCACACTAATATCCCCCACGTGACCTCTGCCATTGCTCGCACGCCGCACGCACTGCTCCATCTCCACACAACCTTGATTCACCTAGTTTTCCATCATAGCCAAGACCCTTGCTACTTTTCTTCCCTGCCGCAATCAATAACTGTAGTCTAATCCAAAATGCTTACTAGGGCATCCTCGCGCGGGATTCTCCGTGGCATTGGGCTCTACCAGAGAAGGCTCAACTCGCTGCGGTACCGGTCCATAGACGAGTTTAACAAGCAGAAGAAGGCGTTCAAGTTCGGGCCTGAGATCGACGACATCGACAACTTCAGCCACAAAAACCCGCTCCAGGCGGATTTCGAGACGGCCCCGCCGCTAGAGACGCACCCCAAATTAAAGGGCCTCGAGCCAAATTCGGCCGAGTACAAGTACCAGCTTATGTTGATCCAGCAGGAATACCAGAAAGAGAAAGAGAAGGAACGGGCACGGTGGGAGTTTCGCGAACGGTTGAAGGGGTTCGGCGTGGGCATCGGGGCGCTTTTTGGCATCCTCGCCACGTACCAACTTGTGATGAATTACAAGTACTTGAAGACGTACGTGCGCAACTTTTGTGCGTTCGATATTGACGACTCTCGCGTGGAAGACATGAACGACCCAAAGAAAAATAGAAAGGCCGTGGCGAACGTGATTGATCGGTTCAACGCAGAGGCGGATCCCGAGTTTCTCCTGGCATTGAAAGACTCCAGAAGCATGCCTGGACTCTACTTGTTTGGGGCTGTTTCGGGCAAGAAGTTACCCGCGCGGGTGCCGGGTTTTGACGGCATGTACCTCAACAATGTGTTGGTCACTAATGACTATGTGGTGGCCGTCGACGAAAAAGGAAGGGCGTATCATTACAGCCGGAAGTTCAAGGAACCCGTACCCGTTCACATGCCCGGAAAAGTGGACACGGTTCTCTCGTCTGGCGACAGCTTTTACTATGTGGCCAAGAACGGGAAGGAGCTCTACCGTGGCGGGCGGCTCGCCCCGGATGCGAAAAGAAAACGTGGCTGGTTCTCGTCAGCAGCACCCTATGAAGTGGAGAAAGTGCACATGGAGGGTCTCAGCAGAAACGAGAAACTTTCGTGTGTAGTTTCTGGCCACGACCATCTTCTCCTCCTCACGTCTCAGGGCCGTCTATTCGGTGTGAACTCACTGGAAAACCCGCAAAACAAGGGCCAGTTCGGCTTGCCCAAATACGCCAGTTCGGCCCCACAACCAGTGCCTGTAAATGAAGCTTTTGAGTTGACCAACTTGAACAACGAGGTCGTCACCCTAAATAACGGCACCAAGGGCGTAAAGCCCCGCACGTTTTCTGCGATAGCTGCCACGAAATTCGCCAACGCAGCCTTGGAATCCAACGGTAACTTGTGGACCTGGGGCGACAATAGTGCATGCCAATGTGGGCGTACCATTGCATATGAAAACGACACCCAGCCCGTGCCAAAGATGGTATACTCGCTCAAAGATTTGGCACGCTTTCTGAAGTACAGTCTTGTGGACGTGGGGAAGAACGGCACGTTTTCTGCAGATGCGCTTGCGGCGGCCAACAACACGTTCTACTTGAAAATGACCTACCATAGCGAAAGCACCGCCCTGAACCAGGACCTTATTCTCAGTTTCGGTGACGGGCTCCGCGGCCAGTTGGGCGTGTCCCGATACTTGCACATGTCACACACTCCGCTTGTTTTGAAGAGCCTTGTGGGAATGAGAGAGTATGACGAAACCACCAAAACGACAAACAACATCGGCGTCAAGAGCATCGTTGGCGGTGGTGATCACGTGTTTGTCACTTTGGACAACGCTGGTTCTCAAAAAGAGGTGCTTGTTTTCGGCGAAAACTTGAGGGGCCAGTTCGGCAACGGCAGAACAGTGAAAAGCGCCAAACCAACACAACTCCCCAAACTCCTTGAGCCCGAGGATTTCGACAAATCCACCAAATCTTTAGCGTTGAAGTTGAACGATCAGACCAAGAACAGACTCCAGCTCAGCGACGACGAGATCAAGGGCGCAGAGCAGGTGCTCGCGGCGGGCGAACAAAGCTCGGCGTTGTTCTATCGCCGTAAATGATGAATTGTATTAAGCTATTTATTTCCACAACACTTGTCTATAGATATTCTAATCGTGTCGCTCTACGCACTGGCACATTTACAAGTTGAACAACTCCTTCAAGATTCTGATCGTGTCAGCTGGCTCCTTGACGGCATGGCCGATAGTTCTGTCATCGTTATAGATCTCGTAGTCGTTACCTCCCTTGTAAGACTTGTCACCGAAGAAGTGGATCTCGGTGAAACCCTCGTCGGCAACGTGTTGCAAGGCGTAGGTCTTGTCCCAGCCGGTTGGGAAGACGTCGAAGGAGATCTGGCCGCCAATGGAGTACGTCAAGCCGTAGTCGGGGAAGTTCTCCTTCAAGGCCTGCACCATCGTCTCTCTGAGCTTGTGCTCGAGGTCGTACTTCTCGAAGTCGTTACGTTCCTTGGTGGAGGCGTTTCTACCGACGGGAGAGACGTTAATCATGCCGTTTCTGAACTCAATGAAGGTTCCTCTTCTCACGGGGAGGTCGAGCTCAGACAAGTATCTCAAGATGAACTTGGCCAACTTGTTGTACTTCTCCTCGCCGATCCAGCCAATGAACGACTGGGACGCAAGCTCCTTGCCCTGCTTGTAAGCAGTCAAACCGTTCTCGGAGAAACAGTAGTCGAAGTCCTGGAGCACAGTTGGGCCAAGCTGCTCAACTTGCTTCGCAAGATCGGAGCCGCCGACGAAACCGATGACGACCTTCTTTCTCAACGCTTGCAAGGTTTGCTTCATCTCGTCCGAGATGGTCAATCTGGCAGGGGTCAAGGTGCCGTCGACATCAAACAACACCAAGGTTTTAGGGTTTTCTTTGTGGGCGAAGGACATGTTCACGAGTACGTATAATTTGGTTCAATTCGCAGCGTCGAATTTTCTGGGCTGTCTGGTTTTTTTATAGTCGCGCTCGGGAATGAGAACGTGTCTGACGCGCCAAAAGTGGGCGCGGTGGATGTCGCTACATGAGGCAGGAACATGCACAAATACGACGCTGTACCAAAAAAAAAACGGGAAAGTGGTGGTTTATATAGTTCTGGCAAAGGCGGGGAACAATGCCAAAGGTTGCACAAAGCCACGGTGCATGTGATAGTTTTTAAGTTATATATATATGTGCATTATTCTGGTAATTTTCTCTGGAATAAAGTGTGGATCTAGCGTGTTGATGTGACTTACGGCCAAGTGTAGTCCAGATTGCACGGCGACTACTTGCAGCCGTTCAACGTTGAAAAATCGAGACCAAGAAGAGCCCTAGCAATTTGCTGCGATGGTGCTGGAAATACCAACGAATTAATTAAGAATGATCTTTAGAAAAATCTTCCACTATTGATTAGGTGGGATCTCTACAATTCAATGATTTTTATTGCAGCGGGAAATGTCGCACCTCCCCATGCCACTACTTGGGCAATGTCGCGCGCACGCCACAATGTAACCTACAAACGAATTCAGAACATCTAGATTACCAGTACTATACACTAGCTAATTTAAACTTGGTATTGGTAGTCTGGGAACTGGGACAAGTTCTCAGCCAACTTGCCCTTTCTGGACAAGAACTTGACGTAAGCACCGTCGTCTCTGACCTCACCGTTGTTCTTCTTGGCAATGTACTCGTCTCTGTTAAGAGGAGTGAAACCCCACTTCTTAGAGATGATGATCTTCTGCTGACCTGGGAACTTGTATCTGGCTCTTCTCAAACCCTCGATAACGACGGCCTTGTTGGAGTCCTTGGTTCTGGCAGACATAAGAATTTGGCCAATGTTGACTCTGGCAGCCAAACCGTGGGGCTTACCCCAGGCACCTCTCATACCTTGCTGCAATCTATCGGCACCGGCACACGACAACATCTTGTTGATTCTCAAGACGTGGAAAGGGTGCACTCTGACTCTCAAGTGGAAAGAGTCTCTACCGGAGATCTTGGTGATGTACTTGTTGGCACAAATACGGGCAGCCTCCAAAGCCTCGGAGGACAATTGCTCGAGCTCGTTGGAGACCAAGTGGACACACAATGGGAACTCATCGACAGTGGCCTTCTTTCTACCCAAGTCGTAGATTCTGATCTTAGCGTCTGGGACAGCTCTGTTGTATCTGGACTTTGGGTAAGGCTTGTTCTTACAGTATCTGTAACATCTAGCTGGTCTTCTCGCCATTTTGTCTGGATGTTAGTATGAGAGTCAGGTGTGGAAAAGTGCGTGCGAGTTTGCTTATAAAGTTTTTTCGTGCTTATTAATGGGTGCGCGAGCCAAGTGCAGTCGTTGTTCGAGGGCAAAAAAGGAAGTCAAAGGACGGTGAAACGGGAGATTTCACAAGGGAGGATATTTGAAGAAAGATGCTTTCATCTTCGCATAACGGACACTGAGCAAACATGGCGATATTCGAATAATATGAGAACTTTCAAAAAGGCTTGGATAAAAGTTGAGGAGACCTTTGGACAAAGAAGAAATACCATCAAAGGCCTGGGCCCAGTAGCCTTGTCTCTTTTGGTTTGCCTACTTCGTTCAATCCTTAAGTATTCATACTTGGTTTCCGGTTGCCACCGTGTTTTCAAAGTCCGCAATACGCAATGGATGTGCACTGTCCTCTCATTTGGAACATGACTTGACAATTATGACACCCGGGATAAGCTTGGTTCTGTCATATCGTTTGAATCATCTGCACTGTTGCCGGTGTATTGGAACATACCTGTTGGTTACTTGATGGTCAAAAAAAAGGACCTTTGAATTTTGCATAATTTTTTCTGGTCGCCAGAGCGAGCATTGCGTGCGTGCACACAGTATGGGCGAGGCGTGAGGCAATCACAAAGTGCGCACGTGATGCAAGTGACTGCTCATTTTTGAGGATGAGTAAAGGACCTTTGGGTTGCCAATGGGACTCCAATACAGCTTTTTGGTCACCTCCTGGAGGTAGGAGTGATTTGATAGGAAGCGTTTTAAAAATTCACATGCTGAATTCTCCTAATTTAAGGGCGTGGAGGGGGAATTTTTAGAACCTGGTGCGAGAAGCTATCGGGAGATAAGATTAGGCCCGAAGTTCATTTACTGGGATCCCTGAGGCTATTAGAGAGTGGTACTTTTAACCCGAGTCAGACCACGAAAGCCTGGGTATAAAGGCTGTGGACGGTGCTTGGCAGGTCTCTTGGCTGCGAAAGGCATTTCTCTGTGCATTTAGTGAGCGGCGTCATAAACTGAACCATTGCTTCATAGTATTCGTGAGAGAGGCATGATCTCGTGCTTCTATTCGAAATCTGAGCCGAAGTGTGATATTGCAATACTTAAGCAGGTGTAGGCTTACAGGCACTCGCGTCTACAATGGAGTAGCCTTTGTGGGACAGAATACAAGGTCCCTATTGTAAACAAGAAAAAAACCAACACGTATTAGAGGCTTAACACGTAGATTGGCACACTGTCTGTCATTCTGAGATTGTCATCCATCCGATCACATTGAACTCTAAGTGGGTGAGGCATAACATTAAGTCATGGTCAAACCACCTATAAGAACGAAAAAATACTAAATGAATGTCACAATCTCAACCTTGAATTTCAATTGCATCCAGAAAAAAACCAAATAAGCGAAATCCGATCAGTCCTGCCTCAACTATAAGATCGCTTATCTTTTTTTTTTCCAGTGCGCGTGCCCCACGAAGCTCATCGCAGCAGACAATACTACACCACTAAATAACCGAAAATGGGCAGATACAGTGTGAAAAGATACAAGACCAAGAGAAGAACCCGGGATCTCGATTTGATCTACGATGATCTCTCGAACCGCGATTCCATCGTTTCCTTGAAAAACCAGCCTCTCGACGAGACCAAGCCAGGTTTGGGCCAATACTACTGTATCGAATGTGCCAAATACTTCGAAAACCAGACCACGTTGGACCGCCACAACAAAGGAAAGGTGCACAAAAGAAGAGTGAAGGACTTGAAACAGAGGCCATACACGCCGCTAGAGAGCCAGGCCAGTGCAGGCTACAACTTGGAGAAGTTTTTGCAATCGGTAGATAAGTACAAGCAAATCGAGCAGAACAAGAAGGACAACCAGGCCGAGTACGATGCTCTCGTGGGCCAGAAGAAGCCCGACTTGGACACGCTTATCACAGGCGTGCCTGCTGAGGAAGAGCCTGAGAAGATGGAGGAGTAAGTATGGGATCAACTACAGTGCGAAAAGGTTCCACAAGTGGGGGAGACTGTTTTCGTGAGGCCGGAGTACTTTTATCTGTTTTATGATCTGTGAAAGATTACAGAACAATACGTACGTGTGAGCAGAATGTGAAGAGAATGCTACCTGTGAACCATGCGCACTATGGGTTCCACAGTGTGGGTGAAGCACCGACGTGAGCAGTTTACATTTGGATTTGCCTGGCCAGGTAGCCGGCGCCAGAAGCTAGCGGATATTAGAAATAAAGGAAAATAGAAGTGGTGGGATTATGGTAAGAATATGGTGGGAATATGGGAAATGAGTAGGAAATGACTTGGTTGTAGCCTGACGAGAGGTCCATTCAAGCGGATCATGAGTTACCTGGGAAGATTGCTGGCAGTCGTCTATGCCATTGTCCGAGTTTTACGGGATCTGTGTGACTTTCGCTCGACTTCATATTGGCCTGGTTTTCGCCTGGTTTTCTTCATTTCGGTACTGCTCACCCAATAGCATAGCTTTCTGTCAAAGCAAGACTCTCCAAAGAAAAACACAAGAACAAGAACTGACGAAACACATGTTTCACAAAAGAGACCATAGCACACCGTTCTTCGAATCGCCTACTCGGTCACGTGACTAGAACCAGCAGCACTACCCAGCAGATAGTCCAGCTATCCAAACAAAAACGTATCTCTCCCAGTACAGTTTGTAGCACTGCAGGAACATCTCCTGAAGCTTTACAGGCCTAACAAAATCCCAGGCTTTGCACAGCTCGCCGTCGTTCAGTCTCCCCTCTTATGTGCACGCCCGGCCAAAGAGGCGCGATGGGGCTCATCTCTAAGAGTCTTGAGAACAGTTAGTAGAGACCAAAAAGCCACAAATCCCAAAATAAACACCCCCAACCTATCGTGAAAATCGGCAATAATGGCTAAAAAATCATTGGCGGAACAGATCGCCGAGCTCAGTGCTCCCAAAACCGATTTCGATATCGAAAACTCGGAAATCGCAGACCCTTTTGCAGGCAGCGACGACGGTGGAAATAATTCGCTGGATATGGACGACGAGGTGGCACAAAGAGAGCACTATGTGGCGGTGCCCAAATCCAAGCTCAGACGTGAAAATGGCTTGGTGAAAGACAAGAAATATACTGGCCAGGTCACCGATCGCAAGGCCCTCTACGACGACGACAGTGAGGCATCTGGTTCTGAAGAGGACAGTGAAAACGCACTGGGCAGCGAGGAAAACGGCCAAAATTCAGCAAATAGTTCCGAAATCGACGATGCCTCTCAGAGCGAGTCCGAAAGTGGATCAGACCTCGAAGATGGCGAAGAGTCTGCCAGTGAAAGTGACCTCTCTGGAGACGATGCGCATGCCAACAAACAGCGAGAGAAAATCAAGGAAATGATGGCTTCTGAGCGCAAGCATATCGTCAGCAGACTCTCGCAATCTGCAGCCGCAGACGCCCTTAAAGGCTACGCGATTCTCCAGCAACACAAGGAGTTCGATGCGCTTATCGATGCCCGGTTGAAAGTGCAGAAGGCTTTGACCACGTCCAACTTGCTCCCTGCGACAAAAGAACAACTAGGCGAAATTCCAGGCCAATCTGCGGGCACAGAGGAGAAAATCGACAGTGCTGCCACGGCATGCTACGACTTGTTGGACAGAATTGGTGCCATGAGAAATGCGCTTCTTGAGCGAGAGGGCCTTCCCACAGAAAACAGTAAAAAGGCACCCAAAAAGCGCACCTTGGCGCAGTACTTGAACCGTAGCGCCCAGCAGGATTCTGCGTTGGCACAATACCGCTCCACGGTGTTGCAGAAATGGCTGGCGAAAATCCAGAATTCGTCGGGAGCCAGTGCCATGAACGCCAGCAAATTCAAGGCCCTCAACCAGTCGGCCGAGCAGCAGGTGCTCAACAATCTCCTGGATATGGACCGTCTTGTGAAGAGAACCAAGCTCAACAGACGCAAAATCACGCCTTTGGGATACAAGGAAACAGAGGAGGAAGCACCTAGTGAGGACCGCGAACCTGACATGGAGGTGCCCACACAGTCGAGGTCGTTGAACGCGCAGGAATTGCCCCAGATTTTCGACGACGAGGACTTTTACCGCGTGTTACTTAACGACCTCGTGGACAAGAAGATCCAATCGAGCGACCCAACGTCGGGTCTCCAGTTTGCGTTGCGTGGTGCAGCACTGACTAAGCTCAAGAAGAACGTCGACAACAAGGCACTGAAGGGCCGCAAGTTGCGGTTCCACGTCCAGGAGCCAATCGCCAACTTCGACACGCCACGCCAGTGGTTGAAATGGAACGACGACCAGATTGACGAGTTCTTTGCGTCGCTTTTGGGGCAGAAAATCAGTATGAAGGAGGACGACGAGCAGGTGGAGGAGGACGACGACGACGAGGTGGTCGTGGGCGAGGACTCGATCCAGCTTTTCGGGTAGGAAAGATGGTGGGTCTTGGGGCTTAGCTCGAGAGATATTACAGTAGAGACTATAGGCAAGTAGGGAGTACGAAATGAACATGGAACGAGAGAGAAAGGCACAGGTGTTGTAAATGAGTCATGGGGATCTGGAAGATGGTTTGGAGTATTTATGGTATGTTAGAAAGACAAGGGAGGTTTGGAGGTGCTTAGACTCACATGCTATATCGTCCCCAGACGTGACCCGGCAAGTATGACGAAGGGAGTGGCGTTCCAACCTGATTCACAGATACAATATTATACTTCACTAACAACATAATTGTAATGGTCTAGAGGTGCTGTGAACAGTGGACATTGCATGGATATAGAGTTGAACTACAGTGCCTGTTACATTTTGCTAGTTGGTCTCCCACAGCAAAACTGAATTAGCTTTGGATTAACTGTCCATCTCTCCAAAGGAACTCTGTGACTACTTTTGCTCGGTTCGCCAGTGTTGGCCATGCTGATTCAACGCTATTCCAAAGGGTGTCTATTATGGCAATATGTATCCGCTTTTAGTTTCGGCTGGTCTTAGAACACTTCCAGCCGATACAAGAGAATCCCACTGAGATGAGCAAAACCGCATCGAAACCTCACCAAGTACATTCCAGGTTTGCATCAATGATGGTCGCAAACTACCGAATGCTTTACCAGCAAATGACGGTAGGGACTGCCGTCCAGCAAAAGGCATCCATAATACCGTTTCAGCTGTTGAAACCACACATCCGGTGCAATTCATCGGCCCATCTTGCCGAAAAGAACCTTCTACATTCATGGCGACGCCATAACTAGCCCAGCCTCTTCACTTATCGTTATGCATTATATATACAAGATCCTCACAACTTTCTGTCCAATCTGTTCAACTTCTTCGCCGTACGTGCGTTGTTTCTCGTGCCTTGACCACGCACAGGTAACGAGTTGGCATGTCTGATACCAGCGTAGGAGTTGATCGATCTCTTTAGTGCTATATCGTCCAAGATTTTCTGCTTCAACTGGGTCTCGATCGTCATTTCAGAGAGCTCCTTGTTGATGGCCATGATCTGTGGCTCGCTGAGCTGGTTCATTCTCATTTTAGGGTAGATGCCTACTTTGGCGCAGATCTCCTGGGCCGTTTTGTAGCCCACACCGAAGATGCGTTTGGCCAAGCCGATCCGCACCAACGCATTGTGCTTGATGGCTTTTCCATATATGTGAACACCCATCGTGGCTTGAGAAGTGTGGTGTAGTTTAGGTCAACTTAGTAGTATGAGGTTTTTTTCGTTCGTCGCGATCTGTGCCGTACAGTCCAGGGCTAGGTAGTGGATCTTGCAGTGTAAATGTGCTGAATAGTGATCATAGGTTTGAAAAAGGGGACGATTTTATTAGCTTGATTGAATATTCTGAATTCTTCATTTCACTTATATGCTCAGCGTGTTTCGTGCTTAAGCACTGGAATTCTGGGTCTCGAGAGTCGCGAGCGAGCAGCCAGAGAAACCAGTAGTCCATAACGTATATACATTTGGCCATAAAAAAAAGAGAGAAAGGAGAGAACACCTTTTTCTCGCTAGTCTGATAAACTTTCTGGATGAATATGTTGCAAAATATCCGACCTAGGCTGGTGGGAGCTCCAACAGACTTGATCCCAGGAGGAATGGAGAGATATGTCCCAATTTCTTTCATGTGCGCCATTACACCCGATAGTAAAACCCCCAAAAGGCCAACCCTCATCATTGGTATTCAATATATGAATCTCTGCCCTGATGCTTTCACTTGGCCAACTGTCAATCTTGTCAGGTTGTTCTGTCACGTTCTGCCAAATTCTTATCTTTCATGCTATTTCAAGCTCTCCCAAATCGTAGCTCCTCCTCCTTAAACCGCTCAAGCGCTTTGCTGGTCCACATCCAAGCGCAATATTAGGAGCGACCGCAACAACCCGATCATGGTGATGAAGCTGGCCATTCCTACAGGAACAACAGCAAACACCACGATATTGTACATGTCGAAAAAGCGTGGCCGGTGCTTCCCCTTGAGGTCGATGTTCGACGTGATGAAGTTCTGGAGGATGTAGAGAAACGTTAGTGCACAACTGATCAAGATCCACGTATGAAGGGCGTAGTTATAACCCTCAGCAGAAAACGCCGCGACCAAGTATTGTTCCACCGCTACGAGAATGGCAGACATGGTGGCCATCCGTACGATCGAGCCCGTCGTCGTATAGCTGACTATCCACCTGACCATGAGTCCATCGAGTACAGAATATGAGAGATAACCGGCCACCAAACACCACATTCCTGTGAGAAAATGCTCCGACATCCGCGCAGCAGTGATGCCTGAGGTCTGTGACCTCACGAATTCTCCCTTGAAAAGCATCCACCACGACTGCGACAACCCTAGAACACACGGAATAAGGGAGAAGTCACGACATGCGGCAAGCAAGAGATGTTGCCTGGCGTTGAGGAATTTGAGCCCCAACGTCTTCAACGAGCGTTTTTCGTCTCTCACCGGGCTGGGTGCCGATTCCCGGTCCCGGGCTCGCCCGGCGTCGCTGCCCCTGTTTCTGATATTAGTGGTGGTGATCACTGGCGGCATTTCAGCCGGGATTGGCCGCCCGCGTTCGGGCATTCCCGGGTCCTGCCTCGGCTGTCGCAGCAGCCGCCGCGAGTGCTGCTCCTGCGAGGACTCGTACGACGGAATCCGCTCGCCGGGGTCGTAGTAATCGTGTTGCACGGCCATGGTCACGTGACGCGGGTCACTCCGGGACTCCGGGCACGTCCGGGCCTGGGCGTCCCGGCCGGGGCGGCTCGTGTAGTCCTCGTCGATTCTGTGCACGGGTAGCTCGTCTGGCGCCGGCGACAGAAACAAGGGGTTCATAGGAACTGGAGGTGGAAAGCAGTGTGATGGGTAGTGTGAAGAATCCACGAATTAATAGGGCCAATGCCGGACGTGTTGGAATTGGAGGTGCTGGATGTGGAAGTATGGGAGTATGTTATATTGGCCGGAATCAGCTGGGGTGTCCTGAAAGAAGACCCGTAGATATGGGCACACTATTCTGGTTTTGCAAGATTGGTCATAGTGAGGCGCGAGGCTTGAGTACGTTTCAGTGCGGCCCCGCATGCAGCGAGCGGCCGGATTGGGAGCGATGGCTGACACCGTTTTCGGGAGAAAAGCTCAGGTTTGTAGAACGGGGTTGTTGAATTGGAGATTGGGGATGGTCGAGGTTTAGTTGGTTTTTTCGAGTTGAATTCTACGGGTGTTGTGTTCGTGTTGGTGTAGGAAGAATTACGTAGATGTGATGGCTCGTCCAGGCTATACCGCGACAGATAAGGGAAGAGGTAAAATAAGGTTTTTGGTGGACCATAACCGTGTTCTATACAGTGGAGCATACGGCGAAAAGCTTACTGTGGCGATTGTTGTGGGAACTTTGGCCCTTCATTTTGTCAAGAATCACTTCTCTGGTTATCGTGGCCTTGTCCATCGGTGTAACATGAACATGCAATATTCTCTTCCTAATGACTCCCCAGAGCGTTGAATTACATATAGGGGCCAGTTTGGTCTCCGTTTTTTCGGATCCTAGACTGAGTGTGCGCTGGTTGCAGAAGAAGTCCCAGTCTCGGGATAGATATTAGTGGTTACCATTGTGCACAGCTGAAGCTGAAAGAGCAGGCAAAAATATTGATTGGACAGACAATTTAGAGTTTAGCGTGAGATAAAACTGTACTTTATGTACCAGATAAGAATAAGGGTTTCTTCGCTGTATTGATCATTCGAGCTCAGTCCTGATCCTCTGGGTGACTGGGATGTAAGGAATATCAAGGTATTTGACTCTAATTAATACGATAAGAACATCTTTCTTGTATAGTGAAAAGTACCCGCAGGAATAGGGCATTTGGAAGTACTTCAGTACACAAGAAAACCAGTCATTGGTTTAGCTCTTTCACATTCTGGCTGTGCTTGGTGGTGTTTTTAAAAGAACACTGCCGATTGGATGGAAGCGGTGTTTTTCGTGTCGCAGCTGAGCAAACACATTGGCTTCTCCGTGAATATTGACATTTTCGTAGTCCGGCATATCCACGTAGTATTGTTGACGTAGCCCACGGCAACTGATGGATGATGTAGAGAAGCCGTACTTCTCGTGCGATGGTAGATTTTGTTTCCTACTCTACCTTCTCTGACAAATCATATACGGAATAGGGTGGTCCACAGACAACCCGGTAAAATAGTCGAGCGCTAGGAAATTGCTCGTGGGTGCAAGATTCAGTGGGCCAGAACGATGGAGAGTCGTGATAGATAAACCAGAGTCAGGCTAGGAAGAACATCAATTGTATGGGTTTTCACTACTCAAAAAAAAAAACATTGTTGATGGAAAGCGTGTTTCTTAATTGGGATGTTCTTCTATGGAGTATGCGTCTACCGGGTCAACATTACGGTGCCCAGAGTTAAGGACAAGATCCAAGACAATCACCATACACAATAAGACAACCAAAACACAGGTTATTTGATTTTTGCCATATTGGGCATATTCGGAAAACCCTTCAAAATCTGGATATGAATCAAATATGGTTATCGTTCATCACGCGTGAAACCCCACAGCCGAGCGTACCCTACTGCTACCCTTCCGCTGACATACGACAAGGTCACCTATCCAACAAAGGAATGGAAAGAAACAACAGAGAATAGAGAATAATGAAATAATAGTAAGAGACCAAAGAAAAATAATCACGAAAAGAACATGAACACCCCCTCAAGACCCCCCCTCGCTTATAAATTGGTATCAATTCGCTAAGTACGGCAACTTATATATACGTATATATTGGCACAACACAGAAGTGGCGCCGGAAACAGAACACCATACTCAGATGGCCTCCAATTGCTGGCTGATCTCGTCCAACTCGGCCTTGGCAGCGCTGTACTTCTCGTCCAACTCCTCGAACTTCTTCTCCCACTCGTCCTTTTCGGCCTCCAACGACGCCACCTTGCGCTCCAACTGCTCGGCCTTGATGTCGGTCTCTCTCAACTTGGCGGTCGTTTCCTTCAAGTTTTTGTCGGCCTCCTCCAACTCCTCCTCAAGAACCTGGTTCTTCTTGGTGTAGTTGTCGTTGGACGTTCTCAATGAGTGCGACTGGTCCGCAGTTTCCTTGATCTCGGTGACGTTGCTCTCCAACTTCTCGACCTGTTCCTCGAGGACCTGGTTTTTTCTGGTCAACGCTTGGATCTGGTGGTCCTTGTCCAAGTTCTCCTGCTCCAACTCCTTGATCTTGACGGCCAAGTCGTCGGACTTCTCCTGCCACTTCTCGGCGTCCAATTTCAAACTGTTGATTTTCTGCCGGTTAGTACGAATGCTGAGGGGTGTTTGCTGTATTTGCTGTGGTTGCGGGGTTTGCCCCTGAATGGTGGGCGCTTACGATCAGATCAGTGACACGTAGCAGAATCGGGTGCCTGAGAGTTGGCTGGCAATCCCGTACAATAAAGGCACCCTGCGGCAGCAGCTACTCGAAGAAAAAAACACGTACATCCTTGAGCTTGTCCATTTTTGTAAAAAGTAGTGTTTGACTGGGGAAAGAAAGGGGTTTATAGGTGGAGGCTGTTTTTGACTTTTTCGCCGGTGTACGGGGCGGTCGCGTAAACACACGCCACGTGATCTGTCGCCGGTGGGTTTCACCTCTAGCTGTGCGAGACCTCTCCAGATTGGCTGCGGCACCGTGGGTGCAACATGGCTTAGCAGGGGATTATTCAGAGAAGGTTTTGAGAGAACCCTCTTTGTAGGGTTCTGTGGGCGGTAGTCCACTGGTAACACCAGAAACTCTTTTTTCTGATTTGGATGTTTTTTTGATCTACGCATACCGAATAGGTGCAAATGTTGAAAGAGAGTGCGCAGTTCCTTAGTCTTGGGCGACATATCTGAAACATGGGGGTGATTTTTCCTGTGCCGTATTAGTTACTTGTAGGTGCGTGTGCCTAGGGTCGAAAGTGAACAGTGAAACATTCCTCTGGTAAGGTATCTGCATATACTAATAGTACGTAGAGGGGTAGCCTTTCGGGGCAGAAACGCATGTAATAATATAGTGCTATCGCGACTTCCTGTAATACGATTTGTGTCTTTGTAAAAGAAAGTGCTGGAGCTCAATATCGTCGTGAATACAGTTCTTTATTTTAATACCTTCACGTTTCAGTAAAAATCCTCCCGTAAAAGGATTGGTGCATGGAAATAAGTTTTGGATAAACCTTTGCATATTTTCCACGATGTAAGAAGGCACTGGGATACCCTCTGTTTCATTCATATCTGATCTTCAACGTCTTGCTCCCCTTTCTTTCTGTTTCATGTTCTTCCTCGCAGCAGAAGCAAACTACGGCCTGGAAAGCTTTACATCGTTTCGTTTGCACGACACCATTTGTACCTTTACAACTTAATATTTAACATCTCATTTCACTTGCGTTCTAGGGTGGTTTGCCTAGAATGCCCTCGTTCCCATACACTCGTTCTCAATAGAGTTCAGTCACCAACGAACAGTCTTGTAAAGGTCTTGCAGAAACAAGCCTTCAAATGTAATATAGACGTTCTTGGCACCCTGGCAAGTTTCCCCGGATTGGACATTTCCATCATTGCAGAGATAAAATATAGTGGTACCATTGTATGAAACCTTAGCTTTGAACCTTGATGGCCTTAGCCTCGTCAACAAAAGGCCCGGATGTGCATCCTGTGACATGCTAAGATATCCTCGAGCATCTATCCTCAAGTAATTTCCAGTATCAGGGTTTCGGAATCTATCGTCCAGATAGTCGAATCGAGCAGGTTGGTCACCTACAACTATTTGGTCGTTCAAGATAGACAAGTACTGCTGGCTTTTTGGTCCTTCAACCACAGAAATACTCATGGTTCCTAAGGCATAGTTTGACCCTGCAAGACACAAGCAAAAGCTGGCAATGAATGACAAAGCTTTCATACTGCTTTTCCGTACAGGGGTATAGTCTTCTATTAAATAGACTCTAAAGAGTTAGGAATACCCTTTGATGTCGCCAAATTTCTCTCTATGTATTCCCTGTTTTGCTTGCTGGTTGAGAATTTTGCGGCCAGCTAAAGTTGCTTGACGCCATGAGATATCCCGCCTTTTTTTCAAACGAACAGTGCTAAAACTGTTTTGAATCTGATATATGGTTTTGATGGGAGTGACATGAATTTTTCGTAGATGATATCAAGACTCAATCACACTGAAATAGGCGAATGGTGTGTTCTACAAGTCACAAGTTGTTTCCCAGTAGAAATCCTGAGGTCGTACACCAGCGAAAAGTGAATGAATATTTATTTTACTCTAGACGAATGAATATGTGTTTATGCATTTTACTCGGAATGAATGAATATGTGTTTATGCATTTTACTCGGAATGAATGAATATGTGTTCATGCATTTTACTCGGAATGAATGAATATGTGTTTAACTCGAAGCAAAATGAATACCACGAATCGCTCCTCACATTCAACCACGCAGTTCGAGCCACGCTAAATTGCACCTTCCTGGCATCTCATGTCACTTCGTTGTTGTCGTAGTGAGACTAATTAAGGTTCTGGTCCTTAGATCTTTAGTAACAAGGCGAGGTGTAGGACGGCCATTTCAGTTTTCCATCAGTTTGGAGTACCTCCCATGATGTGCATCTATTCTATGCTACGTGCGGCCACAAAAAAGCAAGAAAGAAATCGAAAGACATAGAAGATCTCTAGACACTGCCCACTTTTAGGGCTTTTCCTCATCTTACCGAAACGAAAAGCAAGTCTTACAGGAACATCTCAAATTTTAAGATACTCCACGGTTGAGTTACTCACACGCCCACGAAAGACTGGACCATATAGCGAGCTTCATCCGAAATATTTTTCCAATACAGCCTTACAAGATATAACCCAAGCAAACCTGATATGGGGAAAAGCTTATGCCAACATGATGTCTGTCACGTGACCTACATAATGGACCAACAACAGAAATCACCGAACATAACGCACAACTGAAGCTTATGGTCTTAAAGGGTTTGACAGGGAAAGCCTTCACATGTCCCGTACGTACATCCGTAGATGCTTGCTTTCGAATAGGGCCCTGCTCATCACTTTCGGTTGGCGCACGCCCGCGCTCTATCTAAGCTCTCTCCACGAGAATCATCTTGTACAAGGCTAAAAATGTCGGACACCAAGACGGATCCCACAAAGTTCCTAGGCTCCATTATCGGAAGTGCTGTTCTTGTAAAGCTCCACAACGGGGTGGAGTACCAAGGCGATTTGCAAAGTATTGACGGATACATGAATGTGGTGTTGCAGTCTGCCAAAGAATACGTGCAAGAAAGCGTGACCAAGACCTACGGAGATGTTTTTATCAGAGGAAACAACGGTATGTAACGAATCGTGAAATTCTAGAATGCTCCCGAGCCTTTGGAAGATGTTATTGTGGATTTGTACTAACGTTCAGTGTTGTATATTAGTGAGTGCTAGCCCGTGCTTATAGGAAATAAACGAAGAAAAACGAGACGAAAAGACTTACATAAGGCAGATTCTGTTCAACAACAGTACTCTGCTGCTATAAGTGATGCATTTTCGAAGATAACCCCGACTAAAGGAAAGGGAAAATTTCGAGTGTAAGTCACGTGATGTATGTCACGTGACATGTAGTGAAGGTTCTTTTGTAGTTCACAGCCATGCAAAGTATTTGGACCACGTAAGCGGCCCAACACCCGTAGCCACACTGTCAAAATAAGTATGTCTCCAGCCGTCACAACACACACCCTCGTAGGTGTTGTGACCTGCACATAACACACTCTCAGCGAATGAGAGCACGTCTCGCGAAACAGCGAAAAAAGGCCCGAGCCCCATGCGAACCTCTCATTAACTTCGTCCATCCATTGAACTTAGATCTTCTAAACTAGCACCTATCGTAACACAATGTTCGCCGCCAGAAGACAATTGTCCACTTTGATCCCTCCAAAGATCGCTTCTGCCAAGGTATGTTTCTGCCATTTTCCCGGGACTTCACATGAAAATATTGGCGGTATATGAGCTCTTTTTGGGCCACTCATTTGTATGAGGTTTTACAAGTTATTGTGATGGTCAGAGGGTACCGTCTCTGGTCAAAATGACGCTGAAGACATACTCAGATGAGTGTCCTGAAGAAGCTGGGATCTCTGTTACTATTTAGTTTGTTTTTCCCGGTTTTCAATCACGTGTCCCATTTCATTCGCCTAGACAGCCATCATTTGTTTTCAAAACACTCATGGGATTCAGTAATGTGGGATTTGGGGGCTTTTCCAAGATACACCCGCTTAAGATTTCACCAGAAAACGCGGTTGCACCTCCTTCCCATCCCAGAAATACTCCCAAAAAGCAGCATAAAGCATGACATTGCTTACCAATTCCCACCATATATTCTCCCAAAATGCTACTTCTTTTGATTCCTATTGACGAGAGTGCACTATACTGGAGATGGAAGGGCCAAGATACTTTCTGGGTATTCTGTCTCGGTATCAGTCCAAACATAGAACGTCAAACCGATGTCGCTCGTGCCCTAAATTTCCAACCTCCCCAAAGCCCTCCATTCTATCAGTAACGATCCCGCCCATCATAGTCTCACTTCCCATATATTCCCCAACCCAATCCAAACCAAATACTAACCTCCAGAACATTGGCTCTAACCCCAACGCCAAGAGAATGGCCGAGGTTGTCTCCTTCTACAAGAAGTTGCCAACTGGCCCAGCTCCAGCTGCGAAGAAGAGCTTCACCCCATGGGGCAAGTACAAGGCTGCGTACATCGACGGTGACAACGCCTCTGGTAAGCCTTTGCTCCACTTTGCTCTTTTCATCATTGTGGCGGGTTACACCTGGGAATACCAGGCCCACTTGAAGCACCACAAGGACCACTAAACGGCCTCTGACTATATACTTATAACGAAATATACAAAGCAAACTAAGATGAGACGGGTAGGAATGTAGGTTTGGGGAAGTACGTGTTTGTAAGTAGTGGTGGGGTTGTGAATTGTGAATCGTTTAGGTGGTTGGTAATGACAGTGGATACCACTAGTGTGTTTGTTTGGTGTTCGTTTCTTTCCAGTTTGGATCAGTATCCACCGATATGAAATCGTCGCTTGTTTTTCACGCGTAGTTCGGGGTATCCCTCGTCCTTTTAGTCTTAATGTTGTAGTACTCGATTCGCCGAAGAGCAGAGACAGAGTTGAGAGTGTGGTTAGTGTGGCAATCCTTTCCACCAAGGCAAGGAAGTATTGAAAGTTTCCGTAGGCTGTCAAAAATGTAACCAGTTTCACGTTCGTCTCATGCTACTTTGAGATCGAGTCCACCCTATGACTGATCTTAGCGTCCCATTGAAGTATGAATTAGCTATGCGCAGATGCTCAAGAATCATACGAGACGTAGAGCTTTACCTAGCTTTCAGACTTGAGTAGCCTTTTCGATCTTGACTGTAACACCTGGTGGGCTACACACATAGGTGTTTATCTATTCCAGTAATACTTAGTGGTCCAACTCTGTCTCCATGAAAGCTCTAACGTATGTTGAATTTGGGACGCTTGCCCTGACAGATAGGAGGGGTATTTTCATGGCAACGGATACCCCCAATAAAGGTGGAACGTTCAATATCCAAATGAGACCTCGATAATACGATCACATACTGCCCACTTCTGCCAGATACAGATAGCATGATTTCGTGACCAGCAGATATTACCCACGCAGGACCCTTAATCAAGGCAAATCACTCCATTCTCCTTGGCGAATTTCTTTAATACTCAAATCTAGCTCGACTTCAGTGATACTCCGAAAGCACGACGAAGCGGAGCATATTTTCCATGACTCAAGGCGCAAGCAGAACAAAGGAGAAGTGATGATGCGGATCTTGGAACTGGCATCCCCAATACACACTAACAATCACATATATGTAGTGTTCTTTTATCATACCGTTTAATCTCTCTCTGGTATCTATGACGTTTAATCAAGATTTACTATTCCTCACGGCAAAAGCGAATCCACATTTTGCAATTAGCATACTCCGAAATGTGGAGTGCATCTCTGCGTTATCTTATCGCGAGAGCCATCGACATACATTCACGAAGAACAAAAGGCCCATAGAAAAAACAGAACACTACAAGATCTCAGTAAAAAAACCTAAAAAACTTCCAATTCCCAGAACCCATTCACCCCACACCCTATTATTTATTTTCACCCCCATTGTCCAAAAGTCGTAGGTCATTCCAGTGCTGGCTGAGCCTTGGTCCGTGCGCTCCAAGGTCGTGCCGTACACAAGAATCCCAGGCACACGCACTCTTATTACGGCTCCCTGCTGAAGCCCACCACAACGGCCATCGAAAACTGTACGCCAATCCCCCATTGTCTGCCGCCATTATTGGACCAACCACAGGCGAGCATTACCTTCCAGATCCCTGCTGTATAGCCAGGACCCCCACGAAAACCCGAAATTATAGGTTTTCTGTCATCGTCTGCCGCATCGTCGTCCATCTTTCGGTTGCTGTTTTGCGTGTGCACTGAAGCGTGGAAAGCATAGCTGAGAGCGCCACCGGAAAACAGCCCGTTTACACACTTTGGGTGCATCGAGAAAAGTGCTAATTGTGCTTCCTTCTCCTTCTTTCACCGCAATTGAGTCGCAGCTGACTGGCTCCATTGACATTTGCCAGCGACAGAGTATAGAGATACACCTCTGGACACCGGATAGCCCAGTTAACCGCCGAGCTCCCGAATCCCCTTAATAACCCGCCGAGCGCCCTAATTACCCGCCGGCAACCAAGCGAACCCATCGATATTGCCATTTCCACACCTCCCGTGTTTTCATGAGCGCCAGCCACGCCAGCAGCACCCCCCAGCCAGCAACCCAACGCATGCTCAGAAGCGTGTCCAGCTCGATGAAGTCGTCTCAAGAACATATGAACAATTCGCGACCACACAACACCGCCAAAACTGGGAACATGGGTTCACAAAACCAACCACATCTGCACCAGCGGACAGAGAAGGAGTTGTTGCCGCCCGCTGCTATCGGCCAGGCGTCACCCAGCAAAAAGCTGCAAACATCTGAAACGCAGGCACCACAGCAGCAATTTTACCGTAGGTCCATTGGAGACTGGGACTTCATACGCACAATTGGCGCAGGGTCCATGGGCAAAGTTAAGTTGGCCAAACACAACAGCACCGACGAAAAATGCGCCGTGAAAATCGTGCCCCGGGCCGCTAAGTTGTACCAGCGTGCACACGCCAGCGACCCGCCAATAAAGTCACAGGAGGAGGCGTACCAGCGGCAGAAGGAGTACGAAAAAGAAATCGCCAGAGATAAACGGACGATCCGCGAGGGCGCATTGGGTCGCTTACTTTTCCACCCGCACATCTGCCGCCTCTATGAGATGGTGCCCATGACGAACCACTACTATATGCTCTTTGAGTATGTGGAGGGTGGCCAGTTGCTCGACTATATCGTGTCCCACGGGTCACTAAACGAGAAATACGCACGTAAATTCGCTCGTGGAATCGCCTCGGCGCTCGACTACTGCCACAAGAACAATGTGGTGCATCGTGACCTCAAAATCGAGAACATCATGATCAACAAAGACGGCGAGATCAAAATCATCGACTTCGGATTGTCCAATTTGTACACGCCGCACCATTTGCTAAAAACGTACTGTGGATCGTTGTACTTTGCCGCTCCGGAGCTTTTATGCGCCAAACCATACACTGGGCCCGAGGTTGACGTGTGGTCCTTCGGGGTGGTTTTGTACGTACTAGTGTGTGGAAAAGTGCCTTTTGACGACCCGGTTGTATCGGCGTTGCACGAGAAAATCAAGAAGGGTCACATCGAGTATCCGTCGTTCATTTCAAGGGAATGCGTGTCTTTGCTTTCGCGGATGCTTGTGGTGGACCCGGCAAAAAGAGCAACACTTGCAGAAGTGATCCAGCACCCATGGATGAACAAAGGATTCGAGTATGCAGTTCCAAGCTATACGCCAAAGCGTGTTCCATTGTCCTTGCCTTTGGACCCTCAGATCATCCAAACAATAGCGTCGCTTGATCTTGGCTCTGTTTCGTCGATCACGGAAGAATTGACATTGATCATCACGAGCCCCGAGTACCAGTTGAGCTCAGACAGTTGGTACAAAAATATGAAGCACGGACGGCCCCACCACACTAGCGGGCCTGACCCAGTTCACGCATTCCATCCTCTAGTTTCCATCTACTATTTGGTGGACGAGATGAAGAAGAGGAAGAGGGCGAAGGAAGAGGCCATGAAAACGCATTTGCGCCAACAACACACCGAGCCGCTTCCCCAAGGTCAAGGTGCGCTTACTCCAAGTACCCTCAGGAGCCCGTCTCAAAAGCTTACTCATACTCCTTTACAAGTCGAGACTCCTGGTCAAGATCCATCTCGTAATTCGTCACTCAATCGGCCCGAGCAGACCAACAGTCCTTTCAAGCCTGGATACTCGACGGCAAGCATGTCACAACCTCGTTCGCCGCCCCCGCCACCACAACAGAAGCCGCCTGCTCTTTCCTTCCCGGAGCAGGCACATACTTCCATCATGTCGAGTGCTATGGATAGAACCCCGTCAAGCTCCTCAGCTCGCGAGGGAACTGACCATCCATTTCAGCAGCAACAAAGTCCAAAGGTATCGGTCAACTCGCCAGAGACTTTGGACCCCAATGCTGGAAAGCCCGCAAGCTTTAACAGCTTGTTGAGAAAGATGTCCGGTAAGCGGTATAAGAATAGAAGCCCATCGCCAACCAAAGAGCCCCTGCCAGTCAAAGGGGACCATCCGTCTGGAGCCGTATCTCCGAATGCGTCGTTGGCACCACTGGGACATTTGTCACCAGCAAGTGGTACTTCTCAACAAGAGTCGCTCAACACTCAAGGAGCTGAGAGGTTTGTACGCCGTGGTGTGAGTATGAAGATCACGGCAAAGGAGCGGTCGGACTCAAGAACAGATATGAGGGGTGATAAACTTTCTCAGAGAGACCGTGTACCGAAAGCCGAAACACCTGCCTATAGGTCGCATAATCGGTCGCATTCGTCAACCGGAAAGTCCCATGGATATGTGCCTCTGGAATATTTGCCGCCTTTACCAAATATTAATACTGCTCAGATTCGCAATGGAGGACAACCCGAAACTAGTCCCCCTGCGGAGGAGAAGGTGTCTCATTTGAAAGTGAATGCACCATTTCACCCTACTGCAAGGGCAAAGTCCCTTGGTCTGCATGCCCGAAAAGACTCGTCTTACTACAGGGGTGGTAAAAATAGGCCCGCCTTGCCAAATACAATGGCAGCCCAGAATAGCGATGAGGGTGTCGATATCCCTGACGACAATCAAGAAGCGGGATTGTTTGATGATGTCACTCTTGACGACAAGGCTCATGCTCATGTGCCACAGTTATCAGAAGCACAAATCATCGAACAGTTCAATAACGCAAAACGGAACAGTATGCCCTCTATTGAATACCCAAAGACCTTGTTTTTAAAGGGATTTTTCAGCGTGCAAACCACGTCTACTAAGCCCTTGCCTGTTATTCGTTACAACATTTTGAGTGCTTTGAGTAAGCTTGGGGTGAAATTTCAGGAAGTGAAAGGTGGGTTTATTTGCGTCCACACGAACTTGATACCTCCCAAGCACGTTACTTCGGAAGATAACGTCACACCGACGGCAAGCACAATCATCGATGAGTATAGGCTGGATGTCAATAGTGAGGAAAAGCGTCTTTACGGAGATGCATTTGATCTGTCTTCGAGCTCATTCCAAAAACTGAGGGAGGAAGGAGTGAGAACACCAGAAGAGGCTTCAGAGTCAATGCCAGTTCCGCAAATAGTCACTCCACAACAGCCTTCCAAACAGCTTAGCAGACAAGGATCGCTTCATGGAAATGGGCCCTCGTCACCTACTACCTTTGTGAAGGGCCACAGATCTTCCAACTCAATGAATCTTGGTCACAGAAGAAAGTTTTCAATTGGACAAACATTTTTGCATAATTACAGAAAGAAAAACGGATCTCAGTCCTTGATGCCTCCGAATACACCAGCTGCGGCCAAAATCAATAAGATTTTAGCTGGAAATGGTGATGTTGATGATGGTGATCTCGATGAGGAAACGCTCGCTCACATGAGAAAGTTGTCCTATGATGATTCAATGGATTCAATCAATGGAGAAATGAATGCGGGTGGAAGCGACATGCTTATTTCATCAAGAATCGAACAAAGAGCGCGCCATCAACGATCTAATAGTGTGTTCAGCGAAGATGATGCCCAGAAAACTGCATTGCGCAAGACGCCTTTGAAGTTCGAGATCAACATCGTGAAAGTGCCCCTTGTTGGATTGTACGGTGTTCAGTTCAAAAAGACTTTGGGAAACACCTGGAGCTACAAGACATTGGCCAGCCAAATTTTGGAAGAACTAAACTTGTGATGGAACGCCTCACACGCGACTACACTTGCCACTGGATGGCTACATAGAATCAGCAGTGCTCATTCCATACTATAGATATAAAATATATGTACTACAATTATGACATCACAAATAAATCGGTTCATGCTGAAACTGATTCTAAAGCTTCAAGTGCACTAAGAACAAGATACAACAGTTGGTCTTACATGTCCGGGAGCGTTTCACCAACTGCCCTTTCCATAAAGGCTGGGCATTGCCGGGATTCCCCCGTCTCTGTCACCAGTATGGGTCTGATACAGACATTCAACACTATTTCCTTTTGGAGCAGTTCCTACCGCTTTGAACCTATCATTGAGACCGCACAAGACGTTAGGATCGACAAGATCAATCACCATGAACTGCATTTCGAGCCGATCAAACTTTTCGGTGACATCATGAATGAGATTTTGGATAAACCATCCTTCAGGCGAATCGGCTAAACCCGAGAGAGAGAACTGTGTCTTCACCTTGTCACAGCGTGTCTTGAGGTGGTAGAAACTAATCTTAGACTCAGAACTAAACTCTTCTGGAATGGTGACACGATCCAAATACTCCTTAATTTCCTGGAATTTTGTTGTGAAGGCGCCAACCAAACGATGTCTATCACATTGGAGGTGAGGAACACGCTGGAGGGCACATGACCCAATATATTCAGAAGGGCTGGCAGTGTCACGAAGCCTTTCGGCTCTAAATACCAAATTCCCAATGCTTTCAAGGTAAGAAGAAATGCTAGCGATACGCTTGGCAAGCAGGTTGTCTTTGATCCCCATGTTTTCAATCTTCATTTTCAACTCTGCAAATTGACGCACCTTTTCAAAGTATTTTGCCTTGAACTTGGGTTCACATGTCTTGACCTGGCTCAAGAAATCAGACAAGGCCAGCAAAGAGATATCAAACTCTAGCAACTGTGTAGATAGCACGGCCACTTCTCTTGAACTGTAGCCTGAGTAATCATTTCGAAGTAAAGCACAATTTAATTGGAAGTGAAGCTCCATCCATTTAAAATGAAACTCAACGTCATCAAAAAATTTTGAGAGTTCTTGGTTTTCTTCATGCTTTCTGATTATGTCAATAAAAATTTTCAAGGCCTGAAACTCAGATTCTCTCAAGTCGTAGTCTCGCGCAAAACGAGGATAATCATAGCTTGTTTCATTAACATAACCTCTTAAAACCAGGTCAAACTTGCGTAAATCTTCCACAAAAGTGGTGGGGCCTGACCGATGAAAATATCCTTCGTTCTCACGTGCAATGCTCAAGTCAGGAGACCCAAAACCCTCGGATGATATTCCCTCCGTTTCCAGTAGAGGTGATACGGAGAACCTCGAAGGCTTGAAGCGGCTTGCAGCAGCGACCACAGGATTAGGAGTTGTATCCATCAACTCCGAGCTTGATACACCGGAAGTAAAAGTTTCGCTATCAGCTGATTCGACACGTAAGATTGCTAAAATAATGCAACAAACTAGGGAAGCTTTCATCATGGACTATATAGCAGAAAGCCTTCGCGAGAGAAAGTGCTTTTCCAAAAAAAACCGCCCATTGTCAGAGCTGCCCGAGTTAGCTTTATAGGGGACGCGGAGTTATCCTAAGGGCACACCAAGTGAAAAAACTCCAGAAGAAAGCGTGAACGGAGACAAGACAATGGTGAAATCTTTGTTCGATCTTGTTTGCGGGTCAAGGAGGAGAGGGACAATGGAAATTGCAATGCCGGGCTCTTGTTCAAGAACAAAGGGCACCGGGGACAATGGAGAGACATCCAATATATCCGGAAGATGATACAAATTAACAGCGACGGTTGTATCTATTGTTGCCAAGCCTTTGAAACTCTTTCTAGGATTCAAATTCACGGCGAACCTCACGTACTCATACCTTCTGAACTGCTGGAAGCAGGAAACTTCGTAGGCTTGTCGGCTGCAGCACCCTGGGGTATACTGGTCAACACTTCGACACCTGTTGAACTGGACAGAGACAGGGATGGGTCAAAATGTGCCTCCGAAGTAACGGGCACCTCCACAGGCGAGCTACCATCATTCGAGATTGCATCTCCCGCATCTCCGACTGGGGTACTATTGAGCTCAGGTGTTACGGAGGTCACGATTTCGTCCCCCTTTTCCTTTCGGAGACTGAGTCTTTCGCCACGAGAAAGACCAGCAGTATAGTCCATTCTCAATTTTTGCTGGTATTGGCTGTGTGCTCTTTGCGAGCGTCTCGTTGTGGCGTATTGTAGGTCTTCAATCTCTTGCGCCTTTCTCTCCTGATCCTCGAGCTGCTTCTGTTTCTCTTTTGCCTCGATACGTGAAGACCTCTTCCTGGTGGCCAAAAGGCGTGCCATCTCAAACTCCTTTCTTCTGCCAGATATGATTTTTCTTTTGCGGATCTCGTATGAATACATGTTGGAAATATACTGACTTGTAAAGATGAAGTCCAAAATGGCTCTGTTAGTCTTGAGCTTTTTGTTCTTGAGCACATCGTTTATAAACAAGTTGAGTCCATAGATATCCTTGTATATGAGCTCGTATTGAATCATGGAAATATCGAATGCCTCTTCCGGGTAGTGAAGCTCCGGGTACTGAGGCGCTAACTTGCGTTTCTTGGAAATAATAAGTTCCGGTGCGGAAACAGTTCTCTTATACAAAGCAGTGCCATCAAACAACAGCATGTACTCTTCTCCTGGTAAAGAGCCGCGCGTGGTCACGTTGACAATGGAGGAGAGCCGCAAGTTTTCTGGCGCAAGCTTTGCCTTATCAATGTACTCACGGAAGTCGGGGTACAGGGAGACCTCAGTGATCAATATGGATAAGATACTCAATTTCTCGTCAACGTACAAATCGTTGAATGAGGGGAATACGTTGGGGTCGGTGTCATGCGATTCCTCAATGTCTTCAGGAGGCCCCGATAGCGGAGTATCGCTACCAAAGTAAACGCGAAACAACGTCTCAAACATCGCAACAGACAGCACTTTTTTCCCATGGACCTTACTGATCAACGCAAGCTTGATCTTGTTGACGAGTAATGCCATGTCGTCCACGGGCGGTGGGTTCACCAACTCAAAGAGCTCGATCTCGAAAAGATCGCAGTCAAAGTGTTCACTGGCCAACCGCAAGTACCCCCTGCATTGGAATAGCCAGTTGATCACATGAATGTAGTCCGGCTCGTTCCGGAATGTTTGCCAGCGTGGTTGGTCCGGGTGACTTTCTCTGAGCGACGCGACGAGCGCATCGTTGGGGAGGACCACTGGACTGAGCTTGGCCAAGGTGGCGATTTCTTCCGCTGTTCCGATACGCAATGCTTCTGTGGCGTGGCCCGCAGGCACGGGCGTGGAAGATTTTGTGGATGGCATGGCCGGGGGAGTGTAAAGAGGATATTTAGATGGGTTTTGGATTGAACGCTGCAAGGCGCACAAAAAAAAGTACCATGCGCGTCCAACGCGTGCTCTGGGGTGGAACCTTTAAAACGAAGCAAAAGCAGGGAAACGGGGATAGATGGTGACATATCGATGTACGTTGGGGATTTCGATAAATTTGGGCGTTTCGAAAAGCATTGCAAGTTGGAGTGGATGTAGATTAGTGGTGGCTTGGCAGCACTTGCGGGAGCAATAGCATGGCGCGCCGCGGTTGCAAACTGTGAGGAACGAGGTCCAAGTTGAGTAGGGTTGATATTTTTGAACGCTTATGCCGTCGTGAAGGATTCATAAAGGTGCTATTGCATTTGATCCAGGCATATTTCTTATATTGGTGAGTGACTTGGGACTTCTCGGCTAGCCCATCAAAAGCGCTCCGTGGTATAATGATGCCGGCAGAGATATCCAAAGCAATCAGAGATGATGCCATATAATCGTGACGGTTGGGAAAATCCAATGACGAATAATAGTAACAAGCCATTGGGGATTTGGTTGTCTAAGCGCTAGCGTGAGTGACGGGCAAATCAAAACCACAGACAGTTGGCCAAGACAAGGACCTATAACCAAAATAAAAGACCTGACATGACCGCTCGGATTTCTTATGAAACCAGTTCACTTTCTCAGAGCATTTTACTACACGCATTTGATTAGTATAGGGATATACCTAGTTCGTTCATCCACCAGCGAGGCACACAAGGAACGACTCACGGACGTTAACAGTATTAACCCCCCAATACTACACTGACAAGATACCCAAATAAATAACACGTTACTATTATACATCAGAAGCGCGCAATAAGCTTGCGCAACTCCTCGTTCTTACCCTGGATTTTGATGATTTCGTTGCTGATCTTGAGCAACGCCGAGTGCTTCGACAAGTTTGGCAAGCCGTCCTTGTTGAGCTGCTTCCGCTTGGACTTTTTGCGCGATTTCGAGTTGGTGCTCGCGGAAACCAAGTCGTTCTTATAGTCGTCCACGTTGGTGACCAATCTCAAGCAACGCTCGTACGCCTCTTTGCAGAGCAACCGGCGCTTCTGCTCCAGGTGAGAGTGGTTCAACCTTTTCTGAGTCAAGCTAAGCAATGGCTTGGTGGACTTTCTTCTTTTCTTCATTGAAGCATCCGAAACCACCGAGTCTTCACGGTCACGCTTGCCCTGAATTTGGCTTACCGAGGTATCTGGCGTTCGAAGCTGACTGTTGGCGCCTCCAGCACCAAAACTCTTCAAATCCTGGCTCTGCTGAAACTGGAACCCACGGTTAAGCTCTCTCTTCTGTGGAAGACCAAGGTGCTCCTGTTGGCCCATGGTCTGCATCTCAAACATGTGCGGAATCTTAGGTTGGTTTTGGTGGTAGAACTCGAGCGGGTTGACCTCAGAGGAAAACGCCAAGTTGTCCAAGAACTTGTCCAAGGCGGTGGACTCCGTCGTGGAGAAAAACTGGTCGGTGTCGTCGGCATCCTCGCTGGCCAAGAAGTCGCTCTCATCTCTCGCAAGCTGCCCGTGCTGCCCAGCAAAAATGTCACCGAAGGCCTCGATCGACTCTCCAGGAGGCGAAAGCAAGGGGCCGGGGGCCATCATGGGGAGCGACGTGTGGCGTGATGCGTAGTTGTGAATCTCTTGCGGGAGTGTGTGTTGTTGGAGGTGGGCTGGAAGAGACGCCATACTCTGCGGGCGGTGATCGCCAGGATACTGCCGTGGAGTCTGGTCCCAATCCTTGCTGGAAACGTGCTGGTTTTGGAGTTGCTGTTGGTACATTTGGCCCAGGAAAGTGGGCTCTTCGCGCCTCATGGTGGGCTGGGGGTGCGCAAGGCGGGGGCCTTGCTGTTGCACCTTCTGGAGCTGCTCCACCTCCAGCAAGGCGTTCTTCTGCTGGATCTGCGTGTACATGGAATAAGCCTGCTCAAAATTCATGTCCATCGTGACCATATCGAGGTTGAAGATATCCTCGTCATCGGAAAGCTGCGCGGAAGGAGTTTCCGGTTTCGACGCCTGGCCGGCGTGCATCAAGTGCTGCTCAAGACTGGCGTTTTCGACATATTCCCGTTTCACGGGTGGGTGGCTGAAAACGTTGAGATTTATGCTCGTGGGTGCAATACCCCGTGTGGCAGTGGCTGTGTACGACATGTTTCTGTTGTTGTGGAAATTATCTTCAAGTTGTGAGGAGGGTGCTCTCTTTTAAGCTTTCGGGTTAAGCACGGGTTGATCAACAACGGCTTTTATTATGAGATTCAGCTATGCGCAAGCACTCAGGGTGTAAACAATTTTCAGATCCGGTGGAAAAAATCTGCGGATGAACGCGGAAGGACGGGGTCTCCAAAAGTTGAATTTTTTGTGTGGAAGTTGAAATGGGAAATGGAGGAGAGTTTTCCAGGAGTCGGCGAAAAACGGATGCGGCAAGTTTGACTTTGGTGGGTGGGTTTTCGCTGGCAGGATCTGAATTTCTTTTATACTTTCGGGCCTTCAGGAGGTCATGGAAGTTAAAAAAAGGAAGCCCTAAAACGGAAGTCTGGGGAAATGCAGCCGGCGGAGATAATGTCGCGTATTTTCTATATGCACATCCATTGCGAGCGAACATTCCCCGGCCTAGGCCAGGGGAACCAATCCTATGAGGTCTGAGTGTCATTCTGAAAATTCATTACTAAGGCGCTTGTCTCAGACATTATGTGTCAGCTGTGTTGACGGAGGGAAACGGGCGTTACATCTGGGCACCCTCGATGAGTGAAGAGTTCAGGATTTTGCGATTGGATAATATGCAGGCCAAACGCATTTTTCGGAGAGGGTATGCAGTACACATCCGTGAGGTGCATTGCGCGAGATCAGGAAATTCCCGTGCCGCACCCGGAGGCAGGAATCCGCCTATTTAGGCAAATTTGGTTGGCCTGAATACGTGCTTCCCCTTTACAGTCGCCGAATGCAGGTGTCGGAGCGCAACCCCGAAATGCATTCATTCTTCGTTAGTGACTAAATTTTGAATCTAGCCCTTGCCGCGTGGATGCTTTTGAGTTGCGCTACTGCGTTGACACACGAGGCAGCGTCACGCAAATAGCAGGGCTTTGAACATCGGTGACACATATCAACAGAACGGTTTTATGGGAGTTTGAAATAGAAGCGACATGGCGAGAAGTACGTCGATAATTACGGAAGGGGAGTGCTTTTGGAGAGTTTACAGCGACTTGAAATAACCGTTTTGCAAGTGTTTTTCTTGACGAAAGAGACGCAAGAGATAATCCGCTACAGTGGAAGGAAAACACAAGAGGGGAAGAAAAGAGCAAGGATGAAATTTTCAAACGTTGTGAGATGATTAATATTTGCTCTTCTTTCTTTGAATGGAGTGACTTGTGGTACTGTTGATTGTGTTCGTGAACAGTTTTACGGACCGGGTTTGGGGCACACATTAGTCAGGGCTACGCAAGAGAAGCACACCAAATTGCGGGGTACAGGTGTGAGCAACACTGGTACATGAGGGTGAGCGGATGTGAGATTACAAGCCAATGAGCGTGGCTGTTTTTGGGCGGCTCCTTACGTAAAATTAGCGAATCTCCGGGTTAGGCAGCCACGAGTGGCGCGACGCACCTCGAGGGGCTCCGCAATCGGCCAGTGGGGTTGCGAGGATACGGTTCCGAAAGACCGGTACACCTCACCCACTTCTTTTTTGACGCCCGCCATGTGTGTTGCTGTCCATGTGGATGGTGTTCTTGAAGCTCTTACAAGAAAAAGCCATATAGATGGATTTAGGGCTGGAAAGATTCAGAACTTTGAGAGCAAGGAGCGGCAAAATTGTCTCCGATGCTTCTGTACATATCGGGAAAACATTATGCTGGGGGCGGAGTTTAGCGAGAGCTGATAACGGTTTCCTATTGGGTGTGTTGCACTGGTTTTTTATGTGCATCCAGCGCGGGATTCTGCCCGTGACGGCACAGATGACACGACGCATAAATCGGATGCGGGAGTGCGTACGAGCAAAATGCGCACCTCAAATCCGGAGTGCGCTGGCCTTTTCTGTTTTGAGTTGCGAGCCATCGTTAAATTTGCGAGATCTGCAATGACCGTCTGCTGACGTCAGTGTGAGGGGACTAAAATCGGGGCTGAATCGGCTGGACTACTTTTTAAGTCGGGACATTTTCTTTCCAAAGGCCTCTTGTACGACCGCTAAGTATTTACCCCAAGCGACGTCTCATTTGTCCTTTCACGAAGGCAAAAACAGTCAATCCTGCATATGACAATCCTGCATATTGATAACCAGCTGGCCTGTGAGCTCATGACACCGCTGCAAGTTTTTTGGCCGTCTCAGCCTGTGTGGCGTAATGGTTAGCGCATTTGACTTCTAAACAAAAGTGATCAAAAGATTCCGGGTTCGAGTCCCGGCATGGGTTCGTCTGCGGCTTTAGCTCAGTTGGGAGAGCGTCAGACTGAAGATCTGAAGGTCCTGTGTTCGATCCACAGAAATCGCATTCTTTTTGGGTTTTTGCTGGTTTTCAGGACCCTGGCTTGTTTCTGATACATCCGTGGGGCGGGTTTAACTTTCAGAGATGATTCGGTTCGTTTTTGAGGAACTAGAGTTGCAGGAGACCCGTTGACTGCGTTCCGCTATCTGGAGTGCTCTTGCAGGCAAAGAAAGGAGGAAATGTCGTGGGATCGTCGTGTTTCAGAATTGAAGTTGCTCAACTACTCTCTGTGCCATGGCACGTAGCCAAGTGTGCATTACAGAACAGACCTTGTCAAAGTGATGGATATATGGCTGCAGAACCTGGGTGTCGGATATTGGCACTATATGAGTAAAGGAGGCCTGTTTATCCAAGGGCCTCAATTGGCTCGCGGTATGAATCTTTTGGCATTGAAGGGTGCAATCCGGTATTTTCTGGAGCATTTCAGGTGATAGCGGGAAATCAGGAAAAGGTATAATTGGACTTCCCGTGGCCAGCTCTATGGTACCCCAGCGACTTAACCACAGTGTACTTTCTCAAAAGTATTAAACTCATGGATTTCAAGGTAAGCATAAGATATGGTCGGATGTCTCTTGAGACGATCAACTGCCATTTTTTGTCTTGCCCGTTAATCCCGATTAAAGGTGGAACTGGCCCCACAGAAATATGTATTCAAGTTTTGTTTTTTCAAACGTACAGGTTCTTGTGGACATTTTGCAAGAGCACGGGATGGATGATGGACTAAAAGGGCGACTATAGGCATTACTAAATGCCCCGAGTCTCCTCACCTTGGGAAGCACAGTATGAAAACTTGAGCGGCCAATTCCTTTATGTGAATCCCATGGCACCGTGCCTCGGAATGCGAAGTTCAAGTACGAGAACGAAGCCGTTGTGATCCATTTCGTGATCTGAGAGACAAATCTCGTTCAGCCGTTTCTCCCTTTCAAATCTAAAGAATCGAGAACTGCCACATCCTAAGTCACAACCACCGATTACGGCATCTCAACTGAAATAGATCAAGTCAAGCCCAGCCCAGTTATGGCCAAATGAAATACCGTCGAAACGGTGTTACGGTTCTTGTCCGTAACCTCCATTGTATTGGCTTGCACTGTGATTTGATGTAATCGTAGATAATAAAACGGTCAGTATCACAGCTGAGAGGTGCTCGGCTAAGTAAGAAACGATTTTTAAAGACGTTCATACATACGAAGCACGTGAGTATTAACGATAAAGGAAGTGTGTATTTAGTAAATTTATTTGTATCGCCATTGTTGTCGAATCAGAGGCAAGTCTCGCCATCCTCCTTGGCAATACCCTTGCCTTGCGTACCATCTACCCTTTTGGCAAAAATTACCCTGCTTGTGTTCCCGTTCGTGGAAAAAGAGAATTGACGACAGAGTGCTGGCCATAAGAGACATCATAGAAACAACGTTCTTTGAGACTCATGGTGTATCCTGGCCATAGTCTCTCTTTCTCGGAGGTATTTACAAGAAGTACGTTTCGTCATCGTTACTTTCATTTTATTTCGTTTAGGGAATTTCAGCCTACGACAATTACGGGGATGCTTGCCTCAGTCCCACTGGGGTTTGTTCACATCCTCGTCGAGATACCCACCACTTGTAAAGTTCATGAAAACATGTGTCCATAGCGTAATATTATGATTTCGCTGGAGCCAGGCACATGCTAATACTTAGAGGTACCTTCGTTTGTGGCACACCTGTATTATGGTTGCATGTTCCCCAATTTTGACCTCTGTGCTAAAACGTGACACCAGAATCCCGACCGCACCAGATCCAGCAGAAAAGCAATGCCGCATTACGACAGCTTTACGCTGCCTCTCGTAATAAACGGTTGCGACGTAATCTGGGCCCATAGCAACTTCATCTCATCACTGCCCTCAAGCTGTAGACTCCACTCCACCCAGCAGCTCGGAACGGAGCTCGTCGCAGAACGCGTGCAACGCCACGAACTCCGTCGTCAAAAACTGGTTGAGGATGTACTCGCTCACCACCATCTTGAAGTTGAACAAGTAGAGAAAACTCACCTCGATCTTGCACAACTCCTTGAGCGCCACGCCGCCGACAGTGGCAAAGCTCTTTTGCCGCTGGTGCACGTCCTCCAACTTTTTGGTCAGACACCGGAGCAGCGCCAAAATGAACCTGTATACGTTGAGAGGAGTCATCTCCACCACGTCCAAAAGCACGCACAATTTGTATAGCATGTACGCGCTGTGGATGTACACGGATACGGAGATCGACGGCAGGTACGTCTTGATGCGCAAGAGAAACTGCGCTATCGAAATTGGCGGCGCCTTGGCGAGACTGAAGCACCGTAGAAGATGGTCTGCCTGCAGGCGGACCTTGGGCAGCATGTGGAAGAGCACTTCCTTCTTCATGCGCTCGATGTTGAGGCACGTGATCGGGTCCTCGGGCACGTCCAAGGACGTAGTTTGCACTAGCGACTCTGTGGATATGAGTCTGGCCAGCCCGGGCTCCAGAGTCACAAGCGACTGGGCGGAGCAGTCTTCCTGGCTCATGAGCGGGGGTGTCAGAGTGCCGTTCACAGGGCGAGAAAAGTCGCCAAAGTTGAGCGCCAGGGCGCCCAAATCAAGCAGCGAGTCGAAGTTGAAAAGCTCCAGCAGTTCTGACGGCGGCGAGAAAACCGCAGCCGACGGCGACGGCAGCCCCTGCGTGGTGTTCACTTCGCTGGAAGCGACCGAAAGGTCGTGGGCCTCGCCCAGCAACACGTCCAAATCTAGCGCGTAGTTTTCGAGTTGCTGACGACGGTATTGCTGGCGAGCGTCTTTGTTTGCGCCCAAAAAGATGAGATCCTCGAGCACGGTCTGGAGAACGGCGACTGCATGGAAGCCGTGGAGGTTGTTGATGTCCTTGACGTCGTTAGCGAGATCGAACACGAGGTCCTTGAGCGAAACCTCGTCCAACGAATCGGGGTCGTCCACGAACGTTTCCTGCGGCCGTTTTAGGGGGATGTCCGAGACGTACTTGTTCTTGTAGACGGGGGCCATTTCCGTGGCGGCCTTCATGTTTTGTTTGGTACTTTTTGTGCACCTTTCGTGGATACTTCTGGTGTTGTACGGTCGTGTATTCTACACTAGCACGGCTGCTGAGTTATGCTGAGTTATGCTGAGCTCTTAGTGATGTGCACACCTAGAGTGGGAGACGCCGGAAAAGTGTTTCTCCTGTTATTATTTTTCTCAATCGAAGCTCTTTTCTAGCCGGGCTGGCAAAAAAGTCGTGGTAGAAAATCGGCCACTTGCTGATTCATCACGGTTGTGGGCGATGTCGTTTTTTTGGGTGGGCGCGGAGAAGGCTGCGCAATCTGCCGAGGAACAGGAGGCGATCTGGCCAAAATCACGTTTTTTCGTGCGAAGCCTGGGAGGGTCAGAGAATTCAGATGGACTACATTCCTGCGTTTTCTTTATTTTTACTATTAATTGCTTCGGTGTGGCCACCGAAAATGCAATCTGGGCGTGGATGGGCAAGCACACGACATGCATCGCGTGCGAGGTGGTGGGCGTGGGCGCCTGGTCACGTGCGCTCGGGGAACACTCGCGGGCACTATGTACAGGAGCATGTGGGGGACTGGCGCAGACCTTCGCTTGAGGTGCACGACATCTACGCACAATTCGCTTATTCTCACCGTCGTCTGCAAGTCTGCCCCACAATTGCCGAGACCCCCACGCCAGGCTCTGCCGGTGCCAAAACAACGATCCATTTTCTGAAAATCTTCAGATTTTTTGAGCTTTTTTCCAATCGCCATGCCTACAATGGCGGATAATGCTGTTTTGTTGTATTGTGTATGTTCCTAACCTGGTATTCTACTTCCGTCTTTTGCCAAACGCGTTGCTGCTGCCTTCGCTCTGCTCCAACTTTCTCTTCTTCCCCTCCTTGGCAAAGTAGTCCTTCTTCCTCTCCCTCTCCTTCTCCTTCTTTGCCTCTTCTTTCTTGGCGATGACCTTCAACCGCTCTTGGAACTTCTCCTGCTTCTTGTCCTTCCGCTTCTTGTCCTTGACCTTCTTGAGCGAGTTTATCTTCTGCAACAAGTCACGCGCCTTCTTCTCCTCGCCGTCCACAATGACTGCTCGCTTGGCCATGTAGGTCTCCCGTTTCTGAGGTTTCAACGTCGTGATTTGCGACTTGAATGGCAATTCTTTACGAATCAGTTTGGGCACACGCAATGGTTGGAACACCTTCTCCTCTCTCACTATCTTCTTGTATGCACTGTCCTTGAGCAAAGGCGTCTCAACGTTGTTTGCTGCTCTTACTTGTCCGGTCAATCTCATTCCCTTCCATTGCTGGTGGTCCAGAAGGAGCATGGAGGTGACCGGGTTGTAGAATTGCTTCACCTTCACGGGGTACCACGTCTTCAAGAAGATAGTATCAGAAATGACAATCTTATCCTCAAATGTGGCACGGAAATATCCATCTGGTTTTGACAATGCTCTCTTGATTTCACCACGGATTCCCGACACTGTTCGGATGGAAGCTCCCTCGAACTTGGCCACTTCCAACGCATTATTGAACATGTCCTTGATGAACGCGGTGTTGCGGAAAATCTTGTATGGGTGACCGACCAACTTCAACTTCTTCACGATTTCCACCGAAGAGTTCAAGTCCTCAACGATACCGGTGGCAGCCACACGGAAGGATCCCGTTGTCTGCGCCTGGTCGATGATATTGAATCCCACAAACGTAGTGTTGGGTGCCACAAGCGGACCGTAGAACGACGCAAAACAATAGGCGTGCTCTGGAGTGTACTTCAACATTCTGTTTCTGGTTCGGGAGTCCGACGTCGTGTAGATTGGAATGGTTTGGAACCGGCGCCAGCCAAGGGACAAGATCAACGGATCCTGCGACTTGAGGATCTTCTTGTGCCAACGGTGTCTTCTGATTCTCACATTCATGATGCCGAAACGCGACTCCGTTGCCAAAAGACCACCCAAAACGATAGGGTACTCAGGCTGCAAGTTCTCAATAAGTTCGCATGGCAACTTCTCAAAGACTACCTTGACGTAGGAACCAGCACGGAAACCCTCGATCTTGGCTCTTGTCTCAGGGTCCATTTGCTCAAACTGCGCCTTGTTGATCTCCAACTGCTTAGCCATTTTGTTCTTTTGGAACTCGTACCAAGTATCGGCTTCTGTGTCGCCCTCTGGATCATCAGCACCGAACTCACGGTCCTCTTCTTCATCAAACTGCATCTTGAGCTTGGCTTTTTTGGCTGCGTTGAGCTCACGCTTTTGCTCGACACTCAAATTCTCATCGGGGACTTCTTCCTTTTCTTCTTCAGCACTGAAATCAGCGAAATCGTCTCCCTGCTGCTCATCCCCGGACTCGTCCTCGTCGCCTTCACCCATGTCTCCATCGTCGCCGCCTTCCAAATCTTCGAAATCGCCGTAAACTTCTTCGTCTTGGTCGTCACCATCCTCGCCGTTTTGTTCGCCTTCACCATCTTTCTCCAGAAGCTTTGGTGCCACGAGCAAACGGTCTTTTAAGATCTTGTAACCATTGTCGTACTCAGTATCACTGTTAGCGGAATCCTCATCTTCCAACTTTGAAGCATCGAACTTGGCTTTAAGCGCATCTAAGCTTGGGTATGAAGGAATGAAGCAGTCCATGTCTTCAGATACCTGCCGGGCGTCGGTTTTCTTAAAAAAGTCAGCATCGTCGTCCGCCTCAATATCCTCCTCCTCGTCTTCTTCTTCGACAAGTTCCTTTCTCCAACGACGAATAACCTCGGCAGGCTCAACATTGTCCAAATACAACAATTTGTTGATGTTCCAGCGGCGCTGCACCGACCCCTTGAGCTTGGATGCCATGGCAGCATAGTCTTCCTCATCGTCAGATGATAAAGAAGAGTCCTCCACATACTCCAAGCTGTCTTTGCCCGCATCGGAAAAGTCTACGCTGACCATCTTGCGGTGGCGGTCCTCCGCGTCGTTTTCGTCCGCGGACGCGTCCTCGTCGTCCTCATCGGACATTGCGTCGAACTCTGTGTCTTCATCGATGGATTTGCCGTAGATTCTAGGCCGTCTTCTGGCGCTTCTACCGGTATCTCCCACAGATGGCCCAGTCTCTTCCGTCTCAGAGAGCAAGCCTTGAAGGCTCTCTTCGTCATCGCTGGCGTTCCCGTTTTGGGAGTCCTGGTTGGCGATTTCCGCAGAGTTGGAGAACAACTTCAACCCGGGACCTTCGGCGAACCGCTCGTGCATTGTCTTCTGCACATCCTGCAAATCCGTAACAAGCCTCTCGCCTTCGCCCTTCTCCTCGCCGGCAACGAACGACTGCTTGTCGCCAACGTCAATATATACAGCGTCTCTATCCACAAGCACACCGCCCACGTCGGACATCGGCGCGTAGATGATTTTCTGCTTGTCTTCGAGCCTCTTTCTGCGTCTTCTACGAGTAGTGGCGATCTCCTGGCCCGCCTCCGCTGCCGCCTTGGCAGCCTCGCGCTCGATCTCGTCCAACTTCTGTTCGAAGTACGGCGTGGGGCACGGATCAGGCAACTTTTCTACGGAGTGTACGTGGTAGTCACCCACACCAGCAATGTGAACGTGGGCGTCCACGGCGGGCAACGGCGTGCCGTGCAAATACCCGTAGAAGGCGACCTTGCGGTCGCACTTCGGGTTCTCGGCCACCGCCTGCGGATGGGTCAAGTCGGTGACTCTGTCCGCCAACAAGTACGGGTGCTCGTTTCTCCATTTCAACGGACGGAACTTCATCACGGACATGAACCGGCACAAGTTCAAGATCTCGCGGTCGGGGTAGCGCCCGTTGATCACTCCGGAGAGGTAGAAGAGCTTGGCGCCCTGGTACACCTCGGTCCAGAACCGGTGCTTCAACCGTTTCTTCGACGTGCGCAACGTGCTCTGGCTCTTGAACAAGTCCAAGTGCGTGGCCACACCGAGCACACGTGGCATACCGTGGTGCTGCGCCACGTTCAAGAACTCCATCGTCTCCATCTCCAAGCCGAAGTTGCCGTCTACGAGCAAGAGCACCAAGTCAGCGATTTTGGCGGCGTCGATCATCGAGTTCAAGTCGTTCTTCACCTCGATGAACGTGAGCCGCCGCCGCTTGCCACTGACCACGGTGATGGGCCCCTTGACTTCGGTCAACGACATTTTCGTCAACCGCTTCACGAGCGACTTGATGAGCGTCGTTTTCCCCGTTCCAGGTGGCCCCACGATCGCCACGATCACCGGTGGCGGATCGTCATCTGGTGTGCGGTCGACCATGGGAACATGGAGCTTTTTCTCGTTGACGTCATGGGTTCTTCTCGCCATTCGCTCGAGTTTTCTGGGTGCTGCCACGGCAAACGCCTTGGCATTGTGGCCCTGCTGGTGCAATTTTTTCTTTGCCGTGACGCGCTTGCCGTCACTGCCACGATGCGGCTTATTCAGCTGCTGCTCCATTCTTTGGTTATTTTTTGTGGGTCCGAAAGAATTGGTGCCAGGTGTTGTGCTCGACTGACGTTAAGATTAATAGTCAAGTCTTCGCATCTCATCGCAGATCTTTTTTGGAGACGAGCGGTGGTTGCACCCGTACATCCCAGAGCACTTGAGCGGTTCGTCGGCTAGGCGTTGTGGGGAGAATCGGTGTGGCACTAGGTAAGCTGGGCTATTCTTTTGCATTAGTCTTAAAGACTACATCCGAATCTGGATTGTCTTGGAAATCGAGTGAGTTCGACGGATTGAATGGATTCTAGTTAGTAAGCGCGTCACGTGAGTATTTCCCGCCGGGACATTGTTATTTCAGAAAATACTTATAGCTCCAGAATCCAGCTGACGGAGATGTCAGAATATCTATCTCAGTTCTTTATACCATGTTTCGTGCTCTGGAAAACGGGAGTATACGAGAAGGAGAAGGTGTTTTGGGTAGGTTGCGCGGCCCAGGCGATTGCAGCTAAAATGAGTACCTCTTTTATTCTCTCAAGTGTGTATTGAACGGAGTCAGCGATAGTAGTAGCTATTAGAATTAGATGATATTAACCAAAAGGTTGAAGAAGACTGTTTCACACAATGCTTCACACAATCAGAAAAGATTATATCGTTCCCATAGCCCTACGCTCGCCAACGACCGTGTACCCTTCAAGACCATCGGTAAGCGAACACGCCAGACCAGCTACTAAAGCTTGGCAGTCACATAAAAGAGAGAGCCCCAAGGCGCCACTAGAAGCGACCTCCATACCCGCCCACACCACAAACACTCCATGTTATCACGTGACTCGCTACATGCAGTCCGGTTGCAACACCCAAATTTGCAATCGCACCACTCCTCTCCACGCCCCATGCATTTCCTCTTCCACACTCTCGTTTTGTTTTTCTTGGCACCGCAAGCGTTAGCCGGCATTTGCTCGTCGAGCTCCGTGATCCCGTTTTCTGGATACAAGATCACGCGCCGGCACAAGATCCGTCTCCGCGCGTTCCATAGCGATAGTTTTCTCGTACTCACCAAATGCCACAGAGGCATTCCTCTATTCTCTCGTACCGTGCACACGTCGTCGGCGCTCGACGAGTTCGCCACGCCCTTCTGTGAGCGGCACACGGAGTTTGATTTTTCCCGCGGTGCCCACAACAAACCACGGCGTCTGCTCTTCCCTTCGCTATCTAGTAATGTTTCCGCGAGCACGTCGGGGATACTTGCCGAGAAACTAGCGCGGGCCATCAAGCTCAAGAACGATAAGGTCCGGGGCTGGTTGGGCCTGTTTAAGGAAAACACCACAACACAGCTAAGTATCATGCAGTCTGGGGCCAAAAAGTCAGTAGTAACTGGAAAGGATGATGGAAAGGAGCTTCGAGTCCTGGGGGTGTGCTTGAAGATGGCTCGCCGAAAACGGTACGCCCGTCTGGACGTGGTGATTTTCATCCCGGCGACTTTCGTGGGTGCGCTCTTTGCATGCCCTGAGAAGGATAATCGGGACTCGTTGAAGGCACGATCTTCGAAGCAAGCGGATTCTCTGGAAGACAAGCACTTGGTGTCGATTGCAAAAACGACACAGAAAACTGCCAGGAAAATACCCGAAGAGGGACACCGAAAGAATGCCGAAAAAATCCCCAGTAAGGAATCTTATTTCCTGGCATTCGCTTTCAAGAACGACCCCGCACAGACATCGTTCACTGGCCTGATGGTGTGCCCTTTGGTGGCCGACGATTATTCTTCCCACTGGCTTTCCGTGCAATTCCGTCCGCCAGCTCTAGTCTACCACGTACCCTATTTACGATCGCCTTCAATCTGGGATCCACGTTTCCGATCAGCTTCGCCCTCGTCCTCGTTGAAGACACCAAAATGGGACGAAGAAGTTGACATCAACGAATCATACATTTATAGCGATGCCGATCTCTCGCGGATAGGCGATGCTCTAGCTGCGTCGACAAAATACGTGCAAAAACTACTCGCAACCAAAAGGCGAAAAGTATCCGATCTCCTAGCACTCAAAGTGCGGTGGTTCCGCAAATTCGATCCGAGGCTCCAGCTCTCGCTATTTTTGTTTTCTCTCCGAAAGCCACTGGCTTTCCATCACGTGGTCAAACTACAGAGATTCTGGGACACGCTCTTTCGTACTGGTGCCCCAAGCGCTACATGAGACCAGCAAAAGATATCATACATTTATCTAGACAAGTTCTAAGCACTATTATACAAAGCCCTTCACGTTGGTGGGTTCTGGCGTGGAATAGTTGGACGACGCAGACCTCGACTGCATGGACTCTGTCCTATTGTGCCTGAGAGGCCTCCTGCTGGGGGATTCTGGAACACCTGCACTTTCTGCTGTGAGCGTGTCGCTCATGCGAGTGATCTTGTTTTCTTTGGGAGGCAGGTTCGCCGATGCACTATTCTTGTTGGAGGCCTTTCGGCTCAACCTATCCTTGAGTTTTTCGCTGAACGACTTCGGGTTTTCTTGGCTTGCCTCGGGCACTTTTTCACTGAGTCTAGAGTACTTTCCATCGCCATCCGAAGTCCTCGTCGAGGGGTTTCTGTCGATGCTCGTCTCGCTCTGTGAGTCCTTTTGCATATCGTTGAGCCTGAACATTTCGTCTTCCCAGTTGGCCTGGTGATCCTTCGCAGCAGCGCCCAAGGCAAGCAACTCGTTGTTAGTGCGGGCTTCCACGCTCAAGGTCTTTTCAGACCTCTTGTGCTTAAGCGAGGACATTCTTTGGAAGGAGGTTCTGTCATCCTTGGCTGGGGCGAAACGCGCATCTGGGTTTCTCGACAAAACAGCCAAGCAACTCAAGACAATGATCATTATCAACAACACCAAGGAGAAGGCCGCGTTCAAAATGAAGAACACCCATCCCATGATGGAGGCGACCTGGGCGGGCTGGCCGAAAAGATCAGAGAAAAAGACAAACAAAAGCGAGTTGATGGTCACCACAACGGCCACACAGAAGTTCAACACGTTGGTGGACTTGTTCATGTATGGGCTCTGCGTGAACAAGAATATCATATAGGCCAAGTCAATGACGAAGATGACAATGGAGGAGACTTTTCCAGACGCTTGGCAGAGACCTATGAAGATGCCCTTCAACAATGCGTATCCGACCAAGACCATGCCGAACCAGTATTTGCGCGCGTGGAACATTGTATAGCAGAAGCCAAACTTGTGCAACACCACGGAATCACCATACAATATGGCAGCGGGGTTTCTAAACTCTCTGGAGGAACGCGTGCCGAATTTGTACGTGTTCCAGAAGGAATAGAGCATAATGCCAAGGGCCAAAAGGAGCGCGAGAATCGCCAACACAATCACCGCAGGTGAGTCTTGCACGGTGAATTCCCACAACGAGAGAATCACGAGCTGCGTGAAACCAATGTACACGTATCTCAACAACGAGCCCTTGAGGATGATGTTGAAGGATTTCCTGAAGTGCGACAACCGGTTGGGGTTAATCTTCTTGAACCTGATCAAGAGGATGGTTATCAGCTTCACAGATACAATAATCACAGTCAAAAGGAAACCCACAAGTACGAAAAAGGTAAATCCGGTCACCACAATGGATGTGGGCTCGATGTGCGAGTTGTACCCGATTCTCTTCATACCCCTTAGCACAATCAAGTTTGCGTTCGAGTTTAATGTGAAGTCCAACGAGCGCTTGACGCCCTCAGGAATGGAGAAATTGTTGCTGGCGTATTCGTGCAAGTTGGAAAAGTACAGCGTCGCTCTCTGCACCAAGATCTGTTTTGACGTGTCCAAGAAGTACAACGTAGGAGTTCCACCCGTGCTCTGGACGTACCAGCGGAAGATTTTTTGCATAAAAGTCACGCGAATCAAGCCCATGGACCACGCGAGATTCTCTGCCCACGCGGATGCGATTGGCGGAACACGGTCCACACTTTGCATTGAAACGACTACCACAGATTGGAAATACAAGAACAACGACACGGCATTCGTGGAGATGTGGGACGCTGCGTTGGAGTTTCCAAACGTGGACAAAACAGCGGCAATCAACAATCCCAATCCGGCAATGCATGCAGTGGCCCATTTGATCCCGGTTTGCGACACCGTTTTTCCGTTCGAAAACGAGCTCTGAAGACACGACAAAAGCTGGCCATTCAGGCGGTCGTACACCAGCACTTTCACGACGGCGTCGATATCTGGCACGCTGTATGCAATACCAGGGATCTGCTTGACGTACAGTTCAGAAATGTACTCGACGGACTCGACCTGCATTGTTCCCGGGTAAATTGGACAGAACTGCTTCCAGCCCAAGTCACACATGTCGATGTTTTTGTTGATGATAACAAAACCATACGCGTAGATTTGTACGTGAGCCGTGACGTTGGCGGAGATCTCCGTGACCAAGTCAAGTGAGTACTTAAGCGAGCGATCGTCCGGGTTGAAGATCACGTCGAAAAACGAGGGCGAAATCTGCGAGTTGTCCATGCACGTGACCAAGGACGTGGCAGAAAGACTTCGCTTGGCGAAAGCAGGCGCAAAGAGCGCTATCCATAGGAGGAACACACAGTTCATTGTGGAATATGAGGAGCTGTTGGAGTGGTATCTAAATACCCCTTATTGCAGGAAATATGGGAGAAATCTGGAACCAAAATGGAAAAGGCACCGGGATGTGACAGTTACGAAGCCAGCGGGACACTTTCTGGCGGTTTTGGAGGAAAAACGTGGGATACCGGTTGCAGCAGCTGAAAACACGGTCTTTCCTGGCGGGACTATTAATAGACTCTGATCTGGTCTAACAATCCACAAATTCGCTGGTCTGCGAGAAGCTGGGATGAGCGAGTGAGGCAGCCAGAACTGTGGAGGCAGAAAAGGGTGTCGTGGGGGAAAACCGAAAAATACGAAAAATGGCAGATCCGAGAGTCAGAAAAGATTGGGGTGTAAGGACCACAATGGGTTGATCCTGCGCGCGAGGGAGCACAATAGCCAGGAAGAAAATTTGCAGAGTGGCCCGCATGCAGCTCTGCGGCGGGCGCGGGATCGTTCTGCAAGCGAGCAGCAAAGGCAATACAAACAATGTGATCCTGCACGTACTTGGGCACGCGCAAGGGGGTTTCGCGCCCACATAATCGGAGCGCGTGGCTGAGCCAGGTGGATAACACTGTGTATCGCAAGTGGGCGCTTTCTTGCATGTTACTAACAGTGGGAACCCCACAAATAAATGGGAAATGGCAGAAGTGTTAGAAATGAGATCAATTACCACAGAGGTCTTTTACGGTGGACGGCTGAGATACTGTTCGCGCCCCATGTGTCATACACATTATCGACGCTACATGAGCGCGTTTGTGTGGGCGCGACACCTCGTATATTCGATCCAAAACACGCAACCCGGCCAGCACATCAAGCTCATCTACACAACTGGGTGACCAATTCGGCAATTGGCTCGTATTTTATTCTCGGCTTACAAATGGTACTCCTCCAACCTCGAGTGCTCCACATTCGCGAGGAGCTCGTCTCCCCACACGTGCTTTATCACGTCCCAGAACTCTTTTGCGTAGACTATTCTCACACCGTACTTTTCAGCGAAGAAGTCTTCGGGCGAGGTATCCTTGAACTCGATATTCTTGTTATCTTTGAGGAGCTCGTTCAAGCGCCCCGTGTCGTTGATTTTGTGGACGTACTCCTCGAGAATGTCTCTTCTGTTTTCCCTAGGAACAATCACTTTCTCAATTTGCCCCGTGAGATGGGCGCCTAAGATCTTCTCTTTCAACCCTCCAATAGGCAACACCAACCCTCTCAAAGTGATCTCGCCCGTCATGGCAATATTCGAGGGCACGGGTTTCTGCAAGATCAAAGAGAGAAACAGAAGCGCCATCGTGATGCCTGCGGAGGGCCCGTCTTTCTGCACCGCTCCGCTGGGCACGTGCATGTGGATTTCCAAGCTGTTGAGTTTCTTGACAAGAGATTCCGGATCCTCCAAGTTCAACAAGCGCTTGTAGAAGGTATTCTTGATAAACGTCAACCCGATTTTAGCACTCTCCATCAAGACATCCCCCAAACGGCCTGTCATGTTCAAGGAAGTGCCTTTGTCGCTGTGGAAGCCAATGCTCTCGAAAATGAGAACAGACCCAGACCCGTCAGTGTTGTATGACAATCCGTTGACCACTCCATACCTGCTAGACATTATCGGGAGATCAACGATCTCATTACTCAAACTGGGGAACGGCAAGCCAAGGTACCTCGCAAGATCGTACTCCTCGACTGTAGGATGGTAGACCTTCTTCTTATCGGCCAAACTTTCCGAATACTCCACGGCTTTAAACCGGCAGATGGTGCCTAAGTTTCTCTCCAAGTTTCTGACACCAGCTTCCCTTGTGTACTCAAGAATAACCTTTTTCATCACATCTTCATCAATGTTGACCTGATGCCCACTGGGGAACCCATTTCTCTTCATCTGGCGGGGCAACAAATACTTGTTGCCAATGACGAGTTTCTCGTTATAGTCGTAGGCCCCGACTTCGATCATTTCCAATCTGTCGAGAAGAGGTCTTGACAAGTTGTATGGGTCGTTCGCGGTGCAGATGAAGATGACCTGCGACAAGTCAATCGGGAACCCAAGAAAGTGGTCCACGAACTGGGTGTTCTGCTCAGGGTCCAACACCTCCAACAACGCTGCTGCAGGGTCGCCGTTCATCTTGTTGCCACTGTTGTGTCCGCCCACCACTTTATCGATTTCGTCTAATAAAATCACGGGATTCATCGAGCGGGACTTCCGAAGTGCCTGAACAATCGAGCCGGCCATAGCACCAATGTATGTTCTTCTGTGTCCACGTATCTCGGACTCATCCCTGACACCGCCGAGCGAGATCCTCTGGAAGTTACGCCCAAGAGTGCTAGCGATAGATTTTGCCAAGGAGGTCTTCCCCACTCCTGGTGGACCTGCCAACATGATGATGGGCGATTTGTTGTTTTTAGAAGCAAGAAGGGCAGTATCCCTACGCTCGTTTTCGTCGGACTGCAGCTGTATTTTCTCGGTGTTAGTCGCCTCTTCCTGGTCCTTCAAGTCACGAGACTCGTCTTGGCTAGCCACAATGATGGACTCGCCGTTTGCCGATTCGCGCGTGAACTTCCTCCGCTCCATCTGCTCCTTCAATTTGCGTTTCTTTTCTGCCTCCTTCATGCCAGATTCACGATACTCTCTCTCGGCATTTGCACCCAAAAGCTTTAGCACCACCAAGTATTGGATCAACCGCGTTTTCACGTGCTGCAACCCATAGTGATCAGCATCTAGCCGGGCCTTAGCCTCTCCCACGTCTATGTCTTTATTGGACTTGAAGCGTGCTACGTGCTTGTCCCAGGGCATATCAGCCACAATCTCCAAGTAGTTTCTGATCACGTGGAAATCGGCGTTGCCAGGGGGCGAGTTCTTGATGCGCCGGAAATCTTTGACGAGAAGTCGCTTGCTGTCGTCAGAAATGGACGTAATTTTGGGGAGCTGTTTCTTGATGAAATCCGTGATTGCACGGAGATCATCCTCGTCCTCTTCCTCGTTACTTTCTCCTGCACCAGGAATCTGCTTGGGAGCTCCAGCTGCACCGTTTCTGCGTCTGACTAACTGTTTTTGTTGTTCGGGATTGGGCTTCTTGCTTGTGAGGCCATCCAATACCACCCTGATGGACTTCAACTGATTGGCCACGAGGTTTGCCTTTTGGATGTTGGACGCCTCGTTGTGGAACCACTGGTTGGCCATGGCGGTGTTTTCCTTAATGGTGTCGAAAACAGCCGCCATTTTCTCGATCATCTGGTTGGCCTCCACAGCCCGTTTTTCAAGCGACGCCTCCGAAAGAATACGCAATTTTTCGGAACTAGGGAACGGCACGATAGCCACGGTCAAGTCTATGATGCGCAGCAACCCACGTGCAGATTCTTGCCGGTTGCCCGAGTCACAGATTTTCTGCAACGTAGCATACGCTTTTTCGAAGTCCTTCAGCCCAGCTAACTGCAAAAACAATGCGTTGGCCAACGGGTTAAGCGTAAGCAAATCCGTGTGCTTGCCCTGGCTGGCGAGTGCTTCACGGTACTTGTCTACAAAGCCATCGATCAGCGCAAAAAGCAATGACGTAGACGCCTTGAGTTTGTGCACATGCGGCTTATAATCGGCGGCCTGCTCGGCCCAGCGGACGTGGAAGAGGCACTCGGTGGTTTTCTTGTTGCGGGATGCCAATTTGGAGGCACGCACAAGCGCCTGCAACGTGACTTTAACGGTGTTGGAGTCGTCGGAAATGGCCACCACACGACACACAGTAGCGACGTTTGAATCGAAGCTGGCGCGCCCACTTTCGGAGAATTTTGCTAGATTGGGGAATACAGACACAAGGAGCCAGTCGAGGTCGGCGGCAGGCTCGTTGTCGGCCCCTGTCGTGGACTGCTGGGAGGCATTAGCTTCGGCGCGGTGGAACTTGACTATTCCGGCAATCGCTTCCGCGGACAACACCGGGATTTCCGAGTCGGCGGTGTCGAAATTGTACTCGCCCAAAATGGACTTGACCACGGGGATATTGCCGATTTTCTCGCGGTATCTGGCCAAGAAAGCCGCTGCCTTGAACCGAGGAAACGAGACGTTGTAGAGGATTCCGGGTAAGAGCACGAGCGACGAATCCAACGTGTACAGCGGCAAGACCAAGTTTTGGTCTACGACTTGGGGTCTAGATTTTTGCATATTTATGGGTAGTATTGGCGGTGGGTGTAGTGGTAAAGGGGGATATCAAGCGGTAGTGAGGTTTGGTAATATGGCGGGTTTTGTGGTCGATCCTTATAAGGTGAGATGGTGAAGATTCTCTTATGAGTTGTTGTTGATCTAAGTTGTCTCCTTGTTCTTCTTTTTTGCCTTCCCTGGTTCTCTAAGTCTTTGTAGATTTGCCGATCAGAGTTGGACTAAAAGTAGGACGAGAGTAGTGACCGCGCTTGGCTCGGTGGCCAGGGTCGATAAGAATGCGGTTCTGCGGCACTGGGGTCTCCACAGTTGCAGCGCACGTGAAAGAGAGAAGTATGGGGAAAGCCAGGCTCTGGAAGCCGCGGCCCCGGAGATAAGGCCCCGGCTTCGGAGATAACAACGAGATCTGTAGTATTAGATCTAGAGATGGATCGCTACGTTTTATTCCCATTTCTTTCTTTCCTTGCTCGATGAACAGTTTTTGAATTTCGACATTCGCACGCCGCTGGTTTATTTATTGCCAACGCTTTCTACATGATCATTAGGAACTGCTCTTACGGGAGACAAATATGGTTAGAGGTTATGAGGATTTCTGAAGGGAAGTGACATATGACGTAGGAGCAGCGGGATAGTGGCTATTCTAAACCCTTTGCCCTCAAACATGACATGTATAATGCACCAATTATTGAACAGTTATAGACAGTGAATTATTGAACAGTTATAGACAGTGAATTATTGGACAGTGAACTAGATCAACTATGGGGGAACTGTTCTTATTCACCGACACAATTCTTCAACTACTGAGGTCTACTGTTATCCCCAGAATGTCGTGACCAGACTCAATTATCTCAAATTACTACCGAATTACTTGCTTGGGGTTAGTTCACCCCTCTTGCAGCCTACCAAAACGGTCTAGAGCCATGGGGTCCAATGATAGAAACCCTCCCAACTTGAATCTCACACCCTTTCTCTGCCTCTGCCAAGTTCGAGGACCTCTAAAATGCATAGCTACATGCGTCTCCGACCACTCCCCCTCTACAACCCTTCAGTAGGAAATGTCATTCATTATGCAATTTTATTACTATGTGCTTGGTTCTTGGTTTTTTCTTCCCTTGCACTCACCTTTCCACCACCCCATCAGGCAGCACTGACAATAGTCACTGAGGCAGCCTCGCCAAGAAGCGCGCTGTGGCAGAACTCCAGGAGCATGGACGCGTCCATGGAATCCGCGGTTTGCTGCGAGAACGTCGCCTCGGCGTGGGAATCTCCTCGAAGCAACTCGTAGACATCACCAGAAAGGGGCAGATCGTACCGTGCAAGACGGAGCGCAGAAGCCGCAGAAGTGGCAGACTTTGCCGAGAAGCGGGAAATGGCAGACTGTGTAGAGAGGGCTGAGTGGCAAGCAGCAAACGCCCGAGGCCCCCTGAAGGTTTGCTCGCGGGCCTCGGTGATTCTGCTCATGATCTTCGTCAAGTGCAACGTAAGGTCGTTTTTCACGTCATTCACCATCTCGTACGAGACCTGGAGATCTGCCAAGGCCGTGTGGAACGTCGAGACTTGGAAAAGCTCCATGCGCTCGATCAAGAGCTCCAGCTCCATGGCCAAGCGGTCGAACTCCACGTCCTTTCCGGCTCCTCTGATCTGGCGAAACTCGTGGTAGCTGTCGGCCAACTCCATTCTGCTGATCACTGCGGTCTGGGCAAGGTTGACCATGGGCCGCACGTGCTGCGAAAAGCCGTGGCGCAACTGGAGAATCGCGTGCTGGACTCCATCCAAGAGGCTGCTGGTGTTTTCGAGAGCGTGGGCCAAGGTGGCCACCTTTGCGAGTGCGGTGTTGAGCGACAGGCTGGTTTTTTCCGTGGAGGCAAAGGACTCGAGCATATTGGCGTACTCGTAGCCGGTCCCGATAAGCATATCAAACACGGAAAAGGTCTCCTTTCGGATGTCAGTCAACCGGGAAATGTAGTCCAAGACCTGGGTGCGGCCCACGGTAGCGTAGTTCTCACGTGCGAATACAAAACACTCGTCGAAGAGGATTTGGGCCTGGGCGGCCAAATTCGGGTTCTGCTTCACCGCGGCCACCTGCTGCTGGCACGCGGCGACCTTGGCCCACATCTGCTTGTCCATTGCCACTCGCTGCAATTCGGTAAGTGGCTGCGAAAAGTCCACCCAAGACATCGCTGCGAACAGACTGGTTGCACACGCCTTCAAAATGGTCTTTTTGCCGTTATTGCGGGTGATCAAGTTGCGTGCGAGTTTCAGGAACAACGCCGTTTTGGGACGGATAATGGAGACTGATTCTTTGAAGGATACCTTGGGGGTAGCAGACGCTTCCATGCCGCAGCCACGCGCAGTGTGGTTGGCCACTTCTAGCGCGAGCTCCCCAAATAAAAAGGCCTCCCGGAGGTTGTTCTTGGCGCTGTGGAAAAGGGAGAAGTGGTCGTCGAAAAGCTCCAGGCGAAACCGCTTACACTGTGCCATTTTGTCGAGTGAAAGCGCGACCCAGAGGGTCGCTGGAGGGGTCCTAATCTGGGGACCCATTCCGGCCTGGGTGCGTCTCTGTTTTCTGAACGTGACCTTGAAGGAGCCAGAATCCTGGGGCCCGCAAGCTTCTGCTGTCTCTAGTTGCTGTTCTGCCTCGAGAAAACTCAGAGTCCAGGACCTGGTTTCCGCTTTAGGAGCAGTGTGCGAGACTGTAGCCGGAGCAGGCGTGTTGTCCTGTGCTGGGGTGTCTGCTCTGGAAAAGCGTCTCTTGACAAGCTTGAGCTCCTTCAAGAAACCTTTGGGCTGTTGCACGATCTCTTCCACCTTTGTCGCAGAATCTGGCTGCGTGATCTCGTCCGTCTCGCCCCAGTCGCTAATCGCCAGATAGCTCTGGCCGCTCTCCACCAACTGCAAGGGTTCGTATTCGGCGGTTGAGGACTTGCTGCACTCGTTGCCAGAATTGGCGTCGTTGCCCACGTAGTGGAGCATCCGACTGTGTGCCCTGGTATTGTAGTCCTCCTCGTCGGTGTCGTCGGCCAGAGAGTCAGCTTCTGACTCCATACTCTGCTCATCGCGCGACTCTGGCGTATTCACTAGCTTTGTTATAGCGTCGGGGGCCCAGCCGAGAGAGCTCTGGGCAGAACCAGGCTCGCAAATGGGCACGACCTCCATGTCATGGCCACCAATTACAACACTCACCAGTTTCTTCCCTGGTCTCCTTAGAAACACGCCGGCCTCCTCCCTCATGTAGAACGCCTCCAACGCCCGCAACTCCTCCAAACTTTCTTCCTTCTTCTTGGCCGCTGCCACCACAGTTACTCCCCGCAACATATCCTCCCGGTGTTTCTTCGCGTTATTGACTTCGGTGAGATATAGGTCCGGGCCGTAGCCTGGTTGCCACTGTAAATCCAGCTCGGCGGATTCTGGCAGCCAAAACTCGTCGCCAGCGAGGTCTGCAGCCAAGTCCAGGACTTTTTGCAGCCACTCCATCGCCACTCCACGGCACCGTCCCCATGCGCGAACCACTTTGGCCACGTAGGGGAAGTATTCTGGGGTGTAGTTGGGGGCTTCGGGGTTTCCGAAAGGTTCAAGATTTTTGGGAGCTTCTACATTTTCATAATCTTTCACCTCCACTTCGTCACTCACCTCGTTGTCCAATTTCTCAGATTCCTTGGATGTACTAGCCTTGGGTGCGAGTCTCGGAAACTGGGACATGGTTTTGGAAAGCTCAAGCTTTGTCGCAAGCGAGTTCTCGAAATGCTCCAACTTCCGGATCGCCTCCTGGGTCTTTTTGGCATAGTATCCAAACGATAAAGCTTTATTTTTTTGCGCTGGCTCGGCGAAATCCGGAGACTCAATCGCCAGAGCCAGCCCAGTAGTGGGCCACCTTTTGCGCGAGGATTTCGTTCTTTTGCGGCGCAATTTCTGGCCAAAACGGAAACCGCCTTTTCTGTTTCTCTTGATCTTTCTTAGGAAAGACCCAGATCCCTCAGCAGGGCTTTGTTGCGTGGCAGGAACTGCCAAGACTGGTGCTCCAAACCGGAACTTGGGAGCGAAGCGCATGGCTCCAATTTCAGAGAAAATCCAAAATTAAGTCTGGGGTGTGGGTGTCGTTATGCGATAGAGCTGCTGTTAAAGTTTCCAGGTGGTGTGAAGCTTTTTGCCGTCTATCGATAAAGAAGGTAGGTGTTCAAAAAAAATAGTTTCCCTGGGAAAAGGTGGGGATTTATACTTTTCTGACCTACCGGCCGACTGCAAAAAGTAGTGAGGGTATGGGCATACCTAAATAGACCGAAAGAGGACTTTGAACTGGCTGGAAAAAGGCCATTAACACAGCACAGGTAGATTGATCTTGCGATCAGACGATCTGGGTTGATCTTGATTTCGGCCTGGGTATTTTTTTTAGCGATCTAGCGATTCTTGGGTTAATAAAAGGTCGCTAGAGTTCTGTAGTGGCCCAGGCTTACAGGTGATTTACATTGCCAGTGTAGTTTATCAAGGGAAGAACAAACACGCTGCAAATAATTGATATTTGCAAACGCGGATCTAGTTCCTTGAGTTTCGTTCTGGCAAAGGTAATTTTTGGGAAACTCCGGCATTGCTCTGTCTCAGAATTGGCGATCTAGTACTCTTGCGAAGGGCACCCTAATAAAACGTGTTAATGTGCCGATTGCCTTGAAGCAAAGCCAGTTCTAAGTGTGGGTGAGACAAAAACAAAGCCGACAATGATCCTGATTATCTTGGACTATAATAATTCCGTATCTTTCCATTACTGTCTAACTATTCATTGGGGACTTACGACAATTGCCACAGCATGGTATATATCACAGGCAGCAGTCAGGACCGAAGAAATGTAGAAGAAATGTAAAAGAGGTGTAGAATACACAGAGGAAGCCTTCGTACTTAATGCAATGCTCCATCCTTATTCTTTGCTCTTGGTGGGCTGACTGCGTTCGGATATTACTCCCAACTCGGCAAACAGCTTACAGCATCCACCAGATCTCCATGACCGAGATTATTCTGCCAGATTCAGATCTAATCGTAAAGTACGTTTTCCGATCCTTAGTAGCGGAAGTGTATCTGGGACTTTTGCCGTTCCACAGTATCCAATAGTATGAACTTTTGTGTCTTCGTCTTCTTGAAACAACACAAGTACGCCCAAATCCAGACGTAGCCGGACACCGAGATATTAGCGACGGAAGAGCGGCTTACGATCATGTGTTCAATCTATCCCGAAAAACGAAAATGCAATGTTTACTGCCTACACAGCTATATCCATATGACATATGGCCACGTTAATTCCACCACTCACTACAGAATCCCCCACCAACAATGCCCTATATCCTATGTACAACGGGCGATCCCACGGTCTGAATCCCACGAGATGCCATATTATCTTCCGTATCACCAATCTTACCCAACTATTTACCCAACGCACCACCATCTACGTGTACCCAACACCCAAAGCACGCACGACTTAACTACTGCAACACGTCCTTGAGGTTCACCTGGCCCGAGCCCCTCGCCAACGGCTGCGGTTGGGCATCGCTCTTCTTCCACCCTATCATGAATATCACATTGAAAGTCGCCGGGATAGTGACTTCTCCATCACCACCTTTCTCACCGTGGAGACTCTTACAGATCTCGTTGGCCGCTAGCAACACGTCACGTGGAAGCAGGTTGGCACGTGCAAGCAAGCTGTTCTGCTCGCCCATGTGCTGGAGCTCCGTGCACATCGCCACAAGATCCGGGTAACCCCCCACCACTATGTCCTCCGTATCGATGGTAAGCATGCTGAACCCGGCCCTGCTTAGGAGGCTGCCGACGTCGTTGAGGTGCACCAAGGGCGACACCCGCGGCGACATGCCGCCACTACGCTCCAACTCCGCCAACTGGAGCGACGTGCGAAGTTCATAAAGCGTGTCGCCGCCAAAGATCGTGCCCATGAAGAGTCCGTCCGGCTTGAGCACGCGGTTGATGTTGGCGAGCGCCTGCGGAAGATCGTTTATCCAGTGGAGCGACAAGTTGGAAATGACCGTGTCGTACTGCTCGCTTTCCAAGAGCTCAGGAGCGTCAAACGACTCTTCGTCGGCCACTATGCGGTGCACGTTACCCGGAAAATCACGTCCAAAGTGCGTGTCCGCGTCTCTGTATAGCAATTCCTTGCACGAGTCGACCATGACGAGATCCTGGATCTTCAGCATGATCGTCTCCTTGTCTGCATTGAGCTGCTTAACCATGTCTAACTCTGCCTGGTCTGCGTCGTTGGGAGCATGTGAAATCGTGCACAAATTGCTAAGGAAATTGCCCAGGTGGGCGCCAAAGTCGAGCGTCCGTGTGAAGTCACGTGTTATGAACGCTAGGCGTTCAATGGTCCGGAGGGCGATCTCGTCACGAAGAAAATCTGCTTTTCTGGATGCGGCTGCGTCCATGGCAGGTGTGCGGGCCCGTTGGACGAGTTTCAGTGCACGGTCAAACACCTGGAACGCACTTTTGCCGGCACTCAGTGTGGTCGCGAGGCACCGTGAGAAGACTGCGGTCATTTTGCGGAAATCGTGATCAAATTTGGTAGACTTTTGGTGGTTATAGGTGGAGTTGAAAAGAGTCACTTTGGCACTGGTCCTGCGACAGTGGTGATGCGCGGGGCCGAGTCTCAGGGCCGAGTCGCAGGGCCAGTTTCGCTGAGTGTGCCTCAGATTTGGGATAGAGCTGAAATTTGAGATTTTCTTCAGTGACACAGGATGGTCGGAGCTTGCTTCTTTTGGGGAAAGACAGGAAAACACGAGATTTTCAGGTTCTGGTTCCGTTATGTGTTACTATGTATTACTGTAATGCTTGTTTTTTTTTTTTTTTTTTTTTTTTTTTTTTTTTTAAAGACACAAATCGTATTACAGGAAGTTGTGTTGCCACAACCAAAAATCTATATATCTACAGACAAAAAACCCGTAACACGTCTGGT